>JAMJFZ010001131.1:15977500-17177500 GCA_026225945.1 Cricetomys ansorgei | reverse complement strand
AAATACAGTAGTCAAGTATGAAATTCTCAAAAAAATAAAAACTAAATTTTAAAAATAGAAAAATCAGACAACAGAGTCAATCAGTTCTCCTTTATATAAGGCCTTTTTCACACAGTGTTTTGTTTTTTTATAGTCATCCAGGTAGTCATATTTACTAGTAGTCCATATCTTTTTATTGCTAAACAGCATTCCATCATAACTGTACTTCATTTCATCTACTTTGTCTGAACATTCATATTTTATGCGTTCCCTCAGCTGGGAATGGCCCCTGCTAACCACATGCTGCAGAAGCATTTTGTGACACACATTTTTATTTGTCTTGGGTAAATACCTATACATGGTGCCAGGTCATAGGGTCATACCATGCTTACTTAGCTGTGGCGCTCAGGAGACATGGGTAGAAGGGTTGCCACAAGTTTGAGGCCAGTTTGGGCTACATACGAGTTCCAGACCAGCCAAGAATACATAGTCAAACTCTGACACAAAAACAAAGAAACTGTTAGGCCTTTCTCCAAGGAGGCTGTACCATTTCTATCTCAACAAAGCATGAGAGTTGTTGTTACTCCACCTCCTCTTGTTATTTTATATTTTCAATGTTTTTAGTTGTAGCCTTTCTGGTGATTCAGTAGTTGCATGTTTAACATTTTTACACCTGTTCTTAGCACATGATTGTCTCATCAATAACTAGAAGCATTAATGAATTCAGATAGTGGAAACTGAACAGAAACTTATGGAAAATGTTTCCTACACACATAGCCCTGTCCCAAGTACCACAGTACTACATGATATTCAGAGAAACACGCGATGAGGACCAAGCATGAGGAGTCTGAGCTCACATCCTGTATTTGTGACTTAATAAAGAAGGAGCTCCTCCCTGCCTACTGCAGACAACTGATCCTCAGTTTCCTGATAAGATTATGGGAGGATATGCTTAAAACTACATTAAGCATTAACCACAGAATTACAGTTGAGATACATTATTTTGATAGGATGCAATCTGATACTGTTTTCTATAACATAAATTTTACTTAACAAAATTACTTGGGGTTGTTTGTCATTTTTTCCCCCACTTGTAAAATGAGAAAATCATCTCAGGCACTACTTGTTTGGTGGTATGGCCTTAGGGTACAGAAAAAAACTTAGTTATTTCCATGGATCATTTCATATAAACGCATCAAAAATCCAACAAGTATATGAGGTAGGAATGTTATTATCTCTGTTTTGTGAGGATTTTAACAGGTGTTGTAATTAGCCTGAGCATTCACAGCATGTAGCCAGACTCTTAAAGCCTATGAATGTGTTGCCCAACAAGAGCCCACAACATAAAGGCTGGCTTTGCTCATTATAGCACAGACCTTTCTCCTTTAATTCTTTATTGCCCCCTTTTATTCTCCTTCCTATATTTCAAAACTAAGGAAGACTGCTGAATTCAAAAGTATCTGCTTGTTTAGAAGAAAATTAAATAAGATATATTTCCCTCATGATTACAAATCTTACCTTTCTGGCAATGAGATTAAAGATTGGATCCCCTTGTGATCAGTGGCAGCTATTGTTGAGATACTCAGATTAAAGTCATGTCTACAAACTTTTAACTGCCCTAGCCCCGATAAATCAACCAGACCACACAAACAACAAAATATTGTCAATAGGACAAGTCAGTAAAATAAATGGTGACTGTTGCTTAGGGCTAACCATGGCTTGGCTAGAGCAGGCTATCAACAGCTGCACTCTGTTCCCCCACAGACCTGCTAAAGGCTGGAGACCTTGGAGCCTCCCTTCTATAGCTGAGCTGTGCAGTTTTCTTTTTGAAAATGCATACAGCTAACCAACTTCCAACCCAGGCCCATTCCCACTAGACAAGAACACCAACTTTAGCTCAGGATACTGTTGGCCTATGCAGCTTCCAGAGAATTTCACATTATACCCCATGAAATCAATCACTGGAGCACCCAAGCAAGAGTGAAATGAGGAGCAAAACATATATTCCACCCAAATGCAAAGGAACCTAATCCTTTAAGAGGGAATAACAGTTCATGGCTTGTTCCATAATCTATCAACAAGGTCTACAAAGCATTTAAGCTCAGTCATGCACAAATGATCACAGAAAGAACCATGCACACAATAAGCCCAGGTATTAAAAGGCTATTGGGAATGTCTCAGCTACCTTCATGCTCTTCAAAGAGGAAAATGGGCCCCAGGATGCATCAATCAATAGCTTGAATGAAAGAAAGAACTTGAAACAACCATTTATGAATAAATGAATTCAACTGACTGTGGATGAGGAAGTAACTTATTTAACGTTCCAAGGACTTTACATAGGATAGTATGATCAGGTTGTGGCCACTGACATGAAAAGATTCACAGACTATAGCTATAATAGAAAGGAAGGTGTCACACCAAGGTTAGCCTCACTTTAATTTATTGATGATATCTTTAATGTACAAGGCTGTATGTGGCTGCTTTAATTGAGTCAGGACTTCACAAGTAAAACATAAATGATGAAATATTGACCACATAGAGGAAAACTAATAAAATAGGGAAAGAATTGTAGCTGATAAGGAAGTATGTTTCTCATCCTATCTTTTAAGGGGAAAAAAAACTCACCATTTAAAGAACAATGGGATGCCTTTCACTAAGCTTAAACAAAATGCTTATCAACAATTGAAACTTCAGATCAATGCGTATACTGCAAACCATTAAGGGATCCAGGTGTCATCTCATAGGATGCCATCATTCAAAGTCTCAGTGGACTTATACTCTGAGCTTAATCACCTGAGGTTTCATGCAAAAACAATTCTTCAGTTACACATTAAGATGGTTGCATGTTCCCAGAGAAGTTCTCATCACCACTTGCCCAGAGTTTAAATTATAGCAAAGAAATAAAAGCATGATGCATTAAAATGCTAATCTTCCATGCCTTGATGCAGTGGAGATACATAAAAATATCAACTCTATCGGTTAACTGCTTAAAACATGAGATTATCAAAAGAAAGGCAGGGTTGGCACATGGATTAGAATTAAAATGTCTTAAATTATTATTAGTTAAGCATCATTATTATTTGGGAAAGGGAACTAGGAGAACTTTCCCATGAAAATAAAATAATCAACTTGACAGAAAGTTCTTCAAGAGACATAGGATTTATGTCAACAATGTTACCAGGGTCATCTTTCATCCTTCAGGACAGAAAAGAAACCTCAACTTTATATTCTGCCTTCTCTTAGAATGTTCATCAGTCAGAGTAGGCAGAATCAGCCAGGGAGCCTGTTACAGTGCAAGTTATGATTTAGTGAGCGGTATGCTTTGGAGCTTGATGTTAAAGACCCTGTGTTGAAGGGTTCCTAGCCAAAGGTGCCACTGGAAGACAGTGGAACATGTTAGAGGTGAGTGCTAGCCATTTGGAGAATGCCCTTGAAGAGAATACTGGAACCTTGGCCACTCTTTTCTCTCACTCTGTGACTCCTAGGCAACCTCAGTGAGGGGAGCAAGCCTCTTCCACCAATGCTCCTGTCAGGATGTGCAAGTCTGCCTCAGGCCCACAGCAACAGTGGCTATGGACTGAAACATCTGAAACAGTAAGCCAAACTAAAACACCTGCTCCTTTTAAGTTTATTATCTCAAGAATTCTATGACAATGCCAGAAAGCTAACCAACACAGCAGATTTAGATGGATCCTGAGATTCTGCTTTCCTAATGAGTCCCCTGCTGATGACATAATCATACTTAGAATTCAAGCCCTTAAGGCAACCTCTTTTCCCTCACTTTTGTACTACAACAAATGTCTACTAAGGGATGACATCTGAATCCAGAGCTTTGGTTTCTAGATCTTCAATGAACACCTGAATGGTCCAACACTTCCTCTGTTCCTTCTCCAGATTTCTAATTAGAATTTTCTAATTCCATAAGAAAATGTTATTATTAAAAGTACTCAAAAGTTCCCATCTCTTACTCCATCTAAAGTACTACCTAAAGTTCCCAAATTTACCTCTTGAGAAACTGGTTTCCGAGATAATAATAATCTATGAACCAATGATAGCTAAGTTTATTTTCAAAAATAGTTGCTGGTGTAGAAAAAGACCAATGAACTAACTCTCTTAGGACAAAAATTTGGGGTTTCCCCTCACATACTACAGTGAACCAGAATACACATGAGAATTAATGTGCAAGCTTTTTTGGTACATTTCACCAAATAACAGAAAATAGGTGTTTTCTTATTTTTAATAATACTTTTATTAATAATTTGAGTTCCATACAGTGTATTATGATAATACTCTCTTCCCATTCTTCTCTGTTCCACCATCTCATGACTATGCCCTCAAAAAAAAAAAGGAAGAAAGAAAGAAAGGAAGGAAGAAAAAAAGAAGAAGAAAAAAAAAGAACAAATAAAGGAAAATTAAGCCAAGCTTGTGTGGCAGGAGCATGGATCAATCACAGGCATCACCATGGTCTTTGGACACAGCAGGCTCTTTCAATATGGCAATACACAGTATAGATATTGGCATAGGTTATTGATGATGATGTGCATCATAATGTTTATGTGCAAACATAAACAGGCAACCTACTAGGGGATCTTATGTAATTAGGGGAAGTTCAGTAGTAAAAGAGAATGATCTCTGGGTTTGAACTATGCTATCCGTCATGTACACAATGTAACTGGGGACAGTAGTAGTAGCTAACTCCTAGGATGGTTGTGTTAATGCATTAATCATTAATGTGTATAATGCATACAGTCTTTCATCTGATAAGTAGTAGGTGCTAAATGTTTGCATTATTAAGTAGTAATATTTTTTAAAGATTGTAACAATATCATCAGAAATGGCATGTGTTTAGTAAAATTCTCAAGATAACATAAAGTCAGTGGCTTGTATTTCCTACCCTTCTCATCACAACTCTGTCATTTGTAACTTAGGACTATTTAGCTTTTTCCAATGTCTTTCTTTCTGGAATCCACTTTCCTATGTTTTTTCTTTCCCTTAGATTTTTATATTTTCCAGTTAAAAATATTTTGAACTTAAAACCAGAGCTCACACAGTCTCTCCAGAACAAACGGTTTCATTAAACAGAAGTAGAAAGATGGCTCAGTATTTTGTGCACCTAATAATGCTGTCTGTACACCTAGGCTTTTGCTGAGTTTGAGTGCAAACATTTGAGGGCTTGATGAAGCAGAATGAGTCATTTTTACAAGTGCACAGGAAGTTCTTCAAAGGATTAGATGTGCAGAGCTCACCAGAATGGAGCTCAAATGAAGTCATTTCAAATTATTAAAGTGTTGGTGTTCATTATTCTCCTTTCAAGGGTCATAACACTCATGGCACTTCAATGTTATAACCAAGATGTCTGTTTTAAGGCAGCAGGTTTAAGAGTTATAGGAAATACAACATTAACAAAACAACTTTCACTCACCCAAATATAAGAAGCCATACTAATATGCATTTGTACCCAACTACAAAAAGTTATGGGGGACTCTAACCATCAATGGAGGGTTAACTTGACTAAGCTTTTTAGTACAAGAAGTCTTTCCATTAAGAAGTTTATCAAATCCTTTCATGTTTTAGTCCCCCAACCACCACAAAACCCACAGACATGATGAATAATAAAGAACATTGTTAAGATAGTAGTACCTATGACATCCGGGCTAGACAGACCTGGCAGTTCATCATTTCTTGTGCAGTCATTATCTTTTGGTGTCCAGAATTTGCACATATACTCATGTGGTGTCCACAGGGTTAGAAGCATCACTTCCCATCTGGAACCAGCAGGATTGATTATTAATGTCTTTAACTTCTCATCACCAAAAAGAGTCATAACATCAAAATATGGGAAAGATAAAGAATAAAGAAACGTGGAGGGACAGTTTTTCCCTTAGTTTCCTTGGCAAATGAGTGAGAACATAAAATCTGAAAAAGAATGACCACAATCCAATTTGTGAAAAGTGGGAGATGAAACTAATCCAACAATATTAGGCTTCAGAGACACTAACATTTAAGAGATGAATGATTGTCTAGCTTTTGTTCATTTATTAGCAGTTCTCCTTTCTACCCAAGTATTGTCAGCTTCCTTACGTTGACACCACAATATAATTCCAAGGAGACAGTTTGTTTCCTTATATCTCACACTTTGTTTTGTATGGTTTGCAGGGTTCCTTCCTGGCTCTATGGACATTGAACCAAAGTAAAATAAATGAATGAATTTCACTTCTGTGAGTGGGGAAATGTTGCTGTGATTTAGAGAAAGCACATAATACACTAAGAACACAGATTTTAGAGAGCATTCTTATTAGCTTTCGGCACGATTGTCTTGGGAATGCCTTCAGGGCACACGGGTGCAGGGATTTTTACTGACAGCAGGTTCTGCAGCTAGTGACCACTGCTTTCCTTCCTGAGGTTAATGTTTTGTAGCATCTGGACTCTAGGATCATGCAGAAATTTGGCTTCTGGCTGTACCTCTCACTAACTATGTGAGCTTAAACAAAATAACTACCCTTTCTAAGATGTAATTTCCTCATTTATGGTACAGAAAAGAGTGAAGTAATGATAATTCCTGCCTGACAATATCATTGTGAGGAATAAACAAAATACTGCTGACAGAGCTATTACCTACCTATACAAATTAAGTAAACACCATTTGTAATTAATACTAGCCCTCCAGAATGACGAGTAAGACTCAAAACATTTAAGAAGGACCTCACTTTCTCAGATGTACAAAAACAGAGAAAGATATCATTTTGTGAGGCACTTCAAAACTAGAGACTTATTTAAAATAAGTCCATTTATCAATATGTACAATCAAATATCAAATAATAGGGTATACAAATACAACTACTGCCTGGTATGATGCATAAAAAATCTTACAGATAAAATTTTCTCACACATAAAATAATTCATAGAATTATTTTAGACATACAATAATCAACACAATTGTTTCCCTGTCTCATATAATCTGTGCCAACATGGGCATCAAATGAGCTAACCTCAGGGTTCTGTGCATTTGTCTGGGAAGTTCTAATATGGAATTTATTTATTCTGTTATGTGTTAAATGATGATCTATCTTTAATTTAAGTTCAGCTGTTACCATTGCTTATACTTCAGTATTGCACCTTGTGTTTTTCAATCAGGCCAATAAAGCTATGACACACAGAAACACATTCTGTTATAGTTACCTATAAAAAGAGCGTGCTTCTTGTGGCAGTGTCTGCCAACTTTTTAAATTACAGCCTGAATGTGTTGTTTTGACCTCCCTGTTACTCCTGCCAGCCTGGGTATGCTCCTCCTGTGCGCCCTTCTCCTTCACCTACACAGGTATTTACAAACATTTACATTCACCAAGTCCTGGCCAAAGTTTTGTGACCCTGTCTCATTTACTGTGGAAAGACAGTTTTTATTATTCAACTGTGAGTTACAGTAAAGATGGGACTTGAAGATCGTTTTTTAAAACTTATAAAGATCAAATTTTAATTGTTACATTAAGATAATATACTTCCAACAAAAAATTAACTCTTGATAATTAATATTTAAGTTAATACTTACTCATAATGCGTAAGATTCATATCCCTCATATGGCAATCTTTGAATGTTATTTTTCTTTAGTTCTTTATGTAAATAAATTACAATATGCTATTAAATATTACACAAGCAAATCATAAAAGTATTCAAAGTAAAACAAAATTCATATTAAACATTAGAATTTATTATTAACAATGCTCACTAAGATGAGAATAAAATTCTGCTGACCTCTTTTCATTATTTCATTCCTTGCTCTTGTTATTTCTTACATTATACATCAATGTTTGTAAGTATCTGAGATGGTAAGAAACACTATTCTTTAATTTATTTTTTATTTTCACATATGTATATTGTAATTACATCATTCCATCCTCCGATCTGCAACACCTCTTGTACTCCCTGTCTTCTGCTCTATTTTCTTTAGTTATCATTATTATATATTATATATATATATTATATTATATATAATACATATCAAGTAAATCCATAAATACTACATACTGAACTCGTTATTACTCAATCGATTAGGGGTCTCATCCCTGGGGAAAACTGATTCTCCCTCTCTCAGTAGCCATGAATTGCCTGTATCTCTTTATCTAAGGGTGAAGCCTTCTGCAGTTTTCCCCATCCACTTCAGCGTGTCACTGTTCAAGTCTTGTTTAGGCAACTATATCCTTGACAATTCATGGACCGTATATAGAAGTTTGAGGGGATCTGTTTTGTTTTGTTTTGTTTTTAGGATAAAGACTATGGACTCTCTCTTCAGGAAAAAAAAAAAACACATATATACACATGTACAACAGTATTTCCTATAATTTTAAGAATGGCTAAAAATAATTTATTTTCATTCGATGAATTCATATTGGTAGAAAGTGGTGGCATCAAGATTTACTATATATTCTAGTGGTTCTTGCAGAAAACAAATGGCAACTGCCTATACATCTCAGTGAGATATGTTTCTCATTAAATGCAAAAGACACGACTTAAGACAGGCCACGAAGTGAGTGAGCTAAGCCTCATAAACAAGAGTGTTTCAGCAAAGCAAGTGACCAGTGAACTAAAGCTCCATGTAAAGCTTCTAATGAATTGTATCTGTACTATCTACATCCTAAGGGCTTGTCCTTGAGCTAATTTCAAGAACTACCTGTAAGAAAAGAGATAATAATTTCTAACAAAGAGGCTTTAAGCTTCCCCAGGGGGAAAGACGATCAAGAAGGAAAGCTTCTATTAGGCATATGTTTTTAAAATGGTTAAACCAGCAATCTGCAAGAAGATCCTGTATTCCTGATACTGTAGATCCTCATGTAAGGAAGGGAGATACCAACATAACCACAAAGTAATACTCATCTTGGTTGTGAGCAAACAGATGCTCCAGGTCACAGCTCAGTTTCACGGATTGTAAGTGTTGTCCCACTTTCTGTACTCTCCCATTGCCTGCAGAAAGCAGCCACGGTTGCTTCTGCCAATGTTACTGTTAGCACTATAGAAAATGTTTTAAAAGATCAGTAGGAACAGATGCATGCTTAAACCCTTCTTTACCTCTCATGACTATATTCACATTCTTTCCAGTTCTCTGCGTTATTTTCCATTAGTTTAATTTACTGGAAGGTGCTTTGGGACAAAGAGATGATGAAACTAATCCAGATTGAAAGAAGGTGATCTAATTATGAGTCATGGAGACTCATTCTCACAAAGAAAAGAAATTCTGAAAATGAGTGATTTATTTGGATAACTTTAAAGCAATCCTATACTGTGAGTATATAATGTGAATTTTATTATCTTATTAATGGCCATCAGTGGTGAGCACATTATTCAACTATGCATATGCTAACACTCCTTTTTCAACCTGGAGTTCCGCTTAAATTTTTCCATTGATTAATACTAGCCTATCAACAGGGTAGTTAAATCCTAACAATTATCTTCAGAGGCAGCAGGAAAGTGGAGGGAAGCAATCAAACAGAAAGCAACCATAGGGTTCTCCTATGAACTAAATGCTCTTCTTTACTAGCAGAGACCCAAGAGCTTCAGCCATCAGCTAAGTAAATAAGCTCTTATGGCTGAAATAAATACAAGGATCAACACAGCTAAAACTTTCCCTTCATGTTAATTGTAGTAAATCTTAGCCTAGAGAAGTTTAGAATTACTATTTTTCAGCTTCAAAGCTAACAATATTTAGCATGACTACTACTTCCCATACATGGATACATTAAAATTTAGAGCTCTGTATCTTCAGCAACATTTTGCAAACTTTCTTATTTTGAAACTGTACTGTTTCCAGGGCTCGCTGCCTGCACCATGCCAGTCCTCATTGCTCAATGCCACGTGTTTGCCTGTAGCAAACACTTCCAGGCTTCCTTTATATCACATCGTTTACATCCTCAGCCCCTTCAAACTATTTCTGCTGATTCTTACTTACAATAATGCTGTGCTTTTACTTCCCCCTCTTTATGCTACTCACCCAAGACTAGTTTATTCTCATCGAGTCAGAGCCTCTATAGGCTTCGTGGGATCCAGTTAATGGATGATCATAATGTAGCATGATTTTCTGGAAGCCACTTGTCTTCTCAACCTAAAACTGTAGTGTGAGTGTTTGCCTTGTTTTTCAAATACTGTCATAAGTTCTTAAAGTCATAAAGAACCAATAACGTTTCATGAACCTTGGGCGTCATTGGAAGGATGATTTTGAAATGAGACTGATGTGGAACCAATCTCACTAGCCTAAAACAAAACTAGATACATGCAAACAAAATTGGCACGGGTGCCAGATGTGTAGAACTAAATATATTGCTGAATATCAATTCGCCCAAACAAAATACTGAGAGATAAATCTGTAGAATTGTATTGATGTTCTCCCTGACCCTGAGTTTCAAAAGATAGGTATAATATCTTATTAGGGACTAAGTAACTATCTTACAGAATCCAAGCCTTAGAAAGCAGCCACCATGAGAAGTGAGACAAATTAAATTTAACAGGTTGTATTTAGTGCAAACAGTCAGCCAATCAGGCAGCACTCAGAACCAGAGGTTCAGAGCCCCCTCTCAAGCAATGTGAGAAATGAGTGCATATAGGCTGACCGCAGAGGCAAAGATCAAAAATCACCTGACAGGCTCTGGCTAGGAATCTGCTTGTTTGAGCACAAATAATAACGATACACGTGCCTTAAGTGGGCGTGAGCTGGCATGCTGGCTATCGCTGGCTGAAACTTAGATGTTTCTTGCAAAATATACTAATTTGTTTACATGCTAAGTACGGTTCTGGTTTATACACAGGATCTCAAAATACAGAGACAATCTTGGGTTAATAGCTTCCTTCATTCTCTGCTTGGATACAGGCACAAATCATTTTTGTGTATATAAAGATTTGAAAGCAAGTTACCCGAATTCTTACAGAACGATACATTAATTATGCTGGAATGTATTTCAAGGACAAGGCAAAAGCAGAAGACAGGTGGATCCCGAATGTACATTACGTTGCTGAATGTCTACAATTCTGCCACAAATAAGACTACAGGCTTCTCCTTACCTTCATTGCTGTTTGTACAACACTAGATCTTTTGGAATGCCAAAATGCCAAAGTATTATTGTAACGGGGTGCTGGTGATCATCTATGGGTTTGCGGACTCTGTTCCTTGGTATAAAATTCTGAATGGCCTGGAAAGACAGAGACACAAGCTGCAGAGGAAGCTTTACCCCTTCAGAGTGGAAGAAGCCTAAGGCTGGATCCAATAACCAGTTGCTGGCTTAGGTATTTTATAGGGCCTCTGGATCTTCCCTTCCCTCTATTAGCCTGGTTAGATACTCGTCCCACATGCCTTCCCACACTTTTTTCTCATATCTTCTGGAAATAAGCAGCACTCACCTCAGGAAGCCTGCTTCTCCTGTTAGTCTGCCTTTGTTCCTCTTCCTCTCCTTCATGATGATGCTGTGGAAAGCCACGATGACAGATAGAAGAGGTGTGAAGTGTTCCATGAGCAAACCTGTATGAGAAGCAGGGGCTCCTTCCTAGAAAAGAACTTCAGAATCAAATACTTGAGGAAGATCAGGCTAGAGTTAACCCTAAATATGGGGTGTGGCTGTACCAGAAAACAAGACTGACTAAAATGCTAGAGTTCCCCCAAAAAGAGAACAATAGAAAGTCTCCCCATATCAGGTGAGGAATAAGGTAGAATTCTGAAACTACAGAATTAAGCCAAGAAGTGAGGAGTGAACTCAGAGCCTGACAATCTAAGACAGTGAACTGAGCCTTCATGTCTGAAAGGGAAGCATATGTCCTAGAACTAGAGTCGGGAGCAATGACTCACAAGGTCAACACCACAGCACAGGGGCTCGGGTATATAACTTCAGCCTTCAGAGGCTGAGGCAGGAGGACTGCTATGAATCCAAGGCTAACCTGAGTAACATGGTGAATTCCAGTCCAACCAGAACTGTATGTATAGCAATATTCTCTCAGTAAGCATGGCAGAAAGGACATAGACCTCTCTGAGCTCCTTTTAAAAGGGTACTAGCCACGTGTCCTGACACCATCACCTTGGGAAGTTACAATTTCAGTGTTCTCTTCAATAATGGATTTTGGTGATTTTATCTAACATTTATTTTTTGGGATAAGAAATCACTCGACTTCTTCCTGTGCCCCAGAATCACCCATAGAAATGATCATCTGCTTTAAAGTCAACAATCTCCAACAGAACAATGGGATTTGATTCTCAGTTAGGGGCTGTCTCAGTTTCTCCCAGTGTTTCTAAATTTAACCATTACTTATTTATTCGCTTTCAGAAATTTACTCATATGTTACTTTTCTCCTTAAATTCCTATTTTAGGGTATGGTGTGCCTACCTATAATCCCAGCAGGAGGGAAGGTTCAAGAGCGCTTGAAGCCATCTTGGTCTACACGGTCAATTCTAAGGCAATCGGGGCTAATTTGGTCAGGCTCTGTCTTTAAATAACAATTTTTCTTCTCACACCTACACAGGTACACACATCCATATTCAGCATTAATCGTTTCTTTCTAGTGGGTTACTTTTTCTGTATTTCTTTACAAGTTCCTCTCCTTTCCAGATCCTTCTGCCCTCTGACCAACATTTTTAAGCCATAGAACTCTTTTTACACAGTGTAACTTCTTCATTACTGATCTGTGATTCTAAACATACTTCTTTCATTTTGGGAATTCATAACATGTAGCAGTTGTCCCCTGCCAATCTGCCAACACAATCACCATATTCAAAGAGTGATATTCCATCGTCTGATCTAGTAGAAGTGGATCCACCGCCATCTAAACACGTATCAATTACTATCGAGCCCTTCCTTTTAAAACTTAAATACGTTTTGAGAGAGAGTTTCACTGTGTGGCCCAAATTGGTTTTGAACTTGCAATCCTCCTTCCCCAGCTTCCTGAATGCACCACTATGCCTGAATTTTATTTCAAGGATTCTTGAGAGTGGTATTTGTTGTGGTTTATAAATCCTCTTGCAATGTCTTGCGCATAGGTTAATGTTTTCCTCCACAGTAATTGATTGCTTTCTTCCATTCCCCAGTTGTAAAAACGAAAACATAGGTCCTTTGTTTTTATCTATCTATGACCTCCTATTTCTCCTTTCCTCTCAGTCTTCCCCTTCACCTTAATGTTTTCCATCATTTTATTATTTTTAACATCATTCTCCCTTCCCTCTTCATGTCCACACACCTCTCCCAAACCCATGGTCTCTTCTTCTTTACTCATTGCTATTACAGACACATATAAACAAACAACACACAAATACAACCTGCTGAGTCCTCTAAGTGTTGCCTGGATGTCTGTGTTTCTAAGTTTGACCACTCAGTATTTGATAACCAAACAGGGGATTTGCCCCTCAGGAAGATGAATTCTCCCTCTCTTAGCAGTTGTTAATTGCCTATAGCTCTCCATCTGAGGCTGGGGTCCATGAGATCTCCTCCATCTGTGTTAGGATGTCAACTGTTGTTGAAATTGTTCAAGTCTTATTTAGCAAACCATATTGTCGAGATTTCACGGGGTATACCTTTCCTGTGATAGATAGAAGGCATGATCCCACAGCAGACATCCTGATTCTCTGGGTCTTAGAATCTTCACCTCCTGCATATACCCTCTTTCTGCAATGTTCCATGAACCTCGAGTACAGGAGTTATAGTGTAGATATCAGTTGGTGCTGAGCACCTCACAGTCAGTTGTCCTCCATATTTTGACTAGTTATGGCTCTCTGTAACTGTCTCATTCTACTGCAAAAAGAAGATTCTGGGGCTGGAGAGATGGCTCAGTAATTAAGAGCACATCTTGTTCTTTCAGAGGACCAAGGATTGATTGCCAGCACCTGCATGGTGGCTCATAGCCATCTGTAGCTACAGTCCCAGAGTACCTGGTACTGTTCTTCTGACCCCCAATGACATCAGGCATGCACATGGTACACATATATTCATGCAGACAAAATGCTCATATACATAAAATAAATTTTAAAAAATTGAAAATAAAGTTTCTTTGATGGAAGGTGAAATCAACACTTATGTTTAAACATAAAGATACGTATTCAGAATATAGTTAGGAACTACATTAATTTAAGAAATCCATTGGTTAGCCATGTAGTTGGCTAGATTTAGAGTAGCATGTATTATTTCCCTCCTGTTAAGCAGGTAGTATATAGTCACTTTGCATTATTATGGCCATAACACCTGACACAAACAATTTAGAAGAAGGAAGAGTTATTTGATCTTGTGGTTTTGCAGAGTTTGCTAGTTTGGCCCCATGCATTTGGGTAGAAGAAGCATGTAGCAGAGTACACTTTACAATGGTCTTGTGTGGCAGAAATTGTTCATACCATGACCAACTAGGAAACAGAAAATATGTCAGAAAGCACTGACTTGGTGTAACTTTCAAAGGCCTGCCCCAAGTGACTCATTTCCACCAGACAGCTTCCAGTTCCACTGTCTGTCGAAAGCAGCATCACCAGCTGGAGTACAAACATTCAAAACGTGAGCCTGTAGAGAACATTTGGGGATCAAACCATAAGAGTAGGAAGGATAAAGTTAAATTTAAAAATAATAATACAGTTAAAATGTTTATGGGAAGGGAAATGCGTTCTTCTACAGCAAAACAAGTGTACTGGACAGCTGAAAAAACTATGAAAGTTTTCATGGCTCTGAGGTGCACTTCCCCAAAAGGAAATCATTTTGAGGAAGAAGGAAGCTCTCCTTGAGATCATATCATTTGACCTGATGAGGCATCAAGAATACTGCAATGGAGTGCATTTATGTATTTAGGAATATGTACATATATGTATATACACCTGTTACAATTAATGAAAGAAAGAGTCCATGGATTTGAAGGAGAACAAAGATAGGTATATGGAAGGGTTTGGAGGGAAGAAAGGGAAGGAGGAAATGATGTAATCATAATCGCAAAAACTAAAAGGAATAATATTTTTGAAAATTCTGCAATGTAGCAGAATTCTATTGAGTGCTTTGAAATCATATAATAAGCTAAACATCATTTCAACCGGGCTAGCTGCATTTTCCCTAAAAGCATGAGACTTGGCAAACGCCTTGCATTTTGGATGTCTTGAAGCCACTGATATGTAATGTGAAAATCTACCATCTTTCAGCAATTCATCAAAGTGACTGATGAACTCAGAATTTTTGCTATGTCCTATTTTTTTTTTATATTACCATATGCGCTGCTTGTATTAGACAATGAATTTCAGGCTAACTTATATTTCATGTTAATCCAACCTTGGCAGCTTTGAAAGTTTACCAGATCTTTCAAAGCAATTTAAAATCAATTTGTGGACAAGTCTGCACTGAGAGCCTAGCCTTGGCCTGGCCAGTTACTTGGTAATTTTTCAACAACGAACAGGAAAGCTGAGGACGTCAGCAATCTGCGCAGGTGTGGAAGGGTCTGTGATGTTCTGCTGTGTGACGTTAAGTGAGGTAGAGATCTGGAGTCTCCTGCGAACATTTCTATTTTAACAACATTAGCCCTCCTGTTAAAAAATACAACAGATTCTTTACATCTTTGTTAAACCTTTTAAAAAGAAAGCTTATGGGAAATGATAGTTTTATATACAATTATCTACCGTGTCTTCCTCCTTTATAAGATTACCCTGGAATCTTGTTAGAAGTATTAAAAAGTAAAATTCCTCCAAAAAGTTTCTGCCTATCTATAAGTGACTACCTACGCAAATAATTCAGTTTCAAAAAGGCATTTACTCTTAGCACGCTTGCTCTTGGGATATAGTGACGCCATGCTTGCTGTGGTGCACTCTGTTGGCTTAGAAGTTGTCATGGTGAAGGAGAGTCACGATAAAATGTCACAAAGTTGCTGAGCACTTAAGCATTGGCCAGCTCTTTCTTTTTCTGTATTTTACAGCACAGCAGCTGTTTTAGATTTTGATTTCCCAATTTACAACTGGCAAACACTGAGTAGCATTTCTAGGAGGCAGACTAACATTCTGCCCAGACACAGAACAAGCTTTTCTTAGAAGTTATTAGGTACCTCTAACTTGGTTCTTAAAGGATGTAAGTCCTAAATACTTGGTGAATATCAGAAGCCAGAGAATTAATTTCCAATGCCCTTGTTAAGAGATCTTCCTAACAAACCTTGATATATGGACAGCAACCATTCTCCAGGCAATTCAGAGCTGTATCATTCAGATAAGCACATGCCAACTGCTCTGAGCAAACAATGACATGTTTCTGATTCATGATTTATCTTTTCACTAGCTTCAAATTAAAAGTGTTCTTCAGGTTGAAGAGTCACACTGCCTGGAGTTGTCACATGAACATGACAGAAATGAAATCTGATTAATTCAAATACATCTTTTTGTTAATTTTCATCTTATTAATGACAAAAGGGACAACTTTTCGGTAAATCATTTTATATAACACATCTTAGTGAAAACTGGGATCACACAATAATACTTTTGCCAAGAAAATCATAAGCTATTTTAGAGTTACCAGCATAAGAGAAGATGGTAGATTATTGACCAATGTTGCCTAAAGAGGAGATATTGCCAATAGTAAATAAAAAAGCTTGTTGTTGGCTGTCATCACCATGATTGTAGACACAAATCTCTGCTGGAAACATATATTTTAAGCTTTTGAAGCCTTGGTGTTTCTAGTCCACTCAAATTCATATGTTGAAATCCTATTCCCACAACAATGTTACTAAAAGTGAAGTCTTGAAAAGTGATTAGGTCATAGGGGAGAATTATCATGAGTTGAATTAAGACCCTTATAAAAGGGACACCAAAGAGCAGTCTTCCTATTCCTCCAAAATAGGAAACAACTAGAAGCAGGAGATTGGGTTCTGGTTAGGCACCAAGTCCACAGGCAATTTGACTTTTGGTTTCCCAGTCTGCCACCCTGAAAGAAATAACCCGTTATGTTGTTTATAAGATATGTAGGCCATGGTATTCATTTATAGTAGCTCAAACATACTAAGCCATATACTTACAGTCCTCTCAATATTGAGTCATATCAAGTCAGAAATACAATTTATCAAGGTATAAAACTTCAAAAGACATGTGAGCAAGACAAAATGTCAGAGCATGTCAAATGTTTCATCTTAACTCAATTACCAATATTAGATCATCAGCTTTATTATATCTGTACAATAATAAGTTTTAATCCTCTATTGATAAAGTTTTGTTGAATAACCTATCAAAATTTTTTATTTAAAAATCTTTGTATTTGATTAAATATCTGAATAAAATCTTTGTAGTGTTTGAAATAGAAATAGTGGAGGCATTTTCCAGGGGCTTGTTTTCATTCCAGCCTTTATGTAATATTGTAGTCAAGATGCAGTCTGCACTATTTCTTTCTATTTGATAAATAAACATATTTCAATATACTACAATGCGGTGTGGTGGCTCTTGAGGCATTGTGATAAAATCAGATGGTCATAAATTTCCTCCCAATTGTATTTCTTACAAACAGTGATTATTCTGAAACTTTTATAATTTGCTACTAATCAATATTCAACTTTTAAAAATTGAGTAGAGAACCTCAATTACCAGGGTTTAACTACTGAACTTGCAAAGCAACAAACTTGATATATACACTTAAAGAACTGATTGAAAATAAAAAGATTTTTAATGAAACCCAAAGGTCTGAAATGTCACAGCTTAGAGAAATGTAAACATGACCTGTGCATAAACTTCCAGATTGATTCTGCACAAGACGCAGAGCATTTCACACCTGCTCTCAAGTACCATCTGTAGTGTGGATCCCTTTCTACCAAAGAAACCCGTGAAAGCAAGCGGCCACAATACTATCACACCATGTTCAGTTCCGGCAGCAGGCAGTGACCTAAGCCCAGTGGTAATGCATTAAGAAAATGGAACAAGTACAATTAGACAGATCGTTGCCAAGGATAAACAAGGTGTAAGCCACCAGTCCCAATGCCTCTTTCCTTGGCTTAGAAGATTTTGATTTGTTTATTATCTATCAGTTTTATTTTGTCTGAAATGTTAATAAAATACAGCTATATGTACTATGCTAACTTTGGATCTTAGGGGGGAAAAAATCCAAAGAAATAATAAATATAGTCCCTGACTTCAAAAAGAATGGTATTAGGAAGGCTATTTCATTTGTAGCTGTGAGTGCCCAGGGGAAGCGCTGTATTACGAACCTAATAAGACTCACCAAGAGTTTAATCCTTTGGCCCAGGGTTTCTCCAATAGGCTGCATATTGGCACCATCTCCAGTAACACAGGGGAAAAGATGCTGTGGCTCATGGCCCATCTCCAGAAACCCTAAATCACTGGTTTGGAGGATTGAATAGGTTTCAAAGCCTCAAGATTATTTTACAGTGTAGAAGACCTTAACAATTGTTGCATGTCCTTCATTTATTCCAGCGCCTCTGAATTAAGGGTGATTTTGCATCTGCCAATGAGTTGGAATAGTTTGAGTCATCAAAATTAGAGGACTGACAGTAAGCTCTGTTGGATAGAGGCCAGAAATTCTAGTAAACATCATATAAAGCTCAGGACAAACCCCACAGTAAAGCATCAAGCCCAGACTATCAATAGAGCCAAGGGTGTGAAACTAAATTTTTCATCCGAAATACGAGTCAAGGCTGAACTCTGCCCAACACTCTGAGATGTTAAGAACCACGAAATGAAGAGCACACTTTCTCTTTCGTCAGATGATTACCCATAAGCAAAGGCAATGAAGCAGCCCACAGGGAGGCTGTACAATGTTATAAGAACAGGCTGGGGCTGATTATGAGAAGGAAGGATGTGAAACGAGAGATGCAATGTAGATGTTGTTTATGAATGTTTGTAAGGAAAACTACTGTGGTAGCCATGTGGCAGAGGGCTCGGGGAGGAGCAAGGCTGGAGATAAAACAACACAGATGAAATCATTGATGTCAGAGCTACCATTCATTAACTTTGTTGAGTAGCAGAGATTAGATGCTACGAAATAACAACTTTAAAGAGGAAAAATAGAGTCTATAAAGCATAATCCATAATGTGACATTGACAGCCTCCTCCCAAAATTCTAGGAGTCAGGAGGGTGAAGGAAGCTCCCGAGGAGGGCAGACTAGGTCATCGGCAGCTGCTGACAATGTCTGTGGCAACCACTGATGGTCTCAGAATTTTTGGGAGCAAATCCTGCCTTTGAACACAACGCAAAGCCACATTGTGCCTCACTTTTCCTGTCTGGCCACTTTAGAAAGTAACAGTACTTAACCCAACGTAGGAATTGAGGGTCTGGACTCAAGGGTTAGGCACTCTTCCTGCTTTTCCAGAGGACCAGAGTCCAGTTTCTAACACCCACGTCAAGCAACAACTATAACTCTAGTTCCAGGGGATGAAATGCCCTCATCTGGCCTACACACACACACACGCACACACACACACACACACATGCACACATGCACACACACGCACACAAATAAAAAGTTTAAAATAGAAACTGAATGCATTTATCACACATAAAATGCTTAGAAGGGGTCCCAGGATATAGTAACGACCTAATGTTTTATTGTTACAGTAATATTGCACTCTTACTAAAGGGGTATGATGGTAGTTATATATCAATGGTAATTTTAGGCAGAATGAAGAGTGGGTACAAAATTAAAGGAAGCAATGGCTTGCCATTTTAAAGCAAGTACTCAGAGCTCACCGTTGGTGAGCATAAAAGTAAACTGAGTTGTAGCAAGAATCTAAGATGAAGAGGTAGACGAGTACAGCCAATGGAAACAGAAATGCCCAGTTTTCAGTTTCCCCCTACCCATTGCCTTTGTTGTATTTCCCTGCCTCTCATCTATGGGCATTGACTTACTTCAGTAGCAGATGCAGTCACAAGCCCAAGGACTAGGGGATTACAGGGTGAGCAACCAGGCCTGCTTTACAAGATGCTTTCAGATTTAGAAAAGAATCCCTTAGGAGCCAGGAATGTAGTAGCTTACTTAATGGTAGGATGGTTATCTATATAGCTGCTTATCTGCATATGTAAGGCTTTGGGTTCAAATCACTTAGCCTTTGCTTACATTGCAATGAGTTATTTTTGGGCCTTTTCTGTTCCCAAAGTGGGTTGTTTTCATTCTATATCCAGTTCTCACTTTAATCTCTTTAGATTTTCCCCTTTTAAGTTTCTCCTCCTTTGTGTCTCTCAAGCATGATTAGAACCTGTCTTCCTCTTTCCTAAATTCTCATTGTAGCACTCGAAGTGACTTTCTGCTTGGAACACTAATCTCAGCCATCTGAGTGCCTTTAAGATTTCAATATGCAATCAGGAATAATTCTCCACACATTTGATCTTTTTCAGTGCATCCAAATGATTACAATAAATCTTTGGATCTTGTCTAGAGCCTCCTTCTGCCTCAGACTATGATTTATTTTATTACCTTCAAAGTCCTGGATGATGCAAAGTCCTTCCAAGTACGTGCATCTCTCATGGTTGCAAACCAATACAAGTCACATGACATTTCACATGCTGCTTCTCTGGGGTCCTTTTACATAAGCTCCGTAAGAATTCATCTTTTCTGCCTTTGTGATAGGCTTTGTTTCACTTTTTGAGAGGAATAAAAGAAGATGTATAAAGCTCAGAGACTTCACTGTTTCCAATGTGCTTCCTACTCCAAATCTTTCCTCTCCTTACATTCTATCACAAAACCTTCAGTGTTCAGCAGACCTAGAAGTATTCTTTTTCAATTTGTAATACAATTAAAGCTATTCACAGGTACTCACATCTTGGAAATAATATAAAGATGCAGCAACCTATGATATAAAAAATGGGGAATGCCATATACTTATTGACTGTCTTCATATTTCTTAATTTTTCTTCTCTCATACAATTTATACAATACATTCCAAACTCCCTCCCCCTCCCTTCACTCCTCTCAACTCCTGTCTTTTCCCCTTTCCCTCAGGCTTATGCTCCATCACCATCCACAAACTCCCCAGAAAAGAACAGTCCTCCCCAGGTGACCTCTCAAACAGGACATGGCATAGCAAGATGGAACAAGGCCAAGCACTAGTCCCGACACCAAGAGTGGGCTACGCAATCCAACAGGAGCAAAAGGGTTCCAAGGGCAGGTAAAAGGGTCAGAGACTCCACTACTGCTATAGGAGTTTTTCAAGAACACCAATCCAGACAGCCTTAAGATATATTTAGGGGACCCTGTAGGTTCCATGTCTGTCCCTTCAGTCTCTGTGAGCCCCAAGCATGATAGTCAGTTGACAGTGTAGGGCTTGTTCTCCTGGTGTCCTCAACCCCACTGGTCCCCACCATCCCTCCCTTCCTTTTCTGTGGGGTTCCCCAATTTCTGCATGATGTTTAGCCCTGGGCCTCTGCATCTGCTCCCATCTGCTGCTGGAGTCTAATGAGGACTAGGCTAGGCACCAGTCTATAAGCAGAGCATGACATCATTAGAAATTGTCTCTGAGTTATCCAGTTTCTAGTTCCCGGCTTGCCCTGCAGTTTCAGGAGGGGTTTCCTCCTTTTGCATGGGGTTCTACCCCTCCATGGTCAACGAATATAGAATAATAGGCTTGTGTGAAAGCTCAGAAGGGTATGTATTCCAGGGGTCTATATGAAGGAATCACATTCAGAAGCCTGTGTGGTCTGTATGGAATGTAGAAAGAATGTTAAGAATGTTGTTACACACCTTTAATCCCAGTATTTAGAAAGCAGTGGTAGCAAATATCTTTAATCCCAGTATTCCAAAGGCAGTGGTGGTCCACACCTTTAATCCCTAAGACAGAAACAGAGTGTAGAAACAGACATAGGAAGCAGAGCTCAGAAAGAGTCAGTGTCACTCAAGAAGTGATGTCTGAGAAGAGTCAGATTGAAATGAAGGCAAAGTGACTAATCAGAGGAAGAGTTAGCATAGTGAGTCAGAGTGAGAACACACCCAACTCTCATGATATAAAAACAGACTGTAAGCTCAGAATAGAGTCAATTACAGAAGAGTCAGTTACAGCATGTAGTATGAGGCAAGCAGTCTGAAGCAGGCAGATGGGGATAGGAAAGAGAGACAATGAAGCACTCTGAGAATAAGGCAGAGGGGATGACTGAGGCAGTATGGAGCAGTGCACCTGAAGCAATCGGGCTGGGGGAGAGACAAAGAGACACAAGCAGCTCAGCAGAAGAAGTCAGTATCAAATGGGAAGAGTGAGTCATTTAGAAGCCAAGCAGAGCAGGTCAGCCAGAGTAAGTCAGAGTCAGAAGAAGTCAATCAAAAACAGTAAGCAGGCTCTGAGGATCAGTGTGAACCAGTCAGCTTGGAGAAAAGTCAGTACAGCTCTGAGTTCAGAAGGAGCAAGTCAGAGTGGTTCAGTCAGCAGTAAGTCTCAGAGGTTGATTAGATTGTATGGAGGTTTAAATATTCTAGACTGTACAAAGGCTGAAGATTTCCAGTTCTAAGCTTAAGAGTAAATTGTATGAAGGCTGAAGCCCTCCAGGGCTCCAGTACAAGAACCATTGATTTAATTAGCTGAAGAATAAATCACTTTTACCAAGAAAATACATCTTATTTTACCTAAAATCTACATCTAGAAAAGAGGATCTTGCAGGGAAGATGGGCCATAGGTCAGAGATTTTATGGCTGGGATTGTGTCCCAGTCCCACCACTGGAAATGTTGCCTAGCTGGGCATAAGAGATGGCCTGTTCAGGTTCCCTATCCCTGATTACTAGGGATCATTGTTAGGGTCTTCCTCAGAGATTCCATTGTACTGTCTCTCAAACATGCCCTCGTTGTCCTCCAATTCTGGTCATCTCTCCATATATTTTCTCTCTCCATTCCTCTCCTCCTCCTGGTCATCTCCACTCCCATTTCTGTCCTTCCCCAGCCCCACCTGCAACATCTGTTCTATTTTCACTTTACCAGGGAGATCCCTGTGTTCCAACTCTGGTCCTCCTTGCTACCTGCCTTCTTTGATTAACAGTTAATATCAACATTAAGTGAGTACATACAATGTTTGTCCTTCTGGAACTGGATTACCTCACTTGGGATGATTTTGTCTAGTTCTATCCATTTTCCTACAAAATTCATGAGGTCACTTTTTAAATAGCTTAGTAATACTTCATTGTGTAAATGTACTACAATTTCTTTATCCATTTTTCAGTTGAGGGGCATGTAGATTGTTTCCAATTTTTGACTATTATGAATAAAACTGATGTGAATATAGTTGAGCATGTGTCCTTCTCGTAGGATGGAGAATTCTTTGGGTATATGCCCAGGAGTAGTATAGCTGGGTTTTGAGGTAGGTCAATTCCTAATTTCCTGAGGAATGACATATTGATTTGCATAGTGGCTGTACAAGTTTGCACTCCCAACAGCAATGAAGGAGTGTTCCCCTTGCTCCACATCCTTACCATCATGAGCTGTCCTTTGTGTTACTGATCTTAGCCATTGTGACAGGTGTAAGATGAAATCTCAAAGTGGTTTTCATTTGCATTTCCCTAAAAGCTAAGGATGTTGAACATTTCTTTAGGTATTTTTCAGCCATTTAAGATTCTTCTTTTGAGAATTCTTTGTTAAGAAATATACCCCATTTTTAATTGGATTATTTGTTTTGTTGATGTTTTCTTGAGATCTTTATATATTTTGGATATTAGCCCTCAATCAGAAGTAGAGTTGGTGAATATATTTTCCCATTCTACAGGTTGTCATTTTGTGTTATTGACAGTGTCCTTTGCCATACAGAATCTTTTCAGTTTCATGAGGTCCCATTTGTTAACGGTTGTTCTTAGTGCCTGAACAATTGGTGTCCTGTACAGGAAGTTGTCTCCTGTGCCAATGCATTCGAGGCTATTCCCCAATTTCTCTTCTGTCACGTTCAGTATATTTGGTTTTACATTGAGGTCCTTGATTCACTTGAACTTGAGTTTTATGCAGGGTGATAAATATTGATCATTTTGTATTCTTCTACAGGCAGACAGCCAATTAAACCACCAGCATTTATTAAAAATGCTTTCTTTGTTCCATTGTATATTTCTGGCATCTTTATTGAAGATCAGGTATCCATAGGTGTATGGGTTTATGTCTGATTCTTTGATTCAGTTCCATTGATTAATATGTATGTTTTTATGCTAATATCATGCGGTTTTTATTACTACAGCTCTGTAGTACAGCCAGAGATCAGAAATAGTGATACTTCCAGAAGTTCTTTTATTTTTAAGGATTATTTTAGCTCTCCTGTTTTTTTTTTCATATGAAGTTGAGTGTTATCTTTTCATGAACTGTAAAATATTGTATTGGGATTTTGATAGGGATTGAGTTGAATCTGTAGGTTGCTTTTGGTAAGATTGTTATTTTTACTATATTAATTCTACCAATAAGGAGTATGGGAGATCTTTCCATCTTCTGAGACCTTCGCCAATTTCTCTCTTCAAAGACTTGAGGCTTTTGTCATATAAGTCTTTCACTTGCTTGGTTAGAGCCACCCCAAGGTATTTTCTGTTATTTGTGGCTATTGATAAGGGAGTTGTTTCCCTGATTTCTTTCTTAGTCCATTTGACTTTTGTATATAGGAGGGCTACTGATTTTTTTTTCAGTTTATCTTGTAAGCCAGCCTCTTCACTGAAGTTGTTTATCAGCTGTAAGAGTTCCTTGGTAGAATTCTTGGAGTCATTTATTTATACTATTACATCATCTTAAAATAAGGATACTTTGCCTTCTTCCTTTCCAATTTGCATCTTCTTAATTTCCTTCAATTGTCTTGTTGCTGTAGCTAGAACTTTAAGTACTGTATTGAATAGGTATAGGGAGAATGGAGAGCCTTCCCTTGCTCCTGATTTTAGTGGAATTGCTTTGAGCTTATTTCCATTTAATTTGATGTTGGCTGTGGGCTTGCTGTAAATTGCCTTTATTATGTTAGGAATGTCCTTTGTATCCCTAAATTCTCTAAGACTTTTATCATGAAGGATGTTGGATCGTGTCAAAAGCTTTTAGAGTGTCTAGTGAGATAATCGTAGTTCTTCTAGAATTACTCTGTGTGTGTGTGTGAGAGAGAGAGACAGAGACAGAGAGAGACAGAGAGAGAAGGAGAGAGCACAATATTCATTATACTTTCAACACATATAAAGGTAGAAAATTCTATAAATGTCTGAAAGTTATTCGACTTTATAATATGTTTCAACTGCGAAGAAAGTATTCAAATACAGGAATCCAAATTAAGTTACAGGTTGAAATAGGCTAAATTGTGATGATACCCAATAAACATCATGATAAAACTGAACATCAGTCAGAGCTCCATGTGCATACTGTTGCTAATTTGGTTTATGATTTGAAATCATCTAAGCTACACAGCTACCTGGACTTTTGTTTTTGTTTGACATTTTAATTTTTCTGTAGGACTGAGCATTGAACTCTTAGTTGAACATCCCAAACCTGTGAGACTGCATCATAACTGTGCCACCACCCCTCCCAAAGCAGTGGAGCCACCTGTCAGCTCTGCTGTTATCACCACCTTTTTTGTCTCACACTGACTGTGTTCCGTGTAACACCATACTGTTTTTACCATCTTAATTCTTAGATGGGCTGGTTTTTCTTTATTTAAATCTTATACAAGAAAAAGTCATAAGAAAATTACTTGAGCAATTTGGCTACTGAGATCTTGTGTTGGTGGGTATAAATGTCGAGATTTACTTTAACAGAGAAGTCTGAGATCTGTAGGATTTTTGTTTCTAGGTGTGTATTTCTTAGAGACATGAGAGTTGTCTGAACACACTTGCAGTTCAGATAACGCTTCTGTTATATTACTAAGTATGAATCATACAGATTTTGCCTAAAATTTGATAATTATTCCAATGTATAATTCAAATTTATTATACTCAATTATTTTTTATCTGAGAAAAATGTCCTTCTATAATGTCTTAATCATGTCTTCTATAGTGTTTATTCTTTTTCCTATACCAAGAACATAAAAATTATAGAAAAGATTTCTTCTCTGATACACAGGCACATATACATAAATATACACATTTATACACAAATGTCCTACATTTATAGCTATACATATATGTGTGCATTTAGTGTGTGTGTGTGTGTATATTTCTTTTACACATTGAATGTTTTATATTCTTTACCATAAAGAATTTAAAATCTTCTAGAATTCATTGTGGATATATAAACACAATTTTTTCCATATTTTCTTTCCATGGATACATATATGTGTCCTTTATATTCTATATTTTATATATGTATATATATATATATCCTTCATATGAAAAGAATATACATAAGTCTACATACAATAAGTATATAAGAATGTAAGTATATAAGAATAAGTATACATATGATATTTTTGCTCTAGCATAGCTGATAGATATATAGATACAATAACTATTTCTTCAAACACCCTATGACTGTTATTTAGAAATGTGAGATAAGTTTGACAAATGGAGACGTTACCACTGTTACTGAAACATTGAACAGGGGAGTTTTGAGCACATAAGCAATTTTATCAAGAGTCATTTAAGTAATATTGGTATATTAAATAGCTTAATATCACTGACTCTGTAAATGACCACTTAGGTCATCAACCAGAGAAACATTTTCTTTGATCAAAACCTTTAATTTGTGGCCTCACTAGATTTTATAAATATCTCTTATTATAGAATAAATTATTTTCCAATCAAAGAGGAAGAAATTTACTATTTAGGTGAATGTGTAATTCTTGCTAAGAAAATTCTAAGTAATAAGCATCCTGCAAATACTGACAGTCTTAATATACACAGTTACGAACTCGGCAGTAAAGCAAATTAGCAGAGCTTCTCAGTTCACTTCTGCTAACAGGAAGTTTATAGTTCTCAGTTTAGTTTGCTTTCAAAAGGAGTAACTTACGAGAGACTATATTTACATCACTATAATTCTTTGTTGTGATCATTTTCTCTAGCCCTTAGAATTACATAGTAAGAAGTCGTTTGAGGGGCTGGACATATGGCTCAGTGGTTAAGAGTGCTTTATGCTCTTCCAGAGAACCTAAATCTGATTCCCGGCATCCACATCTATTACAGCTCACAGCCGCGGTAGAACTCCAGCTCCAGAGATCTGATGTCTTCTTCTGAACTCCATAGGCATGCACATGCGCACATATACAAACACAAACACACACAGTATCTACACACAGACACACACACACACACACGTGCACACACACATAAACGAAAAGAAATCTTTTAGAAAGGGAGTACTTTGACATATTCTTTAAAGGTAAAGACAAAAGAAATGACTCACTATCCAAAAGGTAAGTCGAGGCCATAGATTTGGTTAACTCTCTTTTTATCCTATGTATTTGTTTTGCATGTGTGTGTATATGTGTGTTAGCATGCTCGTGCCATGCTGCATACGTAGAGCTCAGAGGACGACTTGCAGGAGTCGGTTCTCCCCTTCAACCACGTGGGAACTGAAAATCAAAGTCAAGTTGTTAGGCTGGCAACAAAAGCCTCTTGCTATCCTGCTGGCATCTAGATTTGAGATAAAGTATTCTTCACAGCAAACAGGGAAAACAACGATAACAGATAAGAAGCTTAGGTGGCATGTTAGGACGCTCTGTTCTTAGTGAGCCAAAACAGCATTTTTAGCATTCCATGTTGCAAAGGAGTAATAATAGTAATAATAATAATAGCAACAACAACATTAGGAAAACCAAACTTTGGGATGGTAAAAATATTTAATAAATATGATGTGCTATGTCTTCTGCCCAGAAATATTGCTGTTAAAGACCTGGAGAGTACTGTAATAGCAAACGAAGCACAAAACCTGTCAAACTCGACATTTCCTAAACCTGTAATTACAGGACACTTCCAGTTTGTCACCCACTCAGCGCTATCCTGATAAACGTTTCCCAAATCGCTGATGTAAAAAAACCTGACCTTTAAGTTATGAACAGGCACACTCAAAGCAGAAAACTGAGATGAACAAAATAAGGAACTATTCACAAAAGTGGGTCGAAGTCAGGGAGGTAGCGAGACGGGATGCCTTTTGTGGCTAACAACAGGTAAACATTAGGACCCACCCCTGCGTCTGAAAGGACAAAGGGGAGGAAAGGAAGAGAAAAAACTCAGGAAAGGTACTGTTTAAGAAGGAAGCTGCAGCATTTCACAGAGAGAGTACAGCAAAGATGCTGGGCAGTAAACCCACTCTTTTTTCACCCTTTAACTCAGGTCATCGGTCCACTGGCCAAATCTGGGAGATAGCAAAAATACTGGAACATAGTAGTTTAGCCTATGAAGTTCAGCCTGCTGAGGAGAGGACACAAAAGGTAAGAAGTGGATATGGAAATGCAGAAACCTAGCCCACTAGTACTACATCTAAAGTCTGTTCTATAGATAATTTTAAATTCTAGATTGTCTATTGATTCAACAAAGATTGTCTTATAGAAAATATATGCTAGGTCCTCCACTACATGAGAGTTTGCAAGACTGCATAAAGGCACAGAAATGTAAAATCATAAACACATTACAACTTGATTTAATTGTTATAAATGGTGTCTGGATATAAATAACTAGCTCTGTCTGGAAAAGCCTAGGCGATATTAGAAAGGAAGCAATACTCAAACTGAGTCATGAACAATTAAAGATTTTGGGGGGCAGATTATTGGTAAAAATAGAGAGTGCGTTCCTAGCAGTGAATGCTGTGGAGTTACACACACAAAAATTAAAGAGGTACATAGAGTCTTAGAACTGTACAACTCTAAATTTCATTCTAAATATAAGAAAACTTTTAAACTATGTTATTTCAAGTAAAAATTCGAAATTAGCGACTATGAGGATTATGGGTGACTTTGCATCCTAACACCGAATCCATTTTACTTGTACTGTCCCACCATCTTCAAAATATATATTGCTCTGATGCTATCCAGAACAACCTTTGTGTTTTCAACTAACATGATGGCAACATGATTAATTCACCGTAGCTTTGTATGTGCTTTCTGAAACTGTCCCTACTGAGGCAGCATAAGGCTTGCTAGAAAGGATACCACAGAGCAGTCCAAATAGTGCCAATAACAGGTTATTGTATAATAAAGAAATATTACTTCAGTTGTATTAGATGATAACCATCAGAGCAAAATGCATAGGCTTTACCCCATGTGGCTCATGTAAGTCTTGAGTACCCATTTTCATAGAAACTTAGTTCTGTCTCCACTGCCTTGTCTAAGACTTTTCTCCAATTAACATCAAAACAAGATTTCCAGCAAGAGGCTGCAGGGCACAACCTCACTTTGGGTGGCATTTATAAATTGCAATCTCTTCTCTGCCTGATTATGATCAGATCAAACTGCGAAGGAACCATTCTGGATTATTGAACATAATGAAGCCAGATATATATATTTGCCTGTGGGGATAAAAGTTTATTCTCCCGAGGTCTCTATTTTATCCTGGGTGATCTTTCTCAGATCAGTTCTTAAAAGCAAATTTCAAAAATAGAAGCAAGTATTTTGCCTGAAAAGTATTTCCTCCAACAAATAGGCTTCTTTCTTTAGGATGCTGTTCATCTCTAACTTGGAAACTGAATAGTACAAACTCCTAGGGCACCAATACATAATGCTATTTGGGGGAGTTTGTTTTTGTTTTGGTTTCTTTGGTTTTTTTGTTTGTTTGTTTGTTTTCTTTTGAAGCAGGGTTCTCATTTAATCCAGGCTATCCTGGAACTCACTACACAGCCTAGGATAGCCTTAGCCTTTTGATTCTCCTACCTTTACCTCCCAAATGCCAGTGTTACAGACACATGTTATATATATATAAAACATGTATATATATATATATATACATATATATATATATATATATATATATATATATATATACACACACACACACACACATACACACCTAGTATATACCTAGCTTCATTTTACTTTTCAATAAGCATCATTTTAAGGGTACTTTAAACATCCTTCAAAGATGCTTACATTGTAGCTTTGCATAGCAAATGTTGTTTTGTCTAGACAACCTTTGTCTAATGCTTCATTTTTTCCCCACTTCAGTGAGATCATTTTCTTCAGTATTGGGTTAAACATTCACTATTTAACTTGCTTCCCTGCACTCTGTGTGCTTTCTCATTTCCTCCTGTCAGACCACTGGGTATGTCAAGAGCACAGTATGTACTAACATTTCTGACTCCTTTTCTATTCTGTGGCTCATCACTTCCAACATATCCCTGTAGTTCCACAAAGCAGAAAATAATATAAAATCACATGAATAGGTATTATCATAAATGGCAACCATTTGAAGAAATATACAGGTTATTTTTCTAGTTATAAGTCCATGGTCAAATTCTTAGCATCAAAAATTCAATGGAGATGTACCACTGGAAGAAGAAACAGAGATCTCTCAATGTCATGATCTCAGACTTGTCCCAAAACATGAGAAAATGAATTTCTGTTGACTGACCCATCCAAAATTGCTATACTTTGTTATGATGACTGAACAACCTAACATTATTGTCTGTGTAAAAAATTCAGGGAAATTAAATATATTCCTGAGGACTAAAGGGATGGTTCAGTGGTTAAGAGCACATGCTGCTCTTGCAAAGGACCCAGGTTTAGTTCCCAGCTTTCACATAGCAGCTCACAAACATCTGTAACTCTAGTTCCAAGGGATCCAGAGCCCTCTGCTGGCATCTGCATATAAATGGTATATATGGAAACATGCAGGCTAAGCACTCACATGCATAAAGTAAAAATTAATTTCTTAAAAGAAAAACAACAGACTTTTCTAAAACTGTAAGTTTTAGGATACACTCTCCAGGATACATGATCCGTGCAGAACGTTAAATCTGTTTCTATCATACACATACACAAACAACTGAAAGTCAAGAATTAACAGCAATACAGTGTGTAGCAGCATCAAAAAGCCTAACTCACAGCTTAATGTAGAAGTCTGTGGCTGTAATCCAGGACTGGGGAAGCCGAAGCAAGAAAATTCATGATCAGACTGGATTACACAGTCAGATCGTCTCTCAATATTAAAAAAAAAAAAAAAAAAAAAAAAAAAGCTCGCCGCCACATATCCATGGATCTGACAATTATGCTCAGGCTACATATATTGAAAATTATTCAAATGTCAATGACAACAAAAATCACAAAGAAATGCAGAGCTGAACATGTTAATTACAAGACTTGATACTCTTAGAGATTCAATATTCACCAAATTGATTTATAGGTCTAACATAATTCCTATCAAAACTTCAAGTAATTGTATGTATTGTATAGACAAACTAATTTTTAAAAATGTGTACGGAAAAACAAAAAACTTGCAGAACAAATCTGGGCACCCTGTAGAAATTAATTCGAAAACTTACTGTAGGGTACCAGTGACCAAAATGGTGTTGTGTTAATAGAAAGGTAAGCGCATTGTTCATTCAGTGGAACGGAGCCATCTAGAAACTCAACACGTTGACAATCGTCTTCTAGTGAACACACAGAGACAATGCAAGTGAGAATGACTATGTGTTTAAAGACATGATCTGAGGAAGGAAATTGACTTCTGTAGCCTTAAAGAGGACTTCAACGCATATACAAAACATAATAAAAAACGTAGCATACATCTGAATTTAAAAGCTAACACTGTAACACTTTGAGAAGGAAATATAAAAGAAATTCTTTGTGATGATGAGTCATAGAAAGTTCTTAAATGAGACACGAAAGTTATGATCCGTGAAAGAAAACAAGTGTCCAGCTCAACATCAAAATGAAAACTTTTGCTTTGTGAAGGACGCTGTTCAAGGAATGGACAGATAAGCAAGGAGACCGGGGAACACACTTGTGAATCAAATATCTGACAAATATCTCATCCAAAATATGAGAACATTCTAAACTCAATAATAAGTAAAATTGGAGGAGCTAGGCAAAATATTTGAACAACTGCTTCAATCAAAGAAAGCACACAGATAACAAATGGGTAAAATGGGAGGAAATGCAACATGATTCATTAGAGAATGCCATTTAAAATGGGAGATGCTGGTCACCTACTTGAAAGTGAGAAGAATTTAAAGCTATTTCAGCTGCATTGTGTTGCTGAGAGTACAGGCTGCTGTAGTGTTCACACCTCACTAGCAGGACTGACAAACAGTGCGTGGGCTTTAGGAGAAAGTCTGCAAATTTCCAGTAAAGTGAAAATTATACTAGTGTGTAACACAGTCATCTCACTTCCAGGTGTTTACCCAAGAAAAACAAAAACCCTGCTCACACCAAAACTTGTATGCAAGCGTTTATACTCATTTGTGATCACACAAGAGAAAATCCAAATGTATTCCAAGTGTTAAATGGGAGGGCAGGGTGACATATCAGCAGTGAAGAGGAGCCACAAAATATTGACACACCGGGCAGCAGCATGGATAAAGTCGAAAACCACTGGAAATGAAGCCAGACCCCAAAAGCTCTATGACTCCACTTATCACATCCTGGACCAGTCAGCCAGTCTGTGGCAATGATGAACATGACACTGTTGTCAGGGTTAGGGTGGGCATGAATCATGAGGAAGGGCAAGAAGAGGAATGATTTGGGACAATGAGCCTTTTCTATACAAGGGTGTGGTGGTTACATGACAGTTCACTTGTCAAAACCATTACATTGGTACACACAATAGAGTAAGCTCAGTTTGTGTAAATCTAAAAATACACATGAAATTTTGTAAAACTAAGCACTCAGTGTTCTGTTGCTCTGGGGCAGAGGTGGGCAGCAGATGGAACTCTTGGGATACAACAGCAAGTAATTAACCACTATTTATGAACTAAAAAAGGATAAAAGATATTATAAATATATGATATAAAATATAAAAAGAGATGCTGGCATTTTTTAAATAACTGAAATTATTTGTGAAGTTTTTATACAAAGACAACAATAGGAAAAGAAGTACTACAGATCTACCCTATTTCCAACTTCAGGTTCCTTCTGCTTTTCCCTCACTCATTCAGGAAGCTATATAAAATACTCAACTATTATCCTTACTTTTTCTCCTAATTAACAATAGTACTAAAGAAAGAAAAAGCAAATTATGTTTTCTAAGAATAAATCTACTTTCTCCCACAATTTCTTCCCATCATAAGGGCAAGGAGGATAAATGAAAATTGTAGAATGACCACAAATACAAACAAAACCATCCAGATTGTCTTATTTAAAGGTTAAAAGCAAATACCATTCAACTAAATGTGTCCCGTAAACAGTTGTAGCCATGATGTCCACTACAAATATAAGTGTTTATTATCGTGAATTACAGTTGTCCTCTCATTTGAATAAAGTAATTAAAAGGTATCTCCATTGTGACCGTGAAATTAATCAGGATAACAACTGTGGTAGTGGTTCTCCCTCTGATATGTGCTAATTCTGTAGTAGCTCAATATTGATCTGAAGATCCTTAAAAATGATGAGTAACTGTAAATAAGAGAAATGTTCACTCCACCCGAAAAATTAAAGGTTAAAAAGGTCATTCCATTCCATGATGACGGTAGAAGGAAAAATGCAACCACCTATTTGTTTTAGGAGTGCTATACTTGACTTACTACAAAATTGCTCTTCAGCAGCAGCAGACCACACAATTCAACAAAAACAAGCTAGTCAAGAGTTATTGCACTGTGCTTTCTTTGTTTAGATAAAGTGATTGTGGTTGACACATGAGTGAAGCCAGTTGTACTCCATAAAGCCTTAGCTACAAGTGCACTCAAAACAAACAACAACAAAAAGCACTCTGATTCAATGTAAGTGTCCATTATTACAAAATGCTGAAATAGGAGATGGAGCCAAATGCATCTGGTTTTAACTCCAGTTTGGCACTCCTGGGAGCAGAATTCTATGGTAGCTTAAATATCCAGGAAAATTCACAGAGGCAAGAAATTCAAAAATATTCAGAAAAATCAGTCAGGAGGCTACTGGGACAGTGTTGGATAAAGGAACCCTGAGGGGATTCCCTGATTGCCGAAGTGTCCACACAAGTCCTTACTTTCCTGCCCACATTTGCCATACTCATTGTCAGTACCTTTTCTACTTCTACCAAATGAAAATAACTTCAACTTAGTCTCCATTCCCACTATCTGACTGGATTGAGATCAGAGGCTAGGCACAGGACAGAAGCCAAGTAGCAAATATCTGTGATTTTCAGATTCATATCATCACTATGTTTTCCTAACATTTGGAAGACTTGGAAATACAAGCTTTTCCTCGACTTCTTTTCCTTCTTTTCATATGCATAAGTGTCTGATTTGTGTGTGTGTACACACACTCAGCTGTGTAAAGGCGTATGTGTGTGCGGAAGACCAAAGATGATGTCTCTCCATCACTCTATACTAACTTTATTGAAGTAGGATCCCTCAGTGGAACCCGGAGCTTGAAGATAGTCTGGCTAGCCAGTTTTGTCTAGAGAGCCCATGCCACTGCTTTCTCTGCCTTCTGAGCACCACAATTACAGTTGGGTATAGGGGCCCACCTGTAATTTATGCCCTCCTGGCATTTATGTAAGTTCTGGGTATCTCAACTCTATCTCCCCAACCCAATAAACCTTTGTTTTTTTCTTGATAAATTTTATTATCATTTAAATTTTTCAACAATATATTTTGATCATATTCTATCCCTTCCCTCAACTCCTCCCAGGTCCACCTCTGTACCACCTGACTTGATGGTCTGTCTTGCTCTCTCTCAAGAAACAAAACACAAACCCACAAAAATCAAAACAATAACAAATATCAAACAAAACAAAAACATGGAGTCTGTTTGGTGTTAGCCAATTGTACCTGGACATGGGTGTAATCACACTCCAGGAGTGTGATTGAGATAATCAGTGTCATGGAGCTAATATGACTATCTCTCTTAAACACCCATGTAAGCTAAAGTATATTCAAACTTTCTATTTTCAATTTTTTTTTTTTTTTTTTTTTTTTTTTTTTTTTTTTTACTGAATAACAGGAAATGCAACAATTTCATGATTTCCTAGCTAACTGATTCTCCCAACACTATGAAGTGTTCCCCAGGCACAAATGCACACATCCTATCTGGTACTCCTCAGAAAGTAACTGCTGAAGACTAAGAGCATAAATCCTCAATTCATGCCACTCAAGTTGTAATACTCAAAGCTCTGTATTTCTAGCAATGACCCTGTGTTTAAATCACCTACAAATGCTTTAAGTTCTCATATATGTCAAGCATCATATTAAGTACTAGAAAGGAGCAGAAAATCTATCAGGGGGGAACCCTCCCCACGCACACACACACAAATAATTACATACACATCTTGCTGAGTCTTAGCTGGAGTGTGCTCAAGCAGTGTGTGTGGTTCAGTCATGGTTTTCCTCCCATATGGCATCAAAGAGGACCTTTTCTCTCTACATAGTCAATCAAGAGGCATAAAATGCATGCAGGGAGGAAAAAAAATCCCATAGCTTTAGGTAATTCCCCAACACCTGTCTTATACAAGCATAAATGTCCCATGGGCTCAATAGGAGGCATTTGAACTTTCCCTCAAGGCTTACTTTTATGTGAGAGCAGATTGCTGCCATTGAGTGGCTACAGCAGGCAGACAAGAACAAACTATTTGCCTGCTCCGGGCTGCTTCTTCTAAATATATATGTCTTATAATATTATTATATATTCTTATATATCATATATATTAATAAATTATATATTCTTATAAATGTCTTCTCTGCCCCAGATGCGACAGATATGTGGTCTTCAGTCCCAAATAACACAACTAGAATATCATGACATGCCCAAGGTTAAGGCTGTTATGACAAGTTTTACAGTTCTAACCTCTACCCTAAGAAGTAATGAGAAAATATAAAGGGACAGCTGGGAATTTATTTGAGTTTCTGAAAGTCTGCCTATTATACTAAGTCCCTACATACATCTATTGAATACCCACAATGCTATCATATTCTAATGCTAAGAATTCCACACAACAGCACAGCAGAGGAATTCTTCCAAGAAGTATAAGGCTAATAAATGTAGGTCTTTGGTAAATTTTCCAAGATTTACAAAGGGAGTCTCCAAACTCAAGAATGGCTAGTCCACACACCTGTCAACTAAAGCAGAAGAAATAATTCAGAAAGACATGCCTAACTGAAACTGGCATTTTCCTGCAGTTATCCATGGCTTTGCCATGCTTTAAGCTTTGTGATATCCATCTTATAGATTTACATGGCCACATGGGGGTGTCACTGTGAATTATTGCTAAATTAATAGAACTGAAAGAGCAGGTTTAAGTAGAAGGTTTATGAAAAGTGTTTATGGCAAGATCTGCCAGGCTTCAGGCAGGATTATAGTTGACTTTTTATGGTTTGGGATTGAATTGCTTAATGAACCAATCAGCACTTTATTCTCTGCCTTCAGCCATACATTTTTTTTAATGATGCTTAACTATTAATCATCAATGCAGCCTGTCACAGGTAGTAAATATCTGAGCATCTGTGAAACCTAACCCCTCAAGAAGGTTATGCTGTGTGTCCAGTGGAAAATACATAATAAAAATTTCAGGATAACTCTTCAAATGGGTTCATGGGATTAGAAGCATTGTTTTCAATATGACAAACTGTTGGGAACTCAAATTTAGCCATAAGAATGTTCATATAGCCAATGACAAAATGTGAGTTAGTGCTAAGTGTATTCTTTTAGGCAAATCAAGCACAAATGTAATATTCACTAATCAGGCCCTTCAGAAGTATGCTGACTTGTTCCCCAAAAAATAAAACAAGCAAATAAAAGAAAGGAATAAAACTTTACTGCAAGTGTTTGAAGATCTAACAAGAAAGAGTCTTTAAAAGGTACTTGGCATGCTGAGGATCCAAATGACAAATGACTACTAGACTCAAGAGAAGAGTCATTTCTAAGGGTGTTTTCAAGACTAAAACATAGGCTTTGGCAAAATTATAGCATGACTTCTGGATACATGGATTCCAAAGAACAATGGCATGATGGTTTTTACAGTGTCAGCTACAAAAAGCTCCAGACTGTTTCATATCAAAACTGCCCCCTTAAGAATGTGTTTCTCTTGCTTCCAATTTACTGTATGAAGTATTTTGTAAATATGTGATTGCTAAACAACAAAAATCATAGAAATCTGAAAAACTTAACATGTCTCCAGGCATGATGGCACACATCTATACTCTCAGCACTCCAGAGGCTGAGGCAATAGGACTGTCATGAGTTAAAGGACAGTCTGGTTTACACAGTAGTACTAGGCCAGGCAAAACTCCATAGCCAGATGCTGCCTCAAAAGTAAATAAATAAATGAAGAAGCAAATAAATAAAACATCATTTTACTAATATCGAATGGAAATCTTACATTCAATGGAATCTACTTACATTTGGAGAGTATTTTAGTTTTTGAGAGTGGTTTACCTATATCATAATTTAATCTTGAAAACGAGATAATGAGGGAGTTAAAGCTTACCAACAGTAAGCAACTTCATCTACCTCTCTAAAGAAATTTCAGAACAGAGACTTGCACATATATTTTCAAAACACAAAATCTGTGGGGTTTTGTGGTATATTCAATATTAAAGACTCCACCAGAAGACTCCTCCAACTGATAAGCACATTCAGCAAAGTGACAGGATACAAAATTAACACAAAATGTCAATACCCTTCCTATATGTAAATCACAAACACACTGAGAAAGAAATCTGGTAAACAATATTAATGGTAGTGACATATACTATTTATCATATGTGATAAATGTAAACAAGGACATGAAAGACTTGTACAATGAAAATTTTAAGATACTATAAAAAAGGTAACAGAAGATGGGAAGATCTCCCATACTCATGGATTAGGAGGATTAATATTGTAAAAATGGCCATCCGGCCAAAAGCAATCTACAAATTCTATCCAATTCTCATCAAAATTCCAACATAGTTCTTCACAGAAACTGAAAAAGCAGAATTGAAAAACCAAAAAATTTATTGAAAAACAATAAATTTCATACGGAAACACAAAAGACCCAAGAAAACAAAAAAAATTGATTATTAAAATATAATTGAAGACTCACACATAAATCCATACACCCCAGCCACCTGATTTTGTCAAAGAGGCCAAAAATACACACTGAAGGGAAAACACCTTCAACAAATGATGCTGACTAAACAGGGTAACTACATCCAAGAGAATGAAGATGGATTCTTATCTCCTACCTGTGCAAAACCCAACTCCAAATGTATCAAGAACCTCAACAGCAGACCTGACACCCTGAATCTGATAGAGGTGACAGTAGGGAATATTGGCACAGGAAGAGACTTTCAGAACAGGAACCTGATAGCGTAGCCATTAAGACAAACAGCTGGTAAACTGCACCTCATAAAACTAAAAAAAAGTCCTCTGTACAGCCAAGGACACCATCGTTTCAGTAAAGAGTCAGTCTACAAAATGGGAAAAATCTTTACCAGTTGTATACCTGACAGAGGGTTAGAATATAGACTAAACAAAAAACCTCAATAAATAAACAAACAAACAAACAAACATCAAGAAATCAATTAAACAAACAAAAAACAATTTTAAAATGAAGCATAGAATTAAATCAAGAGTTTTCAAGTGGCAAAGTACAAATGGCTGGGAATTTTTTTTTTAAATGTTCAACGTTCTTTTCTGTAAAAAATGCAAATTAAAACACTTTGAGATTAGGTTTTATCCCAGTCAGAATGGCCAAGATGAAAGAGGAAAACGACAATACGACAACAAAAGCTGGCTTGCATGCAGAGAGAAAAGAACACTTACTAGCTCCTGGTTAAAGTGCAAACTGGTGCAGCTACCATGGAAATCAGTGCAGAGGTTCCTCAAAAAGGCAGGAATGGACCCACCACATGTTCCAGCTACATCACTCTTGGGAATATGCCCGAAAGACTCCATCTCTTGCTATAGGGATCCTTGCTCATCCATATGCATTGCTGCTCTAGTTACTATTGCCAGGAAATGGAAGCAACCTAAATGCCCACCGACGAACAGATGTAAATGGCATCATGTATACTCTGGATATAATATTCGGGTGTTAAGAATAATGAAATTATGAAATTCATAGGTAATTGGATGGATCTGGAAATAATCATTCCGAGTGAGGGAACCCAGGTCCAGAAAGACAAACACTGCATGTCATTTGGCATTTATAGTTTCATTCCTTGAGAAGCTTCACTACTCCTCAGTTGCAAAATGCTTATGTAAAAAGAGTAGTAAGCTTTGGAGTAAACAAATAACAAAGTCAGATTTTATTATTGCAATTAATGACTCATAGGCAACTTACTTTCCCTTGATAAACTTGTTACTGCATATATAAGAAAAATCTGTGAAGTACAAGCTCATACAATTCACTTCATAAAAATGAAGTAATAAATGCTAAATATGGTGACAAGGTGCTAGGAATATTAAGACAATATATTTCATCTAGTTTATCTCCATGTCTTCAAAAGAATGAAGTACCCTGCTTTGTTTCTAATGACTACTCAGTAAATTTCTTATAATTTGACTAGAACTTCTGAGTAAGCCATGTTGTCTGCATGCAACAGAATGTAAGAAAATTGATTCAGTCAAACAACTAGACATTTTGAACAATGGTTTGTTTCAATTAACATTTGCTGTTTGAATGTATGAAAGTGCTAACTAGTCTGTAGTGCAAGATCTAGTAGCAATGAAGCTCCTGATTTTATTAAAATATATTAAGAGGGTGAAGAGACAGCCCAGGCTACTCAAAAACATTAACAATTTTCTCATGGGCTGGGGATGTAGATCAGATGCATGAAGTCTGGAGTTTAAATCCGGCACTAAATAAACCACACTATATGCCTGTAATCCAAACACTTGAGAATTGGGACACAAAGATCAAAAGTTCAAGGTCATCCTCAGCTGCATAGCAAGTTCAAATGTCTAACATAGGCTATATGAAACTACCTTAAAAAAAGATCTCTATTCCCATGGAAACATTTTTTAATATCCTGATAAAGAGAAATATGAATGCAAGGAATAAAGACATGGGAGCAAAACATGAATCTGAGTTTGTCTAGAAAGCTAAAGGAAAAGAACAATCTGTAGTATCCATAGCAAAAACCACTTATGGGTTTGCTTTGCACCATACATCCTGCTAAACTAGCCTCAATCACGACCCGATTCAAGTTCCACATGATCCCTATAGGACAAGTGTTATTATGACCCCTATCATATAGTTAAGGCTTCTCTCCAGAGGCAAGTGATTTGTTGTTAATGAACACATAGCCAGGGGATCAGAATTGGTTTCCAATGCATTCCGATACCTCACACCAAGACAATGACTTTTTCACCCTCTTTGCTTTCCTGCCCTGCCTCCTCCAGAGTATTCTGTTCTTCAGGTTCTTCCTATCTTTCCCTTAAGGTGATTTTATTACTATATTCTACCCTAGTATTATCAACATTTTTCAGATCTCTTTGTCTCATCCAAGTAAAGATGAGTAGGAAAATGCAGTAAAATAAAAATACACTTGTCTCAACCCTATCTACAGAAATATCCTTCTAACAGAATAATTGGGGGAAACCATTGTGATAATTCATTATTCATTCATGAACTAAACTGTGGAGTTGTATTGTCCAGGTGCATGGCAAAGCAGACACAGACACTCATACTGGGGTACATTGGCATGGGTCTAGCAGCTACCAAGACCTGCACTGAGGTGTTCTTTCTCAATACTCTTGACTGTTCTAGAAGCCTCTCTCACACACTTCTAGAACTTAGTTTCAATATTACCGTATCAGAAAGTTCTTGACCTATGTGTTAGTGAACTCTCCATCACCATAACGAATATCTGAGGTAAATTAACTTATAAAAGAAAATGTTTGTTTTGGCTCCCAAATTTGAAGGGACTATGGTCAACTGATACCCTTGCTCTGGTCCACTGGTAAAGCCACACATCATAGAGGCACGCATAAAAGTTCCAGTGAAATCTCTCATCTTGTGACTGACCAACAAATGAAGAAGAAAGAGGAAGGGGGCGCTTCAGGGTCCCACAATCCCCTTCAATGTGTATTAAGCCAGTAATTTGACACCTCCCACTTGGCCCCTTAAAATTGCTACCACACAACAATGCATCATGGTGGCAGTCAGGCCTTTAACATATGAGCCTTCAGGGAAAACTCTAGATATACATCCTAGAACCTGGACATCTAAAGAATTAGCTAGTGCTTTCTCTCTCAGGACAATGTTCTCTTTGTAACTTAACAATTTATGATTGCTGTCAACATTCATCTCTTCATTTGTTGGTGTCCTAGGAATGGTCCTGAAGGAAGAAAGTATAGTAGCCATTACTCCTTTCCAAATCCAACACCTTCCTGTTTGCCCTTATAACCTCAACAGCTTTCCTAAATGGGGATCTAGGGGTATACCACAGGCAACCTGCTGAGAGACTGCAGACAAATAAACCTCATATTTTTATGGAGTCAAACAGAATTATGGTCATGCTGTCAAGGTAAGCAAGGACTAAATCTCAAGAAAGAAGACTCAATAGTACCATTTGTCATCACGTGACATTCTGAATTATTTAGGTAGCTGGGTAACTATGTGAGCTGGTGGATTTGTTCCAAAGTAAAAGAGAACCTCCCACAACTGTATTACAAGAAGCAGCTTTGAAACATAAAGAGACATCCACCAAAGCTAGCTCCCCACACAGCGCACACAGAACAGGAGGGAGGGGCAAGTAGTACTTGATTCCATTTTTTTTTCTTTTTTTTACTTAAAATAGATTCTTTTCTCATACACCAACTACAGTTTCTCCTCCCTCTACTCCTCCCAGTTCCTCACTACCTCCCCTCCCCTCCAGATCCACTCCCTTTCTGTCTCTGGAAAAGAACAGGCTTCTAAGAGATAACAAACAAACATGGCAAAATACAATGTAATTAGACTTAGCAAAAACTATCACATTGAAGTTGGACACAGCAACCCAACAGGAAGAAAAGAGCCCCAAGAGCAGGCAAAAATGTCGGAGAACCACTTGTTCCCATAGTCATGGGTCCCCTAAAAATACTAAGCTAATAACTATAATATATATACAATGCACAGAGGACCTGATGAAGACCCCTGTAGGCCCCAGGCTTGCTGTTTCAGTCTCTGTGAGCTCATATGTACCTTGCATCATTGATTTAGAGGTCTTTGTTCTCCTGGAGTCCTCCATCCCCTCTGGCTCTTACATTCTTTCTGCCTCCTCTTCCTGGGATTCCCTGAACTTTGATGGGAGGGATTTGATAGAGACCTCCTATTTAGACTCTCTTACTACATAATGTCTGACTGTGGGTCTCTAAATCTGTTCCCATTTGTGCTGGAGGAAGCCTCTCTGATGATGACTGGGTAAAGCACTGCTCTATGAGTATAGCAGAATTTTATTGATGCTTTTTTTAGACCAGTAGTGTTTTGTTTTACCCTAGGTCTCCGGGCTATCTATTCTCGAGTTCTTGGTTACCCAAACAGTATCTGGCATGGTTCCCTCTCATGGAGTAGACCTTAAGTCAAATCAGACATTGGTTAGTTATTCTCACAAGTTCTGTGCCACCATTGCCCTAGCATATTTTGTAGGCAGGACAGACTGTAGATCAGAGGTTTTGTGGACGGGTTGGTGTTCACGTTTCTCTTTTGGTAGCCAGCAGAGTAACTTCCTGCACTAAAGAGACTAGAACATAGGGATGAAGGCTCCATGTAGGCACAAGCTCAACTTCTCTGTGTTGTGTGAGTATTGCCCTCAGCAATGGGACCCCTCTGTTGGTTTGGGGAGGGCAACCTTTGTCTTATAACAGTAGCCTGGGTTGTTTGAGACTTTCTATGGGACTGTCTTGGCCCACAACTCAATTGAATACGACCCAGTCCCTCCACTGGAAGCCTCACTGGCTACAAGAGATGTCCGTTTGAGACTCTATCCCTCGTTACAAGGCATCCTTATTACAATCTTCTTCACACATCTCAGGACGTTTCCACTGCCCTAGGTTTCCACACCAACCCCAAATGCCCCTGAATTCCAGCCTTCTCTCCCACCACTCTCTCCTTTCACCCCATTTCCCCCCACACGTGACCTTCCACTCCCATCCTCAACCACCTCCACTCTATACTTACAGAGCTTCACTTTGTCTTTGCTTATTGACTCTTTGGATTAAACCGTGTGCCACCATACCTGGCTCTAGAGCCTACACTTCTAACAAGCTCCTAGGTAAAGTTCATCCTAATGGCCTACTACCATACACTGAGTGTCAAGCCTCCATGTCCAGCCTTCTTAAAGTTCAGGTCACAAATCAGCAGGAGGAGGAAAGAGGATAAAATGCAAAACACATTCTACGTTTTAACAGAACCTCTCCACTGGTCGCTTCCATGTATATTAGAATACAACGCTAGCTATAGATTAATGGTCCTCAAACATGAATATATTTTGCAATCATCTTGGACATTTCACAAAATAATACTTATTCTTGTTTCCATATGTGGAGATTATGAATTAATTTGCATCTGGGACAACCTAAGCCTGAGGAGCTTCACAATCTGTCCAGGTGTCCCTAATACGCACCAACACCTAAGAACCACTGAACTAGGATGTAGGTTCTGTACAAGTAGGAATTTGGCTATCATTGTTGAACCCCAGGTGCCCACAAAAGTGTGTGGCTTTATTGATATCCCATTAATATTTATTGAGTAATTACATAAATAAAAGGAAAACAAAGAAGAACAAGCCTCTGAGTGACTCTACAGTTTCCTAATAATATACCATGGCTGTCATCTTTCTGCCCAATGGGAAATCAGTTTTTATAGCACAGAATCCAATGTAGATATAACCTGTCCCATCAAAATTTATTTGAAAGACCCCACATCATCTTAGCATCATCGTAAAGGGAGGCACATCAACATAAAGCTTGCATATTAAAGAAGAAATCAGAGAACCAAAACTAAATTCAACTATTAAATATTTTTTAAAAGGTCTAAAGTACAAATTTGGCAGCTGTATTGAAGGATTGCACTGACAGAGAAGGATATGATTTTAAACCAATATAAACCGGAAAGCATATTTTATACACCCTAGAAATTAACAATTTCTTTGGAAAATTTGATTTGAAAATACCACAATGCAGTACTCACAGTAGTTGTAAGTAAGCATACATTGAGTATTAAAGAGACGATTCAAACATATTTAATCTCAAACCTAAGCATTACTGCAACATAAATTTACATCATACAAAACAAAAAACTACCTGTCCATTTTTGTCGGGCTATAATAAAAGTAAAGCAAAGAACGCACGGAGACATGCCTACGGTAGGAGACAGACATTTGCTGTTGTCACACTTCCCTGCAGTAGCTCATCATGCTGAATGCGCCCAGGGGAACTGCAGAATGTAGGGCAGTGAATTTAAAGAGCTCCCTCCCAAGTCAGTCCCTCAAGATGTGCCTCATTCGATATGTAAATTAACCAGGGGTTAACTTTTAAGCTGGCTCCACTTTCCTCTACTACTTACAAAAGTAAACCTTCCCAAACATGGAGAATCCGCAGCTGAGGCAACAGCAGGTTAATCCCCAAAATTCAGAGCATTGGAAAGAGAAACGGGAAACACGGACTCGTTTTCTTGAAATAGACTTTAAAGTGAGGCATTGTGCAGAAGGTGGGGGAAATAGCCAACATCTATGTCTTAAGACTAAGGTACAAAATCTGAATAAAATAAGCCAAAAGGACAAAATGCTGAGGCCCTACCCTGGAGTCTCTCAAGTTTCTCACTCAGGCCTTTATTATACTGACTTGTATTTGTATTGAAGGATGCAGTTGAACGGACTGTGGTTTGGCAGTGACAGGATACACTATCACACCATTGTTTCTGTAGCTTCAGTGGAACATTATCTGAAAGGAACAAAGGATTATTAAAGGGAAAATTAAATAAAGCTAACCTGAACTCTGTAATACCGGTCACTGTAAACACTGGAGAAACATGTGGATCATATTTTATTTAAGACCTAATATTAGAAAAAGTCTAAATCAAATATAATAAATTATTTTAAGGCTTTGCACTACTAACACATTCTCTGAAAATAAGAAGGGGCATTTGTTATATTCTCCATTTATTGTTTACCTTCTGAACCAAGTTTAATGTAAATATTTTAAGTCCCAAAATATCTATCAAATAACTATCAAAATCTATCACCTGTAAAATTATATTTTAATTACAAAAGTATATTATATTTAAATTTTTTAATCTATCCTATTAAAGAAGGTTATATACAAATTCAAAGAAATTCAACTCCAGGTACTGTAGTGGATACAAAGGGCAGTCATGAACTCTTTCCCAGTGGAGTTATATTTGGTGCCTAAGTATCTAAAAATGATTAAGAAAGGAAAGAATTTCCAAGAAAGGATGTGGAGCAAGGTCAGAGGGATCATTAAGGAAAAAGCACACTGTATTTAGTTTGAATGGGGCTCCATACACATTATGATTGGACCCCAGCAGAGAACACTAGTATGCAGAGAAGTGTCTGCAGTTAGTGATGATTTTAGGCTCCTCAGAGAACCCACAGTTATAACAATAACTCAGCCAAATATTTGCAACTTGAAAGAATGGAATTTTCACTTTCCTCTTAAATAAATAAAAACATGAAAAACACACACATTTATGATGCAGAGATGTGGTCTGCAGGTACATTTTATAGACGTCTAGAAGAACATCTACACTCAAGTGTGTAAGAACTATATATACTCAACCTGGCTTGAGTTTCATTGGTATTGACCTGCTCCCACCCCTGCCCCAACACCCATTCCTAGAAGCAGATTAAATGCAAATATAGGACAAGTATTTGACAATCTTGGACTCTGGAAATGATACTGTTTATGTGCCATAAAATTTAAACTATGATGATAAGATTTTTGATACATTAATTGAAAATCAAAGCTTGTTGCCTACCTACCATTAATTCTATTCTTCATCTTCACCTACAGATCATTGAGGGTGCTATACCCAGATGAACAAACAACCAAGTCTGTATGGCATTCATAGCCCCCTTATCTGTTCAAGAGACTGAAGCAGAGTTTCTTTAGACTGGAAATTCTTGTTTTCCTGGCATAGACTCCACTCATTCCCCATGGACTACCTTTTCTTTGTCCTGGAGTACATTGCGTGACTCAGCCCTGAAAATCCAAGAGGCATGTCCCACAGAATACTTAGTGAATTTCCATTCTTCATATCTCTAGTACTGAGGAAATCATCATATCAGATTCGGTAATGGTTGCTTGGATATAACATTCAAAATCACAAAGAACAAAATACAAAATAGAAAAATTAATTAAATTTGTACTTAAAGTTTTCCTCTGAAGGACACAATCAACAGCCAGAAGTGGTCACACCTATTATAATCCCAATGCTTGGGAGGTTGAGGCAGGAAAACAGCCATAAGTTTGAGGCCAGCCTGGGCTACATATTGAGTTTCAGGACAACCTGGATTATAGAGTGAGACACTGTCTCAAATGAAAAAATAGGAGGAAGAAGGAGAAAAGGTAAAGAAAAGAAAGACATTTGTGGGAAATCAAACTACAAAATGGTAGGAAATATTTATAAGCTATGTATCTGATAAAGGGGTAAAAACCCGGACTGTATTTTAAGAATCCTACAATTTGAAGATAACAAAACTCAACATGGTAATGAAACTCAATAAGCAGGTAAAGTACTTCAGTCGACATTTTTCCATGGAAAATACACAGATGGGCAATAGCACTTGAAAAGATGCCTGGTACTACTAATGATCAGGACAATGCAAATCCAAACCCCAGTAAGATGCTGCTTCACAGACCTCATCAAAGCACTGGCAACGATGCTGAGAAATGAGGATGCTCCTACAAGGCAGTGAGACTGTGAAATGGTACAGTCACTGTGGAAATACTAGGAAAGCATAGCAATTCCCCTTGTAGTTAACACAGTAAATTCACTCTGGTAAATTGAAAGCAAGTCCTCAAATATGTGTTCACCAATATGCAAAGAAGCACTCATTATTTACAATAGCTAAGTGTGAAATAATTCAAATGTCTATGCATTGATTAGCTAGAAGTATAGTATGTACACATAATGAATTATAAATCAGCCCTAAAAAGGAATGATATTCTGATATATGTTGCAATATTGATGAACTTTGAAGATAATATGTATGTGAGGTAACTCAGACACAAAAGGAAACTATTATACATCCTACTTACATGAGGTACCGAGAGCAATCCAATTCATAGAAACATAAAGCAGATCATATATACCAGAAGCCATAGTCAGACAAGAATAAGTTGCTATTTAATGAGTACAGAGCTTCAGTTCGGGAAGATGAGCATGTCCTGGAGATGGACTGTTGAGATGAATTCAGAGTATTAATGTACTTAGTGACAATAACAATGTAGTCTATGTAATTGAAAATAGTTCGGGGGTGGAGATATAACTCAGCCAGTATAATACTTGCCTAATGTACAAGAAGATCTGGGCCCTATCCTTAACAATGTATAAATCTAGAATGGTGGAGCATGATTAGAATTGCAGCAAGGGGAGATGGAGACAGGAGAAACAGGAGTTCAAGCACAACCTCAGCTATATGAAATCCTGTCCCAAAAAATAAGAATTAAATTATATATTCATGCTATGTCTATTTTATTATATAATATGGCTGTTATATAATAATAAATGCCTATTTATTATATAGTGATAAGTATGTCTATTTATTACATATAATATCATATAAAGTATTGTATAATATTTTATTATATAAAATAGAGATAAATAATAATATATAACTATAAACAAAAATATAATTGTTATTATCATGCCTTTGTAAATTCTAGTATGTGCCTCCAGTATCATTTCTATTTGTGCTTTAATCTTTGTCTAGAGCCAACAGAAATAATTTGGCTTGCACATGGGCTCTTAAGGGTTCCTGGGCATCACTTAGTCTCATATTGTCTCTGATTTTGTTCTCTGTCTAAGTTTTCCTGTAGCTTTACATATCAGACATCCAATTTATCACGTACTCTGGTGAAATTATACTGATAAATAATAAAGAATAAGGATTCTCAAAGGAGTATATCATGATTATACTGTTAATCCAAAGATATAAAAATGCAATGGAAATGGCAGTTCCTGGAGGTCAGAGGCCTGCCTCTGTGAATTCATATCTGCCAAGACTCAAAGGTGCGCTTGTAAAATGAGTGAGTGGGAGGAAGAATGAGGGAGAAGCAGGAAAAGAAGGGGAGAGATAGGTGAGTGAGTTAGTCTTGGAGGAATTCCCTTGCGATAACAGAGAGTCTAAGCAGGTGCTGAAGGAAAAGTGAGATGCTGACTGCAGTCTAGAGGACATAAAGGGCCAAAAAGTTGTACTAGCTACTTTGCGGGAAAAGGCTATCAGAAAGGGTGATATTTTATATGCTTCCAAGCAATGATGGTGACTAGATCCCCCAAAGGCATGTGGGCAGTGAAATGTCAGCAGCCAACCGCTCACACACCCCTCCAAGTCTATGAGAGCTCAACAAGTTAGATAAAAATAGAAACAGATTTGAAAAGAGACGCTGAAAAGACCAGTGTAAAAGTTTCAAATAATTACTGGATGTGCCTACAGATGATGGGAGCTTTTCTCTTTGAGGGCATGCATGAGAAAGCTCAGGAACTGAAAATTGTATGGAGCCTGAAACACTCAAGGGTTCCACCAGCAGGACCACTGATTGAATTATCCAAAGAATAAAAAGCCTTTGCCCAGACTCAAGGGCTATGGAAAAGGGATTATAAGGCAAAATGATAAGTGGATATTATAGAGCGTTTAGCTTACATTCGGTAAAGGTCAGAGGCCAGAATGAAAGGTGGGCAGAGGGAAAAAATACAAAAGCATGAGCCTCAGAAGCTGGGGAATGGTTAGTTCTTTCAGGAAAACATGGCATGGGTCACACACAGCCTGTCACATGATAGAGGTGATAGTCCTCACCAGGGTCTATGGAACAGGATTTCTCCAGGTGAAGCGAGTTGAAAACCAGGAGAAAACACGTCCTAGAAAGAATACAAATTGCCTAAACCAAAAAATGACATAAGAAGTGGCCCTGGGCAAATATCCCAGGAGTAAAGATGCCTGTTCAGAAGAGAATGTGCAATGCCATTATATTCAGGGCAGAAGCAGGATGCCAGAATCCCAGTGACAACCAAAGAAAAAAAAATAGAAATTTAGAAGACATGAACTTGTGTGAAAGATTTCTCTATAAGGTGAGAATGTATGACCACTCGAGTTTCTCAGCTTAGCAGTAAGAAAAATTCCATTAAGAGAAGTGAGAATGTGCACATTTTCCTTCTTCATTACTTCATTGCTAGATGCCTAGAATGATGGTTAATCTCGAGTGTCAATTTGGCAGGATTTAGAATCACCATGGAAACAGATGTCGGAGCATATCTGCTAGGGATTTTCCAGATCAGGTTAACTGAGATGAGAAAAACCAAACCTAAACATGTAAAAATGAGTAAGATATCAAACTGAAAAACAAACAAACCAACAATCAAAATGAGAGCTAAGCAGCAGTGTTCACCGCTCTCTGCTTCCTGACTACAGAGGCAATGTGGCCTCAAGCTACTGCCTTCCATGACATCCCCACCATGATGGATTGTTTCCCAAAGCTGAGCCAAAATAAACTCTTCCTTCATTTTTCTGCTTTTGTTAGGTATTTTATCTCAGCAATTCAACACCTAGGTTGGCTCTATAATTTACTGTGGTTAACAGCACTTCAATAAACATTGATATGTAAAGATCTCTGTGATATGTTGACCTGTGATCTTCAAGTAAATAAATGCCCAGGAGTGGCAGAATTTCTTTTTAGTGTTTTGAGAAGCCTCCATACCGACTTCAATGGCAGCTGGAATAGTCTACTTCCCACCAGTGTATAAAGTTTCTCTTTCTTAGCAACCATAAAGAAGTCATGGCACTTGCAGGAAAGTGAATGCAGCTGGGGATAACCATACTACATGAATTAAGGTAACCTCAGAAATACAAACATCATGTTTTCTCTTATGTGTGCTTCTTAGAGGACTGATGGGGTGCCATGAAGAAGCAGGGTGGGTCTCAGGAGGAATGTGCTCAATATACAATATATACAGCTAAAAATGAAATAAAATAAAATCATTTTTAAATGAATATGCCAAAACCAATCTTCCTTTGAGCAAGCCCACGGTACCTAAGAAACACTGAAGCCAAGTAATTCTCTAAAAAGAGATCCATATCAATTCGAGTTCATGTTCCTAAGTCATAGCTCTTAAACCTGACACAAGCTAAACAACGCTTCACACGGTTAAAACCAATTTTACCTCTGTGTGATCACATTCCTTTATGGAGTGTTACGGTTTGAATTTGAGATGTCCTTACATTCTCAAGTTTTTAATCCTTAGCTTGTGGTGAGCTTTATAGGCTATTGGGCACACTCTGGAGATGATAGAAGTAGGTCAAGAGGAACAGGCTTTTGAAGGTTATACCTGCCCCCTAGTTCCTGCTTGTGCTCGCTATACCCTAATGGCAATGTAAGTCTCTGCCACACACTATCACCATAATGAACTCCACTGTGCCTCCCCTATCAAAATAAACTAAAAACCCCCAATACCATGTGACAAAACAAATCCTTCTTCCCATGAGTTGTTTCTATCCCAACTAACTAACACACGTACTGAAGGAACCAATGCAGGTACTGGAGTAACTAACACAGATACTGAAGTAAATAAGACACACGCTGAAGTAATTGATATGCTTACTGAAGTAACTAGCATGTATGGGAGTAACTAAGACACTGAGTTCTCACAGTAAAATAGGTTCCGCTGTACTCAGAGCTAGCTGAGTACAATCAGCAGAAAAATTGGGATATGGGTAGAATACCTCTCCCTTAATCTGTACCCCCATGAATTCCTACCCTACCACTGCAGAGACACAGAAGCTAGACTGCATCCATCTACGGTACAGATCCAGTTGCTTATGAGAGATTTTTAAGAATGCCTACCACCTAATGCTGAAGACCAGGGTCTCCACATCATTCTCACTTGTAATGAAAGAAATGCTTTGGGCTCATGGGAAAATAAGACGGGCATACTCACTTCTCAGAGAGATAAGAGTCCCATCCAACTCATGACTCCATTCAAAGCACAGCTCTGATGACACAGTGACCTTATAATTTATAGAATCTTGACTTTTTTCCTAAGTTATTGCATCTTATTTTTTAATGTTTTAATTGAATTAGACTTACACCACTTTCTTCCCTCAATCCCCACTCCAGCTACCCTGTCTCAGGCCTTTCCACCTGCACCCTCACTGTGTGTGTGGTGTGTGTGCGTGTGTGTGTTTGTGTGTAATAACAATAATCAAAGAAAAAGAGAACTCTTGACTTCTTTACAAGTGACAGGTGGCAAAGAGAATGAGTTCTCTTCTTGGACTCTAAGAAGCTATAGATTATCAGAAGGTTGCTTGAGATACCAACCTCAAAGAACGTTAATGCTCTGAGCTGTGACAAGCATATCAGCCAAGACTCAGCCCATAAGACACAAGAGAGCACAGAGTTTGAACTTCTGTAGAGTTTTAACTCACATGGGCAAGAAAATTTGATTTGCTATTTTAATACTTTTAGATTTAACATTTTTGGACTTTAATTTGCAATTTTTCTGGTACACTGTAGAATAACTGCCTTCTGTGTTTCTCTGGATGTCTGAGCAAGCCTTGGACACATTAGCACTTAGCCATTGATTTAAAAAAAAGAAGAAGAAGAAGATTTCGTAGGATATATTTAGCATTCATTACAGACGCTAAAATGTTTTCTGAAGTAACTAAGAGTAGTTGCCAGGTGCCCCACTTCCTTAAACTCAAAGATATGAAGACTGAAATGACTTTACGATAAGCTCAATGATTAAATGTATTCATGAAGCTTTCAACTCCCTCGACTTACTAACTAGGTCATAACTATCGGAAGCTCCCCTGCATGTCATTTCAGTGGTGAGAAGAGAAGTAGAGGCCAAGGGAAAAACAAAATTTGGTGAAATATTTTGCTTACCCTAATTCATCTGAAATCTCTGAACTTCAAAACCACACATTCAAAACCTCAGCGTTGGGTAAGAGCTGAGTGACTCTGCACTTCTTAGCTCTGACTACATTGCAGAGCAAGATTTGTTTAAATGTACATTAAATGTACATTTCTCCACATTTTCCTTTTTAAATAGGTAATGATCAAGGGAAAAAACAGCGTACAAGTGAGGAAGACACACGTTTAAACACAACTAATTGTGCACATGTACACTTTTATAAGTATGTGACATTTATAGCATTAATTCAGAAGATTAGATGGATCTGAATGTTTTGACAGAGGGAACATCTATAAAACCTGTTAGTTAAGAAAGAAAAAGCCTTTCCAACTCTAAGAACAGAGACTTGAAACTGATTAGGATCATTCACATTTAAATATTCACTTTAAGTTTTTGGAATGACTGCAGCAATAATTGAATTTTTCTTTTGCAGTATAACCAAAAGCATATTTAGACTTAGATCTTATAAACTTAATTAAATTGATAAGCAAGACACTGTATTCTCATTAATAGGAAATGACAATGTTCTGTTAGACTCTCAAGTAAAAGGAAAAAGAAATTTTGTCTTTGTTTTTCATTTTTAAATAACAATATGAGGAACAAAGAAATCATCTAACACATTTCACAGAGAGGTTTTGGTAAAAGCCTAGAACTGTCAGAAGCTATTACCACAAATGGAGCCCGGCATTTCAAAGAAAGAAAAAGATTTAATTTGATTTCAAAAGATAAATTGAAATAGAAACCATGGAGATGGGAACCTTGTAATCCTAACTGAAACAGAGGAAGGTATTTCGTTGCAATTATTCTCATTTTTAATGTACTGCATTTTGAAAGGAAAACATTATCCCTACACTGAGCAAGTGAGAAAAGGGAAACGGGTATGCAGGTCTGAATGATGATAGAGAAATTTACACGGACTATTTCAAGAAGCAGATGCACTTTCTTTGATGTCCCTGCAAATGTAATTCTGAAGAGTCTACTTTAAAATTTTTAAAATCCTAGGTTTGTTGCAGATATAGATGCTTATATAACCACCCCCCAAAGTTTTCTTCTTTGGTGATGCCAATAGGATTTTTTTTCCCTTAAAAGGAGCTGAATCTTCTGGGAAGCCACAGAGAGTACCAATGCAGTGTCAGGTCATTCTGTGTCACCGTTATTACTTAACTGGAAGAAGGGATGCTAACACTAAGAGAATAAGTCTTCCATATGCTTTTCGCCAATCTGTGTTTTTTTTTTTTTTTACAAGTAATCTTTTTAGAAAGAAAGAAAGCACAAAACATTCTTCTTCAGAAAAAAATAATAATATATAAATAAAGGATCTGTGAGGAAACAGAAAGAATTTCCTTCATGAATCCTACTATCTGAGAAGATTGACAGCATCGATGTTTTCCTAAAGCAGAGGGCAGATTAGTTTTTTAGAATTCACCAAACACTAATCTGAGACCTAACTAAAAAGAAGCTAAAATACACAAACACAAGAAATCAACTAGAGTTGAAAATCATAGTAATTAGTTTTCAACTGTGTTAAAATAATGTGATTATCTCCAGACACCAAATATTTAGACTAACAAATTTAATGTTTGCTTCTCTTTTCTGCTTACTTGAAGGAGTGATTGCAGATAATGATCCAGCTACACCTAGCACTGAGGAGGCAGAGAAGAATCATAGGTTTGAGGCCCTGCTAACTACCAAAAGAAGAACCCACATATGTGAGAACAGCTGACATTCTGTTTCATGGGAAACATAAGTAAATCACTTATAGGATACTAACAGTACAGTTTTATTAATCATATTCTGTGCCATATTATACTGAAGACTAAATTAAAGAATCTATTTCTTTAATGGTTAGGTTAAAGATTTCTAAATTCTAATTCAAGAATCTAATTTTGAGGCCAGCAAGAAGGCTCAGTGGTATTTGCCACCACGTCTGATGACCTGAATTTATTCCCTGAAAACCACATAAGAGTGGAAGGAGAGGACTCATTCCACAAAATTGTCCTCTGCCCTCGACAACACATCATTGCCTAAACATATATGTCTACGTATACTCACAAAATAAATAAATCTTCAGTAAACTAGAAAGTAGCTAATCTACCACTGTACTTTGTCATAACAACTGGATATGAAATTGTTACACAGTAAAATACAGAGACTATAAAAGCTTCCAGAAGAATCACAGAGGGACCTCAGCAAGACAGAGGAGTCATGTGAAACACACACAAGGAGAAAAGGAATCTGGAAACAGAACCTCCACCAAAAGACAATTATATAACAACTGTCTTGGGTAAAGAAAGGTGAAATATGTCCCCAAGTAGAACAGCACAGAACAGAAAGGTAAGGATACCAACTCATCAAAACCTCAGAATGAATAAGTGTACCTTGCCAGAGCATCGGGACCCATATACTAGTGGAAAATGGAGGACACACATTTAACAGAACACACCCTGTGGCTGTTGGATTCTGAAATGCTGAATGACTTCCATGTGTCAGACACTGTAGAGGAACATTTAATCTTTTAATCCAGGAGCATGGCTGCTCTAGCCAAGGGCTACACTGAAAGGCCTGTGTGGTAGACATTTGATCTCTGATCTAGCATCATGGCTGCTCAGAAAAAGTTAGTATTCACCTTTAATCCCAATGTAGCACACACCTTTAAGAGCAGTCAGGAAGCAGAGCTCAGAAAGGAGAAGCAGAGACAAGAAGCAGAGCTCAGAAAGAGAGGCAAAGAGAAGCAGCAGAGTTCAGAGTGTAGAGGTGAGGTAGAAGCAGACAGAACTCAGAGAGAAGCAAGGGAGAAGCAGAGGTGGAAACAGACAAGAAGAGTGAAGAGTTATGTCAGTCAGCAGTTTGAGTGCAGTCAGCTCACAGACAGTCCAGTTCAGAAGGAGAAGCTGAAGAGAGCAGAGCCAGTCCAGAATAAGCCAAGAGATAAAGCAGAAAGTCAGAGCAGACAGTTCGGAATTCACAGTAAGGCCCAGAGTGAAAAGAGATAGTTCAGAGGAGCTCAGTCTGCAGCAAGTCTCAGAGGCTGAAATATTTTAGGTTCGCAGAAGATCGTATGCAGGCTGAAGCCTTCTAAGTGTAGGTTTAAGATTAGATTGCATGGAGGCTGAAACCCTCCAGGACAAGGATTGAATCAGCAAAAAATAACCGGTTCACATCTCTGAACCCACAAGAATAATTAATAAAATCAGCAATTACATCTATGGCTACAAGACATCGTGTTCAGGACTTTGTCTGCATTTCCCCATTTTTCCCCCCTATACTTTAAGAAGTAGTCCCTAAAAGTCTTCCAATGTGGACATGAGTAGTCTGTTTCAGAGATTAGGATATTGAGTGTCTTGCTTATTTTTGAATTGCTGTCGCAAAATACTATGACCAAGGCAACTTATAAAAGAAAGCATTTAATGAGGGTTTAGAGTTTCAGAGGGCTAGTCCATGATTATCATGGTGGGGAACATGGCAATAGGCAGACAGGCATGGGACTAGAGCAGTAGCTGAGAGCCTGCATCTGACCTCCAAGCAGGAGATGGTGAAGGAGGGGAGCTAGAGCTGGTGTGGGTTTTTTGAAAACTCAAACTCCACCCCAGTGATATATCTCTTCCAGCAAGGCCATACCTCCTAATCCTTCCCAAACAGTTCCACCAACTGTGGAGCTAAGCATTCAAACATATGACAGGGTTTCTCTGTGTAGCCCTGGCTGTCCTGGAACTTGCTTTGGAGATCAGGCTGGCCTCAAACTCCTATAGATCTGCCTGCCTCTACCTCCCAAGAGCTGGGACTAAAGGCGTGTGTTACTACTGCCCCACAAGGTTCAACATTTGTAAGGAACTCTTCTGTACTCTGTGGTAGCATGATAGACTCTGTTTGTATATGCAGGCTGCAGTGACACCTGAGTTCTTCTACAATATCATCTTGAATTTTAGGAACTAGTATGCGAGCAACATTGGAGACTGTACAGTTGTAGAGTGTGCTTGTAATGTCTCTTTAGCATCATTCCCCTCCCAAAGTAATTTTGACACCTGAAGGACCCTACTGCACAATGAAAATTTTGTTTTAAAATGTTTTTAATGAATGCCCTTCCAATCAAACAAGAACAATCCTTTCCGGAAAACAGAGACAAAAGGTGGAGAGAACAATCGCCTTTGTCCTCCCTTTATGAAGCTTGAACCAGTCTTCTTACTGCTTCCACTCATCTGTTCTCACACATCTAATGGTTAATGTGAGACTTACATTATGAAAAAGAAAATGGGATATATGCAAATTTTATTTTTTGTTATAGTTGCTTAGAAATCATTTCCAACAAAATGTAGTAAATTATATACATTCTAAGAAACAATCCTTTGCTATTAATAAATAATTCAGAATTTGAAAGAAATTATGACAGACAAAAGCTAACAAAGGTTAATCTCACAGAATAGATCTGATTTTGTTTATTGGTTGACAATACTGTCTTCAATTTAGTTAATAACAACTACTTTCTGTTATTCAATATATAACAGTGTGCATCTAATATTAAAACATATTTAAAGTACACAATATAATATGGCATTTTTAAAGATGTATTTTCTCTTTAATTATGCATCTGGGAGAAAGGTGTGCTATGTGAATGCAAATGCAATTAGAGGGTATCAGATCCCATGGAGCTGGAGTTATGAATGGCCCTACCCAGTATAGGTACTGGGAACCAAACTTGGCCACTCTGCAAGAGAAGCAAGTACTCTTTACCACTGAGCTGCCACTCCAGCATCTAGTAACACTTGATGAAAACTCTATTACCGACAAGGAGATATTATAATTAGTAGTATTCTACATACATAATATACAAGGGATTATTAGTAACAACTAATTAGTTTTTAAAATCATATTTGGACTATCTCCCAGAAAATGGGAAGATTGATTGTCCTAATAAAAACCGAAAAGTCTAATTGTGTAAGTTGGGAAAAAGTTTTTTCTTCAAATATCTGGGTTTCAAAGAGAAAAAAATTACTGAGGCAGAACCTAATAAAATATTTCACCAATGGCCAATTTAAAAATAGTATATAACGATGGATAATGATGAATCCTGAGCCAAGTTAAAAAACAAAAATGAAACTAGATATTTCAGACAGAGGATATTTAACTGGATTTTTTTTCACAGTTTTTAAAGTTGTTAGAGGAAAAGAATATGGAATTTGAAGGAACTTAAAGATAACTGCAAAATGCAGCTACAGCCTCAAGGTTTGGGGGAATATAAAGCAAAACTAGACATACCAAACCCTGGAGATTCAGAGAGGGGTTGTGTAAGCCAGTGCATAGAACACAGAAAGGTTTGCTCTGACCATACATGCAGCTAGAAGGCTGTCAGCTAGGCTGGAGTGTGGGGCCAAGTGTAGAATACACAGAAAAGAATACCCTTCTGCTAGCCTTCTGGGCTCCCAGCTAACAGGGAGCCTAGGAAATGCACTTTGTTAAATTCTAACCCTTAATTCCACAGAAGAATATATAGAGGGAGAAGCTGAATAAGAAACTAGCAAACAGCTCTTGCTGGTACAACAGAATGCTATCCCAATCTTTTTTAAATTTTTTTACTTACCGTGTATGGGTATTTTGTCTACATGTATGCCTGTGCACCACATGCATTCCTGGTACTCACAGAGGCCAAAGAGGGCATCAGATCCCTGGGAACTGAGATATAGGTGGTTGGGAGATGCCTTGTGGGTGCTGATAATTGAAGCCAGGTCTTCTGGAAGAGCAGTTAGTGCTCTTAACCATTAAGCAATTTCCTCCAGCCTCTAGTCCAGTAGGTTTTTACATGAATGAAGTTTCAGTCATCAAACCTACAAAAAATAAAGCTAGAAATAAGTGGTGAGCTGTCCCACCCTCTGTAAGTTGTATCATTAAAAGATTCGTGAACTAATCTGAGGAATAACTCCTCCCACTATGAGGTGTACTCTAACTTCAAATCTTTCATAATTATTCATCAAACTTGGTGATTTAACGATGCTGTCATTCACCTGTAAGATGACTTAATGACTCAACCAAGAAAAGTAAATTTTAATATTTAAAGCTCTGTTGCCACTAGAATTTAATTTCTATGTATATTAATATTGCTTACAAAACCTGGTGAGAAATACACTAAAGGTTCCCAAGTATAAAACTATTATTACAATGATCTACAAACATTTGTCCTTATACCCATATATAAGTGTAGTGCTCATCCCATACCAAGCAACAGATAGAGACCACTACAGGAAACTGCAACCAATCAAAGTGCAGACTTGTGGTGCCCAGTCCCAATGAATACACCGACAAAACAAGCTCTGCACCTAAGGCTCAAGGAAACTTGAGGAAGAGAGGGTGGGAAGAGTGTAGGACCCAGAGGATCAGGGAGTGTACGGTGAGACTGTGTCTCCTAGTAACGTCAGAAGCTACACCCATAAAGTCTAATCAACATGACTGCCCAGCATGAGCTAGACAAAGATGACACCAACAAACGTGCCAACTGGACACAGAAAAGCCCATGAGGCCTCAGCCATACACAAAGAACTGAAAGCAGCTAAGGTATGCTGACAGTGAGAGAAATAGTATTCCCCAGGGAACAGCACACCATTTTGGCTGTCCAGTTTCAAAGGTCGTCACTGAAAACATACACACACATAACATTATATGGACACAATAGGTTAGTTTAGGAATATATGTGTGTGTGTGTGTGTGTGTATAAATATATACTATATATATAATATATATACACTTAGGGTAAAAAGAGGCCATGAATTTGAAGAACAGTGATGGGAAGCATGGGAGGGTCTACAGGAAGGAAGGGAGACATTTTAAATTCTAATTTCAGAATTAAAAAAAAAACTATACTTCATCAAAATGGAATTCTGTAGAAGAAATAGAATGGAACATAAATTCAGGGGGGAAAAAAGAGCAATCTATGGAAGAAATAGAATAAGATATAAATTCAAAAATAGAAAAGGAACAATGAAAATGTCTTATCAGTGATATTCTATGTAAATTACTTGTAAATATTTAAGATATTCTTTGAATGCATGCAAATATTATTGAAAATGTCAACACATATATCATTCTAAAATTTACATCATTTTCACCTACTTAAAATTTTGATGGATAATGTCAGATGTCAGCCTAACAGTGGGTAAGAGACTCCATGGATTGTCTTTGTTTTTAGAGTGTTTTATGAGGCATTCTAGAGAATAGATCCAAAGGCCACTGAGTCTTCTGTGATGATCCTCTTCTCTATTTTGAACTTTATGTCCTGTTGTGGACGTTTATTTTTAGTTGTGTTTCAAATAATTGTTTTTGTGCACTGTTGGAAAAAGCGATGCATAGGCCTTGGCATTTTGTATTGTCTGCAGGAGCTGGATTTCTGTTGGGGATGTTTGATTGCTATTGATCTGCATGTGCTATCAGTAGAATACCTGAGGAGTTCTGAAAAAATAAAAGCACCTGAGTTCAGATGCATGCACAAGGTTCCACTGTCCAGGTTGGTGCTTGTTATGGCAGTGGTTCCCTCTACTGAGGTCTAGCAGGACATACATATATGAGAACTCCTCCCTGTCTTCCTTGGTGAGACGCCACAGCAGATGTAATACAACAGTATCCCTTACCTTTCACCCACCCCCCAGAGACCTTCTTCCTTCTATCCAATTATTCCATACTAAATCTTTGATTTTAAAAATATCTCTTTCAATAGAACACGCTTGAATAAGTAAAATTACATGTATACCTGAAAAAGTCATAATGAAATCCATTAATTTATATGCTAGCTAGAAGTGGTAAAATTAGCTTTGAGTTCTGTTAAAAATAATATCCTCTGTGGATCATGAAACTAGATAGAGGACCATGAGAGAAGACATCACAGGGGTAAGATTAATGAAATACCTGGACAAGGAAGCAAAAAGAGAGCTACAGGGAGGAGAGCAGCAAGAGAGGATGAAGGAGGAAAGGAGATGCGGGAGTGGTTTCAGTCACCCATACTGAGACTAAGAATACAAAATGGAAAAATTCCAGGAAGTCTGAACAATTCTTAGTAGCAGCAAAATCTCATGCTGCCACATTGTCCTGGGATGTCAATCATTCATTTGTGCAAGAGTATCCCAATTATATACACTTGCTTTAAATTAGTCACTAGGAAGTCAGCTTGGTTAGGGACTATTGTTTTAACAAGTATTTCTACTCAAATAGCTCTTATTTTATTTTCTAACGGTAAATAACAGCAAGAATAATGATGCTGGTAATTTCAATATGCACAAAAGAAACCATGAAGTGTTTAATTTTAAAGAAAGAAATGTCTTGACATAATAAGAACAAAACTAAAATACTGAGTTACTAAACTCTGATTGTAAGAACAAGTCTCTCATCCATGAAATTGTATAGATGAGTGAAGAGTGCCAACTTCAAGAGAAAATAAAGACCACAATAGAGTTTATGCATGTGCCCAATTAATGGCACATTAATAGAAAAGTCATTAAATGTGCAGATAAAAGATATGAGCTGAAAACACATTCTGACTGAGGGCAAGGTATTCTCACAGAAATCACTGTGCCTGACTTACAAATTGAACCTTACTTTAAGTACATGGGTACATAGAAGAAACATTGTAGGTAGGATATCATACTGTCTGTGATTTCAACCCCCAACACCCCAGTTATTAGATTGTGTTTCCTACAGAGAATGAATGAAAACTGTATTCTATTTTGCCCACTTCCTTACTTCACCCCCAGACAGCGGCCATGCTTAATGAATGTGATTTGTCTTCTCATCAACTGAGAACCTCTAACATAAATCACTTCCCTGGACTCTTCTCTCACACAAAGCTTTCAGCCTTGCAACATTGATTCATTTTAAATCTGAAAGTGAACTTGTCTCAGGACATGAAAGTAAAATGCTATAATGTAAGTATGCAGAGAGTTTAAAGTCCTAGCACGTTAGATCCTTTAAATAGTTCCTCCAGGGGAAAAAAAAAAAAAGTGAGATACTAAAATTTAGCTCTTCAAGAATGGACTAGTGACCATAGATCAATCTGGAAGAGAATGAATGACTCTAAAAGCAACTTGGAAGTTAATTAGCTTCCAAGTCTATTTAATTCCATTCGCCAGAGCCTACCCAATGACAACTGTCTAAAGCATATGTGAAAATGCCTGATTTATGGAACCTCCCTACCCAGGAGGCAATCATACTTCATAATGGGTAGATGCTCTTCACAAGAAAATATTTTTAAAATATTAGTCCTTTAACTCTTATTGATATTCAAATGATCAAGTCAGTAGACTTTTATATTTAAAAATTCAGCAGTTACAACATAAGTATCATCACCATCAATTCAACTGAGGATTTAGAACTATCTGTTTGGCAGGATAATAAATAGACTTACTCAAAACTGTGTATAAGAGAGTATGAGCACGTGTATCTTTCTTGCTTAACTTTCATTTTCAGAAAATGTAAAACTTTCCTTCTTCAAAAGCCAGGCAAAAGCAGTGTTTTCTCTGCAGGTAAGAATACCTTGAAGTAAGGAGAATAGCACTTCATGCCTCGTCTCACACCCAGAATGTCAGTCTCTCAGATTCATCTTGTGTGATGGCACGACAGGTAACTTCTCAGTCGGATTTTCTCCTCACGTCATCCAAATGAGAGATTAGAAGCACGCATTGCATGCTTTGATGACGAGAACAGACAAAATTCACGGGGAGGCAAAAGGAGAAATGGTCCGAGGTCTGTAGTTCACTGCATTGTAATTGCCTTCCATTGCCTGTGGCTCTCCAATAATTAAAGGCACGCCCGACAGTCCTAAACAAGAGCTATGAGGAAATGTCAGAATCTTCAATAAAAAGACATTAAATTAGAGTATCAAAGACTGTCAAAAGTTTGTTCCCTGAGTAAACACTGGAACATTTGGAGGAAAATGTACACATCAAAAATTAGAAAACAAAGCCGGGTGTGGAAGTGCACAGCTTTAGTCCAAGCACTTGGGAGTCAGATCTCTGAGTTCAAGGTCAGCCTGGTCTACAAAGCAAGTTCCAGGACAGCCAGGGCAACACAGAGAAACCCCGCCTCAAAAATAAATAAATAGATAGATAAATAAATAAATAAATAAATAAATAAATAAATAAATAAATAAAGCAAACAAAAAACTCAACAAATCAAAGAAGAAGGAAACAGAATCACATGTGCTAAGATTTTTAAATTTTGTTCATTTTTGGTCAAATGAAAATATCAATCATTCAAGTCTTTATCAGGTCCTCAACTACTGCCAAGTCCGACTGCCCCATCTTTCTGTAAATATATTACTGAAGCATGTTCCACCTTGAGTAAAAGCTCATTTTAATCAGTGTTACACAACAGGGTAGATGATTAGACTTACAGTTTAACAATTAAAAGTTTAAAGCTATTTTCCTCAAGGCTTGGTGGTACACATCTGTAATTTCAGCACCTGGAGGCCAAGGCCACTCTGGGCTTCGTAGACACCCCTCCCCCCACCTCAAAATTTAAAAAAAAATTAAAATCTTAATTTTGTTAATTTAAAATTATGAATAATTTTAGGGTTAGGTTAGAGGTTTAATTAAGTTTCTAAGAGGCAATACAAGTTTAAGATTGATTCCATTAAGTGTTCTCATCTTTTGTTAAACATCTCAAATACTCTTGTTCTCCTTGCTCTAGATGTGCAGTGACTATATTTTACTAATAAAGAATCAATAAGTAGGTATTATCGCCCTCTTGGTTTTGGAGGCTGGAGCAGATACTATGCCTTGTCCCTTCATAACCAAAGCACTCATTTATCTAGCTGCTGAGGGGGGGAGGGTCTCATCTGTCAAGTATACAGCTTACAGCTTAGTCTTCTTCCCTAACAACTATGCCCATCCAAAAAGGTGCTTCCATATGTAGGATCCTGAGCCTTATCTGACATAAATTTACATCAATGACTGAATAAAGAAAGTTACAACGATCTCATCTTCTGGCCTCGATTTAGGAGCTCTCTGAAGACCATCTGAAACTTGCAACAAACTTCTGCCTACACACAGTTCTCTCATGGGTATTATGGGAAGAACATGCTCCAGAAATTTTCTTTACACTCTAATCTCTTTCGCAGAGTTAGTTTCCTGGGAAACCTGACCAAAAATAGGTGGTGCCTCTAATGATCTGAAAAGGCAGACTTCAAAATTAGAATCTCGAATCTGAATCACCCACCAGCAAGCTGGCCACGAGGATCCTGTGTCTGGTGGTAGGTGGAATGTGGATAGTACAGAGCATGCTAAGATGTCACAGTTGTTAAAAGTTTCACCAGTGTGAACTGCGATGGGATGTCGATAGAAGGAAGAGCAAGGTGCTGTCAGGTGATACGTGACTGCATGTGAGACACTTCAGAGCAGTCATTAGATGGATTATGGTCTCTGATGATGCTTATTAGTGCCATGGATGAAATAGGGAAATGGAAATGCAGAGACTCGGGATAACTCTGTATCAGTGAATGGCAAAGTATGAATTTAGAGTACCTGGTTCTTTGTATACATTTACTTCTCTTGCAACCAAAAAAACAGAACATACTGGAGGAAAAGACCAGAATAATTTTAAAGACAATAGAATTCCATAAAGCCAGTGTTACCATATCTGTCCAACCGAGATTAAGGACCTCTTGGGGAGAACAGGACTCTGAGTTTTGAGATGAGAACATTAGGATTAATATACTCAAAAGAAAAAACAACTTTAAATTTTGGTTTTCTCTAAAACCATTGAAGTTGGAAAGCATCCAACTTCCTCCTGCTAAAAGCTAATAATACTGCCTTCTTCCTGAAGATAATTCATCAATCCTAAATGGGCCTTATGAAGTAGAAAAATGAGTAAATGCTGGAGGAGTCGCAGGATCTAGTCAAGGTTTAGCAGCAGGAAACCAAACTATAAGCTTAAAGAGGGATGTTAGGACTCTGGTAGACCAAGAGGAATAGAATGTTAAGCTGAAAAGGGACACTCCATCAGGATGACCTCCCCCAATACAGAATTTGACACTGACAAAGACCTTGATGGATGATAATGAAGCTATGATAAAGTCATGTATGTTTCTGAAAAAGACAAGTTAAAAAAGAACAAAAAAACTATAGTCCTTGCTATCTGATACAAGACTCCTAAAATTGCTGTAATAAAAGAAACCAGAGGCTGAGTGCTTTCCATCACCAACATAAAATATGAAGATTTAGAGATGTGACATCTAGTGAACATAAATTACAGAAACCACTGGCCGACTATGTTCCTATAAGATCATTGGGAGGTACCCCATTCACCTAGGCAATTGGGAATGTGCTAGTGAAAGGGCACCAGCTTCCCTGAACAGCTCCCTAAATTCCAGAGCTGATGTTGGCAAAGCTATTCTAATGCAGTGCTCCTGGATAACAATGAGAGAACAACAGAGGCTAAAGGACAGGTGCTCCGTAAATGGCAGTCACTGAGGAGAAGCCATGCAGTGGTGGCCCGGTCTGGTTCTGAGTAGTTCCACCAGATCCATAGGCTCACCCAATGCTATTAAATGAATATGCACGTACCCTGTAATTGGCAAAATACCCATCGTGCCATACGAGGTAAGAGTCAACACAGTGGCTCAGAAAGCAAGTAAAAGCAATACTACATCCAAAAGGAAACAAAAAAGGTTGATGATACCTTTTAAAATAAAAATAACGCAAAAAGTAACAACCTCTGTTATATATCCATTAAACTAACAAGTCTTATAAAACCAAGATATGTCCTGGAACATGACAGTTGACTTCTAAAAACCAATCCAATTGTTAGCTTCAAAGACAGCTGTTGTGCCAGATGTGGTTTATATCCTAGAGCAAATTGATATGCTGAGTACATGGTGGGCAGCAGTCATTGGTCTCTATCAAAAAGAATGATTAGACACAGTTCTCACTCTCTTGGAATTATAATTGTATTTACATTTAGTCTAAAGGCTACTTTTCCTATTATAGTGTAGTCTGAAGTGCCCTGGACCTTGTGGGCATTTGATATAGAATCCGATTGATCTGTGACATTAATAATATCAAGTTCAGTAGAAACAATGAGCAAGAAGTGCCAAATACGGTGGAAACTTTGACAACCCAAATGTACCATGAAGAGAAACATAAAATTTACAAGGAGTGAAGAGCCTTCTGTATCAGTGAGAGTTGTAAGGAATCTTAAGTTACGCTAGAAGAGCCCTTCTAAAGCAAAGGCAAACTTTTGCGTTTTGTGCTTCCCACCTGGCAGGCCTCACTGGGTTCCGCAGGCAATGCATCCACATGTGAATATCCTCCTCTGATCAGCTCACCTATAGACACCAAAAAAACGGAAAAATCTGGAGAATTGGGTGGGATCTAAATTATGAAAGTTCTGTGGAGGAAGTTTAGAGAAAAATTTTTATTTGAAATTTAATTCAGTGCTGCTTGTGCTATTCCACCTGACTAGCATGTGTATTACATATATCTGTGGTAGAAAAAGATGATCCATAGAAAGGCTTATTATCTAGTCAAAATAAAAACCCCTGGTGTTCCAGATTAGTACCAGACCCTGCAAAGAAGAAGGCCTTGCCTGTAGGATGTCATGTGTTCACACGGCCAGACCCACTCATCATCGTGAGCTGGGTTGTCAGACCACTCATCGGGTTAGGCCGATCTGCAGAAAACCATCATATTATGGATTAAATTGGACATAAACAGAGGGTACAAACAAGTGTGCATTCAGGTGGCCTAGATCACCGTGTCATCCATCACCGTGTGTTTCCCTTATGAACATATAGAGTTGACCCTTATAACAAGTTATGTAGAAAAGTAAAAATAAATGACATTAGTTCATAAATGGGTTCACTCAACATATGGTAGAAGATAAATGCAAACTGCTGCTATAAACCAGCGCCAACAGATGCGGTTCCAGATGAGAGTGGTGCTCAATGCTTTGAGCAGAGAGAATGATATTTACTTGATGTAGAAGAAGTTGCCTCAAGTCAATATATGTGTATATATTTGACGCAAGTGTCAAATGGCTTCGCTAGTAAGTTGGAAGCTTGAGAACTGGGTTAATTAGAAACAGAAAAACAAAATGGGAGGGAAACTATGAAGATAAGCATGAAACGTGATAATCGTTATATCAGATGTTTATGGTCACAAATGGCCCTCTACCACAAAAGAGGCACTAAACTGTCAAATGCTCAGAAAGGGGTAGAAAACAGTCTGGCCAGACTCCATCGTTAGCCATACAGTACACTTAACCTGGTGTGGCTATGGCTGCAGAGCTACAGATTAATTTAATCACATCCTATCTCTCAATAAGCCTCTGTTTACTAGGAGTAACCTAGTGGACACTGACAAATATCCAAATTACAAGTGATGAAATTCCAGTACAGAGTCAGCCATCTAGTAGAACCACTTGGAAGCCAACGGACTGCACTGAATTAGGCAGCCATTCATCGAGAATGCTACTGACAGATAAATCAAGTGGGGGTTGGTTTTTCTTGCTTTGGGGGGGGTCTTAGACCTTACATGTAGCCTAAAGAGTATCTGGTCCAATGACCTGAAAACTACCTAGCATCTGGGAGAACCACTTTATGACAAAAGAAGGGAGCATATGGCCAAGGGAATCCATGAACTTATCATGCAGGTTCTGTAGGACCCATAGTGCTCTCAGAGAGGCAGACACTGTTGTGGCCTATGCCAATAAATTTCCTCTTGTAAATCCCCACTGGAAACTACTCTGCTAACTAGTCTAGAGGCTCAGCTCTCAGAAGAACTATATTTATAACATGGATTGAGTGGATCTGAGCAATGTAGTATGTGGATGAAGGGGAACACCATGAAGACACTCCCTTCAACACCAATCTACCCCCAGCTTCCAGTAGTGTATAACTGAGCATTACAGTTAAGTTCCCTGGGAATTTTTCTCTCCCCATAGGAACTACCCCATTCAACATCATCTGCCTCTCTGAGAGCAGCCCACATCTAATGATGGGTTGATTCAGTCATCCGTGTGCCACGTCAAGGCTTAGGCTACTACAGTGTCACTATTCAGTTCCCTCTTTTGTCTCATGCTTGGTCTCCTCATTCCCTCACAATTAATGTTGCTAAATGCATTCCACAACAAATTCTGCGTGTAAATCTTCCCACGGCCTTTTTGGGAGGAACAGCAACAAACACCAAAATATCACTGATTTGTGTTTTATTCTCCCCTCAGCCTTGGTTACTTAAAAAAAGCAACATTCTCGTGACGATTTCAAGGGACAGGAGTTATTGTTGTTTCTGTTTCATAAATAAAGAAAGCAGGTTCGTGGGATTGAAGTCATTCCCTGGGCACAGGGAGAGAAGTTTTTAATTGGGTATTTATAGTCCATCTCATTTCAAAAAAAAAAAATTGATAAGAGATGTATGGCCCAAATCTCAGGAGAGGATACTTAGGGCTAAAATGTGGCCCATCTCAGTGCTAGCGTTCAGATTTCTACTTCAGTTCACCAAAAACTAATAATGATATTAATGTACTGTATGTGACAATTGGCTAGGGTTTTTTTTTAAACTTATATGACTAAATGATTCATTCCAAAACAAACCACATATATCAGCCAAGGTCTAAGCCACTTAACATTTCCTTCCAAAAGCAGCAGCTAAGTGGAAATGAGCTAGCACTGCACTGAAACTGAGAATCTTAGCTCTAGGAACCATGTGATGACCTTGGAGGCCAGCACGAGACAGCGTTACGGAAAGCTAATGGATCGTCATCCATCTGAACAATGTCTTCCCAGCTCTCCAAGCTGCCCCTACTTAATGTTGGCCAGTCTGTCTATTGATTATTTTAAGTCTTATCATTAAAAGTAGGATATCCAAATGAAGTAAAAAAAAGAATTCACTCTTTTTATAATGATTCTTTTATAATAGAAAAAGATGAAAAAAATTTAATTTATACGATGACATCTTTGAGGAACTTTACATGCCTCGTTCATTCTGTGTGTTACCTTTTAAAATTTAAAGTGCATGTAGAAGACCTAGATAAAGGAATGCCAGCCCCCGAGCTGGAAGGCTGTGCCTAGCTCAGTACCTTTGCTACAGCAAACACTAATGTGGAGGTACTTTCCTGGAATCCCTCAGAACCCACAGTATATGTTTAAAACTAGGCCACATGTTTCATTAATATTTTACAATGAACCGTTATTATTTAGATGCAGATCTGATTTTTGAGAACAGATGAAAACTACTTTGAAGACCACCTGTTAAGTAAGAAAACAACATTATATAATGCAGCAACAAGGTCCTGTAGAGAAAAGTGTGTAAGTTCACAGTTCTGAGCGAAGCATGGAAGGGGAAGTCATCTTTGGTTGTGAAACTGGCTTGTAACAGCTGAGCCATGTCAATATGGAGCCTTCATCCCTATGTTCTAGTCTCTATGGTGTGGGAAGGTACCTTGCAGGCTACTGAAAGGAAAACGTGGACACCACCCAGACGCAAAATTTTTGATCTACTATCTATCCTGCCTGTAAGATATCCTAGGGCAAAGGTAGCACAGACCTGTGGGAGTAGTCAACTAATGTCTGATTTAACCTAAGACCCATTCTACTAGAAGGAACTCATACCCAACACTGCTTGAGTAACCAAGAATTAGGGACTCAATATCTCAGAGACCTAGGGGAAAAAAAAATACTACTGGTCTAAAAAAAAATGAATGGATCCTAATGATATTCTGCTATACTCAAAGAGCAATGCCTTATCCAGTCATCATCAGAGAGGCTTCCTCCAGCAGCAGATGGGAGGACTCAAAGACAGATACTGTGTGGAGAGAGAGTCTAAACTGGATGTCTCCATCAAATCCTTCCCCTCAGAGCTCAAGGAATCCCATGAGTGAGGCAGTGGAGTGTAAGAGCCAGAAGAGATGGAGAACACCAGAAGAACAAGGCCCTCTGAATCAACAAGCAAGGCACATCCGAGTTCACAGAGACTGAAGCAGCAAGCACAAGGCCTACATGATCTACACCAGGTCCTCTGTGTATATATTATGCTATTAACACAGTATTATTGTGGGACTCCTGACTGTGGGAACAAGTGGACCTCTGACTCTTGTGCCTGCTCTTGGGATTCTTCGTCCTGTTGTGCTCCCTGTCCAACTTTGATATGATAGCTTTTCCTTCATGTTATTGTATTTTATTTTGTCCTGTTTGGTTCTTATCTCCTAGAAGACTGTTCTTTTCTAATTACAGACAGAAAGGGAGTGGATCTGGAGGGAAGGGGAGGTAGAAAGGAACTGGGAGGAGATGAGGGAGGGGAAAACTATAATCAGGATATATTGTATGAGACAAGAATCTATCTTCAGTAAAAGATTAAAGAAAAAGGAGGAAGAGGAGAAGAAGAAGAGGAGGAGGAAGAGGAAGAAGAAGAAGAAAGAAGAAGAAGAAGAAGAAGAAGAAGAAGAAGAAGAAGAAGAAGAAGAAGAAGAAGAAGAAGAAGAAGAAGAATCCATATGGCCTAGAGATTCCACAGTGTGCAGAAACTGTTCTAAGTGAAATGTCTCCTCTGAGCCCTGAATGGTAGTCATTCCTAACTAGGAAAAAGGTGAGTTCAAATCACTCATCATATTCAGAACTATAAAGATTTCATGTGACAGTGTCCTCTGGATTAAGACACTCCTTCCAGGAAGAAGGAGAAGCTACTGAGACACAGGAGGTAAACAGAAGGTCCCATATCTAGGAAAGCAGGAACTTGACAGGTTCTCAGAGGCCCCTCCCCAAGCCTTATAGAAGGAGTCAATGACTACTGTTTGCTGGAGGAGGCTCTATCCAGCTGAAACACAGAAGTCAGATTCCTGGCTCTGGAGCTACCTGTAAGCTTTGCACAGAGTCCAGGGTTGCAGCCTTCTGAGTATAGAAGTTGGCTTTCTGGTAATGCAGCTGCTTTTGAGTCATCTCTGTTCTTGCAAGTACTCCCAATAAAATCTCACTAGTTCACCTGGTGCCCTCAACCCCTCTGGGGGGTGGAACTGGGGGAGAGGGGAGAAGGGCAGCAGAGAGGAGTGGAGGTAGGGGAGGTTGGGAGTCGGAATGTATTATACAAGAAAAGAAAAATAAATTATAAGAGATAAAAACTGGTTCAATAAGTTGGACTTCCATGCAATCACTATATTGGTCTGTCATGGGTTCCCTCTCTTAGGTTGATAGATACATGTATATGCGTTGTGTCTGTCCAGAAAAAACCTGTCACATACAATAAAGAGCAGAGACTTGTCGTTTGTATATAAGGGTATCTGTAAGGGCTTTGTAAAATTCTGGAATATTTGTCTCTGCTCAGATTTATCCTTTCTGAATAGCTATAAAGCACAGGGGAATGCCCCCTTTTGTGTCTATGCTGCATAGGCCACTGGATCTCAAAGCATCGGCAATAACAGTTGCACAGTAGGGAGAAGAGGGACTGAGAGAAGGGAACGCTGAAGTGTTAGAGCCAGCAGCCTGAATGATATCCCTACAAAGGAAGCCTGTGCCAGGGCCTTAGAAAGAAGACCTGGCTAGGAGACAGAGCTTATCTCCTGAGCATCCTCCCTCCTCAGTTGACTAAAACATCTTCTAAATCAGTGTCCAGACCCAGACACATGTTGTAAAACACAGATACTGGATAATGTCTTTGTGTAACTTCAAATCACATTTAACGACTCCACACACACACACACACACACACAATACACATTTACTGTCTCTAAAGCAATTATCATTTAAACATCTATTCATCAAAAATAAGATAACTTAATTGAAGCACATTTGTTTCATAAGTATCTGTTGTTTTCATCTTTAGCTCACTGGTCAGAAGATGCCTTGAGGCACATTTGGAAGTTGTTGCAAACTTGAATTTTTTTTCCAGGGCAATAGCAGATCTCTCAGTAGATGAGTTAGGGAGTCAGCCAAGCATTTGGTTGTAACAGATCCTAAAACCAACTTAGGCATATCCACCATACCCTCATAAAAATTACTTATAACTCCTGTTCCATCAAGTTTCTAGGTATTAAAAGAATTGTGCTTTACAGAGCAAGTGGAGAACAGATGTGCATGTTCGCCAGAGGTTTGATGAGCCAGGATAATGGTTCTGTATTGAAGTGCAACTAAATGTTACAGATGCTAAATTAGCCGCTTCACATACTTCTAACTTGCTATGCAGAACAAGTGGGCAAAGAGACAGAAGCATGACCATACACTTCTAAAGAAATTTGGTTTTTATTTCTATTACACAACATCAGTCTTCTCCCTTTCTATAACTTTGTCTTGAAACAAGCAGAAGCTAGCAGATGGTTACTGCCATGTAAATGTAAGGGCAAAGGTAAAATTACTAATTTTTTAAAATACTGTATAAATTACATTTAGAAATAAGTTCAGAAAAGATAATCTAAGCACTTAAACCATGTTGTAATTCCATTATATTTACTAATGACAAACACTTTATATTCAATTTCTGTTTCCTGTTCTTAAAAGAAATCTTCAACAAGCAATGAAAATATTAACAAGAGTTCCAGTGAATGTCTGATGCATATATGAAGGTCAGAGGACAGCTGTGCTTGTTAGTTCTTGTCAATTTGGCACAAACTAGAGTCGCCTGAGAATAGGGAACCTCCGTTGAAAAAAAATACCTTCGTCAGATTGTCCTGTGGGCATGTCTGTGAGTCTGTGAGGCATTTTCTTGGTCAATGATTGGTGTGGGAGAATACAGCCCACTGAATGGTACTCTCCTGGACAGATAGGTCCTGGATGGAGATATATATATATATATATATATATATATATATATATATATATATATATATATTTTTTTTTTTTTTTTTTTTTTTTTTTTAAATCTGAGCAAGTCATGGTGAGCAAGTCAGTAAAAAGCTGTCCTCCTTGAGTCTTGGGTTCCTATCCTGACTGCTCTCAGTGATGAATTATGATCAGGATATATAAACCAAATAAAGCTTTTCTTCCCCAAGTTGCTTTTGGTCGTAGTGTTTATCACAGCAATAGAAAGCAGACTAGGACAATGTCTGGAGTTGGTTCTTTCCTTCCACCGAGGGTTCTGGGAATCAAGCTCAGCTCATCTTGCTGGAGTGGTAAGTACTTTGACCCACTGAACCATCTTGCCAGCCCAAGGCCCTCACTTTATTTGTATAATTATCAATAAAACCACATCTCCCACATCATGTTTCACAGACGTTTCCATGAGAACTCCATTAACAAAGTAACAAACTAGTAAACATGTTCTCTCCAGGCCCTCACAGGATATTTAATACAGTCAAGTGATTTGGGACTAAGAGGGACAAGCAACATACACTCTTTTCTTTGATTATTTGCTCATAGGAGTCTTTGCCATAGGAGAATTCTCCAGTATGGTTCCCTGAGACATAGTTTAGAAGATGCTGCGCTGTGGGGACTGGAGGGAGACGGTCAGGAGGTAAAGTGATTGTAACTGAGTTGGAATCCTGAGCACCCATGTCCAAAAACCCATCTGTGTTACCAGGTGTCTGTAATCCTAGTGCTGGGGAGGCAGAGACTGGAAGATCATGAATTCGTTCATCAGCCAACCCAGCTAAATAAGTGATCCCCAGGTTCAGTGAAAACCTTAAAATGTAAGTAGAAAACAAGGAAGACACACAGCATCAGCCTCTGACCTCCATGTGTGCTCATACATGTGAACACACACAAGTATGTAAACACACACATGAAAATGCTGTGCTAAAGTTACCTTTCTTGAATAGAAATAAAGTTGAATTTTCTCCAGACAAGCAACTCCCAGTGACAGTAGCAAAGGACAAATCCAAACTGAACTCTATTTTTGCAAAGTCCGTAAAACAGCAAATGCTTTAAATTTTTAATGCTTAAAAAATCAAAACACTGTTATTTATGATGTAAGAATTATATAAAATTCAAATTTCAGTGCATAAGTTCAGTTTGGCAGGAATACAGTCACACTTATACTGTCAGTAGTTTCTTTGGTGCTACAATGACAGTTTAGCCATTGTGACAGAAACTAAACCTGGGTGTGTTTATAAACCATACATCAGCTTACTGATAAAAAGAAATTCTAAAATGTACGGTCCACAAAGCTTGAAGTGTTTACTATTCAGCTTGTTCTGGAAGACACGTTTCATCCCTGTAGAACAAAGACTAACTCCTCTATAAGACTTGCTAAAAATCTATCCCTTGTTGCCCAACCAAGATGAATCTGATAGTGTGTTAACTTTCCAGCACTGTGAAAAATACTTAAGGTAACAATTTAAGGGGAGAAGAATTCACTTTGGGTCCTAGTTTCAGGTACCTTGGCTCAAAAATGTTTGAAACCTAAAGAACTGCCTGAAGTTGTATACTCTCATATGCAAATTATATTAACTAGCATTTAACAAACTAGCAGTTGGTTTAAAGCATGCTGGAGAGTCAAAGAACAGAATTTGAAGGTCATTTTTATAACAACAAAAAGAAAGTTAATTGCTTTTCAAAACAAAGATTTTTCATGGTTTACCAATCCCAAAAGCTCTGAATTTAGGCTTTCCTCAAAGAAACTAATTCACCAGATGTTTGAGTGTTCATGTATATACATTTGCATCTTTAGAGATAAATTTATTGACTACATTTACTGGAAAACATTTCTTCCAAAAAAGGGAATGCAAAATTTTATGCTGAAAGTTACACTGTTTTTTTTTTTTCTTTACAGAACTTCAGTGCTAAATTAATTACTCAAATTATTGATTTAAGTAGTCACAGTGTTCTAATAAACATCCCCAGATATTTCTTACATGTAAGATCATTTTGATACTGCAAAGATGTAAACTTTAGGCAAGAAATAGTAATGCCCAAACTGTACATAAATGGAAGAAAGCTAGCAAGCATTTCTGCATGACTGCATGGCTTGCCTTCTTGTTAGGCACCGCTCCACAGAGGAATCTTAAGACTCAAAAGCGCTCAACCCAGTGGTAGCCTCTTTGTGGTACATTTTTCAGACCTGGAAAATGAGCAGAAACGCTTACATGCAGGTCAGAGCAAAATATGTTAATACCAAAACATTCACAATATAGAAATATCAGACATTTACGCAAGGCATTTTTATCAACATGTTTTCCTGACAGCTCAAATCGAGTATTTTTCAGCTAAAAATCAGATACATGGAAACCTTGGGATTATTTATAAACTAAAATGTCAGCTTACTAATAAGAGAAAATATTAAAATGTCAAAATAATTTTTCTAACATCTGAATTTTGCCATCCCTGAGGTTGGAAGCAGCGCTTCTGGGTATCTGTGTGAGGAGACCTGGCCAACAACAAAAAAATCCACTTCTTCTGAAAATTACGTACATGGAAAGATTAGGCAAACTGTCTTCATCTAAACTCAAGTGACAGACACAATCCTGAGCCTTTCTTGGAGTCTTGAGGCTTCTAACTTGCAAGGTCATTAAGAAAGAATTCTAAACCAGATGTATGGCTCGCTATTATAATCTCAGCACTTAAGAGACTGAGACAGGAGGATAGTTGAGAATTCAAAGTCAGCCTGGGTAACAGTAAGACCTTGTCTCAAAGGAAAAAAAAAAAACAGAAGGAAATTGTATAAAATTCCATAGAGTGCTTGCTTCTGTAGCACATATACTAAAGCTGGATCAGTACAGAGAAAACTAGCATGTCATAAGAAATTCTTAAAACGTGGGTGTGCATGCATGTGTGTGTGTGTGTGTGTGTGTGCATATGTGTGACATAAAAGCCGGACACAATGGTATATTTCTACACTCCCAACCCTTCAGAGCTATAGGCAGGTGTATCAAGAGTTCAAAGTCACCCTTGGCTGTATACTGAGTTGGAAGAAGGCCTGGGCTATATGAGATCCTGCTTAAAAACAACAAAGCATGACATCAAAGTAGAGGAGCAACTATATGAGAAGACAAATAGGTGGGGATGAGGAGACAAGAGAGGAAAATCTGGGGCAAATAAGGTCAAAGTGCATGCGAATATATGATCATTAAACTATAAAAACAGAGCATGGGAGAAAGTCTTACATGTTTTGTTTGTTTTTTAAAGAATTTCCCCAAAAAGCAGTGTGGAACGGGGCCATGTCCCAGAGACTGCTTAGCAAGCTGGAGGAGTTGCATCATACATGGGTGCAGCCTCTCCACTGCACTGCTGGTCATGCTTGGTTTCCCCATCCATTGCACTCCTACCCGGCTGCCCCAACACTCACAGCTCTCAAGAACAGTGAGCTAGGCTTCCAGGGATTTGTAACCAGCCCTATGCTTGCTGTTTGATTCATTTGTTCAATAAGCATAGTTAGATCCTTCAGATAAATACTACAGAATAATTTCTAAGACCTGGTGATTATGTTCCATATAGAATACACTTACCCTCAATCTTGGGAAGACTGTGGTAAGTACACCCATCATTACTCCCAGGTAAGCACATGTAAAATAGTAATAACAATGCCAGCAAGCATCCAGAAAAAGCTACCATTTACTTTTCAGTTAAACAGCCTGGATAGAGCACAGACTGGTTCCTTCAAACCGTGTGAGTGTAGATCATTAGTGGTGGTGGTCTGGGCATTGGATCATTGGAGCATGATCACTTAGAGTCCAGGACAATCATGAATCACAGTGACCCAGCACTAGGACGCTGTGAAAAAGCACCATTTTACAATGAAATATATTCTACTGAGGAGGAATGAACTTTAGAATGAAGTTGATCAGCTTTAGAATATATGAAAAATAATCCTTCTGTACTAAAATAAAAAAGAATGCATTGCCAAGATTTCTACATAACCTAATTACTATGTATTCACATATTAATATCTCATTTATTTAGTTAATAAATACCTATTGGAAACATCCTGTGCAGGCAGGCACGGCTTATAAAACATACAATTTTATGGTGATTCCTTCTTTCAAAAGTCACGGTGTAGAAAAATGTAATGGAATACAGGAGAGTTATGGATTAAAGTCACTAATAGTAAGGATAAAAGGAAATGAAAGTATCAAAGAAAAAGAATAAAAGCAAGATGAAACAAAGAACATAAATAATTAGCATAACTGAAAACTTCAGAAGTTTTCAGGCATAAAACTGAATTCCTGGGGCTCTTAAATGACAAGCAGAGAGAGGGTGAGAGAATCATTATCCCTAGTTACTGTTCACTTCCTTCTCTCACAGTTGATTTTCTACAGAGAACCCGGGCAAACACAATACACAATTCCTTTAGATGGCCAATACGATTTCTGGCAGTCTAATCAAACACAATAATCAATACACCTAGGAGGAAAAAGCATCAGTTTGTCATAAAGAGATTTTACTTTTACCTGTAAAGCATCACAGCAAAATAAATTCAGGAAGAACTCTTGGCCACGAAGAGAATATAACTCACTTAAGCTTAAATTTACAAGTTGTGAACATTTATTCTAAGTTCTTAAATGGCTTTTGTGTTTATTTCCAACAACAAAGTATATTGTGTAAAGTTCACAATATACATAGCCAGCAATCAGGTTCCTTGAGGTCTAAGAAGCACAAGGAACTGCAGACTGACAGCTACAGATAGCATTGTAAAGGACTTATCTCAAAACAACCATTTTCGACATCTTTGTGCGCATGTGTGTGTGTGTGTGTGTGTGTGTGTGTGTATGTGTGTTTGATTCTGCTGTGTGTGCATGTGCCTGCCACATGTACACAGTATGTAGAATGGAAGCTGGAGAAACATGTCAAGTATACTTCTCCATCACTCTCCACCTTATTTCCTTGAGACAGGGTCTCCCACTTAACCTGAAGCTCCCCATTTGAACAAAGCTGGATGGCCAGTGAACTCCAAGAATCCTCCACACACCCTAATGAGGGGTACAAACCTATGCAGCCATGAATGTTAAACCTTTATCATTGATGCTGGGGATTCAACTCGGGTCTTTGTGCTTTCACAAGTTCTCTTACCCATTAAGCCATCTCCCTAGGCCCTCAACATCACTTTACCTAGCACTCAATCCATCTTACAAGAAACTATAAAGAGTCTTCCTTCTTCACAGTATGGCCAACAAATCAGCTTAGTAATTAAACCATTTCTTTATATCCCATTTATAGTATCACAGAATTTTGACCTAGATCTGCTATTTCAATTTTCTGCATTATGCTATATTTCTATATTGGCTTCTAAAGCCTCTTGAAAGCATCCCGATGGCCAATACTGACTTAAGCTGATGTTCATGACTGTGACTACATAGTTCATGGTCTTCTAGCTACACAGCATTGCCACAGTGGGGTAGGGTGTGGTGGTTTGAATCAGAATGCTCTCATAGGTTCAGAGGTTTGAACAGGTGGTCCTCAGTTGATGGCACTGTTTGGGTAGGTTTAGCAGGTGTGGAGGAAGTATGTCACTGGGTGAAAGCTTTGAGATTTCAAAAGCATCTAACCTTCCCCGTGCCCTCTCTGCTTCCTGCTTGTAGATTTAAGATGGAAGCTCTTATTCTGCTGCTTCAGTTACCATGCCTGCCTGTGGCCAGGCTTCCCTGCTGCGATACGGATAGATTCTTATCCTTCTGGAACCATAAGCCTAAATAAACCTTTCTTTCTATAAGTTGCCTTGGTCACAGTGTTTTATCACAGCAACAGAAAAATAATTAATGCTCAGAGTTAAGCTAAGCATTGCAGCGGCAAAGGAAGATCTATCTGCTTGTTTATGAGCCTGAAATGAAATTTTATCTAGTGGGTATTTCCTTAAAATTCTCCAACTCCAAGTGCTATTTGGAATTGTAGGTGTGTCTTTTTCCAATAGGGTATATCAGTCAATGAATGGAAAGTGCATCTGTGAAAACGAACAACAGGACACATAATGCTTAAATTCCCCAACCAGTCCATGCTGGTGATGCCCCTAGTCAAGGAAGTCCAGTCTGTGCCATCCCTTTCCTGAATTATGAAACCATTTAAAAATAAGACAAGTTTGTGATACACATAGGACACCATGATATTCTTCATGCCGTAGTAAAGGCTGAAGTGAAAGATAATAGCTTCATAGGAGAGCCAAAGGGGCTTGGAAACTCCCAGTCCCCCGTTCCAATCTCCAAGGAGACAACCCATGGGAAGTTTGATTCCACAGAGAAAATCATTCATCCTTATCAGTCTCCTCTGGTCCAGAATGAAAAATAAGGGAAAAAAATCTTTCCAAACTCCTTTTATTTCAGACTACTGATAGGCTAGTTAGCCTTTAACAAGTGATAAATACACAACAGTGCTGCTACCTGATGAATACAGAGCTCAGTCAAGTTTGCCGGAGAGCAGAAGAACAGAGGTTCCCCTCAGATGCAAGCATAGTGGAGTTATCCTCCAAAGGCAGGTCCCAGAATCCCTAGCACTGTGTTAGCACTGGTGGGCACATTTAAAAGAGAAGGATCAGGAACAAGGTTTGTCCTGCCGCTGGCCACCAAGAAGCAAGAAAGGAATAACTCTACCTCACCATGCTCTCCCTTCTTATTAGACAAAATAGAAGACCTCAGGGAGATACTGGTTATTCAGAGAAATGTCTTGGGGAAAATGAACAGCCCATTGCAGGTATAGCCCCTGTTTACAAAAGGAAGGAAGTCATCTGTCTCACAAGACACTAAGTCTGGTGTATGTTCCTTCCCATCCCCATTGTGACCTACTCTGAGTGAGCTAAAAGGCTTGACATTTCAGAAGTTCACCCGCCATAACACAAATACCTCACTCAGGAGTAGGTAAGAGAGAGCTATCGAGTTTTCCTATCACAGTTTTTAGATGTCCAGAAATAGCAGCAAGCTCATGTGAACATTTTAAGCATACTTCATTGAATAGCAGTTAATAAGAAGTACAAAGGGAAAGAAAATACCGTCTTAACAATAGAAACTGATTTGATTTTTTTTTTATAATGAATTGCTCTACACATATGAAGAAGCTTAGCCAGAAATTAGTAGATTCAACTTGTCTCTAATTGAATAAGCTTAAGATTTACTAAGAGAAAATGAGATAAGAGAGGAAAGGGAAGCAGACTCAAAGTAGGAAGATCTTGACCTTTTTAGTAAAAAGTAGCCATTCAATAATAGGTGAGATTGGTATCTGTTCACTTAAATACATTTCTAACATGTGGTCTGATAGAGACATGTTCCAAAAACAATATATAATACTAGAAGAGAAATCCCCATTAATGAATGCTGAAAGCTCATTGAGACTAACAATGAGTTCTCATTATTGCTTCCTGGCAAAAATATATTCTAATAGTATAATATCCCCTTCAATTAATTAGTTCTCCAATCATTTATCACAGTGTAACAGCTGCCAACGCAGACTCACGGTTCAGGGAAATGAGGGATTCCTCATCCACTTTCACACAGCAGAGAGCTGCTTAGACTCTGTTACATAACCACAAGCGATGTCATTCATATATCCATCTAATTACATCTATTCGATTATAAAACTGGAAAACTACAGAGCAAGGTGGCCCCAAAGTGTCATTTCTTCAGAAGAAATCAAATGCAACTTCTGTTATTCTCTATACTTTTATCTTGTTTATGCATATCATTTATTACTCTCTTGCTCGTTGTACTTCCATTCTCATCTTTCCCCTCCACCTGGTTTGTTTTCTTCTCTTATCCATTTTTTATATCAGGCATGGATTCCAGAAGGAATCCCGTATGTGACAGGGTAAATTAATAAGCACTCCTCCTTGTAACTCTGCAAAGCCCCGCTCTGGGGAAATGCTTCAAGAACAGGACACAGTGTGTATGTCTGGTGTCAATGTCGGTTTACCCATCAAAACATTCATATTGTGTTTCAACCTCAGTTAAGTGTTCAGAATTACTGTTTTTATACAATTTTGTGAATATAGTTAGACTTATTATAAAAACCTGAAATTGGTGCATCTTTTAAAAGCTTGGTAAGGTTATGGTTAAATTACTAAAACATATAAATAAAAAGTTTTGATTTTTGTTTTTAGGATAAGCACTGATCGGTGATCTTTGCCACTGTTTCAAAGGTTCTTGAAAAAACTGAAAGACAAAAAGTGTTAAGTAATGGCATAAAGAGTAAAACATCAAATTCATTTGCACTTTTAGGAATTCTTACCTAACTGAGTGTGTCAAGAACTACTTAAACACTAAATATAGCATTTGAGAAATCAAGGTAAGTTCTGCAGCCCTGCATCGTATTCCATGCCTGTAACTCCAGAGCTCAAGAGGGTGAGGCAGGAATATTACAGTGAATTTGAGGCCAGCCTGGGATACAAACTGAGTCAGAAGGCAACCAAGGTTACATAGACCCTGTCTCTGGGGTGGGAGGTGGGCGTAGCTTCCTTGTAGTTTTAAACTTTTCATTTTCTATGAAACTATTTGAAAGGTATAGTTTTCCTTGAGTTATGCACACTTCAGATCTCAGTGTTTCCCTGATCTTCTGCTTTGCATTTGCATCACATTTTATATCATTAGAGCGCCTCTCAGGTGTTCCAAGGCCTAGAGCATCCTCTCAGGTGTTCTTCACCAAATGAGATTTCTGGAAATTCTGAGGATATGAATGAAGTTTCAAATCATGACTGAAGTTTACCTCCTTCAATCTTGTATTCGTTTGCTTTAGAAATGGTGAGTGAAGTGCTAAATCTAAAGTCTTATGAATAAAATTTATAGGCTTCATTTCAAGACTGGCTATTAGTATTAAGGAAGCTACTCAAAGCTTTCTTGTATAATAAGCACTATATAGTCAACCATCTGTGTCCTGAGATTTAACTCAATTAAAAATTTTATATGGCTTGTAACCTTAAATGTGTCAATCATAACCAGGGTACGTAAAGTTAGCTGCCTATGCAATTTTTATAGTTGCATTGAGGAGGGGGCTCCAACTTTTGATAAACTAATTGAACAGTTTGAATCAGTGGATTCCAATTATGAAATGCTTTACATTCCTCAGTAACCATTATTTTAAATCTGCCCCCATCCCCCACTTCCTGTGCTCACACTTAAAAATAAATTCTGAGCCACAGTTTAGAATGGTTTAGCAAAATTTTGATCTATTAAAATTTCCAATTCTACACAAACTGAAAACTTCAATTTCGTATCCAATGGCCTCTCTTAACTCAGGCAAACCTTATATTTCTCCTTTCTGAGTCCATTTTTTTATTCTAACATTTCCATTAGTGGAGCCAAAAGTAGAGATCAGAGAAATGGACATGAAACATTGTTATATATCTGTGCAGATCATCTTTCCTCAGCCAAATGCAGTTTGCACCAATGCAGTGAGGGGTTTCTTTCTCAAGACTAGCACAGGGGAGTTCTACTGAGTATCTTTTGAGACTATGTCTCCAGGATACAGCCTTCTCATACAAAACACTCGGGCTCAGAGCTTGTCACAAATGCAAGTCTCCCTCACATTAGAAATCCAGTGTAAAATCTCACCTCTTGGTTCCTTAAACCCCAGGGTTATCTAAAGGAAGAGAACTGATAGACATGTGTGTGTGGTGTGGGGTGTGTGTGTGTGTGTGTGTGTGCGTGTGTGTGTGTATGTATATGTATATATAGTATATATGTATGTATATATACATAATATGTATTAGGATTTATTAGACTGGCTTGCACAATAAGGTCCTGATATTCCAACAATGGCTATCTCATACTAGAGGAGCTAAGAATCAGGTAAATGCTCAGACTACTAGCCTGGATGCATCAGCAGTACCAATCTGGTGTTGAAAGCCTGAAGGATCCTTAGAAGCTGCTGATCTTCAAACTACCTTGGGGGCCTGAAGAGGATCGTTTTGATACTGGCTAAAGATTACCCTAGACACAGGACAGATGAATGTACCAGTGAGAATGAGAGCAAGCAGGCAAGAAGCAAAAGCACCCTTCTACTGTGCCCTTTTATCTGAGCTGCCACCAGAAAGTGCCACTCACAGTTAGGATGAGTCTTCCTGCTTCAGATAATCTGATCCCAAAAAAATCCCTTATAGGAGAGTCTAACATCTTGGATTTTAGTTGATTCTGGATGTGATTAAAATGACAAGATTAGCCCTCACATATAGCTTCTTAAACTGTGGGTTACAACCTTCTATAAGACCATAGAACAGAATGTAGGGAGGTCACAAAAATGACACCGGTGAAACACTCCTGAATGTTCAAGGACCAAAAATTAATTCAAAATGCATACGAAACCCAGGGTACTTCTGGAAGCCTTTGTTCATGTTGAATGGCAGGCTCTCCCTGCAACATCAATTCTGAACACACATGCCATGTCCCTCCACAATGCTGCATAAAGTATTGCAGCAGCTCAGGTTTGGACAATTGCATATCCCAAATTGTGGTGTTTCCACTACACATACAAAAAAACTTGGTGTAGACACATTGTGGTTTTATTAAAGAAAACAGAGACTTAGTACTTTCTACTGTTGTTCCTCAGTATGTATGTATCAAATGAGCATCTCTGCATTGTATTGTGTTAAAATATTTACTTTTAAAAAGTTATTTTGAGTTATTGTGACTTAAGTTTCATTCTGAAGCAGCTTTGCAATGAATTTTCACTTACGGTTAGTAAAGGATTTCCAAAAATTTTAAAACCGGTCCTAATCATACTTCTCCCGTTTTTTACTGCATATTTCTATGAAGCAGCATTCATAGCACTGGTTATTATAAAATCAAAATACTGGTTGATTCTGAAAAAAAAAAACTGGCAAGTGCTCTACATGTTGTAGTTATCAAATATCTAGCTAATATCAATTCTTTCTGTAAAACTGAGCACATCGGTCTCATTGGCAGCCTTAAGCTTTCTTTCATCTTTAATAAATGGCAAAAGAAAAAGCATGCCAAGAAATTTGTATACATACATGAGGCTGTGTAAAACTTTCTCAAATAAAAATGCATGTTTTTTTGGAGAATGTTTTAGAAGCCCTGCCCCACCCTACCCCACCCTGCCCCTCCCTCATGGGTGCAGGAAGAGCTTCTGGTCTCCTTGCTCCTCTGTTTTGAGGTGTTCTGTTTGCTCACTCTCCATTACACACTCGTGGAACAGATCAACCCAGCTCAGTGGGAACAAAAGTCTAATCCAGGCTTACAATATCAATGCCTCCTCTAGGAACTCCCTCTTCCCGTGAGTATTCTGTTGAAACCTATTTTTCTTGATGTGTACTTGGATGGCTCTCTGAAGGAAGAAGCTGCAACATTCCTTTCTAATAAAGAACTCAGACCCATAATTAATATCTTTGCATCTTCCCTTGGACCCACAACCTTTGCCTTATAACTGTCTGAGGTTATAGCTGGAGCAGTTGACAAATTCAACTATCTCTTTGCATTTGTATCTATTATGTTTGGGGAGTGCTTTCTGTACTTTATACTTTATTACCACCCATTATACAAATAAGGTAAATGGAGAAGGTGTCACAAGGCTAATTGGTGGTTCTCTAAAATGTTGAGTTTCTATTATTTTTCTATTTTGAAGTTTTAGCAAAAATTCCAAAACAAGAAAATTTTCATTCTGCAGCAGCCTACATACACATTGTTAACTGAAGTTTGGGAAAAAAAGATTTGTTTTCAGTCTGTGGTATCCCAGAATTAGTGAGAGATTTACAACATAATTTCATCATTTCCCTGGAAAAGACATTTCTAGACACACTTGGCAGGAATCACATCACTAAAGGGTTGGACCTCTATCTTTTCAATCTTGTCCAAGGCTCGTGACAACAAATAGAATACCCTGTGACTGCACAACCATCCTCCTCGGTGTAGGGAAAGAATTAAAATCAAGAATAAAAGCTCTTCTTTTGTAACTCTTGGTAATTTACACATACCCCCTTCTTATTTCTGTGTTTAATGCCTTTACTCCATCTCTTAAGCCCTGTTTCTGTGGACTGCTTCCATATTGTGGTTGCTTGTCTCTCTCGTTTCTGAAGCCCCCCTTTCTATTCCATTCTGTTCTTTACCACATCATTGATCCCTCGTGTTAAGAGATTCATGTTTTCAGGAGTTTCTGTGTGGAATCACGCAGCAGAAGTGTGAGACAACTTTCTTTCTGACTGTATGTGGTATGAAAAGTTGCTGGTCTCTTCTCCCCTTGGCTCATGTGCGTAGACTGCTGGATGTTTGTTTGGGGGTTCTGTGTCAGTCTTTCCCGGTCACATTCTTTCATGTTTGTTTTGTTATGATTGTGTTAATGTGGAAGGTCTCCCCTGATCACGTGCTTGCTCTGACACTGTGAGAAAATTGCTCTGCTTTCCCTTGTACTCAATCTGAGACGGTGGCTCTCAAATGCTTTGTCATGCTACTTGCAGGGTGGGGGCTGGAGGATGGGGTGTCTTGACCAAGATGAAATAGAGTCCTTGTTAGAGGACTATGAGCAACCATCCCTCTGATACTCAGGGACACTGGTTTCCATTTCCCAGGCTTTGGCTTCTTACCTAGCTCAGCCCATCTGTGGAAAATGGGAGGTGTGAAGCAATATTTGTCTCCTCGTTGAATACAGATTCTGTGTAGGAGCTTTTATTCTGCATTTTTTCTTAACTTCCTACAGTAAGATTCTTGGGTTTAACTATTTTGGATGGGTCTAAGCTGGTATAAAACTTTCTTCCTGAAGCCCCAATTCTGGTCTATCTTCTCTCCTCACAGTCACAGAACTTTGACACCCATTAGAACTCATCCTCAGCTCAGATCCTTGGACAAATTTTACAGAGAAAGGGAGTTTGAAAGTATCTTAAAATTCTTGCAAGATTCAAAAACACCTTAAAGATCCATAATGTGATTGGATGTTTTGTAGTCTGGATAATTTAGTTTTAAAAAAAAGAGAGAGAGAGAGAGGTTTAAGGACATTTATAACTTGTCATAGCTAGGAAGAGAAAAGTGGTATTTCAGCCTCAAAGTCTTGATTGCTCTATTGTACCCTGTGTTCTGGTGGCAAATATTTAACAGTGGAGCTGGGGTGCCATTTGTGACATATGTGGTTCCATAATATAACCTCTTACTACAATCACTTATGAATGCCAATGCATCAATCAGCTCAGAAGCTCTTCCCTGGCAATGTCAGCCTTTTCCCACATGCTGATGGTATTCTGTACTGTTAGCCAAATAGCTGATTTTCTACTATGCAACAATCAAACTTTTTCCCCTTAACTATGCCATGTTTCTAAGCATTCTGCGCTCTCCTTGAACCCAGGGTTTGTATATAGATCCTCTTACTAATCCCTATGATTTATTCTTTAATTGGCTCTCTTACCATCATATGAGCCTGGATCCTTATAGATTTTTAGCCAATGCCTGGACACCAATACCACAGCTCTGATCACCAAACATTAATACTTCTAATGACATGAATAAGATGTTTCTTTGGTTCTTGAGACTCGGCTACCCAGGATTCCCCTTCTGCTACTGTCCATCATCTACCTCTTGTCTGTCACCATAAGGTATATATATATCATTTCTTCAAAATGCACAGATCAGTTTCCCAGAAATTTTTCCAAATAATATAGAAAGATCACTTTCCAGGTTTCTGATTTTCAGTTCAATGAACTCCATTGGTGAGTGCCTCCCAGAACATGACAGAAAACCAAAAGTATGTCCAAAAAGGTGAAAATTAGTTGCATGTTTCTATGCACCTGTGATAAAGGGTTGTGCTCCTTCTCACCAGGGTTGGGACAGTCACAGCCACCACTGCTGCCACCACCATCACACACAGCCCATCAGTATAACCAGACTGAAACTGTCTGCTGTAACCATCCATACACCTCCCCATTTCCCACTATTTTGTAGTGTTCCGAATATAAAACTGAGCATCGTGCCCTCTAATATGAAACAGTAGCATACACACAGTCTGCTATAGATAGTAGAGAAGTGCAATTTCTGCAAGCTATTTAAAAGCTGGAGGAGTGGTTTCCCTAATTTCAGCATCCTACGGGGAAAAAAAAAAAAAACAGTTAATGAATAATGAACCCATTCATTATTGTTGCATAAATCAGAGGCAAAATCATCTATCTGCGTTAAGAGCAAGAAAGGGGGAACTTGGATTCCAAGCTAAATATAAAAACTACAAATTAAAATGATATCTCAAAATGCTAAATGAAAATACTAGCATACTCAAATTTCATGACTTAGAAATTAACTTGATTCAAAACTCCTGGGATTCAAAAGCACTGAAAAGAGATCAGGGCTTGATCATTTACAACATCAAAGAAAGAACTTATTAACACTTGGTAAGATGTTGACTGAACAGTAATGCTTCTGAGGGGTTAAAGGTAATGTGTCTTATCTACTCAGGGCCTGACAATTTTATCTAGGTTTCATCTGGTTACCCAAAAAGTAAGGTTCCCATTGGAATCAGCTGCACAGTAATATACTCCAATTAACTGAAGGTAATTTGAAACAATTAATTAAACAGTATGGCTTTGGGGCCTTTAAATATTCTCTATAATTCTCCCAACTCCAACTATTCACTGTGTGAGCAGTTTCATGAGTATCTCAACCAATATTTTTAAATATTTCAACGGTTGCTTACAAAATACTTTGAAAATCTAATTCAAATACTGGCAACACCAGCTGCAATATTGTATTATGCCTATCAGTGGAATAATGTTTAGAATGAGACAGGTAATATTATGCATCAGCCTGACAGATAGCCAAATGTAATATAAATCAAATTACTAAGAAAATCCAGTTTTAAGTGTAAAAAAGTTGAAGATAGCTTTAAAAACTAATAAATCACAATGGATTTATACAAAAGGTTGTTCACTGTGAATTCAACTCTTAAGCTGTGTATGAGTTTCGGTGCTGTTCAAGCAGAGTGCAAGGATGTGACAAGCATTCAGACAGAAAGAAAATCCTCTATGAAGAGGGCTCTACAGAAGTTCCCTTAAACGCTGTTCCTGTTTCATGTGACAGAATTCAGATTGCAATATTCCCCTGGAGTCTCTTCAAATTTATTCACATAAATAGAAATGCTTATAGGATTTCTGTGGTTGATGCAAGAAACATGACTCTCACTTCAAAGGGGATGAGATATAGTTTGTTCCGGTCAAATATGAATGATCATACCCCGGGAACACAGATTCAGGTTACCACAAGTTCCATGTTCCAAGGATTTAACAAATTCATGATCTTTTATAACCACAGAAGAAAGTTATAAATCAAATCACTTTTTAAACACACTGGAATAGTGGGTTATAGCAAAATAAGAAAACCTCTGCTATAGGCCTGAGATGCTGCCCTTTAGCTCCTCAGTTGGTATAAGTTGGGGATCTGGCTGTAAATTCCAAAGACTTTACCAATTAGTCGCAAGGATGTTATATCACATTACAGAGATGGGCAATAAACAGCTATTAAGAGCACTAAAAATGGCCCAAGATGATTTGACTCTGGACCTACAAACATTCCAACCTCTCCACATCATTGACATTCTAATCAGTTATGAGCCTTGTAGAAGGAACATTGAAAGGCTCAGCTTCCTGCCAGGAACTTTCATTTACACTGAATCCAAGCACATCATGAGAATTATAAATAACACTGCTTGCAAACAATTGAATATAGCCTTTTTTAATGATGTGTATTCACATAACAATGTTGCTAACCAAGCTCCAAATATATACACAAGCAAAATTCATGCCACACAATACAGTTCAGATATCAGGTTCAAAGTCCATTAACGAACTGGTAAACATCTTCAGTGAGGCCCAACGGTTTCCATCACAGAAACGGTAGTCACCTCTCTTCCATTGTACATTATTGTGCTGCCCCATAATTGAAGAATCATTAAGCATCCCTTGATAACACTGGCTCATGAGCATTGCCTGGTAACATCCAACAGTTTCCCACTGGTTCTTTGAAAAACACTCAGGTTCAGATTCCGTCAATCAGCAGCTACCGGCTTAGGGAGTCAATGACAAAAAGCAGGAACCCCACCTCTTTAATGCTATTTATTATCATAAAATCTCAATACGACAGCAAAAGTGTGATCTCCCAGAGATGAGCCTATATGCATTTGATGCTGGCTTTGGTTATTTAGAAATGAAATATTAAATTTCCTAATTGTGCTTTATCCATCCCTGCTGTTGCAGCCCCAATTCAAACTTCTCTTCTCCTTGGTACTTTATTGTCATCATTAGCATTTTCGCCAACAGGGAAAGAAGAAAAAACACACGGTGACACTTAAATACATGCAGTCTTCAAAATGGACAGATGACTCTGAATGAAGCGTTTGCACACGAGCAGGATGAACTGAGATCAGATCCCCAATATCCACACAGAAAACCAAGTTTGGCAGCTCATGTCTGTAATCCTGTGGTTAATTAGTAAGTGCTTGTTATGCAAGCATGAGGGAGACTGAGGTCAAATCCCAAGCCCTGATGTAAAAGAAGTCTAGCATGGTGGCATATGCCTATCACTGGGAGGTAGAGACAGGAATATCTCAGGGGCTCACTAGCCTGACAGCCAGGCCAAATCCTTAAGTTCTAGGTTCAGTGAGAGATGCCATCTCAAAAAATAAGGTGGAGAGCAACAGAGAAAAGTATCTGACATTGACCCCCGACCTCTGCTCACATACTCACATCCACTCCTCCACCCACAGGCATGTTCACCTGCCAACACATATGCACATACATGCATTTATTTTATATACATATATATATACATATATATATATGTATACACACATAAACACACACATATATATACATATATATGTGTATGTGTCAGATATTTCCATAGAAGAAAAATTAAAACAACCAGTCAACGTAAGTTGTGATCGGGTTAATAACTTGAATATTCTATTCACTCTTTCCTTTAGAAACTTAAATAAGAAGAATTAAATATGAATATTACATTATATGGAAGGAATTTTTAAAAGGATAAGTCTGCTGCTTAAAAAGCAATTTAAGCAGAGAGATTGTAATGTTTTGTCATAAAAGAATCTAGTGTCACACTGAAACCCTCTGATCTCTTTAGCAATGTGCAACGTGATAACATAAGTACCCCATTTAACTAAATTATAAACGTGAGGGGTAATCTTTGAAACCTCATACTCAGAGGGTTGGAATTTTCCACGAGAACTGATACAGGAGGAAAAAGTTGGTGGGCTGGAGAGATGGTGCATTGCACAGAGGTTCTTGCTGCCGAGACTGGCAACTGAGTTTGCTTCCAAGGGATTCCGATATGGAATGAGAAAGTTGACTCCCATGAGTTGCCCTTTGTCCTCTTACACCTCCAGTATTCCATGGTGTGCACACACATACTAAATAAATAAATAATAAACAAACAAATAAATAAATAAATAGATAAATAAATAAATTCTTTTAGAGAAGTAAAGTTAGGATAAAAACAACTACTCCACTTTTCATCTTCACTTGAAAAGAAACAAAAGGTCTTATTGTTAGCACAGAAAATGCAGAATTACTATTCAACACAGCTCTTTCCTGTTTTTTTATACTCACGCCTACTTAAAATGCAAACCAACCCACCACGGTGCTGACCTATTCTCTCCATTGCCTGAATGTCAAACACTTAGAGAATAGTTGGCTGTCGAGAGTGTGGAGTCTGCGGAAACAGAGAAGCTGGACATTCGGCATTCGACACTCTGAAACAAGGGATTTAATTGTTTCATCCGTGCAAGAGAAAAGCATCGGCGTGGCGACCCGAGCACACACAGTCCTCAGAAACGTTCCTCAAACGGTAAAATAGGATAAGATGCTGTTAGCTTGTCTAAGTGAAAATTAGCTTAGCGTTCAATAATGAAAAGACCTACTTTATCAAAAGTAGGATTTAATGACCACGATTAAAGAAAATTTCAATTGGTTAAAGAATGCTTTTGTGTAGATTTCTGATGAAGTTATTGAGAGTTTGTGTTTGGTCCTCCATCATCTACATAATGATAAACTGGAACCTTAATCGGGAAAGTATCTGTTAATGTTTTCCCTCCGGTATCATTTTAAACAAAATTTTGATCATATTTTAGGTCTAAAGTTAATTTAAACTGAGCTTGAAGAGACAGTTTTGCAGTTAAGAGTGCTTATTGATCTTTCAGAGGACCCGTGTCCAGGTCCCAGCACTGCCATCAGACAGCTCCCAATCCCCTGTAACTCCAGTTTCAGGGGATCCAATGCCTTCTTCGGGCTCGCAAGAGCACCTGCATGCACGTAATGCACATGTACTCACACAGGCTACTCTGGTTTGCTTTCTGTTACTAAGGTAAATACTGACCAAAAGAAACTAAAGGAGGAAAGGGTGTTTGTGGCTTATAGTCACAGTCCACCATCAAGGAAAGCCAAGGCAGGAAACTGGAGACAGGAACTAAAGCAGAGACCACAGTGAATTGACACTCATTGATTTGATTCCATGCTCACATTCTACAACCTTTCTTAAACAACTCACGACCCAGGGGTGGTATTGCCCACAATCAGCTGGACTCTCTTCCAGGTTCTGGAATTACAAGCAGGCACCAGCATACCCAATTTTATTCAATGCTAGGTATCTAACCCAGGACTTCAAACATGCTGGACAAGCACTAGCACCTAAGCTATGTACCAAAATAAACTTTAGAAGTCATGTAAAAGGAAACACACACACACACACATACACACTCATACGCACACACACTCATACGCACACATACACACATACCACCACCACTACCACAACCACCACCACCAAAGATTGTGGAGAAGTCCACATTTCCCTGTGTGTTCCTTAGAAACTAAAATCCAAGCATCTTTTCCTTGAACACTCAAGGTCATTTTTTTGTTTTTGATATATCTTCCTTTTACCAGGCTTTTTTATTTTTGCACATCAAATATACAAGAAAATGCATAAATTACACTTCACAAACTGAAACCAATGTCTAGATCAAGAAATGAGTGGAGGGGTTTGTTTAGTGGTTGCTGCTCTTGCAGAGGACTCAGGTTCCATTCCCAGCATCCACGATGCAGCTCACAGCTGTCTGTAACTTCAGTACCAGTGATCTGATGCCCTCCTCTGACCTCTGAGGCACCACACACATAAATGGTTACTCACAGAATGAGAGCAAAAAATTAAATAATAAATAAATAAATAGATAATAGGAACAATGAGTACTAATACCCCCAAAGTTTCTTTGCATCCTCTATAAGTAACTACTGTTCTGTTGTCTAACACAATAATGTTACCTATTTATAAACTTTATACAAATAAAATCATCCAGTGTGTACTGCCTTTGTGTTTGGATACAATTGGCCAAAATTATGTTGGTGAAATTCATTCATGTTGTTTCACGCAGTCATTTGTTCATTCTTACTGTTGTGCTATTTCATTGCTGAATTCATCACACTCTGTCCATCCATTCTACTGTTGAGAAACAATCAAGCTGTTCCTGTGAACATTCTAGCACATCTTTTACTAAATATATAAGTGCTTTTTAGTTGGGCACATCATCTAAGATTTCCTTGAGTTACACTGGACTGTAAGACAAGCCATATGTTCGTCGTTAGTCATTACAGCCAATCAGCCTTTCCAAGTGGTATACTAATCAATGTTCCTGTCACTGTGGATGAGGGGGCCATCACCCTACTTCCTTCACAACACTTGATATTCTCTTTGTGATGAGGTATCACTGTGCTGCCCAAGCTGGCTTCCAACTCCTGAGCTCAAGTAATTCTCCTGCCTCAGACTCCCGAGAAGCAGGTGTATACCGTCTGTCATACCCTGCTACCCTGGAAATTATCTAGTTTAACAGTTCCTTTATGATTATGCTGTACTTTCATTTGCATTTCCCCCATGTCTGGCAGTTTGCATAGCTACATCTGCCTCTGTTGGCTATTTAAATGTCCTTGTACGTGACCGAATTCATTTCATTAGGTCGTCTCCATTTTTATATGATTTATAGCCATTTTTATGTAAAATTTGTGAGTGTGTGTGTGTGTGTGTGTGTCCAACACACAAATGCACACAGGGTGTAGTGTGTGTGGTATGTGTACATGTGTGAGTATGTGGTACATGTATGGAGCATATGGTGTTGTATGTGTGGTGTGGGGGTGGTATATGTGTGGGGTGTACACTGTGTGGTGTGTGTTCATGTGTGAGTATGTGATGTGTGTGTAGAGTGTGGAGTGTGTACATGAGGTGTGTAAGGTATGTAAGTGTGATGTGTGTGTGTCTGGAGTTTTCACTGTGTGGTGTATGTATGAGTATATAGTGTGTGTGTGAATTGTGTGGTTTGTATGTGGTGCATGTGTGTGTGTGATATGTGAGTATATGTATGTATATAAACAAATATTTCACCCATATTTCACACATATTCCTATGTGTTGTCTTATTATTCCCTTAATGAGCATTTAATTCACACATGGGACTATTTACTATTCCTTTCCCTCTCTTTACAGATAGGCTTTAAAGATAGGCTCTATCCTACACCACGAACATATTCTCTTATGTTTTCTTCTAAAAGTCATGCCGATTTACCTTTCCTAGTCATCCAAGAAGCAGAGATCACGTTTCACTCCTGTGGCTATCCAATTCATTTGATCCATTTTATTGAAAAGAACAAACTTTACCTGCTGCACTGCAGGGCCACCTTTGTCGTGAGCTACTCTGAGGTCAGCTGCAGGCTGTCCATTCCATTCCAAAGCCTGTCTGTCTGTATGCCAAAACACAGTGTCTTAATTTTAAGTTCTATGAAATCTTAAATAGATATATGTGTATGTGGGTGTTTATATGTGCATGGGTTGTGTGTGTGTGTGTGTGTGTGTGTGTGTGTGTGTGTGTGTGTGTAAAACTTATATTTCCAAATTAGATTTAAACTGAAACATTTTTTCATTGAACATCTTGTAGAACTAGTGTTCTATCTAAGTAATGCACTTTGAGAAGCAAGTAGATACGTTTTCATGTAGTAAGAGCTGACCCTCAGGCTAAGGTTTCTTGTGAAAACTTACAACACTCAGCAAGAGACAGGCCTTCTCATTTTCTTCACAAGCTGTATGAGATCAATTACACGAAGCTTTCACCATTCGGGTCTTAAAAGTAGACAGGTATCTCCTTTTAAGAATGTAGTGGGTAGAATAAAAAAAAATTCTCTTTTGTACTTGTCTTGCAGATTTTTGATGCTTCATCCTTAATTCAGAATTAGATGCTAATAAATGAATTCTTCATTAGAAGAACACTTTGTTCTTCTTGTATTAACTTGTATTAACAAGGTTAGCCACCTACCCATCCAAAGTGTCCTATCCTTCATGGGTATCTGTAGTCATTCCTTTACTTGAGGCCTCAGAAATCCTCATCAGGACCACCTTAACTCACTCAGCATCTCACAAGGCTCAAAGTGTTGAAGTCCTGTTTCTTTTAATCAAAGATGGCAAAGAGCTCCAAAGATGGAAAAATTTACATCCACAAGTCACTTGAACCTCTACTTCAATTCCATTTTACTTACATCAAAATTGAGGCTCTGAGACCTTCCATCACCTAACCAAACTTAAGGTCTGCCCTCTCCATACATACCACCCTCATGATTTCTGATTGCTCAAGGACTCTTGGCACACACTCTACTTGAAGTCATCAATGACATCCTATGATTAGAGGTATAAGATTTCTCTCTTATATTTCTCTCTTATATTTTTCTTATATTAAAGCAATTTTAGTATTTCTGCTGACTTCCAGAAGAATGACATTCAGGGACCTAAGTGGTTAAACTAAAATGGCAAGTTGAATTCAGAGCTGCCGTCTTAGAACTACTGGTATCCATCCAAGCATGAAGCTGAACCTGCCATTCTCAACATATTCAGTACTAGAGAAGACGATCTAATTTTTTTTTTTTTTTTACCATTTTTCCAGTCAAAGTCACAAACAGTTGAATTGCTTGATGTTAGAACATAGACTAATGTAAAGGATTTTTCTCTTAAAAGAAAATGTATAGCTGTTTTTTTGCTGCTTGGGTCTGGGCTCTTAAAGGCTGCAGCCATTCCTAAGTGCTGTATCTAAACTTTGAAGCTTTTCATAACTGTTACTTTTTCACCCCTAACTGGACTCCTAACAGAACTCCACCCACTCCAGTTCCTCTTACCCTGGCGCGGCAGTTACTGAGAAAGATCTAAAATGTAAACTTTTTAAAACCTCTGCTAACTCCACTTTATCTGAGCCTCATTTCTGCCTGCTTTCCTATTATCAGTTCTGGAGTTAAATTTTTCCTGACACCACCCAACTAATTCTGGTGCTCACTCTTCCCCTGCCTCTACGCCAATCTGGTGCTCACTCTTCCCTTGTCTCTGCCCCAACTATATTCTCTAGAACAATCTGTCTCTATCTGAGCTTTGTTTCTGCCTGCTTTCCCTATCAGCAGTTTTTGTGCTCACTCTTTCCCTGTCTCTACCTCAACTGCTGTTTCCAACAGTCTCCCTTATATACCTCGTTCCAAGCTGTTCCCAGAAGTCCAAGCAACATGTAACCATAAGGAAGGTTTTACAGCAAAAAAGCTTCTTTGGTAAAGCATCCCTTTACAGACTCATAAGGCACTTTTAAAATAGGAAGTAATTAAAAGTTCCACCTTACAAACCACAACATTATGATGAATACAAGGCAGCATGTGATAAGAAATATTTCAAGTTAAATGTTAGAGCCTTTCTACACCGTAAGATGTGAAAGGATAGACATTGCTCAAGAATAATGGGGCTGCACAAGAGAAAGTAATGAAAGTAGAAGATGAATGGGGAAATAAGTAAGGGTAATGGGGGTGAAAATAACCAAAATACATTATATACGTGTATAAAATTGTCAAACGATCATAGAAATTAAAATTAGCAATAAGAATAATGTAACTAAAGAATCAGAACCAACAGAAATCAACAGTGGGAAGTCTTCTGTTCCTGTAGGAGTCACAAAGCCACACAGCAAGCAGCCTTTGCTGCTTAAAGCTTTGCTGTACACGAGTCTTTTGGGGGGACTTATAACCCCTGTGGCAATCTTCATGCTGTCCTTGTCTATACATAGAGAATGTGTCTCTCAAAGATTTATTCTTATGAATTTGCCAAAATCCTCACAGAGCCACAGTGACTATAAAAATCTTGACCAATACAATCCTGAAAAGCCCCAGAATAAGTCATTTCACACACAAGGGGAATGGTACCACAAAAAAAAAAAAAATGGTAAGGTGAGAAAGTCCTGATCCAGGTCAATACAGTGACATAGAAAAATGATCCAGGCATGGCAATCCCTGCACTTCAGAAGCTAAGGCAGGGGTGTTTCCATAAGTTCAAGGACAGTATGGGCTGTGTGATACCAGGCATGCCAGAGCTATATAACGGGACCTTGCCTTAAAAAAAAAGTTCCTGGTAAATTCATGCAATAGAACACTATACAATCTTTAAAGGAATAAGGTGGAAATTTTTTTATAGCCTGAAGTAGAATAACAGCAAGTATACATAATTAACAGACAAAAATCAAGATACAAAAGTATGGCAGGCATGTTATCTTTTCTGTAAGAATGGAGGAAGCGGAAGACAAATATCAATACTAACGTTTTGGTATTAAGCATGAGAATATAATTCTATTCTTGCACATATGGTTGTCTCTTGGAGAAAGAGGAAACAAGTATAGAGGGTTTCCTTCTCTAAGAGTGTTTTGTTCACAGTTTTAATCTTGAAACCTGTGTCACAATTTTTAACTAAGCTTTATAAAATGTTCAAACCTCAGTTGATATAAAATATGCATGCTTCAACCTTTTCTGTCCACTAAATACAACTACAAAAATCTAGACTAGACAGGTGCAAAGGCACCTATTGGATAACTTAAAGCAGTCAACAGCAGATGTTACCAGAACTCTGAGTACTACAAAACTGGAGGCAAGCATGCCATTTCTTTTCCCTGTAGTATACCCCTACTAGAAATAAGCATAGCCAGAAGATATGAGCTCTGTGGTGCAGAGAACAAGTCAGGAGCCCACCAGCTCTAGCTTGAAGGTTCAAAATTAATTCTTCTGTCAGCCAAAGGGAATGTTGAAATCCTCTGAGTTCATCATCTCTAATCAGGCTGTTCTGAATAGCCAAAAATAAATCATTACTCCAATAGATTGAACCTTTGGCAGAAGTCAGTCACAACTATGAGAATCCACAAAAGCCAGGACTTCTTATTCTTAAGAGTAGCTATGGTTCTGAAAGAGCCAGGCATCCAGAGTGTTCTACTCTCTTGGATTTCCCTTTGATTGCAGCATTCTTGTTACATAGACTGAATCACAGAAGGGAGCCCCAGAACACATAGCAGAGTAACCAGAACCAGCAAACGGGCATCATAGAAACCTAGAAATACTTGGGAGTATGAGCTAAAAAATAAAATTGCAGCCAGAGTGCCCACCTCCTTATCCTGGGTCTATGAGTCTCTCTGACCTCCAAACCTATGCCTTTTTTCATAACACCAAGTCTATGCAGAGTCCCCACATCCAGTATCCTGGCCTTGTCTGGTCACCGCATGTGCACCACAATCAATTTCCATTGCTTCCATCAGAACATACTCTACCTGCCACCATCACCCTCAAGTCCCTTCTGATATGCACCCAACCTCTTCACCCAACCAGATTATACTCTAGGATTAGACCCGGAAGCACATCCTGTACATGAGTCCTGTTCCCTCTGTTCGCCTGACTTCATTTCCACCCAAATAATTTCCAACCTCTAGACCCAACCTGCCTGTAGATCCTTTCTTCTAACCCAACATGCTCTGTCTATATTAGACTTAGAATTTTAAAAAGATGTCCATATGCCAACATCTTATCATAAAAATACCAACAATATTAAAGATCAAACAAGTATCTTATTTCTAGAACTTACCTGTGCTATAAAAATATTTGCCAGTAAAAATGACCTAGATGAACTTCCTGAACAGAACACCAATAGCTAAGGCACTAAGATCAATGATTAGTAAATGGGACCTCATGAAACTGAAAAGCTTCTGTAAGGCAAAACACATGGTCAACCAGACAAAATGGCAACCTACAGAATGAGAACCTATGGAGATTTTCTCCAACTCTACTTCAATAGAGGGCTAATATTCAAAATATATAAAGAAATCAAGAAAACAAGATATCAACAAAACAAATAATCCAATGAAAAATGGGGTACAGGTCTAAACAAAGAAGTCTCAAGGGAGGAATCTCAAATGACTCAGAAACACTTAAACAAGTGTTCGACATCTTTAGTCATCTGAGAAATGCAAATTGAAACTGCTCTTGAGATTCCATCTTATACCTATCAGAATGGCTAAGACCAATACTACAAAGGATAGCTTGTGCTGGCAAGGATGTGGAGCAAGGGAACACTCCTTCATTGCTGGTGGGAGTGAAAATGTGGATAGCCACTATGGAAATCAATATGGCGATTCCTCAGGAAATTGGAACTCAACTTACCTCAAGACCCAGCTCCTAGGCATATACTCAAAGAACATTCTATTCTATTACAAGGATACTTGTTCAACCATGTTCATCGCAGCATAACTCATAATAGCTAAAAAATTGGAAATAAATTAAATGAACCTGAACTAAAGAATGGATAAAGAAACTGTGGTACATTTACACAATGAAGTATTACTGAGCTTGTTTTAGAAAATGACTTAATGAATTTTGAAGGCAAATGTAAGGAACTGGAAAAAAAAATCCGGAGTGTGGTAACCCAGTCCCAGAAAGACAAACACGGTAGGTACTCACTTATATGTGATATTAACTGTTATGCGAAGGACAATGTGACAACAATCCACAGACCCAGAGAGACTATGCAATAAGGAGGGCCCCAGTGAGACACAGGGATCTCCCTGATAAAAAGAAAATAGGACAGATGGTGTGGGTTGGGTAGGGGAGGATTGGAATGGGAAGAGAAGGGACCAAGTTGAAGAAGAGGGATGGAGGGCAAGAATATATGGAGAGATAATGGAAATTGGAGGACATTTAGGAGTGGAATTGGATACCTAAGGCAGTAGAAACTCATTAGAATTCACAATGGGGTCCCTGGCAAGGACCTCTAGGAATAGGAGATGGGGAGCCTGCACAGTCTATCTACGATAACCTGGCAGTGTTTCCAGTGATGAGACTGGGACACCATCCCAGCCACAAAACCTTTGACCTATAATCTATCTTTCATGCAGGATCAGCTGGATCAATGAAAGGGCAGAATCCCATGCCAAGGGAGGGAACCCATGTCTGCTACTCCAAGGCAGGACAGGAACTAGAGACTCTATAGCCAGTAGATGATTTCTAATGATATACTGCTCTATTCATAGATTGATGCCTAGCCCATTCTTCATCAGAGAGGCTTTCTCCAACAGCTGATAGAAACAAATGCAGAGGCTCAGGACACAACATTGTGCAGAACCCCATGGGAAAGGGGGAGGAGAGATTTCAGGAACAAAAGGGGTCGAGGACACCAGGAGAACAAACTCCACAGAATCAACTGACCAGCACTCTTGGGGGCTCAAAGAACCTAAAGGGGCAGACTTGGAATCTTCAGGGTCCCATAGATATGTCTCGTGTTTCTCTGGTTGGTGTTCTTGTGTAGTTCCTACAGACTGGAATGAGAGCAGGGGCTCTGACCCTTTTGCCTGCCCTTGGGACCCTTTTCCTCTTGCTGGGTTGCCTAGTGAACCCTTGATGCAGGGATTAGTGCCTGGCCTTGTTCCATCTTGTTGTGCCCTGCTTGAATGGTAACCCTGGGAGGACTGCTCTTATCTGGGGAGAAGTGGGAAGGAGGGTAGATCTCAGGGAGAAGGGAGATGAAGAAGCTGGGAGGTGCAGAGGGAGGGGAGGAGAGGATTGGATATTATACAAGAGAAGAAAAATAAATGATTTTTTTAAAAAGAAAGAAAATGACGTAGATTAAAAGGACATGGATTTTAAAAGAACAATTATAAACTTCATCAAAGAATTCAAGACACACAGAAACAACTCAATAAAATTAATGAGAAATAATTTAAGGAGAATAAATGCCTGAGTGATGCCAAAATATAAATACACACACACACACACACACATGCACACACAAAAGCCTACAGGCCAATATTCTTCATGAAAATAAGCTCAAAAATGCTCAATAAGCCACATAAATGTACTTAAAGACAAAAATCACATGATCATCTCAATTAATACAGAAAAAGACAACTCCAACATGCCATCGTGATAAAAGTCATACAGGATATAAGACTAGAGGTAATATACCTCAACATAATAAAAGTTAGATATTACAAACTCAAAACCAATGTCATACACACACTAACACATACATAAAAATAATTTTTCAAAATGTTGAGCAAAATCTGGATGTCTGCAGGATTCCCTGGATCCTGAAGGAAGTCCTGGTGCCTGTGAGATGTCCAGACTCCTGAGGGATGTCCTGGCGCCCACAGGAGGTCCTAGTGACTGCAGGATGTCTGGGTGCCTGTGGGTACCCCAAGTGCCTATGGGAGGCCCAGGTGCATGCAGGAGGTGCTAGTGACTGCTGGATGATCGGTTGCCTATGGGAGGTCCTGGCCCCTGTGGGATATTGGGAGATGGGGGTGCTGTGGGATGCCCTAGATGCTTGCAAGATACCAGGGAACCTGCTTGGTATCTGTATTTGGATGGTGAGGCCCAACTTCAGGTCAAACTCTGTCATGTCTCATCTCATACTAGTATGGGCCAGGTCAAAGTACACAACCAAAGCAGCCTTCTTCATGCAAAGTCCATGGTGAAGCCCGTCATCCATGCTCCTGCCACACAAGCTTGACTTAAGTTTCTTTGGGAGAGGGGTTGTTTTGTGGTGTTGTTTTGGTTTTTTCTTTCTTTCTTTTTTGAGGGCACAGGGGTAGAAGGGTGGAACAGGGAGAAATGGGAAGAGGGTATCAACGTGATACATTCTATGAAACTCAAATTATTCATAAATGTATTATAAAAATATTGAGCAAAATAAACAATACTCAGAAAAACATTCTGTATTCTTTTTTATCCATAAACTGAACTTAAAATTATGTGTGTGTGAATCTTGAATCTCTGTTAATGTATGTGAGTTTGTAGGTCATGAAACTAGAACAGGGAAGTCCTGAGAGGAGGAGAGGTGCAAATAGAAGGGGTAATGAGATACATGCAGTAGGAAAGCAGAAGGCGTGACTGAACAGGGAAAGACAGGGAACCATATGAAGGGGAGAGGGGACACAGGAGGGCAGTGGAGGAGAGGATGAACAAGAACACGATATAAAAGCACATGTGTATGAAGATGCTACAATGAAACCTATTATCTGGGTAACGAAGTTAAAACTTAATAAAAAAAAAATCAAAGAATCTCATGGAAATTTTTCAGGATTAGATAACACACTATTGAATGACGGGTAGGTCACTGAATAAATCAAAACATAAATCAAAAAGTTCCTAAAATGAGTCCAAATGAAATATGCAGCATAGAAATCTACAGGAATAGAGTGGAAGCAATCCAAAGAGGGGGAATCTGTAGCAATAAATACCCAGAGTGAAAAATATAAGAGAGCTTTCAAGTAACTTAATAATATACCTCAGGGCCTTCTAAAAACAACAACAGACCAAACTTTAAAACAGTCCATGGAAGGAAATCCTGAAGATCCAGTTAGAAATAAATAAAATGGAAACTGAAAAGTACAAAGAATCAATGAAGCTGAGGCTCAGTTTTTTGAAAAGATAAATAATAACATCTATACATGTTTCACCGAGCTAAAACAAAAGAAAGAGAAGACTCAAATTAATAAAATTAGAGATGAAATGTGAGCCATCAAAACAGATACTGATGAAACACAGAAAATCAATAAGAAAAAAACTTAAAAAACATATTCCACTGGATTAGAGAATCTAGAAGAAATGGAATATTTTTCCTTTTAATGAAAATAAGTTTATCCTCTCATAATATACAGTTTCCCTTCTCTCTACTTCTCCCAGCTCTTCCCAACTCCCCTTCCATCTGGACCCACCCTCTTCCTGTCTCTCATTAGAAAACAAACAAGCTTAGAAGGGATGATAATGTAACATAATATTATATGATAAAAACAAAAAACTAACAAATCAGAACAGAAGAAAATAAACAGAAGGAGAAGAGCCCAAGAAAAGGCACACAAAAAAACCCAGATATAAATGCAGAGATCCATTGTTTGCACATTCAGGAATCCCATAAAAACATTCACTTGAAAGCCATACTGTATACCCAAAGGACCCGTGCAGGCTTTGTGCATGCTGCTGCAGTCTCCGTGAGTTCACTTGTGTGTGGATCCTGCTACGTTCATTCTTTTGGATTCTTCTTCTACAGGGTTCCCTGAGCCCTGAGAGGAGGGATTTTATAGAAGTACCCTATTTAAGGGTTGAGTATTCCGAAGTCTCTGACTCTCTGCATATCGTCTGGCTGTGGGTCTCTGTATTTGTTCTCATCTGCTGCAGGAGGAAGCTTCTCTAATGATGACTGAACAGGGACTGATCTGTGAGTAGAGAAGAATGCTATTCGGAGGCAATTTATTGCTACTTTTCATAGCAATAGTAGTAGAACAGTATTATTTGGTTTTCTCCTAGGTCCCTGGCCCACCTAGTCTCAGGTTCTTGACCACCCAAGTAGTGTTGGGTATGGCTTCCATCTTATAAAGTGGGCCTTCAGTAAAATCAGATATTAGTTGCTTACTCCCACAAGCTTTGTGCCACCACTGGACGAGCATATCTTTCAGGCAGGAGATCATTGCAAATCAAAATGTTTGTGGCTGGGTTAGTGTTTATGTGTCTCTTTTGGTAGAATGCAGAGTATCTTCCTATACCAAAAACACTAAAACATAGGGATGAAAGCTCTATGTAGATACTAGCTCTGCTTCTTAATGTACATTGAGTTGTGTAGGTGTTGTCTTCAGAAGTAGGGTCTTGCTGTCATTTTATGAAGAGCAACCTATAGTCTTGGTAACACAGCTTGGTCGTTTAGGGGTTCCCATAACAATCATTCGGACCCCTTTGGCTAACAACTCAATTAGATGTTAACCATTCCTGGTACTGCAAGCTTCATTTGGTAACAAAGGATGGCTACTTAGGGCTTTGTCTTCTCCCATTATCTGGCGATTTCATTTAGATCGCCTTCATATATGTGTATATTCTAGGAAAAGCTTCTACTCCCTTGTTTCCATACTATCCCTCAAATGGCCCTTAATTTTAGCTGTCTGTCCTTCATCCCCTTCTTCCCTTCCCTTCCCCACCTGATTTCTAAATGCATATGACTTACAAAAATAAAAATAGATAAATAATTTAAACTGATCTATAACAAGCACTGAGATTAACACAATAATAAAAAAAATGGCCAGAAGAAAAGTAGTTCAGGCCCAGGTGGATTTACTGCTAAATTCGACCAGACCATCTAAGAAGAAATAACACCAATAATTTTCAAACTATGCCATAAAACAGAAAAGGAAGGAACACTACCAAATTCTATTTAAGAAGTTAGTATGATCCTGATAGAAAAACTAGATAAAGACACAGTAAAAAGATGGCGATGATAAACAGGTCTCCATGATGAACACAGATTTAATAATTCTCTACAAAATGCTTCAGAACAAATTTAAGAACACATCAAAATGATCATTCACCACCATCAAATAATCTTTATTCCAGGGATTGTTCCATGTGTGCAAAACAAAAAATATAATACATCACATAACTGGACCGAAAGGCAGAAATTACATGGTAATTTCAATAGATGCAGAGAAGGCATTTGACAAAATATGGCCTCTATAATGCAGACTTTAAAACACTCATGAGAGAAACTGAAGAAGACACTGGGAGATGGACAATCCTCCAGTATTCAGGGTTTGTAAGATTGCATGTAGTAAAAAGTAATCAACAGAATTAATGGTCTTCAAATTACCAACACCATTTTCCACAGACATAGAGGACACTATCTTAAAATTCATGTGGAAGCCAAGAGATCTCAGATAGACAATGGAACTCAGAGAAAACACAGTAAAAAATATCGCCATACTTAGTTCAGGCTATACAACAAAGCTATACAATAGAAACAGACACGTAGACCAATGAGCAGAATAGACAATAAACACCCACAGCTACAACAAACTAATTTTCTACAAAAATGACAAAAATACTCACTGAAGAAAGGATGGCCTCTTCAATGAATGCTGCTGAAAAAACTGTATATTCACATGTAGAATAATGGAATTAGATCGTTACATCTCTCTGTACAAGAATTAATTCCAAATGGATCTAAGACCACACTACAAACCTAAAACCTCTTAAATTGCCAGAATAAAACTATAGAGTAACCTTCAAGATACAGGCCTCGGCAGAAACTTTCTGAATAGCACTCTAGTCGCTCAGGAAATAAGGCCAGTTATCAACAAATGGAAGTTCATAAAAGTAAAAGGCTTTTGCACAGGAAGGAAGAGTTGAGTGAAGAGACAGAATGCAGAATAGGAGAGTATCTTTGCCAGCAATACTTTGACAGAGGATTAATATCTAAAATATGGAAAGTACTAAAAAAAAAAAAAATGGAACAACAAGAAAACAACCAAATTTTAAACGGGCTATAGAGCTAAAAACAGAGTTATCATAAAAGAAATACAAATGGCCACTAAATATGTTTAAGTGTGTTTAACATCATTAGTTACCAGGTAGATGCAAATTCAAATGCTCATCTTGCCGCTGTAAACTGGCTAACCTCAATACTACAAATTCCATGGCATCCTACTCTACAGACATCTGCTCAGCTATGTCCATTGTCACTTCACTCAGAAGAGCTACGATCCACATCTAAAGCTACGATCTTTCAGACTGTGAATGGATAATGAAAAAATGTACACACACACAATGGAATTCTATTCTTCTACAGAGAAAAATGAGATTGAGTAAATTTCAAGTAACTGGATAAAATAGAAAATATTATACAGAGTGAGGTAACCCAAACTCAGAAAGACAAATGCCACGTGTTCTCTCTCATTTGTGGCTTCTAGCTCTAAACCTTTAGATATAAGCATGTAACCAGGAGTCAGCAGGGAAACTAGGAAAGTAAAAAGGGATCATGGGAGTAGGGACTTGGAATAATGATGCCCTCTTTAAGAGCCATAGGCTACCTAACAATGACTCTAGTACCCAGCATGAAAAGCTTCTACTTTGAAGTACTGGTCAAGGAAATCCAATAGACTCTCCAAACAGTATAGGTTATTGATATTGCCCTTCGTTGACTCCCAGAACTTGAAAGTCAGACCATATTGCTGAAGACACCACATACTTCAGATAGATGGAGGAATTGAGCTGGAACCAATCTGGAAGGCTCCTCTCTGAAGACTACCTCCCATACTATCTGAAAGTGCTATGTGAAAAGCAGTCAATAGTCCTAGCCAGCTGGAAAGCCTGTGGACCACAACAATAATCAGCACAGCGAGATAACCCCAAGCATGCAATAGTGGCATTCATATTTTGGAGGTAACTCACAGTCATCTGATTGGACTTAAGGAGTGTTCAGTGGGAGAAAATTCATGCCTCGTACTATAAACCTAGTCAATTGCCTTAGCTGGTGAGGTCACAGGCCTTCCTACTAACCCAGTGTAATTTCTATCTGATTCTAAATACTGGTCTTTATACCCATCAATGAGTGTAGCTCTCACCCTTCATCAAAGAAGCTTCTTTTTATCAGACAGAGACCATTTCAGAAATCTCATGTGATCACAATGTAAGGAACAACTGACTGTGGCATGCCCAGCCACAACTGATACATCTACAACACATCTGGGTTTTTATATGCGTATACCTGCATGAGAGTGAAAGAGAAAAGACACCGGAAACCTACCACGGGGCCTACGAGAAAGAGGAAATCTACTTTTGGCAGAAAATCACCCTAGAACTAAATCTCAGTAAATCTCAGTAAAAACACGTAAAACCTAGGCGTGGCAGGACACACCTTTAAAGGCAGCACTCAGGAGGCAGAGGCAAGAGGGTCTCTGTGAGTTTGAGGCCAGCCTACTTTATATATCAAGATCCATACCAATTAAGGCTGCACAGTAGGACAATGGCTCAAAACAAACAAGCAAAGAACAAATATATTTAAAAAAACTTGAAAAAGTCTAAATTAGTTGTGTTTCTAGCATCTGACCATTTATGAGAACCTTTAAAGTTCTTAGTTATGCTGTTAGGAACTGCTATTCACATTCCCTTCTAGATGTATTCCCATTTCTGATTATCAATGCTACAGAAAATGAAAATAGTATTCTTTTGTACATATTTCCACGCATATAACTGTTTCCACTGACTTTCATTTTGACCTTTATGCCTCTCATATTTCATGAACTCTCATATGTAAACTTAAATTTTCTAATATAAGTAATGCATGAAAAAAATGTCATTGGGGATACCACTGGAATGTGGATAAGGTCTGTGTATTTGATGACAGATTAATAAGGAAAACAGTAATCTTCATAGTCACACATACACACACACACACACACACCATATCCAGTCACCAGCTTTTACCGAAAATCCATATATAAATACATAGGATGATAGTAGGGGAAACAATCAGTCAAACCTAGATCTTGAGAAAATCTGAAAGATAAATGATCTAACGTGTTGAATAAATAAATAGAAGAAGGTGAGAGATCTGTTCAATATGAACAGAAAAATTAAAAGAAGAAGGAACGTGAGATTTTGAAAACAAGTGCAATGCATATGTCTTGTTAAGATCTTGATCCCAACAAATACAAAGGTTATTCTCAAGAGCCGGAGTTAAAAGGTAGAACACTTGCCTAGTTTGCACAAGTCCCTGGGTTCAAACTCTAGCATCACAAAAATTATGTTTTTGAGACAGTGAGGAACAACAGAACATGAACTAGTTGTTACAAGATCTAGAATAAATGTTAAATATTTTGGACATGTCGATGTTCCTGTGGCTATGCTATTTTAAAGCCTCTTGTGTATTAGAGACACACATAAATTATTATCTGTGAAGTTATTTAATGCCTGGGATCTGAAGTGAGAGACTCCAGACCTATTTAGACTTATAAACTAAAATACACCACATACATCATTTCAATTTAGATTGAAAAGGTAGTGTAGACATCATGTTTGTGTTTTTAAAACAAACTCTATGGCTGATTTTCTCATTATATACCACATTACTCCTTGTGGTCAACAGAATTCAAGCATGCTCAACTTCTAAGACTTGTTTCAATTACCCCCACAGAAAGCATACAGATCTGTGTGTCACTAACAGATGTCTCTCTGACAGAACAAAGAATCATCATCAACCATCAAATCCTACATCCTACCCCCAACCCCACAGCCTGTCCCCTCCCCTTCTCTCCTCCCTCCCTCTCCCTCTCCCTCTCTTTCATTTATTAAAAATTTACAATATTTCAAGATAGCTTCAAACCTTCACCTCCGGATATGTCTCCTGACATTTCTGAGACACTAAAATAAGCATGCACAATATTGGCTAAATGAAGAGTAGGTTCTGTGTCAGAGAGTTTGCGGACAGTTTTACTCCTCAGGTTTGCATAGTGAGGTTGGTGGTTGGTGGTATCGCTGCAGACACTTTGAAGAACAATCTCACTGAAGGCTTGTTCATTTCCTGTCTGCTTTTGTTTTTCTGTCCTCTGCAACTGTTCACTTTCCAAGTACATCTCATATGAGGTGGCAAGTGAGACATCAGCAGAGGCAGAGGGCCCTTACATCTCTGAAGATGCTGCCTCTAGACTTAGTAATTTTCAGGTTGTCACACACCTTTGGATGTGACGAGTTTATATATTTTTCTTTAAATTTCATGGACTAAAGTCTGAAATAATAATGTAATAAAAGCTTGTTTTTGTTCACCAAAATCAGTTACAAAAACATTAAGACCCTGGACTACTCACAGAAAAGCAATTTACCATAATATTAACTACCTCCAGTTCAAAAAAATCATTACTGTTTAATTACTGATCCTCTACTGAACATTGATCAAACTAGAGCTGCACTTTCAGGAACTGAAAAATCAATGGGATGTTGATTGTATATTATAATATAAATCATATTTCAAAATATGTCTTCCCTTGGTGACTTTAAAAAAAAAATCATTGAACACACTTCTGATCCTATGAGAAAAATACCCAAATATTTTTTTCCTTTCTTCAGCAATTTTGAAATACTTATTGTTGAAAGGTTCGTGGTTTTGACAAAGCTTCTATTCCCTGAACAAAATAAAAGATAATAAAGCCTGCTTCTTCATAAATACTTCTCAGAACATTGATTTAGATGTGTTATATTCACTCAAGTATCAACTTTACCAGCCCACCCAAACAGGCCTATGAATGTAGGAATATTCAGTTCAGCAAGCTTATATGGTCATTTTCTGTGGGCACAATTCTAAGAGCAATAATTGGGAATCAATTTACGTAAATCCTCTCTATCCCCGAGCCTCATGCGCTGTCTCTCTGGCATCTTTACAGGTGGAGACAGTTTCTATCTATCAAAGAGAGAGACTGAGGCATACTCATTCTCTTCACATTGCTCAATGTTTCCAGTCCCTCTCTTTCTCACATACTGCGATGTGAATCCTACGAAAAAGTTTTGGTTGTCCATGAATCTTAAGGAGTAAACTTATTTTTAAGAGCTGAGCTGGATATTAGGTATGAGTTTTACTGCAGGACCACCAGGATTGACCTCAGTATTCCTTTCCCTCCTTTTATACAGCGCTCTTTGCTTTTTCTCTAGCTCAAGGATCAGATCGCTGTCTTGTTTTACTTGTAATCTTGTAAACCAATTGCACATGAAGTTGAAAAACACAAACAGCAGAGATACAAAGAAACTGCAAACAGCCATGACTTTCGTGTGCCATTTCTACCAAGAAAGGAGAAGGGATTAGCCTCAAAAATCAGCTTGGTTGTCGCTGTCCCTCTGTGTTGCCTTTGCAGGTTTCTGACCAATTAGTTTTGGTTCATTTTTATATCCTTTTCCCCATGTTTGTTCCCTCCTTTAGTCATCTATAATTAGGGTAACTCACTGACCAGTGAATTATTTACCTCGTCTAGTACTCTGTGATTCGATACGGCAACACAGAAGAAACGATAGGAATAATCCTGGAATCCTCACGTACCTATTTTTCCCTCACAATGCCAGATCTACTCGCCAAATCATCTTGATTCTGCCTCCTAAATAATTCCAAAATTCTTCCTTTGTTCCCATTTATGCATAGTTCATCATCTCTTGCTATGAAGCTGCATGTTCTTTATTCTCATCTTTGTCCCCTTTCTACCGTGTAACAAGAGCAGCCCAGGGAATTCATATATGACTCCTACAAAAGCCATTTCTCTCACTCATAAATCCAAATCTTTGTAATGTTTAAAATCTTCTAGCAATTCCAAATTTTCCAGGCTCTTTAGTATGGAACACAGTACAATAAACCTGTGCCCCCCCCCCTTCAGTTCAAATGGCATGCATGGCTTTCAGACCCCCCTCTGATCCTTCCTTACCCATAAAGCACATCTCTGCCCTTTATCTACTGCCCTCTGGGAACTCTTTCGTGGCTCTTTTAGCCTGGGCATCTCTCTCTCTCTCTCTCTCTCTCTCTTTCTCTCTCTCTCTCTCTCTCTCTCTGTGTTTGTGGATGGTGATGGTGTTATTAGTATGTTATTATATAATATCCTAGTGTATGGTAATTACTCATAAAGTATTGATCAACAAGCTGAGCCCCTTGAAGATGAGAACTGTAACTTAGAATTCTTGTGTGTAACAACCGATGCCTGACTGATACTGCGGTGTGCCCCCAAGAGAGAATGACCTCTCAACATTGGTTACCTGTTAAATTCAGTGGAACTATCAACTTGAGTCTGTGGGCACTTGGACCTCAACTGCTAAGACAGATCTGAAAGAAATTTACTTGCAAAGGAAAGTTTAGAAACCTCCTGGGAAACAACGTTGATCGTGCTACTGCTAAGTCTGACATGGAAATGTCTGGTAATCTTGAGGGATGCCTTGACAAGTATCTGTTTGTAGTGGACCAAAAGTGTCGCTGAGGGGAAACTAATTAAAGAAGATTGACTTTAAATGCCAAAAGGAAGCGATGATCGGTACAGTTCACTCTGTCCACAGGAAAGTCTTGAGACACGTCCTAGAAACAGAGTGGTGCCAAAGAAACGTAAAGGGATGTTTATCCAAAACACTGTCAGTCACAGACGCACAGCAACACTGCTTTACAGCCCACTAGGCAAAAGCACGCAGCAGGCATAAGAAAGTATGTCTTTCCACTTCGCCTCCAATCTTAGTATCATTTTGGTTCTGGCTGAGCAGGGGAAACCATGGTAAAACCCACACACTTGATTCTGTACCTCAGGACCCCAAAGTTCACTTACCAAGACACAAGTAGCAGTAGCTCCCATCAAAAAAGGACAGTGCAGGAGTAGGGGGCTCTGCTAGGAAATCAAGAGTTCCATCAGGGCCATGGTGTGTCTGCTTACTGCAGCATTTAAAAGCCCTGTCTGCGAGCTGAGGATACCAGGAGAACAAGCCCCACAATGTCAACTGACCAGCACTCCAAGGGGCCCACAAAGACTGAAGCCACAGACAAGGAACCTGTAGGATCCCCTAAATACATCCCACGGCTGTATAGATTGATGTCCTTGAAAAACTTCTACAGGCTGGAGTGGGGATGTCTCTGACCTGCCTTTGAGACCTTTTCTCTCCTGCCGGGCTGCTTGACCTATCCTTGATGTAGGGATTGGTGCCTGGCCTCGGTCCATCCTGCTCTGCCATGCCCGGATTGTGCTATAACCCTGTAGGGACCGTTCTTTTCCAGAGATATGGGACATTACTGGGTGGTGATGGGTGTAGATCTGAGGAAGATGGGAGGGGGTGAGGTGGGTGGAGGGGAGGGAGGCAATATGTATTCTATAAGTTGTATGGAAGAAAAGTTAAAATAAAATTTTTAAAAAAAATTTTAAAACCCTGTCTGGGAAATACCTAATGGCGTAAAAGGATGAGACAACATCCAGATACAGACACTACTAAGAGTACAATGGGTTATGAAAATAACCAAAATTATATAATTTTTGTTCTGGTTTTAATGTGTGGAATGTGGGGATGTATCGATGGTGTACGTGCACCCGCATGTGCAGATTCACCCATGAGCATGCCTGTGGGGATCAGAGGAAAATGTTGGGTGTCTTCTTCAATCGCTCCCCAACTTAGGTTTTAAGGCAGGGTGTCTCACTGAACCGCCAGCTCACCACTGCAGCTGGTCCAGTTGGCTAGCACTCTGGGGCCACCTCTCTACCCCTTGTCACCGGAGTGACAGGCATACGCAGCCGCGCCCAAGTTTTACCCAGGTTCTGGGGACTTGATCTCGGGTTCCCTTGCTTTCACAGCGAGTGCTATTATACTCTGAGACATCTCCCCAGCACTAATTGAAACTTTTGTTCGTTGATCAATAACTTGCTTTTGTCACAGTGATCTTATCAAACATGCCTATTCAAAAACCACTTTCAAGAGAATAATTTTTCCTTAAAGGCAAATCTTTGCAGCTACATTAAAAGCAAACCAAAGTACTTCCTTATATTTGTTGTTTAAAGCTCAAAAATAATGGAAGTGGAGCGTAATCATCCTCTGTTCATTGGACCCTTAACTGCTCATCTTTTCACAATGGCCGTATGTCAATTGTAAAGTCATCTGTAGTTGTCCGAGCGCTTATTTTGTGGTTAGCAAATGTAGAATGGTTGACATCTAAAACACCTCTTCTCCGAGCAATAGTGTCTTTACTGACAAGCTACTCCCTGTCACCGGGTGGGTATATCAGCCACACTCCCGACAGGCCCCACACCCAGGAGTAGCTGGCCTTTACAAAATGGACTTCGTGGTTTTTCTGTGTGATTTTTGTTTAGCTTTCATTGAGTTTGATTTTTTTTTGTTATGTTGGGTTTTTTTTTTTGTTTGTTTTGATTTTTTTATTTTTTAGAGAGAGTATGAAGTTGGGTGGGTAGGGAGGTGAGGAGGATGGAAGAAACTTGGAGGAGGGGACAAATACGTTCAAAGTATTTTTCACTCCCTAAAAAAACATTCTCTCTGCAGAGGTGCTAAAGTACTTAGAAAAGTCAGAGTTAAAATTTTCGACAGGTAGCAGATTTCAACTCTAGTTTTGTTGTTTCCATCTTAGTGCTTAAATAGCCCTTCCTGATCCTACTATCTTTTGCATGTCTTGCGGGATCTCTTTCTTCAAAAATATTTTATTTAGAAAAGGATTTGTCTGGGCTGGGAGAAAGCTCAGTGGACAAGAGTACTTGTTCTGCAAACATGACGACCTGAGTTTGAATCCTCAGTACAAGTGTTAAAGCCAGGCATGTCCACATGTGCCTGTAACCCCAGCGCTGGAGGCCAGAGACAGGAGAATCTCAAGAGCTTGGTGACCACCCAGCTGAGCTGAAATAGAGTTTACAGTTCAGTGAAAGACCCTTTCTCAAGGCAATAAAGCAAAAGGAAATAGAAGATAACATTCTACTTTAGCTTCCTCATGCATGCTCATGAGTGCACAGCAACATGCCTCCATGCATACACACACACACACACTTTTCCCTATTTATGACATTTGTGAAGAACTTCATCTCTTATGAATACTACTAAACTATCAACTTTCTGTCTGTTAGTTCATTCCAATAAAGAACATAAATTTATCAAATTAAAAATTATAGCCTAAGGCTAGAGAGATGGGGCTCAGAATTAAAAGCGCACACTGCTTTTACAGAGGACCTTGAGATCAGGTGCTAGCACCCACATTGGTCTGCTCCTAACCATCTGTAACTCCAGCTCCAGGGGATCTGACACTCTCTTCTGGTTTCTGCCAGCACCTGCACGAAGGTCACACACGGTCTCGTTGAAAGAGTCTTCCTGTATGTCAAGATTTTCCTAAAGGCAACTATAAAGTTACAGAATTAAATCACATACAATATATGAGCTCTCTTTTAGTCTGCCCAGTTATCTTGCAGCCTTCCTGCTTAAGAAAAGGGGTGCACTGACCAGGTGAGAACCTGCTGATACGTAAAGCAGCCAGCAGTGTCAAATACATTTTCCACCACAACTCAAATGGGAAAAAGCCACTCATGTCCACGTATAGTTGGTTTTATCAGCTCTGCAGGCTATCCTTGACAGAGAAATGTATGTTACAAGGAGTCTGTAAATGGTTGAGAAAAGAAAATTATCGCAGGCCGTGTTTTCATATGTGAGCTTGTCTCAAGTGAGAACTCTGTTCACTACACACTGAGGTGCTTAGAAAACTCAGAAACAGTTCTGCATGCAGAATATGCCCAATTCTAACTTTGTTGTTCACCTTTCAGTGATTAAATACTTCGTATTTGGTGGCCTCAGCCATTACCAGATAAGACTAAGGTTACAGGGAAACATAAAGGGTTGTTTACCGAAGCCATTCGGGTAGATTTTAATGTCAGTGTTGACAATGATATTTTGCAGTTGTTTTAAAAAAAAAAAAGAACTCAAGTATGTATAAGTGGACTCAGTGGGTTTAACACAAAATACATTAAGTTGACTGGAAAAGGGAGAAGGGGGATTGAATGTGAGGGATTTGGGAGTGGATTTGTTCAAAACACATCATTATGCATGTATGAAATCATCAAACAATAGAAAAAATTAAAAGTAAGACACAGAAAACAAATACCAAGCAAGCAAAGACACCAGAATAAAGATTTGCATGAACTGCAGTTCCATTGTCCATTCACCACAGTGGACAATACACTCAGAAGAAAACTTTTAGAAATCTGAGGGCCCTAAAACAAGTTAGCAAGTGAACACAGTGAGAACGGACTCAGGACTGCTGGAATAATTGCTCCTAATTTTATCTATGGGTTGTACGGCCAGACACAGCTTGAACTGAACATAACACACTGCTAAAGTATTTTCTATTCCCTCTGAAAAGTGAGGTCTAAACGAAGTCAGTGTACTTTAAAAGCAAACCCACTAAATAAAGCAGCTCTCGGAAGAAGCATATTTTTTTAATTCAGTGTTTGCAGACTCGTTATGTAATGGGAGGAGGGTTAAAATCCTTAATACTTAGATCTAAATAAATCCTCCTCTTCCTAAGGGAAAATATAAACTGAAATCCTTTTCCATTTGTGGAGAGAATTAAAACATCAATCTAGTCTGAGAGAAGCAAATGTTGCCCTAGAATTAAAACGCGCCACCTTTGGGTCTTGTTAGTGTCTCTGGTCTTAACTCTCTTGGTTCTTTTGCTTTTGAGAATCCTCCAAAACATGGAGGGTATCAGCAAGGTTATACGCACAGAGCTCAATGCACAGAGCTCTGCACACACCCCTATCCACCCATCAACAGTCAGTCATTTTCCTAGGAATAGTCATTCTCTTCCCTTCCTACTTAGCAACGCTCATCTTGAAATGTCACTATGCAAGACAAGCAGGAGATGCTCTTGCTTCATCCACCTCCCTGTTCTGCCTCTCCTGGAGACCCTGGGCCAGCCTTGAGTGACATGCATATTATCTCCACAACTAGGCTATCAGCACTGGGGGTATAAACAATGTTCTCAATAAATAAATCCTACTGAACAGAACAAATCATTTGGTGGATCTCATTAAGTAAATGGCACTTCATCTCACTCTAAACAAAAACATGAAAAAGATCTGGTAGCATATCCTTGATCTCATAATCAGAAATAAATAATTCCACACAGCAAAAATAAAGTCAAGTTCAAATAACCATCATTTGTGTGCGTTTCTAGATGAAAAGGAGGAAAAGGCCATTATTACTGGAAGTCTAGATTAAGGAGTGGGGGGAAAAAATAGTGAGCTCTTCAAGTGTGCTCTCCTCCTCATCTTAGCGGAAGTCACCTATTCTAGCTCCAACTCACATGCTACTTAACTGAAGACAGCTTTCCACTTTAAGGATATTTTCTTATCATTGACTATATCGTAATATGTGTTCCTTCATTATTTCATTCTACTATATTTTAGAATGGAAGTAATATAAATGAAGTTCTGGCACACAAAGGGAAGCCTTAAGAACACACACATATCCAAAAATTGCAGCATTGAATTATGACTGATAAGCTAAAGCATCAAATGCAATTTACTGGGAGAGATTCCTCAGACAGATGGGAGAATCTTGTAGACATCTGATCTGAATCTTGGTATTGATTTGAGATATTAAGTCAGTTTACCTGGAAAGGGTAAACATCTTTGTGAGCCTGGAAAATGCAGTGTATTTGTGTGATCACTGTTTATCTGTGTGGATTACTTATAAGCCAATGCTCAGGGTCTGCATTTGTCAGGCCTGCTTACAGTCAAATGGTATTGCTGAGAAAAGTGCATGCTGTGAGCTCGCTGTTCTAGGAAAGCTCTCTTCTGATCAAAGAGTAATCATAACAAATAGCTTCAGATGGAGTCTGTGTCTTGAAGATCCTGAGAGGATAACCTCTATTTGCTCAGTTGTTCATTTAAAACTTAGTTAGTTCAACTAAACAAACATGATGGGAGAAGTACATACAGATAGTAACCATAACATAAAGTGCAAAGCAGAAATTATGAATTAAACTGTTTTAGTGTTGATAATCCATCCTTGGTTGAATCATACTATATTTAACTGGTTCCCCTCAAAACAGCCAATTTTGTCTCATGTTTTCATTGCTCTTGTCCAATTTCAGAGATTAGTCTCAGAAGAATCAGAGTCAAAATGGCTTAGTGAAAGAATTCTGTAATGCTCTGCTGCTACGGTTTGGATTTAGTATGTTCACTGTAAACAGCACTTGGTTCATGAACCTTACTTTTTCATAAACTTAGCAACTCAAGGAAGCGATCGCTACACTGCTTCTCTTATTTTGCTTTTGGTTTTGATCTCTCAGGAAAAAAATTACTCAGATTATGAACTCAGACTGATAAACCATAAAGTTTGATATTAAAAGTTCAAATGACTAAACTGTGGGTTTGATTCAGTGATAGAATGTGTACTTAGCATGTGGGTTCAATTTCCACCAACACAAATGTTTAAAGAGATTTTTACTGGTATTTAATCATTACATATAAATGAGGAATATAACTGCATTTCTTTAGCAATAAAACCTGGTAAGACTCTTTTCACATTTTGGCTACAGCAATAGAGACATCTGGGAATGACCTGGATCTTCTTCTCTACTGACTAGAGTTTATACTCTGTTCTGTAGGTTGCTGGGGGAGAAAAGGCCTCAATAGTCTTATGGACTCTGCATGCTATAATTACTCACCTTCCCATTCATGATGGTCCCACTGGTGCAACTGTGAAATGAATGCCACGGGGGCAACCAACCACTTTTGGACTGGATTCGAGGCTCCAGGAGGGAATCCATTCCTGCCTGGTACTGTCAGTCACGTCAAACATCTATCACTGAAGAGGTCACTGACACTAGAGGGAACCTACTACTGTTGTTTTACTAAATGGACATGTTGTCAAACTGTCTTGTAAACATTTATGTTTATACAAATAGATTAGCGATGGTCCCAACCTTGCTCAGAGAAGCTTCTTTTCACAATGGGCTGTAGTCGGTGCAGAGACTCAGACTGGATCAAAGTGGTGAGACTAAGTGACTCAGCCCTAACTGGAAAGTGAATATCACGCTCACACACCCTCAAAGCTTATGGAACAGCATGGAAAAGGGAACAGGAAGACTGTTAGAGCAGGCAGATGGGAACTAATGCTATGAGGTGCTCTCTCCAGTTCATGACATCACCGCTTCACTCAGGAATCCACAGTACCTATGATTACCTTCAGAAGACTTGCAAAGATTAGCTTGTCAACATTCCATCATGGATGGGAGAGGAGCACATGAGGCCCCATTCTTAGCTGAGGGGATAGGGGGAGTGAATGGCTTCTGGGGGATAAGGAGCTTTCTTCAGAGGGGTAGCCACTGAGGATCCAGTGATACACTGGGTATCCAGAACCAGGAAAGAGTAAGTTCTGTGATCTTAGATCGCCACTTTTGTGATAATTTGTCACAGCAGCCATAAGAAGCTAATGTAGGTACATATGCTACAAAATGTACTAAAATGTGCACAAGAATATATATATACATTTTATAGAGAGCTGCTGTAAGTTAAATGTCAGCAAGTAAATGAATTCTTAGGCCATTTATACCATGGAATCTTGAAATGGTTCACATGTAAACATCTAAAACTATACTTACAATTATTCCAGGTCATTTTTTACTTAAAAAATAAAATGCTTTAGAAAGCATTGAAGATTTCTCTACATAATCCATCTCAATCCCATTCTTTTTTCTTCCTCCCTTATATATTCTATGGGGCACTGTTATTCATTCTCCCATTGAAGAATGCTTCTGCCCCTAACCGAGTACCTGCTATTCATAATAAGGACACAATGAATATAAGAGGGGATGTCTTCTGATGCACAGGTACACAAATCTGCAGTACAGTAGCAGAAGGAAAATGTGTGCATTACACTACAAACACCTTTAACATTGCTAGGTGTTGCCACTCTGCTCTTCAAAGCAACCAAGATTCCTTTGAAATTTCCCTTAGACTTAAATGCATATAATACATCTACACAAAGATGCTGCATTGACCCCAGTGAACTGAGCATCCTCAGTAATTTCTCTGCCGCTAAACTACTATGACCCCTGAGCTACCTTTCTGATTCTAGCTATGGAATTTTAAAATTACATATAGCAGTATCTCCATTAGTATGGATAAATAGCTCTGATTTAAATACCAAAATTGTATTTGGTATTTTAAGGAACAAATCCTTAGGAGGAGCAGATAAGCACTGGTTTTCTTTAAAATCAAAAAAAAAAAAATATTTCCCTTGGATTTACTGTCAACTGCCATAAAACAGATGAATAGGATGAAACTTAAGCTATGTTGTTTAGGGAGGTTGTTCTTCACCTTCAATAGTGATGAATTAAAAGAACAATAATAAGATCTTGGATGTCCTCAGTAGCTAAGTACTGTTCTAATACGTGCAAGTCCCTGGGTTCAATCCCCAACACCACAAAAGTAATACAAGCAATAATGTAAGCATCTTTTAAGTACTTCTTATATCATATCTGAGTTAATAGTAAATCTAGTAAATTAATAACCAATGTAATTTTCATTTTACATGTGAATAATTTGTCATACATAAAGATAAATAGCCTTTACTCAAAATCACAGAGGGAAGAGGGATCCAGAATTGAGTTTCACAATCACTTCAAAAGACTGGCCCACCAGTTTCCTTTGTTTCTGGGCAGAACTCAGTGTTTTGTTTTGTTTTTTCCTCTGTCAATCTTTGTGTGTGTGTGTGTGTGTGTGTGTGAGAGAGAGAGAGAGAGAGAGAGAGAGAGAGAGAGAGAGAGAAAAACCAGTGAGTTTTATTGGAGTTTTCTACATAGATACTGGTGAAGGAATACAGGAGCAGAAATAAATTGAAGACAACTGTATCACCAAAGTCCACCACAGCATGAGTGACGCTCACAAAAGTTGGAAAACCTGGAATGTACTGCCATTCTGCAAACAGCTTGACAGTTGGAGAGTGTCCTTCACCAGGTGCTCAGTTGGTCTGAGCCCCTTTTAGGCAGTTTGGCTTGTCTCTGCTTCTCAGGGGACGCAGGGTGTGAGCCTCTTCCAAGCAGCTATGCAGTCTGAAAATCACTTTCAGCTGTCCTGTTTAATCTTTGGAAGGGAGGGGCCTGTTGAATCTGGTCAGTTTCAGGGACTTCCTGAAGCTATTTTGAGTTGTTTACTTTCTATCTTAAGGAGCTTTCTTGCAGGCTGGATTGTTTCACCTGCCCGTTTACATTCTGTACTGAAGATTCATTTCCCTTTACTTTCCCAGATCTTCATCTGGAAGAAAATTGCTACACAATACCAACCTACTCTTCTTTTTTCTTTCCTCCTTTCTTTTTTTTTCATTTTATTTATTTTTATAATACTTTTATTAATAATTTGAGTTTCATACAATGTATCTTAACACCCTCTTCCCAACCTTTAATAATAGTTTAGAATTTTTTCTGAATGAGTAAATTAAATCATAATTTTAAAACTAAATTAAATAATTAATATTAAATTTAAGATAAGATGAATTATGCAAATAAATAGACACTTTGAAAATAAGAAACCTAGTAAGGGGAGTTCATTCTGTCAGTTTTCACAGCAGCTGAACAAGCACAAGATTTTTCTTAGCTCAGAAAACAAAAGAAAGTTATTCATCATTTTCTTGAGGTCATAACAGAAACTCACAAGAAACTGAGATCTCTTTGTAGCCAACTAGCCACAAACAAAACACTAAAGATTTATTGAGAGTAAATTCAAAGACGCTCGTAACTTTTAAGATTGATGAGAAACCCAAACAGCTGCCAAGCCTCTAAACTGAAATGGAAGCCTTGGGAATGAAATAAACTCCACTTGCAAAGGGCCTTGGGTCTTCCAGACTGGGTACACACTTACAGGTCAAAGAGGTGGGGACCCCATCTCTTTCTGTGTTGCCTCACTACTTTGAATTGTTTCTTAGAAATGCATGAGCCTCTGCGTGCCCTCCTTCATACTCCTGAATTACTGTAGATGGCTGATGAGTTACTACTGTACACAGATGAATTTTATAAACTCAAAGTAACTGACATGGTTGCTATTGTTGCTAGGCACCTCTACTTCAATTGGTCTCAATTTTTTAAGTGTTTTTTTTTTTAAAGACAGGGTTTCTATGTGTAGCCCTGGCTGTCCTGGAACTCTCTTTGTCAACCAGTGTGGCCTCAAAGGTCTCAAATTTTTAATTGTTTCATTTCCAGAAAAAAAAAATTATTAAAATTGTGTTGAGTTTTTTCTCATAGTTGTAGCAATTTACCAGAAAGCATTTCAACTTCTCACCTCCTGTTCCATCCCATCTTCAAAACAGCAATGACTATTGAAGGTTTTTGCACTCAAGCCTGGATCAGCCAGTATCTCCGTAACTCTCAAGCATTTAATGTCCCTGTGATTACATAAGGCTTGTGGGTAATACAAGATAATCTCCGTATACCAAGGACACCTTGTTAGTACCCTCAATGTCCTCAACAACCTTAACTGTCTTCTGTTATATAAAGTGTGTCATATTCATGCATCCTGGAGACTGGGGCAAGGGCAAATTTAAGGAGCCATCATTTTGCTTTGCACAATACAGACACCAAATTTTAGCTCTACATAGATAAATGAGCTAAATATAGGGTGGTATCATCCCATATAAAGCCAAATGTTAGATGAATAAGTATGCTCTTTGAGCACCACTTTTCATGAATGTTCTTCCTTAGCCATAAAATATGAGGAGATATAAAAAGGTCAAAGGAACATATATTTTTGATATTTTCTGATTTCATCAGGCAAAAACTAAATCCTCTGACAAATTGGTCTCTTACATATATTGGTTTATGTTTTACCGTGTTTAAGAACATGCTTGGAAGCCAGTTGTTCAGTAAGTCCTCAGAAGCATTTCCTTGGTTCTGAGAGTGATGACACATTTGAAAACAAGAAGTCACACGTAAATTGTTTAAAATATTATTCTTTCTCTGACTAATTTTACTAAATCTAAATCTCCTTAAAAGACTAAATAAGTGCATTTATTTTAAAACCGTAGAATTTCTTTCTCATTACACCAGGTGAAAGGCTGCAAATTTCATATCTTGCCAAGTTAATATAATTTTCATCAACTGAATTACACGGTTCAATCTCAAAGCCTTGAAAATAAATGAAATGATAAAGAAGAGAAATGGCAGATCAATCCACTTGGTCCTGGAAATTCATCAGCATGTCTAATTCTGTCCTCTGACATTAGCCTTTATTGACTTGGTCATCTGGACAAATGAGTTACCACTCACACCTTCAATTTCATGCTTCACTGTGTCCAGGACTAAATTTCTTCGTTATTAGGCACACCCTTCCTATTTACTCCAGTAGGAGGTGGGAGTCTATTTTGTAACACTCTTAACATTAAAATTATTCTTTTATAAAATCTTTGGAAAGACTTTTTAAAAACATTTCTAAGGACCCATTCAAACATGTCTATAACAACACTATATCTCTCAAGTACTCAAAACTGGAGCAAATTTCTCTCTAGTAAAAATATTTGCCTTTTTTTCCATAGGAAATATTTTTCTTGTTTGGTAAATTTATTGCTACTAAGACATCTATAAATTTAGCTCAGTAATGTGAGTTTGAACAAACAAGAATGCAAAATTATTTGAACCAAATTCCTATTTCTTTATATACCTAGCATGACAAAAGATTTCAAAATATAAAGTTTTATGACATTACAACTCATTTTACAATATCTTTAAAAATTAATAACATTTCTAAGGCTTTTATCTCAATATTCAAAGATTAATGGCTGTTTACAAAGACTGTCTTGTAAAACTAAAACATGTTTCATTAGATTAACAGCTATTGTGATAATAGTACCATTATCCTTTCTTTTAATATGAAGGATAATAAAATATAGATTTAGGAATATTATAGTATAGCTGAGAGGAAAGTTAGCTGCTCTGTCTTGAAAGAAGTCATAAAGATTTCAACTGCATCAGACAATAAAACTTTCAACATTATTATTATAGTGCATTTCTTTTAGAAGAACCTACCACAAAGTCACTTCTCATGAAGAATTATCTTTCATGGAATATTCACAAGGTATAAGAATTACAGTATTTTATAGGCATGTTCCAGGACTATTTACAAAATATATACAATATTTCAGAATTCAATCAATTTTTAAAAAAATTTTTAATTCTCTTGCCTTTCCTCAATTTTTGCTCATGATCCCAAGACCACCCCAGAATCCTTCTTTCCAGAAGAACTCTTGCCAGCTGAGTTTTTTAAAGACTTTCATCTTTTTGTGACATTCTCATCTGGAGATATATATATATATATATATATATATATATATATATATATATAAAAATATATATAATATTTATATATTTAATATATTATATATAATATATATTAAAGAAGTTAGAGACAGGATTCTGAAATGTCATTTTATAAACTGTTAGGAAATAATTATTAAAATAAAGGTATTTACCTAATACAGAAATAAGAGTTAAAAAGTACATCGTGAAGAATCCTCTAAAGCTGGAGGTAAAGTGTGTATAGGTTGTATCTTGCATAGGAGCATGGAGGGAATCTGAGCTAAAATGAATGACATGTACCTACTGGCATACAGAATGAGGAAGGGTACCCTAGGCCCCTGCTGCAGATGTTTCTCTACTATATCTTTTTTGTAACTTGCTAAGGAGAGATTCTAGGGTAAGGCAGCAGAATTACACTTTCTCCTTTTCCTCGATCTAGACTAAGAGTTACCATACAGGGATGGGTGCTTGGCTCCCAGGAAGTAGATTTTTCAGAGCCAAACCTAGTGTCACTCCTCAGGAAAACTGGAAAGAAAAGGAAAACTAAGGGTCCCCAGTATGACAGTTAGCAAGAACAAATTTTCTTGTGGCCAGAGAAACCAATGGCAACAGGTACCTATTCTATTTCCTTTATGGAAAAACTAGCACCATCTACTACATACCTGTGTGGCTGATAAGTGGTTTTGAAGGCTAACAATGTGGGTTTCATTAAAATCTTGCTCTCCACTCACAGGCGTCAAAATGGTGATAACACACAAGTCTTAGTCAGTGTCTAACAAAGCACTTTATTAGTTGCAAAACAACTGTTTGCGAGAAGCAGCCCATCCAACCAAAGAAAACAGGCAAATACTTCCCAGGGGAGCCTTGCTTTCCTGTATCCAGTTTGCGCCTCTTGCTGGTCTAAGTCTCTTATTTTCTTTCAAGCTACAAATATCTTCCTCAATTCTTGCTTCCTTCTGAGTTGCTGGTCATATGTCTCAAACTCTGCACCTTCAGGAAGCACTGTTGAAAGATCCAGGCAGACCTCAGCCACATCCTACATACGAATAGAGTGTGATCTCTTCTGATGCCATTTTAAATCACAGGCTTGCCCAAGGTTTCTCAGAACCCAGTCTATGATTGTCCCTTTCTTTTTCCATAAATAAAAAAATGATCTGTACCCTAAACTACTTCTGTATCTCTTATATAAAGAGTGGTTCTTTCTCGACCTCGTGTATTTAAGGTAAGGAATTCATACCGATGTCTTTTCCATTCCCTAAAGTCCAGCCATTACTATCCCACCATAGTAAAAGAATATCCTCTGTCTTTCTGAATCTGGCCACATATTTTTCTGTGAATATCAGTGAGTCCCCTACAGCATTCATCTCAACCTCTGTTCCTGGAAATTACACCCCAACTATCTATTTCAAAAGCAACCCATTCCCTATTTACTCTATATTTTTTTTCTAATAAACTGGGCATTAGCTCCGCCCTCAGAATTATGTGTGTATCTATCTAGCTACCAGTGACTCAGGAATCATCCTATCTAGACAAATCTCAGAACTGATTATAGAAAATGGACGCTTTTCGCACTAGATATAAAGTAGAAAGTGTGAATTCTTCTCTACTACTGATATCTATTGTGTGTGTTACCATACAGAAGAACATCCTACTGAAACTGCTAAGAAATAAAAGAACCATAGACAGGACTTGGGAATATCGCCAATCCCTAGCTGGGTAATTTCCAAAGAAACTCTAATATGAGTTTTTTAAATGTCTTTAAAATACTTAAGATTAATTTTGTTTTTTCTTCATTGACTTTGTCTCCTCAAAGTTCCATGTTAGAAGTCTTATCCTTGGATCTCAGCCTCTAATTCTTTCAATTTGCTCATGTTCGTGGCTGTACACTGCCTGATCTTCACATCATGGTGTTGAACATACTTCCTGCTTTCCTGACATCTAATCTTGGAAGCCTTCAGATAATTTTTTTGCACCAGTGGACCAATCCACATACTGTATTTACACTCTCTTGACTGCCTACCAAGGGCGCCCAAGCTTTTGACATTACATAATAACATTGTCATCTACAGAATTCAATCTAGACAATGTCACAATCAAGTTAAATAAATGGCAAAAAAAAAGAAACCTCGTGTTTTAAGTAAGTTTATTATTTTGTGTTAGGCCATCATTGGCTACACAGCAGCTACCTAAAGATCACAAATTGGACACACCTGCAGGCCCTTAGGCAATGGTGCTGATTGGTTAATTGGTTGAACAATCTTCTTGCCTATAGTCCCACCCTTTCCCTAGTTCTTTCACCTAGTGATTATTCATTTTAATTTTTCGAAGTTGTTTTTCTGTAATATGAGTCTATCAGCGTCACACTAAAAATCTTTAGTGTTCCTATTTCACGTGAACTGTGTCTCAGACATGACATGGTGCAGATTTTGTTCCTGTCATTGTTCTTAAAAGAATATCATCTTACAAGGAAGATAAATGGGGACAAATACTTCATGAACCAAATCCAGGGTTAGGACCTATCTTATAATGTTAGCTCTGTGGTTTGGGGTAAAACTCAAAGGCAGAGTGAGTGTGTTACTCCCAGTAACAAAAGGAAAATAATGTCAGTCCCAAATATGTTCTAAAATAATGAGCCTCTAATAAATAACTATAATAATTCATCAATCACATCTCCGAGAAGCAAGTATGGTCACTTCAACTGCATAATTTTATAAAGTTTCTATTTAATTCTACTCATTTTAATAGGATAGTCACAAAGTAAAAAACACGCAAAGAATAGTCATGATGGTGAAAAGTAAAAGAACCATGTGCTAGGAGAAACACAGGGTTTCTTTACAAAGAGAGGACTTATGGTGAAAGCAATATTTATGCTCTGGTATTTGAAGGGTTGTCATGTGGATGAACAAACGTGACAATTCTCATCTGCTCCAGATGGCATAAAAAGATTAAATTTTATAGGAAGTTATATCTTAGCTCAATATAAGACAACATTAAAATAATGTTTCTATCCAGCTATAAAAGGGGATTATGTAAAAGTAAAGTTTTGTGAAGTATTGATCAAGTTAGTCTAGTTTCTGCTCCAGCAACAAAAAGAAAAAAATAACCAAATATCAATAGCTTTTTATTTACACTATCTGCCCAGCTCAGGACACAATAAACCATACTCACCGCCTCACTTAAAGACTCAAGATGACAGAGCCTCTGCCATCATGTAAAACTGCTCTTCTAAAACAGGTCCCCAGGGGCTGCCACGGAAAGGAAGCATAATTTGGATCAAAAAGAACTCAAGCACTTCTGCTTGGAATGAAATCCTATAATTTCCACTTAAATCTCATTAGCCAAAGCCGTCCAAAGACATGTCTAATTTTAAGGAAACTGGGTGTATCATAACCCAAGTACCTGGAAGAAGAAAGATGACAGATTGCTCAGAGAGTAGTTGTAACATTTACCCAACTCTGTAGAATTTAAGCCAAGTTGAAATATCACTGGATATTTTGTAGCAAGGATTAGATCTCTGTCCCCTTTAAATTCTAGGATTATAGAATACCAAATTTATATCACATAGTCCCTTTAAGATGGAGGATATTGCAATACAGGTCAAACAAATAGCTCTTGAGTTTTGAAATGTTCCATAAGGAAAATCATTGTGCTCAATATTTGAAGGTACTGAGCTGAGCTTACAAGGAGCTTGGCTGGCAAGAGGAAAATATTGACAGGTCAACAGCTCTAACTCTGTTTGATAAGTCTGCCATGTCCCATCTTTTTCAAATATTTATGTTTGGCTTCTGCATAAGAGTTGTTGATTTTCAGTAGAGGCTAAGATGAATGACAGTTGATAAGTGTTCTCTGTGTTTCATAGAATTTACTTGCAAGGTTTTGAGCTATTTTTCCATCTCCCACAGTAAAAGTGTAAGCTGAGTTAAACAGGTGGCTTTAAATGCTGTCAGCTGTATTCTAGTGGCTTGATTGTGTCTTTCACTGTGTAAAAGCCACTTCTTATAGGTTATGTTATTTATATTAGTCTCCTGATTCATATTACTGCAGATATTGCTTAAATTGAGAGCAATTACCTAGCTCATTTTTGCTCATTTTAAACCTGCTGTGTCCTCATTTTTTTTTTCAGATTATGGATCAAATAAGGACAGCAAACCATTTTAAGTGTTGTAGATCTGTATATGTGACCCTGGGAGTTACCTTAAAGATGACCTGATTCACCCCTTTGTCTTACATGTAAAAGGTAACAATAATGGACATTTATTGATAGTGCATCATGTTCTTGGCACGAAGCAAATGATTTCATGTGTACTATCTCAATTACTCTCTCTAGCTTGGTAGAGTAAGCATTGCCATTATTACCATATTACAGATGAGTAAACAGACAGAGGCACAGTGGCGTGAGCCTCCGTGGAGATTAGGACAGCTGCTGCCATGTGGACACCCAAAGCAACCTCCTTTCTCTTGGTTTCAAGTCTTAACTCTAGTCTTACTTGTCACACGTGGGAAAAAAAATTGAGCCAATAAGGAAATGTAAAAGGAAGAAAATAAACAAACAAGCAATGTTTTATGAGTTCAAAGAGCCTCCCCCGACCCAAAAGACAAAAACATTGGCAAGCCCTCCTATTGGCAAGGGTATGGACAAATGGGCGCATAGTCCCATTAAACCATGTAACATTGCAGAAGAGGGGGCAGAATGATCAGTTTACAATGACAGTGTGAAGCTACACCCATAAAGTCTCACCAACTTGACTGCCTAAACACGAGCTGAGCAAGGATGACACCTATAGACATGCCAGGGAAAAAGCCCATGAGACCTCAGCCTTGCACAAAGAACTATAGGCAACTGAAGCAAGCAGAGAGCGGGAGAAATAGCTTTCCCCATGAAAGAGCCCACCAATTCGTTATTCGATACCGAACAGTCGCTCCTGAAAATATACAAGTAGCGTTATACATACTGAGCAGGTTATACTTAGGAATATAGATACATAGACGTAAATGTATGCAATACATTTATTATTATTATTATTATTATTATTATTATTATTATTATTATTTATTATTATTATTATTAAAGAGGTCATGGATGTGAAAGAAGGCAAAGAGGAGCGTATTGGCAGGTTTGGGGGAGGAAAGGGAAAGGAGAAATGTAATTGAGATTATATTGTAATCTCAAAAGTTAAAAAAAACTAACACTTTGAAATATTGAGCTAAAGTTTTGTTTTTGAAACTCCTTCAGTTTGTCTTTGTTCTTATATATTAAGTGGAGGGAAGTGACAAGATAATAAATTCTAAGGAAAAAATACGTAGTACAATTTATTCATGGCGTAAAATGTAAAGACTAGAGAAGGCCCATATTACCTAATCCATGAAAGTGATTAAGAATACTGAACCTATTAACCTATTAACCAGGGGGACTTGGATCCTACAGTCCTTTATTGAGAAGCTTCTGTAATCCTTCCTAGGCTCTTTACTATAGCACTTTCCTAAATTTGATTGAAATTCTTACATCAATAATGCTTATCTGTTGGTGAAGGGACTTGTGTGATCTTTACTTTTTTCATATTTTGAATATTGTTTAATTTTCCACTTCAGCCTAGTTATATTTCATAAAATACACAAGGAAATTCAACCTGTTTGTCTGTTTGTTGTTTTTACTGAATTTGTTAGGAAAAAGTAAAAAAGCAACTTTGGTTGTTCTCATCCCTGAACCTGCAAACCTTTCTGTGGGGTTTATTTATCAGGCTGTTACACACTGGATTGGAGGGCTGAAAGCATGAAGAACTGACTTCAGATCCTCAGAACCCATATAAAAATCTGTGCATGGTGGAACATGGCTGTAACCCCATGGTGGAGGTCAGAAACTGGGGGAATGCTGGTGTTTGCCGGCCAGCAGCTTAACGCTAGGTTCAATAAGAGACTTCTGGTCTCTAGGAGTGCCTACCCACATGTACACACAGTCAACACACATATACACTGCTCATACTTGCTAAGAGGTGAAGACACTCCTTCCTCTGCCAATGTCTACTCTCTTATAGACTGCTTCTGTCAACACACCACACAGTGATCCAGTTCTTTGGCATCTCCCCACCCCAAAGTCTAGCCTCTGTCCCTCAAAGAAACCTGTGTCTGGCTCTAGCAGCAATTCAGCATTATAACCTCCCTTTTAAGCTTCATGGTGGGAGTCTCTCTCCAGCCAACCACCACCAGAGCAGCTCCGATGTAGGGTGTTGGACACTGCACCTCAGTCCTAGTGCTCCGATAGAAAGTGGGGAGGGGGACACAGTAAAAAGTGCATTCAAACGACAGCCCTGAATTCTTAATTCTCCAGAAACAAATGATGATGACAAGGCCCTGTATAACTAAGATATGGACACATTGGGGGTAAAGGCTTTGGCAAGGCTGGACTGGAGACATAACCTTCATTCATCTCGTAACTTCTATGGGGGAAAAAAAAATGTGTCCAGCTCTAAACAATGAATCTACAAATGATCCTCGGGAGCATAACTCATCTGGGAACCTGAGGCTGCGTTCACAAGCATCTCCCGCCTGTCAGGCCCAATAGATCAGAGCCAGGTAGCAGCATTGATTTACAGCCTTGGCCCTGTTGCCAAACCACTTCCTAGTTCACATTCTTTATCCTTAAAATGAGAGCTATAATATGTCTGCCCCAACTACAAGGTTGTTTCTAATAAGCGTGGCTATTTCTGAACAAATACTTCTCAAAGTCGACAGTCCTGGTTCATTTACTCTTAGCACCATTTTATATATTACGAATTCATAACATTGAGTATAGGAACTGGGCCTAGGAATAGAGTTCGTGAGATTAATGCAAATACCCCGGAAAGAATCATGATAAACTGCATCTCCACTCCGTTTCCTTGTTTCTCTTAACCTATAGACTATTATTAGAATATTGGCGTTACCCGAAGCCTTTCTAAATTTAAGAGTGCTAATTGAGTATATTATAGTGCATGTGTCATTTGTACATTTTAGAGAGTCTCAAAGCTGTTCTTAAAACATAAAGAGGGATTCCTGCAGCATGAAGTACAATAACAGGGTGGTGCCAAACTCTAAATCAAATGTTCAGAAATTGAAAACTGTGAAAGGATACAGCAAGCCTTTTTAATATCCGTCTAGCATATTATTTTAAAAGCCACTCACAGATAGATAATAGACAAATATATAGATGATAGACAGGGAGATAGATAGACCCACATATATGTACACATACAAGCATACACATATGCTTTTGTTTCCGAAATTCTCTTGGGATCTTGGACATAGTTTTTCCCTTATGTTGGTTCTTTAATTTTAAAAATGACTTGGATAAAATATTTGACAAATACTCATTTGTACTCGCACAAGACTCGTGTTTCCAACTTTTTGAAACGTATATTTTGCCATATATTTTGATGAAAGTGGGAAGGGAAGAAAACCAAAGAACTTTGTGAACCTCAGGAAAAGTAAGCACTCAGTATTTACAGCTTCCCTTCCGATTGCCCTGATAACCTGTGCTTGTATCACAGTAGAGTACAACAGGCATCTCACTCCTAAACACGTTCCTATCAGGTATCACCGACTCATTTAAAACAAGTGCATTTTGTACTCATTATCCATCTCTTCAAATGGTGCCTGCCTCATACAGTAAAACCTGGGTAAAAGAAGCAGCTATTTCTCCCTTGAACGCTTATCTAAAAGCAGATACTGTTTTCCGTTTTGTGATCGGGAACAATGGAGGACAGGAAAGATGCCTGGCCTGCCTGTGGCCAGTGAGGAAATGGTACAGCATGGACACAAACCCAAGTGTATGGGCCCCAGTCCCCACCCTCTGCACTATGCCCAACCGGGTACACAAACCCCAAATGCACCTTAACAGTTCCACTTTCAGTAAGGTATAATGCAGAATCCCTAATTTTGAAGTAAATCAAAATTGAAGGTAAACAATAGCCAGGTGTCTCCATGACTTAATTGGTTAAAGGATCTGACTCATAAATGGGAAATCCTGTGTTTAATTCCTAGTGGGACCTTCTGTCTTAAGAAACTCACTTTCCAGTTCCCTCCCTTGTAACATGTGGTCCCTTTCCATCTTAATAAACTTAGCTTGCTTCAAAAGAAAAGAAAAAACAAAACAATGATTTATTTCAATATACTGGCATTACACAAGCCTCTTCAGCTTTCAGTATAAACTTGAAAGCAGGAGACAGCAAGCTCTTTGTTGAAACTTCTTCCTTTTGCTCTTTCCTTTACCTAGACCTAACTCAATACTGCAATGGCTTTCAAGCTGGAGTATGTATAGGTGTGAAGCCTTTCCACTGTGCACAAAGGCCTAGGCAGAGACAGAGCTGCTTTCCGGATCTCTTGCTACTCCTGAAGCTGATCAGTCTGTAAGCTCTGGGATCTCACAGTCTTTACTCACTGCTCACATGTCCTTCTGCACTTCACAAAGGCATACCCTCCCTTATCCTAAATCAAATTTTGTAAATTATTCCAGGGTGTCAACGAGAGAAACACATCGAAAGTATCACTTTCCTGAAGGAGAGTCTTAGAAATTAAACCAAATGTCATTCAGGAAGAAATATTTGAGGGGGGGGACTTGCTTCAACTGAGCAAGAACCCATCAATTCATCTACACCTTGTGTGGGCCACCTATCTGCCAACTAACAACTACCAATCCCCCATCCATCCACCAGTTCACCTTAGAACAGAGGTATAAGGCAGATGTGTGAATTTTAAAATGAGATCAGACATTTTCTGATGAAAAGTAACCCGGATTTGGCTGATTAGTTTCACAATGAAGCCTGATTATCTGAAGGATGAGATCTATAAACTGAGCTAAATCTATACTCTAAGACTTGGATAAAACTACATTTAAAATGCAGTAAATGACTCACGTGCTAATTCAGACTCTTGAAGCTTTGTGTCATAAAACAAATAACACTTGGCATTTGTGTATTTGTAAATTTAAGTTTTCTTATGTGCCTTTCTTTACACAATGATATAATGACAGGATTTTTTTTTATTTTTTTCTTAAATTTTCAAGATGAGTGTTTTCACCCCAATTTCTTTAGAACTTAAAGATTCAATTATGTATTAAGGAAGGGAGGCAGGAAGGAGCAGGGAGGAGCAAAAGGAGGAGAAACTATCATCAGGATATATTGCATGAGAAAAGAATATATTTTTATAAAAGGAAAAACTACATTTAAGTTATGCATATTCTATAAAATAAGCAATGACATTTTGCAACTATTTTATGTGCTAATATTTTTACTTCACCTTCAAAATATATGAGAAGACGTATTTTTTTTTGTATTGTTTTGTTTTGTTTTTCGAGAGAGAGCTTCTCTGTTATAACTCTGGCTGTCCTGGAGACCAGGCTGACCTCGAACTCACAGAGATCTGCCTGCCTCTGCCTCCTGAGTGCTAAAAGCGTGTGCCACCACTACCTGGCAAGACAGATTTTTTTTTTTAAGATAGTCTTTGATGAGGAAAAAGACTTCTGGAATATTACCTGGTCTGTTGCATAGCCACCTTCCCAGGGTTCCCAGTTATCTTCTCCCTTCGCATTCCACTCACATCCAGCCAGAAGATGTCCATGTCTCCTATCTCTTCACCTCGGTTCAGGTCTTGGACACTTCTGGAAGAAAAAGAGAGAAGAGCATCGGTACCAGGGTTTCCTAGCATTCAACTTAGACTGGGGTAGTTGGTTTTGTTTGTCCTCCTCCTCCTTCAGCTTTCTTCTCTTCCACCATAGCCATCTCTCACATTTCTAAGCTGCCCATACTTCTCTTACCAACAACCTGCACCGGTATCATCCAGGCCACATTCTGTCTTGCCTAAATTTAGCCCCTTCTATAATACACGGCTCTTGGTGCCCTATACCTCTTTCCCCAAGAGATCTTCTAACCACACCTTTATTCCTCTACACCTCCTATTTCATCTTCAAGCTCTTGTTCCCATCTGTATTTGAAAATATTTTGGTTTCACACATCAAAACAAAACAAAAACAGCAAATATATATATTTGTACCTTCCTGCTGGCTGCTTACCTGCCTGGTGTCATCTCCTTGTTCTGCTCTTCTTACACTCCAACATTCTAAACCAGTGTGCTCACTTTTGCTCTCTTCTTCTTAACAGTGTGACTGCTGCCCTCATCATCCTACTGTGATGTCTGTAAGACTGAGCACTTTATAAAGTATCTTTCCCAGAGCTGGAGAGGTAGTTCAAAAATCAAGAGCACTTACTTCTCTTGCAGAAGATCAGAGATTAGTACCCAACATCCATATTCTATGGCTCACAGATAACTCTAACTCCACTCCAGGAGATCCCATATCCTCATCTGGCCTCCATGGACGCCTACATGAACATGTATACACACACACTCACACACTCACGGGGCGGAGCAGGGGAGATAGAAAGATAATAGATAAATAAATAAATAAATAAATAGTTACAAAGAATGCCTTCCTCCAGTTTTCCTTCCTCAGTTTCCTTGAACACTCTCTCCCCCCACACACAACAAAAGCACGTTATTATATCTAAATGTAGTACATATGTCACATCCACACTGCTTTCATAGACTTCTTAACTAATCACCCCACCTTTTTCCCCTCAATTCCTCCTGTTATTTATTTGTTTAAAATGTACCGTCTGTCTCTAAAGACAATGCTGTAAGAATCTTCAGGGTATGTACTCTAGGCAACGAGATCAATCTCCATTATTTCTGTTTCTACCCCTAGGCTGATAACTTAGAAATCTGCATATTTTATTCAGATACTGTCTGCAAGCTTCTGAATTACATATCTGGCTGTCTCCTAGATCTCTTTCTGATCAGCTCATAGGCACCTAAAGTTTAGCGAACCTAAAGCTATGCTTACATATCTACCTCATCTTAAGGGCACCATACATCACAGATTTAGACTGAACCTACCATTAATCTGAACTTCCCTCTAGTCTTCATCTGTTTTCCGAGGGACAGCCAGTGCAAGAACTGCAAAGGACAGGTCATTATGCACAAGCGTTTTGTGAAAGTTTTCCGCAGCTTCCTGTCACCAGGTACTCATTTTTCATTTGTTCGATCACTATCTTAGTTAGATCCTAAGTACACAGTCTAACGTCCCTGGCCTGGCTTTCAGGGACCCTTTTCCCTTGGTCTTGCTCTCTATCCCATGTCAACTTCACCTCACCTCTCCCCACTCCTAGCTCTGCGTTGTTGGAAGTGCTTTGAGCTCCCAACATTGCAAATCCCCTCCCCCTCCCTCTAACACTCTCTGCCTCCAACTTGCCAACTCCTCCTACTGAACCTGCAGGCTGCAAAGCCAATGCCACTGATCCTTGAAAACTTCTGCTAACAGCACACATCTGAGTCTGATTTTCACCCTACCGACTGCTGTGGTACATTCTTCTTCATATGTTATCGCACTTACTCTATGTTGCTTTTTAAGTATTTATTAATCAGGGTTATGTTTTTAAGTAATGGGTTTTGTTGTGAGATTTTTATACATGTTTTATTCTTATGATCTGCCTCCTCTCACCTTTCTGGGCTTCTTCCTCCCAATATTCTCCTCTGCTTTCATGGCATATATTTTATTACCTGCTTTCCCCCAAAAACACATCTTCAGTCTCTTTTACCCCCATGACCCATTTCTAGTTTCATTTTTCCATCATATATGTGTGTGTGTGTGTATCCATTTTATATATATATATATACACATATATATACATTATATGTATCTATTATAATATATATTATATGTATCCATTATATGTATCTTCTATATATATACATTATATGGATACATTATATATATGCATATATATACGCACATACACATATGTGTGTATATGTATATATGTATATCTATATGTATATATGTGTATATTTAATGGGTATTTCTCTTTATGGTCTGGCTTATTTCACTTAACATAGTAATGGCTTTCTGCAAAAGCCATTCTTTCATTTTTTTTCTTATTTATAGCTGAATAAAATTCTATTGCTTATATACACCACATTATTTTTGTGAGACAAAGTCTCACTCTGTATCCCTAGCTGGCCTAGAATGCCCTGTATGGACAAGCTCACAGACCTGCCTCTGCCTGATAAGTTTGAAAGTTGTATGCCATCTGTCCACCTGTACCACATTTTCTTGTTTGTTCATCTACGGAGGGCATGTTGACTTTTCATTGAGTACATGGATGATAACTGGGTACCTATCTTCCTTCCAAAGCTAGGATTCACTTTATTTCAAAGTGAATATGTCTATTCACTGTGGTGTTTTCTGTGTTCCGGACACTTGTCACCACCTGGCACAGAGCAAATATTGAGGAAACATACTTAATAAATGCATGCATAGAACTACCAAAGCCTTGATTCTAAAATCAGCCACATTACTTCTTTAAATGGTTTATAAACCTGCTTAGCGACCAACGACAAAGGTTTTATAAGTTCTTACAAAATCACTAACAATGAAATTCTTATATATATCAAAAAATATATATATATATATCAAAATAGCCTATTTGATATATGAGGAAGTCAAACAAACAAAATTGTTATTCTTTCACTAATCCCTTTGGCAATGGTCGTCTAGCCCTACCTCCAGGAAGTCTTAGTTTTCATCCTTCCTCTGTGATACTCGCTGAACCCTGGACAAACCAAACCATTTCTGACATTCCAAATACTACTAATTTTTACTGCCAACGAGTAGCTGTTTTATTCAGGTAGAAATATTTCTTAAATAGAATTTTTCCTTATGTGTCAGAAAACACAATTTGCAAATAATACTCCATTTTTACAAACCCCATGCTCCTGATCTCTTTCTCCTTTTCAGTGCCCGAGGTATGAACTTCCATACCCCCAGCTCCAGTTAGGGCAATGATTTATTAAACAGACTTAAATGAAAGGCAGCTCAGTGTGGATATACTTGGATTCACAGTCCATGCCTTGGAGCTGTTTTAGTGCCAACTTCCTAACTAATTCAGAAAGGAGAAAGTTCTCTCATTATTTCAAGTTAAAGAGCTGCACCTACCAGCTCTTGTCTGCATGCCACAGAAGTATCAAACTAAAAATTGAGATTCTGCTTCTCATAGTCTACTCAGATGCTCAACCTTACCATGTTTTGCATACGAACCGGTTGCAAATGGCCAACTGCTGGTGCCTCCGGCATTTGCCATATTAAACATTTTCCTTTTTTCACAAGGGTCCTTGTACAGTATTATTACTCGAACCATCTACTGATTCTCTTTTCAAATTTTCCACTCATTTTATAAAATCAACTCAAAAAATTCAAATCCGTGAGAAAATATAAATATCTCTATTTAACTTATGGGGAAACCTTAACCCTATATATGCACACAGCAGAAATGACCTGACTTGCTGTCCCAATTACTTCTCAGAGCATGCATCTGAGAGGCTAATCTGAGGAGCTAGTTATGCTGATAGGCCAGATCTTAGAGCTAATGTATCCATATAACTTAAAAATGCGGGAGGTCATTTTCTACCAGTGCTGTGACCAGAGAGGATACTCTCAATGGCAGGGACCTCTTACAATTGGGAAATGCTTAATGTGCACTGAACCCAGTGTTCTGCTTGGCTTCACTGATTGTGCGAAAGGATTGCTTCACCCTGAGCAGGCAGAGCACAATGACTTGAAATCTGGTATACAGGAATATGCTTCCTCTATGAGGAAGTTAAACTTGGAGGAAAATTCTTCCCCAACTGAAATTCCCAAGATTCTGTTCCTGACCATAATCCAAAGTTGCACGTAGATCTGATCTTGATTTGTTTCAGAAAAGTCAAAAATGTACTTTTCTCTTAAGAGAACATCCCAAATATGAAAATACAGCTATAATTAAGCCTGTGACATTATGGCTAAGAAGTCAGATAAATATCAGTAACAGAGCATGAATAGTAAACTTACTGCCTGTGGATGTGTGTTAAATATTGAAAATCAGAACAAGACTTGGGCAACGTGTAGTTGTAATTACTGATGACCATCTGTATGTGTTCAGACCAAATGCTTGTCGCTCAAGAGGTTGACCTTTGTATTTAACAGAGAGGGAGGGAAAGGAGTGGCATGTTTTAAAACCCAGAAAGACTTCAACAGAACTATATGGTTTTCTATTAACATTAAATAAGAACAAGACACATCCAAATAATCTGTGAACTTCATAACAAAATAGAAAAACGTAATAAAACTGTGTTGTGTACAATAACAGAACCATTAGTAACAAAAATGTTTCCAGACAATAGTTTTAGTTTTCAAAAATGCCCTTCATGTCTCTTACAGCATAGAATAACTTTATATTACAAAAAGGAGAAAAGAAAAAAAATATGGATCTGATATAAATAATTTAAATAAAGGGAGGATGATTAATATTTATCTCTTTTTCTTAAATTACTTATATGTCAAAGTAAATTTATGCTTACTTTAATTTAAGTAATATTTAAATGCAAAACTGGAAGCTGTTGTTTTTCTGTATTCGTTCAGAGTCAGCGGAGATTAGGCAAATGGAGAATAAAGAAGCCTTAACTGCACCCAAGCTGAACGGAAGGAGGCAGAAAGATCACCAACCTGCCTCAAAGATATATACATACTGCTCAGAACATTTGGCAAATGGTATCTGTTATTTAGCAAAGAGAAATGAAAATTGTAAGTAGGATTAAGGTTAGTAAAGAGTTGACATTCCAATGGGGAAATCTATTCTCCATGATCCAGATGAGTTCAGTATCATCACAAGAGTTCTTCATTATACAAGAAGGGCTGAGAAGGCGGCTCATCTGGTCACATGCTTGCCTTCCTGACAAGCACAAGGCCCTGGGTTCAATGCCCAGGCTTAAAAATAAGAAGTACAAGAGGGAAGGAGATTGATCTTACTGAAGATACATGATACACAAAAAGAGAAGCCAAAACATAGAACACCTGCGGTCAGGAAAACATGCCCTCTTCTAAAGCCCCCCAGAGAGCACCACAGACTAGTCCACATGGCTACAAAGCCCATTCCAACTCTGGACTTACAGAACTGGAGGTCTCAAGGTAGGGGGGATTTGCCACCAAGCTGAAAGCAATCTCTTAAAGAAAATGAATAGAACATAGCACTTCACAGTAAAAAGTGTATGGCAAGGGTCTCCAAAAGGCAACTAGAGATAAATTCAAAATGTCATGATGCAAAGTGAGGAAAATATGAAAAGTTTAAGAAAACTGTAGAAAGAGGGCAGAAGCAAATGAATTTATGAATGCTAAATGGTATTCTGCCTGCAATAGAAATAATAGAAATAGTAACTGCAATAGAAAGAATAGAATAAAATAGAATAGAAAAATAATAACCACTAATGGGAAGATGTTCCACGCGCTCTGTGGTTTGGATGAGCATCCCCCAAGAGATCACATATCAAAGGTGTGATCACCAGGATGGTACTAGTAAAGGATGGTGGAACATACAGTGGATGATACCTTGTGAAAAGTCCTTCAGTCATTCAGAGTAGACCCTAAAGGGGATGAGACCATGACTAATTTGTACTATTGTGTGATCTTCCCATGATTGCTGCCCTCACTGTCAGCCAAAGACATGGAACTATTTAATCTTGAATAGAAACCACAGCCAAAATAACCCTTTTCTCATTTTGAGTCAGTTGCCTCTGGTATTTTGTCATAGTAACAGAAAGCAGACTAATATAAACACTAAGGCCAAATTATACAGAGCATGTAAGTAAAGTGGAAAATAGGGTACACTATCCTTCATATAGCCTGGCATGCTTTCTTGATATTTACTCTTGGACTATTAGAAAAACTAAAAGTATATAAGTAATAAAACTAAAAATGAGTTACATAACGAAAACCAAAAAGCAAGAGAACATCAAGAGCTCCAGGTTAAAAAAAAAAAAAATGTAGCCAGTGTCCAGATGAAAATAACATTAAAAATAGGGGCAAGTCACACAAAGAAAAATTAGCCTGTAAATCTGCATTCTTTAAAAGAAAAGGCATTATATGTTTATATTTTCTGGAAAATGCTCTCAAGAAAAAACCATAGCTCTCAAATAGCAGGTAAGAGGGGGTTGTATGTTTTACAGAGTCTCATATAATATAATGAAAATCTTTTTATGTGGATCATTTTTGGATACAAAACATAAACAACCTTTGGGAGTACAGCTCTTCTTCATCTACATATAGACTATGAATCTATCCTAACACTATAATGAACAAAAGGACATTGATAAGATGTTTCGTGGTCTCTCAATGTCAGCCAGTTAATGCTGGTACCATTCCAAGCATTATTCCTATTTATTTCCCATATCAAATTGATGCTTTGATGGCTGAAGAAAAATAAGAAGTTCTGGGGAAAATATTAAAAGTTTTGACAGAAGGTTTAAAACATAAAGTTTTTGCTTTTAAAACATAAAGTTCAAAATGCAATATATGAAGTTGTTTTAGAATCAGTGTTTTAGTTGAGGTTCCCAATGCTGTGATAAAAACACCGTGATCAAAGGCAGCTTGGGAAGGAAAGGGTTTATTTCAGCTTACGACCCTCATGTTACACGTTATCACCGAGAAAAGCCAGAGCAAGAACTTAAGGCAGGAACCTGGAGGCAGAAGCTGAAGCAAACACCGTGGAGAAATGCTTCTCACTGGCATGCTCACCATGGCTTGCTTGGTCTGCTTTCTTATACCATCCAGGATCACGTGCCCAGGAGTGGCACTACCCACAGTGAGCTGGGCTCTCCCACATCAATCATTAATCAAGAAAATGACCCCATAGATTTTTTCCTTCTGGCTATATCAAGCCATATAATGGAGGCATTTTTCTCAGTTGTGAATTCTCTTCCCAGATAAATCCAGCTTGTATCAAGTTGACAAAAACAAATCAGGACAGCCAGCCCCCTACTCTAGCTCTAGTCATGAAAGTAACATGAAGACAGAATAAGGGAAGATGGGTTCCTATAAATCACACATTAAGTATGTATAAAGACACAGAAAATGACACCTAAAGTGGACATTTATTTGTATGCATACATCTCTTCTTTAAAGATAGAGGCATTATGAAGATAACTTCTATCCAATTCTTAATGACTTTACATGGTTTCCTCCCAAGGTTGGTAGCTTATTTGACAAACAGTGAGGCTTTAAGAGGCTGTCTAGCCAGACAGGAGAGTAATGTACTAGTCTAGATATTCAGGAATCTGAAGCAAAAGGATTATGAGTTTGAAGCTAGCTAGGCCACACAGCAAGATCCTATCTCAAGGAACAAAAAGATGTCCAATAACGTGTGACTCAAGGAAGCATGCATTCCATGAACACAGTAACGTAACAGACAGGTATTGGAATATACAGATATGGTTTAAAAATCTTAGCATCTCAATGAAGAAAAGATCCTTAGGTAAACAGCCAGTGGAAATCAGAAAATTCCAAAGCCTCTTTCCCCCACTCTCAGCCCTTCGTAGTTGCCTGTAGTTCTTTGTGTAGAGTTGAGACCTACAGTCTCTCCTCTGTCCACTTTGCCAAATCTGTTGGTGTCGTTCTTATTCAGCTCCTGTTTAGGATTTTCCTCTGGGAGACATGGATAGTAAGAAAAGGTGGAGAGAGAAAGATGACTCCCAAGGTTATCATCAGAGCCACTCTAACCAGCCATGCTACCAATCTCCTGGGAAGTGAGAAGCCATGTGAGAAGAGCAGGTATTCAAAAAGTTTTACCGGGAATGAATGGTATACAGATCTAGAGAAGAGAGCTAGCTGAAGATATAACATGTGGTTATCAATGCATAGACAATAAAAACGTGGATGTGAATCAGAAGACAACCGAAGGAGCTCAGAGAGTAACACAGGGCAGCTCAGTTCCTGGAGTTCCATCACACAAAGGGAGACAGATGAGAAGCAGCCAGTGAAGAAAGAATTGGTAGATAGGGTATTCAAGGAGGAAGAACAAGTGTTGTCAACATTTATTGAGAAATAGAACAAGCTAAGAGTCAAATGGCTTTCTGATGTAGAATATGATATAGAACATATAGGATATGTCAAAAACACAGTGGTCAGAGATGAGTAAAAGCAAAAGAGGTAAATTATTTTAGGAATTAGAATAAAATGGGAAGTGGAAACCAAGTGTATAGAAAACATCAAGAAGTTTGCTGGGGGGCTGGAGAGGTGGCTCAGTGGTCCTCTTCTAGAGGACCCAGGTTCAATTCCCAAGGCCCATATGGCAGTTCACAGTTGCTTACTTCCAGGGGATCTGACACTTTTCTGTCCTCCGCGGGCACCAGGCATGTACATTGTATGCAGACATACATGCAAGGAAATTATACACAATTTATACACAAAAGTAATAAAAATAAAATATTTAAAAAGAAAAAGGTTGATGGGGAAAGAAGCAGAGAAAGCAGATTCTAATTAAAAAGGCTTTGAGGTCAAAGGAGAATCAACACCCACCCCACAATGCAAGATGAGCATGTGGATACTTAAGACTGAAAATACAAGGACTTAAGAGAGCCTGTCAAGGCTGCTCCAGAGCTTTCATACTCTCTTCAGTAGATGGCTGAGCTCCTGCAATGGTGCCTTGGGGCTGCTAAGTGTTCCTTCCTTACAAGGAGAGTTACTCAAACTTAATCCATCCTATGAACAAGGGCTTAAAATAAGATGTCATTTGAAAGATAATTGGTCAAAGGAGAACAAAAGGTAACCGAGAAATCTTACCATATCAGCTTATTAAATGTCAGAGTACCTGACGAATCCGTATATAGTGAGTACTCTTAATTATGTCCCGCAATGGGTCCTCAGGCAGAACATGATGAGTTGTGCCTCCAGCATGGTCTCGGGGTATAAACAAGTCTGTCATTGTTTCACGGCCTCCTGGCAATGATAAATTAAGTAACCGCTTTTACTAAATCTTTCAGGAACTTCGATATGATCAAACCTTGGTTTTTCAATAATTTTAATTAATATGTTCCACAGTCAATAGGACCGATAAACCTGAGACACCTCAAACCTGTTTTAATAAAACCGACTCACAGAATAGAAAGGCGAGAAACCCGCATATAGACCTTGACAGCTGTGAAGACTGACTCTGTGTATTCGGTAAACGGTGGTTTTCATAAAGAGGTTCCCTGGGTTTGTAGATATGCAGAATGAGACTTGAGCAATGTTTTTAATTAAGAAAATAAAATTCAAGGACACAGCTTATTTTTTTTTATGTGAATAAAGCAGGTGGAGCAACATGGAAGAGTAATCATTCTGTGAGAAATCTGTTACTGAATTAATCAAAAGCAATTTTTTTTTTCCTGAAAGATTATTTTGGAAAGGGGGCGATGACATTTATAACTTCCAGTTACCTGCTTAAATATGCGCTCTGTGTCGATCAATAAGCTCGGCTCTCTTCTCCACACTCATCATCTGTGACTCTATTCTCTGCCACAGGGTATCTCTCTCCCTCAGACCTCTCGGCACATGTGCTGGGCACGTCGTTGTGAGAAGTGGTCCTCTGCAAGGGAGGCTTCTTAACAGTAGCTTGAGCTCTATTGACGCTAGATGCCGGGCGGTGACACTTCTCTGTCACCAGTTTCTATCATCAAAATTACCCGGGCCTGTGAAGTGGCTCTATGGATAAAGGAACGACGACGTCAAACAACAGGAGTTGGAACCCTGGAACCTCACGGTGGGAGGAGAGAGATGACTCCTGCAGGTGGTATGCTGACTTCTGTTTCCACACTGGGACACACACACACACGCACACGCACACGCACACACACAGAGAATAAAACGCAGCGATACGTTTTTTTCTAAATGTCTCCAGACACTATCCCCTGAGGGATGCAATGACTCCCCTTTGAGCTAATGCTGTAGAACACTGAGCGGCTTTTCTTACTCTTGTTCTAAGCTGCCACTTTCTTAGTTCTCAAGAAGGCACTTGGGTTCTCACTGAACAGATGAGGGTACTGTGACATTCAGACCAGCTGCTCGGGTAATTATAATAGAGAGAGGGGAGTAAACACGTCTCAGATGTAACTAAATAGCGTGACAATTGGCTCAATACATGCAAATAATGTTCAAAACCCAGAACGATTTTGCTTCTTCCCTGTAACTGAAGCCTGATCATAAAGGAGAGCTGTTGACCTTCATGTGAGGAAACGGCAAATAAGAGCACTTTTTAAAATGCTGTTATATCTAAGCCCTTCCATTAAAATCAGCAGTCTGGCAAAGCTACATGAAAAGCCTTGTCAAGACATTAAAGGCAGACAGCTCCTGTTTGGCTGTGTCCATTTTACATGTTGTTGTGCATTACCGTACCAGTTTTAAAATGAAATGTCAGTGAGAAAAATACCAAAAGGGCGATGTTTTAAGGTAGAGCTAAGCTGCCACCTAGAGAATATAGAAATGAGAGCACCCTGGCCTGTATCACATGGAAAAGTTAGCGTATTGCCTTGTAACCGACCAACTCCAAAGGCCCACAAACCACCTGAAGGATCATAATATCATATTCTTAAGCTATATTTGTTAATTTTTTTAAAAGTTTTACCTATGGTTTTAATTTTTTTTGATACAGCGAGCCAGCACACAGTCTTTTAGAGGTTGAAAATAATACCTGTCACTGCTGAACAGAAGCTGAGCATCTATGGAAGACACTGTATTGTGAGAACATTGCAAAAGAGCCACACTCAGGTGTTAAGGTTTTAATTTCCAGGTAGAAAATTTGTTCCTGAAAATGAATTTGAGGGCTAATGAGTGAGATCTAGCAGCAGATGATTTTTCAATGTCTATCACCTCTCCTAACAATCATCCCTTCAAATGAAGTCAAATTTACATTATGGCAGCTAAAACCCAGTAGAATCCTTAACTTGGGGGAGGGGAAGGCTGCTTCTACAGCCCAATGGAAGTCAACGGTGGCAGTCAGAAGTCTAAAAGTAACTTGAATTTGAGCTAAAGCATACAGCACAACCAAAATTTTCTGGGAATATATGAGTCTCCTTTTGTAAATGTAATAGTATAATTGAACACTCATTAGGTTCTCCAGACCATAAACCATTGCCTGCTTAAGGTAGACACTTGGGAAGCTAAATGAACTCTCTTAGGCCATGAGGGTCCCATTTAGTAAATTAGTACTTCAGTGCACTGCATGACACCCTTGTGGCCTGGTAGTGGATTCCAAAAGAGCTTAATTTACACTCTGGGAGAATCCAGTGCTAATTATGAGAAGAGAAGGATGCCTTCTCTCACATCCACATAGAAAGGAAAGCTCCATGCCCACCTGAAAGGATAGCAGCTTAGAGAGCTCAATTGCCACTGTCAGGAAACAGTACATACCTGCAGGACTGGGCCTGCAGCTCTTAAAGGCACATAACACTAACTTTCACATTAAACTTTGAGCTGCTTATTTATCTTTCCTATTTCCTGATAGTATTTTTGCAGTGTTTCCTGAAGAGTCACAGGTGCACTCATCCCAAAGGGTTTTAAAGTGAGATGGGTATGCTTCAGAGATACTTCTATGCCCCACCCCACTTACGGGCATCCACCTGTACTCGCCATTCAATAAAATAGAATTACTTAGTGCTAAAATTTCTCTCTCTTTTTTTTCCAGATATATTTTTCTTACTTTTATTATGTGCTTCAACAATTTGCACTGTTTTGCCAAGAGTTTGCCTTCCAGAACTCACCAGACAGCATCTGCCCTTGCATCCAAATTTATCTAAAAATAACACTTCTTTTTCCAACAACACCAGAAACATATGTGCTTTTTTTTAAGTCCCATCTATGAAACACATTCATTGTTCAGTGCCTTTCTTGGAAGAACCATTATTTGAAGATAAAACAAAATCTTGGGAGAAGCACCTAGAATGAAAATTCTATGGTAATTGGGCCATGCATATCTTTTTTTTTCCTTTCACGGAAAATAGATATTTTTCCCCTCACATGATATATCCTAATTGTATGTTTGTCTTCCTCTACTCCTCCCAGTCCATCCCCATAATCTCTCCCATCCAGATCCACCCTTTTCTGCCTCTAGTTAGAAAAAAAATAGGTTTCTAAGAGATAATAAGATAAAATATAATATAAAATAATAGTAATAGAAAACAAAAACTAACAGATCAGGATAGGATAAAACAGCCAGAAGGCGCAAGAAAAGGCTCAAGAAGCAAAAACCCACTCATTCACACTCAGGAATCCCATAAAAACAGTAAATTGGAAGCCACAAATATGCAAAGGACCTGTAGGATAAAAAGAAAGAACTAGAAAAAAATATATATATACATAAAATAAGAATAAAAAGTAAGATAATTAAAAAAAATAAAGGAAAATGCCTGATATGACATTATGAGAAAAGGACATCCAGTGATGTCTTCGAGTTTGTTTTTCTGTTGACCATCTACTGCTGGACATGAAGCCTACACATAACAGTGGTTTGTTTCCCCAGTGAGATGCCTCTGGAGAAAACTAAATGTTCCTTTGCAAATGGTTATCATTTGGAGATAACTTCGGGGTTAGAGATGGGGGCTCTGTCCACTTCTCCTTTCAGCTCTAGGAACCCATCTAGTACAGACACCTGTAGGTCCTCTGTATGCTGCCTCAGTCTCAGTGAATTCATATGAACTTTGATCATGTTGGTTTAGAGGACCTTGTTTTCTTGGTGTCTTCCTTTGCCTCTGGTTCTTACATACACTATCTCTGCCTCCTCTTCTATGTGGTTCCCTGAGCCCTGTGAGGAAGGATTTGAAAAAGATATTCCAGTGAGGGCTAAGTGTTGCAAGGTCTCTTATTCTCTGCATAATGTCTGCCTGTGGGTCTCTGTAATTGTTTCCCTTTGCTGCACGGGGAAGCTTCTCTCATGATAGTTGAGTGAGGCACTGATCAATTATTACACCAGAATATCATTAGGAGTCATTATATTGCTAGATTTTTATTTGCTTGTTTGTTTGTTGATTGATTTGTTTGATTTTGTTTAGAATTGTAGCATTTGAGTTTATCCTAGGTCCCTGAACTATCTAGTCTTAGGTTCTTGGTCACCCAAGCAGTGTCAGGTATGAGTTCCAACTCATGAAGTGGACCTTAAGTCAAATCAGATATTAGTTGATTACTCCCACAAGCTTATGCCACCATTGCCCTAGCATATCTTGTAGGCAAGACACCATTGTAGAGCAAAGAGTTTGTCACTGAGTTGGTGTTTACATTTCTCTTTTAGTAGCATTTGGTACTTCCATGTACCAAAGACTCTAGAACATAGGGATGAAATCTCTGATGTAGGCATCAGCTCTACTTTTCATGGTCAATGAGTTGTGTAGGTGTTGTCTTCAGCAACGGAGCCTATTGTCAGTTTGTGGAGAGCAACCTATAGTCTTGGCAACAGCCTAGGTTGTTTGGAGATTCTCATGGGACCATTTTGTCCAAGAACTCAATTAGATGCAACCCAATTCCAGTACTGGAAGTTTTATTTGGTGACAAGAGATGGTCAGTTGGGACTCTGTCTCCCCCATTATTTGGAGATTTCCTTTAGATCACCTTCATATATGTATATATTTTAGGAAGTCTCTGTTGCATTATGTTTCCATACTGTCTCTTTAGCTAGCTCTCCCTGTATTCTCTCCCTCGTTGTCCTATTCTCTCATCCTCCCCAAATTATCTTCCTCTTCAAGACCCACTATCCATCCCTAACTATCTCTTCTATTTCCCTTTTCTAACAAGATCTCTCTTCCCCTCCCATCCCTTACTCTATATCTAACCTCTATAGTTCTACCAATTGTAGCTTGGTTATCATTGGCCTAACAGCCAATGCCCACATATAAGTGAATTTATACTGTATATGTCTTTCTGGGTCTGGGATACCTCACTCAGGGTGGTTTTTTCTAGTTCCATCCATCTACCTGTGAATTTTATGATGTCACATTTTTAGTAGCTGAGTAATATTCCAATGTATAAATGTACTACTTTTCCTTTATCCATTCTTCTGTTGAGGGATATCTAGGTTTGTTTTCAGTTACTGATTATTATGAACAGTAACGCACATGGTGAAGCAGATGTCTCTGTGGTAGGATGAAGCATTTTGGGGTATGTGCCATTTTGGTATAGCTGGATCTTGAGGGAGACCGACTCCTATCTTCCTGAGGAACTACCACACTGATTTCCATAGTGACTGTGCAAGTTTGCCCTACGACCAGCAATGGATGAGTGTTCCTCTTACTCCACGTCCTCACTAGAATTAGGTGTCACTTGGTTTATTCATCTTAGCCATTTTGATAGGTATAAGATGAAATCTCAAAGTACTTTTGATTTGCACTTCCTGATAGCTAAGGATTTTGAACATTTCTTTAAGTGCTTCTTCAGCCATTTGAGCTTCTTCCTTTGAAAATTCTCTTTTTGGATATGTACCCAATTTTTTAATTGGGTTATTTGTTTTCTTGATATCTAGCTGTTTGGGTTCTTTATTTATTTTAGATATTAGCCATCTATCAGATATGAACTGGGAAAAAAATCTTTTGCAATTCTGTAGGCTGCCATTTTGTCTGAATATGGTGTTCTTTGCCATGCAGAAGGTTTTCAGTTTCATGAGGTCCCATTTATTAATTGTCAATCTTAGTGCCTCAGCTAACTTTCTGTTCAAAAATCTTTTCCTGTGTTAATGAGTTCAAAGCTATTCCCCACTTTCTTTTCTATCAGTTTCAGTATATCTGGTTTTATGTTAAGGTCTTTGATCTACTTGGGGTTGAGTTTTGTACAGGGTGATAAATATATTTGGATTCTTTTACATACAGCCATCTTTTGACAATCACCATTTGGTGAAGATGGTGTCTTTTTTTCCAGTGTGTATTTCTGGCTTCTTTATCAAAAACCAAATGTCTGTAAGTGTGTGAATGTGGGTTCCCAAGTAGTACCTGCTGGAGTTGGAGGCTAGGATAAAGCAATGGGTGGGGGAAAAGAAGTTTGGAGTGGAGGATCTGTGTGATGTACTGGAGACAGGAGCTGGGAGGATGTAGAGGCCACTACAGAGCTAGGGATGAGACTGGAGGATTGGATTTGGAGGAAAAGAGGGAAGAGTGAAGTTCTGCAGTTAGCCGACCTGTTTCTCTGGACTGCATGTCAGGCATGTTCTCAGGAAATCCCTGCTGGTGTTGGATGCTTGAATAATGGGATGAGTGGGGGGAAGAAAGGTTGGGGAAGAAGGTCTATGTGTTCTGTTGGAGATGGGAGTCATAGAGGAAGGGGAGGCCAGACCCTGGTTCTGCTGCAGACCTGAGGATGGACTGGGGGACTGGATTTGAGGAGAGGAGAGGAGAGATAGATGAAGATCTGCAGTTAGCCTACCTGCTTCCCTGGTCATTCTTTGAAAACAACAAAAACTAACCCTAGTTTTACTGAAGGTTTTCCTTGTCAGCTACTGCTTTACCGCATCTTAGAGAAAAACTCAAGATTCCTTTTGTTCTGAGAATTCTGTGTCAGCACCTATGGAATTTGAATCAGAAACGTAAGTGGCATTTTGTATTTATTTTTTAACCTAAACCGAAGCATGTACACAAGCAGTAATTTTATGATTAAAGTCTCCCCTGTATCCTTGTGAGACTAATATCATCTTACAGTCTCTCTTTAAGCACTGCTTCCTAATGATAACTTATACATTTATATAAATCTCAAATGATAGCTATTTATATCAGGAAATTTTATCTTCTGCCTTGGAGCTACGCATTTGCCTAATTCTAGATGATGTGAAACAGAACTACTTTTTATACAGTAAATATGTTGAACTTCTCTAGTGTGTATTTTAACTAAAAATGTATGACATTTTAAGGCCCCAAAAAGGACCTTAGTCAGGGAGTCAGAAGTCAAGGTCAATAATATATGAAAAACTTTTGGTCTAAAATATTTGATGAGTCATATCAGTAATGGCAATACACAGCTCTGTTTTTAAAAAATCAGCATATAACAACAATGTTTAAAAGCACAGTGAACAGACTTGTGGAGGAAAGAGAGCAATCAAAAGATTTCTAAATAGTAGAATAAACTGTCATCAAAAGAAATGGTATAGGACCAGTGTGGTAGTTATGACTGTGATCCCAACACTCAGAAAGCTGAAACAGGAGGATCACACGTTTGAGGCCATCCTGGATTACGGAGATACTTTTTGTGATATAGATAAGTAAGGGGAAATAATGTCTACCTAGTGATCAGTCTATGCAGCCGGAAATACATAAATTACTTTGCATGTGTCTTTATTCATGTAGGTTCATACAATCCTTTGTCAGGACTAAATAAAACACCCCTGTTTGGTAAGTGAGTTTCACAAACAACAGCTACCCAAATTCTAGTCTTTGTTCAGAAAGGACTAGGGGGAGAGAGTTGGAGAAATAACAGATTTTAAAAAGTGAGGTTGGGGTAGGAGTTACAAAGAGGACATGAAAGAAGCCTAATGCTATGAAACAGAAAGCAGAAACATCTTTTATTGCCACAAATCTGAGCAGATGTTAAGAGGCTTGCAGGGTGCCTTAAGATTGTAGGTTAGAACCACTCTAAGGACAAATGGAGTCGCTGAGAAGTGTTAATCATGAGACAAAGATGATTAAATGTGATGTCTCAAGGGTGGTTCTGGGTCTGAAGACAGAATGAACTGCAAAGCAGTAAGAAATAGTGGCAGTGGGGTAGTTTTTTAAAGAGCTTTAAGCCTAAATTTAGGCTTACATTTAGGTGGCCTAAGTTGGGGTGAAAACAGTGGTGAAGAGAAGTGGAGGTGTTCAGAGGTATTGGAAAATGATCATGCATGGGGGAACATCCGCGGGATGAGGAGGACAATGGGGAAAATGATGAGCTCGGCTACAGGGATGCTGATGTTGAGGCTCCTAAAAAAAAAAAAATGCATCCAAGAAGAGATATCAAGAGATTTGGATCCACTGGTATGAAGATCAGACAAGATGCACACTTGAGGGTAAATCAGCATATAAATGGTTATTGAGGCAGTGAAAATAAATGAGAATCCCTGACATCCTGTGTAGCTTAAGAACATCTGAGCGCCTAGGAAACAGCCCAAAAGAGCACTGAAATTTAAGTGTCACAAACCGGAGAAAGAGAAAGATCAAACAACAACAAGAAAAAGAAGTTGTACGGGAAAAGGAAAATTAGTAATTATCGCACCAGAAGCCAGAGGAACATAATGTTTCAGGAAGAAAGATCTGATTAACAAAGCAAATTATCCTCCAAGATTAACAACCTTTTGACTGATGCTTTTCACTGTATTTAATAAAACAAATGCATGTTAAATCCAGTCTGGGTGTAGTGGGAGACCTGAGGACTAGTGTTTTATTATGGATTCAGCAATAAATAACAGAAAAAAAATAGAAACTACATTTATAACTAATCTTCCAAGAACTTCGGAAAGAATGAGTATTTGATGACAACTGAAACATAACACAGGTTTAAAACAAAGCATGTGTGTGTTGGAGGTGGGGTATTTGTAGTATTTTATATAGATAGCAAAGCTTGGGATACTTTAATGAACAGAGAAAATCTAAAAGACAGTCAAAGACAAAAAATATTATAGGATAAGGGGATAATACATAATGGAGAGTGACAAGTTTCTGTGTGAACCTGAGCAGACCACAGAAGCCCAGGTGTTTATTCAAACACTGTGCTTGCTTTTCCATGAGTGTCTTTGGATAAGTTTAGCACTCAACCTGAATAAAGCAGATTGTCTCTCCTGCTGTAAGGGTCCTTATCTAGTCAGCTGAAGGCCTGAATAGAGTAAGGCTGACCCTCTCTGCAATAGAGAGGATCCTCCTGCTTGACTGCATTTAAACTGGGCAGCAGGTTTGGTGTATTTTATTGGTATTGTTATGTCCTCTTGGGATTCATACTGAAACACTGGGAGAAAGCAGAAAAACACAAGGACTTACTGAGGTCAGGAGTGACTGGACCTACACAAGCCAGCTTTAGGATTTTACCAGATGTTGTCATCTGACCTTATATGTAGTCAAGTATAATAATGGAGTCATCCAAGACTAACGTTTTACAATGAATAAGAATTGGTTCTGGGTGGTGGCACACACTTCTAACCCCAGCACTTGGGAGGCAGAGGCAGGTGGATTTCTGTGAGTCTGAGGGCAGCCTGGTCTATACAGTGAGTTCCAGAAAAGCTAGAGTTACAACAGAGAAACCCTGTCTCGAAAAACCAAAAAATGGAAAAAGAAAAAAAAAAGATTGGTCCATACAAATAAACTTAAAGACAGTCAGTTACATGAGTATCTCAATAGGCTCAGGAAAAGCATTTGACAAAGTTCAACTTGTCTTCATGATAAAAGGCCTGAAAACACTAGGAATACATATGATATATGTAAAGGCTATATGACACATATAACCAACATTATACTTAAGTTATATACATATAACTTAACATTATACTTGGAAACACCAAGATAATTTCTCCTAAAATGTGGCATGAAGTAAAGTTTCTTGCTTCTTCAATTTCAATCAATATAGTGGTTAAAGTCTGAGCTAGAACAAGTCAAGAGAACAATATAAATAGGACAAAATTTGAAAGCAAGAAGTTAAACTACCCTATTTGCTAGTGACATGATCCTAAACTTAAAAAATTAATAAATAAATAACATGGATTGTACCAAAAAGCTTCCAGATCTAATAAACACTTTCAATAAGGTAGCAGAATATAAAATCAACACATAAAACTCAGGATCATATGTGCCAATGATGAACTTCCTTGGAAAAGAATTAGAAAAAGTATGTCATTCAAACAAAAAGAAATAGCCTCAGAAAGAATCAAATATCCAGGAATAAAGCTAGCCAGTGAAACCTTCAAGACATCAAATGATGGAAAGAGTTTTCTTGCTCCTGCATTGACAGAATTCATGTTGTGAAAGTGGCTAAATTACCAACAGTTACCTACAGATTCACTGCAATCGTCATTAAGAGCCACAGAGAAGAGGGAACATACATTACTTGTCTTTCAGAGCTTGGCCTATATCCTCTAATATAACATTTTCCAGTATCATCAATTTACCAGCAAACTCACTGGTTTTACTTTTCTTTATGATTGGATAAAATTCAGTTGTTTATGTATCACATTTTTTGTCTGTGCATCAACTGGTGGACTTCTAGGCTGATTTCATTTCCTTGCTATTGTGAAAAGAACAGCAATGTGCAGGTATGGCTGGTCGGGCATAGAGTCCTTTGGGAGTAAGATGGAATCTCCAAGTAGTTTAATATATTTATGTATATATAAAGAATGTGTTCATTGCTTATTAAATCTAGATAGGATAGGGAGCAGAGCTGGGGAAACAAAGCCCAGGCTTTGGCAGAAACTGTTCCTTGGTCCTTATCTCCACTGAACACTCTGTTCACTGGCGTGACTATTGTCCCCAGTGCAAAGCATTCTAACAGAGTCACAAGTACAGTGAGGAAATAGAGAATGGCATTATTTCTGGCTAGAGGGCATCTGGGAAAGCCTAGACAGGAAGGGAGCATGAGTAAACATAAGGGATGGCACAGTGCAAGCTTGGAATAGATGAGCTGGCATCGGGTCTGCAGGGAAGAAGTACAACAGAAAATATTCTTTCCAGCAGAGCAAAGGTTTTAGTTTATTGGGGGGTAGAGGAATCCCAGGAAGGAGTGAAGCACCATAATGAAAGGAAACACTGAATTTAGAGAGAAGATAAAACACATAGGGCAATTTTATTAAGGAGAGCTCTGGATTTTACCACACGCCAGTGGGCTACACAAGGAGCTGCAGGCAAATAACGGGTGCTGAGAGTAAGAGAAATATGAATATATATGCATGCAATGACATTTAGTGAAAAGAGAGGCCGTAAATCTGAAGTACAGCGGGGAGAGGGTATACGGGAAGGAGGAAAGGGAAGGGGAAAATACTGTAATTAAATTGCAAGCCCCAAAAGGGAAAAAGAAAACCTTCAAAAAACACAAAAAGAACGACCCTCCAGCCCTGTTTTTATCCCCAAGATTGTTTAGATTATCCGGGCTGTTTTGTGCTTCCATATGGATTTTAAGATTTTTTTCAGTTTCTTTGTAGATAACAAATGACTGATGATTGTAAGTTAACAACTCTGTTTTTCCCTGAATCCCATGCCTAGCAAGACCCTTTCCATATACTCCTGGAATACTATTCCCTTTTTCCTTCATTTTCTGAAAACTTGGATCCCTCCTTTTCACAGCCAAAAAATATTCAAATTGTAACTGTGCCTAGAGAGGACACATATCTGAGTCTCAATAATTAGCAAACTTGTCACCAACCATGAGTGCCATCTAGGGAGGAGGAAAAGAAAGAGGAGGAGGAAGAAGAGGAGGAGGAGCCAACATAGAAAGACCATTTTCAATGAAAAAGTGCAAACATGTTAAATATACACTTGAGCTTTTAGATAAATTGAATTAAATGCTTTCACTGTTTTCATAATTACCTTTTTTACCAACCTCTTCATTGGGATGTTAGTTTTCAATAACAACAAATATATATCATTTTTCCTGGAAATATAATTGAAACCTTATTGACAATTTCAAGAAAGAGACTATATGCCCACTTGTTCGAAATTGTTAATAAGGTTTCAATTACGTATCCAGGAATAATGGCAGTAATATTAATTTATTTGGTAAAAAAAAAATCATGATTAAATGTTACTATTCTATTATCTATTATCTCTTCTATTATCTGTAGTCACCTACTTTATTTTAGGAAACCAATCAACTTCATGATCATATTCTCTCCCCAGCATCCCACAGAACTTTCTAAATGCTCTCAATTTACATCATCTTTATCCTTAACAGAAAAGAAATAATATTATGGTGTGGTTTTTAATAATTCATAAAGGTCTCATGATATGTTTCAGGACACTTCCCAGCATGTGCTATGAATGCACTATTTAAATATCTCTCTTTCAACATTTTACCTTCTTCCTTCTCTCTATTTATTTAAAGTTCACCCACAGAATTCTGCCAGTAATTATCCCATGGCTGTGGTATTTTGTTGCTAAAACAGAAGCCATAAAAAACACATAATAACTACTTTCATTCCACACAACTAATCATGCAGCATTCACTGGCTTCATTTGCAATTTTAGCTACAGATATTAGGTGAAATAATCTATTAATATGACTTTCATAGATTGTTCTAATACCATTCATCTATACCAGGAGGTGTGGTTGTTGAAAAATTAGCTGAATTGTCTGTGTGGCTTCTGGAACCTTGGCTTAATGATATAAGTGTGTCAGGCGGCTAATTCTACCTCTAACAATATGGTTTAAAGGCAACAAGCAATTCCCTCCTGTAAAGATTTTTATCGAGAAGCTTTAGGCCAAATAAAATCAGTATAAAAAATAATCATATACCTTCAAATCACATGCCACTAGAGAGCTGAATCTTAGAGGTTTAAAAATGACAGGTGTTTCCAGTAAGAAGATTTTGTAACTTAGAAGAAAGACTTGAAAAAACAAAAAGAATAAAAAGAGATTATATTGGAACAAAGTTAAAAGAGGAAAGCATAGATCAATAAATGGTTTTAAATCCTGCATCAGCCATTCATTTCTAAGACCCTAGAATTTATTATGTGTTTCATTGATAAACATTATTAGGGGTCTTCAGAACCCAAGAGTGTAGGCTATATTTATACCTCATTAGGCAGTGAATTCCAATAAGTTCTATATTTTACTCCTACTTTCCTCTCCATATATATATGTACATACATATATATGGCTATACCACTTAGGAGAGAATATAATATGCACTCACTCTAAGGAAATACCTGCCTTTGTAGTGGTATCCAGGGATATGCAGAGATAGGAAAACAAGCTGTGTGGCATGGGCAAAGGACTGACCAACAAAGTTGACAGCAAATTCTCCGTTGTCCTCCTAATTGAGAGACTCGGACTAGGTGAGAAATCCATCCATGCCAGAGTCGACTTCCAAAGATGTAAACAGAACAATGTTGCTCACAGAGAACAAAGCAAAACCCATAAGCACTCCCTATCACTGTGTGTTCAGATCAGCTGTGAGGAGCCATTTAAGTGATAAATCCCTAGGCAGAGCAGAGGAGAATTGTACCATAAGTCAGTGTTAAACATCCATTCAACAAATTCTGTGGCTAGCAGCACACTCTGTAGAATATGCAAAATTGAGTAAAAGGAGCGGAGCTTCTGGATTTACAGAATCTATTTTCATTGTGGGGGCCATATCACAAGCACCGAGTGGTTACAGCTTATAAGAAAATAAAGAGGGGAGGCAGGATGTCAAAGTTAGTCACTGAAAAAGGCCACCTGTATTCTCTTCTTCCATTTAAGAAATATGCTCTATTTTTTTTTCTCCTTGAATACAAGCTGACCTTCCGACTTGCTTGACTAATAAAATAGGTGAACTCCAGGCCTCACCCTAGAAGAAGAAGAAAGAAAGAAGAAGAGGAGGAGACATAAGAAGAAGAAGCAGCTGTGCTGAGCCTCTGAGAACCCAGAGGCCCAACTAAAAGGGTTTCCGGGCTATTCTTCTCTAGTGGGTGTCCACTTTGAAATCAATAGAAAGGATTATAAGCGTTAGGAGCAAGGGTCACTCTCCTGAGTCCCTGCCTGCATGCAGCCATGTGAGAGACTTCTACTGAACCCTTATACAGAATTTTTAAAAAAAAAACAACCTAAAACCTAGAAATACCATGAGAAAACATAAATTGATGCTATTTTAAACCATTAAATTTTATGGGATATTTAGGTAATGCTATAGATAACTAAAAGCTAGAGAAGAAAGTAAGGAATATACTGGAAATTATACAAGTGGGGAACTTGTTCTCAACAGTTTTTCCCCTGCAGATAGAACAAGAAAGAAATATTTAAATCGTATAAGGAGAGAAGCAGTTGCATTCAGTGAAAAATAGCTAAGCTAAGCAGAATTAATCCTACAGGCCACAAGAAAAGAAAGTGCTGTGTTTCTCAACTAGAAGTCAATAGGTAAATGATCTGGTAACTGGGTATTACCCAGTCTTTGTCAATCATGCTCCCATAAGCAGGTGAGAGGAGCATGAATCATTTGGGCCACAAGGCAGTCTGAGGGAGAGAGCTATTTTGGCAGCCTTCAATTAACCATAGGTTTGAGTATGCTTTCTTCCCACACAGACACTTATCCTGGCCAGTGTCTCATTGCTAATGAGACATTAGCAATGTGTGTAAACATAGGCTCCCCAAGCACAGAGACTATCTTCTTCAAACACTCTTACCTATGATATAAGGGAGCCTAGCTGTTCCACTGGAGAGAGAGCTAAGTGGAATAAGGCCTGAAGGATGAGCAGCCATGTAGAGAGACCATGCAGAGAAAGAAGGATCACGTGGAGAGCTAAGGTGTACCAGCAAGTCAAGTATATTCATCACCAGGTGAGAAAGAAACAGCGACGTACCCAGCAAAATGTCAAAAATAGTAAATCATCAGTATTGAAACTTCCAACTTTCAGGCTTCCTGTCACCGCAGTCATGAATGGATATTGGAGGCAGGTGATAAATAAGACTTCCTTAAGAAGAGAGATCAAGGAGTTATGAAAGCAGCCATGTAGGGTGGCAAGATGACTCAGAAAGTAATGGTCCTCACTGTGCCAAGCCTGGTAACTATAGTACCAAGCCCAGAACCAACTCCTGAAAATTGTTGTGGTTTGAATGAGACTGTTCCCTAGCAACCCACATATTTGAACACTTGATCTCCAGTTGATGGTGCTGTTGGAGGAGGTGTAGAAGGTATGGCTTCGCTGGAAGAAGCACATCTCTGGGGATGGTTTTGGGATCTCATAGTCTCACTCCACTTCCAGTTACTTCCCTTTTCTTGGTGCTTACAGGCTCCCTAAACCTGCCATCACACCTGCCACTTGCTGGCACACCTCTCCACCATTACAGACTCCTACAGACATTAATTCTTCTTTCTATATGTCATCATGGTCATGGTGTTTTATCATATCAATAGAAAAATAACTAATATAGGAGGTTTTCTCTCTCTCTCTCTCTCTCACTTTCTCTCTCTCACTTATTCTCTCTCTCTCATACACATACAAATATAATAACAATAATGAATCAAATAAAAGATATTTTCTTTAAAAGGATCCAGCAAAAATGGTTCATTGAGTACAGGTATTTGTTGACAAGCCTGACAAACTGAATTTAACTCTCACAAGCTGGTTTTTGACCTCCTCATGTATACTAGGACACATATACGTGCACACACACACAAATGTGAAAAAAGAGGCCATGTTTATACATATGCATATGTCCATACGCATCTGAAAACAAGAGTTCAGAAGGTTAACTACGAAGCTAAGCACACACACATCTGGAGAGAGAGAGCAGAAGAAGCAGGAAGTACAAAGACCTTTAGGTGGACCTAGGCCTGGCCTGGCATATGAGGGACTTCAAGGAGTCCAGTGTCACTGCAGCTGGGTGAGTAGAGGAGAGAGTGTTAAGAGAGAGAAAGTCAGTAGTTACAGGGGCCAGACTTGTAAAGCCACAGACAGAGGCTGGGAGAAAGCATCTGGAGAGCTCAATACATTTATCAAAGTCAGTGGATCATTACCAATTCAGCCTCTGTGTATTGGGTTCATGTAGCTGGACACTCAACAATGACCAGGACTGCTGTTTGGGAAGAGGGGAGAGGGAGGAGGACAGGAGTGAAACAGGACCTGAAACAGGACCTTTCTGTTATCCCTCCCCGGACATTGTAAAGGACAAAAAAAAAAAAAAAAAAAAAAGCCTCCCACACCCTCTAAGCTAAGATGCTCTTCTGAATTTCTCTTCAGTACCCTTTGCCACAATTTCGCATTCCTGTGCATACCAGCATGAGAAAGCTCATTGCTCTGTTAATGCCATCTTATTTCCTAAAAGCTTTTTCCACACAAACCCAGGCACTCCATGAGCCTTGCACACATATTCACAGAAGACCTTGCCAGGCTGCCGTAGTCTATGCTCTAAGTGTGTGTCAGGATATTTACAGGGAAACACTGTTAAGTTTAAAAAGAAACTCTTCAAAAAGACACCATGTACTTCCCAAATATAGTGCTTTGCAGATTGAGGGTTGGGAGCAAGTGACTCACCACCTTCATCATATGCCCACCACCGGACTAAATGACAAAGCAGCAAGCAAGAAGTGAGCACCATCGCCACTTTAATAAAACGTTCTTGAAGCAATCTTCGGCAAGTGTGGCGCCACCTGCATCAAAGTATATTTGGTACCCAAATGATGACAGAACGTGAGAGGGCTCTGGTGTTGATGAGAGCAGTTCCTCAAAGGAAACATGCCGATCCAGCAAGACATGAGGGTGGGAAGGGAGTAATTGCAATTGTAATTCTACTACTGGTCAATCCATCAGCTTATACTGAATCAGGACTGTCTTCCAGTTCTGACTGTGTATGAAATAATATTTCCATAGACCTTCCTGTTAAACACATTGCCTTTGTATGTGGAAAACAAAAATGTTCCCTTCCATCAAAGTAAACCTCCCCACCATGTTATCCATCATTGGCTGGTTAAGATTGAAAACATCAACGTACTTTGCTGCTTTAAAAGGGACCTTAGTTTAGCTAACTTGTCTCTCCCAGCAATGAAACCAAATGGTCCTTTCTATTCTCTGCTATTTCTTAAGTTCTAACTAATAAAATATTTGAATTCCCAGCTGCCTGATATTTGGTGGCTAGCCTAGGCATTTCTTTCCTGCTAGCATCTCCTAGAAACATGAAACAGTTTTTTTTTAAGCCCGAAACTAGTATTTCTTATTTTTCCTAATGTTTTGATCTATATCCTTTAAGTCATTCTGGTACTATTTTGTTTTTCATTTCAAATCATTCACTTCCAAAGATCTATAGCTTAACATCTGAAATGTGATTCTGTGTTTGGTTTGGTTTGGTTTGTTTGTTTGAGACAGGATTTCTCTGTTGGAACTCTGGCTGTCCTGGAACTGACTCTGTACACTAGGCTGGCCTCGAACTCACAGAGATTCACCTGCCTCTGCCTCCCAAGTGCTCGTATTAAAGGCATGCCCTACCACCAACTGACTGTGATTCTGGTTTTAAGACAAATGACAAAATGTCCCACATTCAGTGCCACAGTTACAGTTTCTGCATCTTCTCTCTGGCCCCACACTTGAGTGTTCAAGTCTGAGGCAATAATTCCTAAAGACCCCAGTAAATTGCTACTCTGCTTAGCTGAGAGATAGGTCTGGAGGGTCACGAGTGTGTGTCTTTACTCACAATAATTGTAATCATTTAGTTTCCAAATTCAAGTCCTAGGGCCCTGTTCAAAGGTCATTAGCTTAGGCTTTCTGGATGTGTGTCCAGAATATTCAGACAAGCATCCCAATGTGACTTGGAAGGATAAGGGTTTGAGGAGCTGCTCCAGGCAGTGGTTCTGTTTTTCCCTGTGAGAATCTGATGAGCTCAGCAAATCTGTAGCCCTGGGAAATGATGGGGGCAAGGAATGACATGGATGGCATGACAGGGCACTATCTGTGCCCCTCCCTCTTTCTGTGGAAGCTGACAGAAATCTATCAAAGGACCCATATGAGAACCTGTTATGCTAATCCGTTTGACACTCCTAGGGAAACTGGTATAGGAAAACAGCACACACTGTTGCCCGCTACGCGCTACACTATTCTATTCTGTTGAGAATTATGAACAATCTATGACTTTTATCTCAGCCTCAAAATAAAGTGTTTCTTCTTATCCAATTCACACAAGTGCTATGAAGCTGAAATTGCTTTAAGAGCATTAGAGGAAGGATATCATATAAATGCAAATAACAGGAAGATGGATTAAAAAAAAGAATAGTCATATCCAAGTACACAATGCTACCTTATCCAAATGAAGAGCGTGAGGTGTCCTGGCTACTGACATTCGAGATAAGAGGATGAGGGCTAGGAAGTGAACTTCTGGAGTTATTTGTGCTTAAACTGCAGGCCTGCGTTGTCATGCAGTAGTCATCCAGAGAGGCAAAAGGATCCACCAGAAACCCCAAAGGTATTAAGTCCTCTAGGTCTGCTGCCCTCACCCAACAAGGACATGGGGGTGATATCATTGGTGGAAAAATGTTCTCCAGCCTTCTAGTTCAACCTTAATGAGGAGCCTTGGGGCATCTAGAAGGATGTTCAGGTTGCTGCAGCTTTTAAACGTTTAGCACAAACATCTATCTACATATTACAATGTCTGGCATTTACCATTCTAACTTCTCAGGTTCTCATGACTACCATGCCCCTGCTCCAGTCTTAGTGGTGAATCTAAGGAGACTGTATACAAAATGAGAACCCTCTGACAAGATCCATATTTTTTTCTAGACATTTCTGCATTTTGAATGGTATGCCAGCAGCCATTTACAGTCCTCCTCTGAAATTTTCTCTGAAGCTGCTACAGTTTATCCACTCTGGATCCACTACTAATTGGAAGAGCTTCTGGATAAGATGTTCACACAGCCAATGAGTGTTTCAGGACATTCGTATAATATTTTACTAAGTCTATGTAAGTTATAAGCAAAGGTCAAGGAGGATACCCATAATGAGAGCTACTCCCCTTCAGAACAGTATTCTCTGTCGCGCTTTGCCTGAGTTCCAGAGTATAAAACTCATATCTTCAACAGTTGTACTGCTCAGAATTAGATCCTTGGTAACACATGATGCAGCTGAGAACTTACCTTGCTTAATATGCATGTCATTCTTTTTGTAGCTAGAGTCTTTGTAAGTTGTACAATTAACATTCTCTTGTTTAAAGATTCAGGCAGATAGAACTTGTTGCAGATGTTTATTTTTAGTTATGTTTAAAATGATTGTTTTATGCAGTGTTGGGAAAAGGGCTGCCTAAGCTTTGGCATTTATATGGTCTGCAGGTGTTGGCTTGTTGTAAAAGATGTTTGATTGCTCATGATCTGCACATGCTATCAGTAGAACACCTGGGGAGTTAAGGTATCAATAAAAACCCCTGAGATGAGACACTCAGGGTTCCACTGTCCAGGATGGCACTGGTCAGGATGGTGGTTCCCTTTGCTGAGGTCTGGCAGGGTTTGAACCTATGAAAGTACCTCCCTATCTTCCTTAGTGAGCCACCTCAGTAGGCGTACCACTACAAGAGCTGTTTGCTTTGTTTTCAAAAACCCATAAAGAGACACAGTCAATCCTTGTGGACTGAAATAGAAGACATTGACCAAACACAAAAGTTGAGACCTAAGCCAACACTATCCAAAGAGGATGGGAGAAAAATCCCATGCATTTGAATAGAGACCTGATGCCATAAACCCCACCAGCATATTATCTTGCTGTCTTCCACAACTCCCTTTAGGAGGGAGTACGAAGCCAAACATGAGAGCCTGCCAGGCCCCACGAACATGCTCTAGTGTCAGATGCCACAGTGTGAAGTTGGTGGGCCTAAAATAGGGTGAATTTTAATGAGTAAAATGTAATTTTAGTCTCTTTCTGCCATGGTAGGCAAAACTTCCATATAGCCTAGCATATATCAAAACCAAAAATCTCACAACCACAGCAGGACACACTATCAAAAGAAGAAAACTGAAGATTTATATTTGAACTCCTTTTCTTATATTTCAGATCACAAACTTTGAACCTACAGAATTTTCATGATATACACCTAAGTGGAAGGAAGGCTCACAGACCTGAGGAGTTACAATTTTTTAATCATACGGAATAGTCCTAAAGTAGGTAAGACTGAAAAACAAACCAAAAATTTACTTTATATTGGTTACACCATTACAAATCTGCCATTTAAATACCATTAAAAATACAACATCTGCATAATATATTTGCAGTGAATGCTAGAACTTTCTTTGGAATTGCTTATTATCTTGTCTTTTTAGGACAACAGATTCCTGCCAACACTCAGGTCTCCCAGTTGATGAGGACAGAAAAGTCGAATTCATGACAGGACTATGGAATCTCTCCCTTTCAAGTTCAAAAAAACATCTCTAATGTCCATGCATGAAAATGAAGCTTTAAAAAAAAAAGAGCAGCAGCTCCTTCTCCACCTGATACACACAGAGTCCATTTCTCATCAATGGCTCTTGGAAGAGGCTGCCTCTGATTGCAGCCCCGCTTTGCTCATCACAGTCTGATGGATGTTTTCGCTCAAAATAAGCTGCCCTTTGCTGATTGCTGCAGGCTGCTCAGTCTGTCAATTGTGAAAATACAGCATTTCCCGGCCAGGCCGCGTTGCTTATTGTAATCCGAATCAGATGCAAACACACTCCAGAGATACGCTAGCTCTCGGCTCTATTTGCTCCACTGCAGTCTTCGCTGTGGAGATGGTGGGGTGTCCTTAGAACAAAATGCCACGGGTTAGAGATCAGATCACTCACCCTGGCTGAGTTAAAATCTTCCCCTCACTCAGAGAATAAGCCTCTCGTTTTTCCTGGAAGAAGTGCAAAGGCAGGCTGCATTGCCTTTTAAAATACAAAGAGGTGGGAATCTGACATTTTTGATGAGAATACAGGAAACTAGAGACTAAAGATTTTCATCCCTGAGAGCAACGCTAAATGTCATGGGCTTACTGCATGTCAATCAAAGGGATGTTGGTTAAAAGTATGGCTGTGTATGTCATGAAACACTGGAGTTGGGTGGTTAAACCTAAGACCCTGAGATGCTTCATAGGCACCGCTTCTAGAAGGAAAATGAAGAATAATCATTTAAACACAACTATATGACATCCCTATGTATGTGCACTGGAGATCAATTTTAAACTCCTATTCCAACTATAAAAAGAATATTTCTGACAAAATGGGCTAGTGTTTATTATTAATTATAACTAGGTTCTCATCAGGTAGCAGTGGCGCACGCCTCTAATCTCAGCACTCAGGAGGCAGAGGCAGGCAGATCCCTGTGAGTTTGAGGCCAGCCTGGTCTACAGAGTGAGTTCCAGGACAGCCAGACTTACAACAGAGAAACCTTGTATTGGGATGGGTGGGGGAGAGAACTAAGTTCTCACATAGAATAAAAACCCAAAAGGAAATAAAAAATTCTCAGAAGAGATAAGGATTATTGTCTTTTAACAGAGCGGAAACCTGGAGTTCAGTAACCCATAACTGGAGCAATGGATAACAGCATCATCTTGCAATCCAGTTCCCATCGTACTTCTCTCATTCAACTGTATAGCTTCATCCTCAAGGCCCTCTTAGGGTTTAAGTGACTGCTAGAGTCCAGGCTATTACGTTCACATTTCCAGATATCAAGACTGGAGAAACATGGAAGAAAACATTGGCATCTCCTTTTAAAGAGACTTCCAAGCAATCCCAACAGCCCCCTCTCCTTACCACCATCGGTGGGAACATGGCCACCCATCTATATCTAACAGAACAAGAAACGATCAACAACAGTATTCAAAACCACAGGAAATCCAGCGTAACTTAAGGCTATTTTATTTATTTTTTGTTGGTGGTGGTGGTTTTTGGGGGTTTGTTTGTTTGGTTGGTTGGTTTGGTTTGTTTGCTTTTTTTGGGGGGGTGGTTAGACAGGTTTTCTCAGTTGTAACTCTGGCTGTCCTGGAACTCACTCTGTAGACCAGGCTGGCCTTGAACTCATAGAGATCCACGTGCCTCTGCCTCCTGAGTGCTGGGATTAAAGGTGTGCACCACCACCGCCAGGCTAAGGCTGCTTTAATAAAACAGAAGGATATTGTACTTATTAGAAAATTAAAAATAGATTCAGGGGCACTATATCCTTACCCCCATCTCTGGCCAGACATATTCACAAATGACCTTGGTCAAGTCACTTAAATCTCTGTTATCTTCAATTTCTTCAAGTCTGGTAGCTATTAATTAGCATGATGCATTCATTGTACACTAAAAAGGTACCTATATACACACAAGAGAAACTATTGTGTTGCATATAATGAATGCAGTTCTTGTCAATTTCTGTAAAAAAAAAATCCTCAACTCAAAAATACCTATCTTGTATAATTAAAACTTTCATAAGTTAGCAAGTGTACAGGGCGTGTAGGCATTCCGTTGATAGCAGCCAACTCCTATTCACCAGCAGAAACCATGCCACCTCCTGAACTTGTCATATCACCACCATCCACCCCCTCATGGACCACACTAAGTTGGCTGTGCTGACATCTAATCCAATGCTTGCTTCCTCTTCTTTCTAGTACCAACCCTCATACTCTAGTCTGAGCTACAGGAACCCTAACAGGCCTGATAACTGGACTCGGAGTGGATGTGGGAACGAGGAGGCTGCTTCTTACATACAAAGAATCAGAGAAATGAAAACAAGTGTGTTATGGTTAACGCTGATGGCCAGCTTGACAGGACCTGGCATTACTAATGCAGAGGGTGAGCATAGAGAAGCATGTCAACATGAGGCGGGGGAAGTGTGTTTGCTTTTTTTCCAAAAGGTCTAAACATTTTTGTTTAGTTTTGTTTTCCAAAGACAGCAGCCTTTTAGGTTTCTAACTGGAAGTGCTCCTGCATTGCCCACTACTCCTCATGCTAGAGCTGCTGCAGGACTAGAGCTGCTGCAGGACCCAGTGAGAGTGTCGGAGCGATACTGGAGGACCCATCACCACTGTGAGCCAAATGTGCCCCTGATAATCCTCTGTGTGCTATGGGGAGGACAGGAGCTTGCTCATCAGTTCCTGCTACCGCAACCCCAGTTTCCTGGAGGCAGATGCTGAAAATGGAGTTTGAGATGCATAATATTTACAAGAGAAGAACCACTATGAATGTAAGAAGTAGAAGCAAGCCTGGGAAGAAGTTGAGTTGCAAATCAGGCTGCACAAAGCTAACAGAGAGTTTAGAGCAAATATAACCTAAATGAATTTTTATATATTCAGGCTGAGATGCCCTAGTCTCTACATAGTTCTAGAGTAAGTATTATCTAAAGGAATTTCCATCTTTAGACTGAGATACCTTGGTGTCTATGAAGTTATGGAGCAAGCATTATCTGAGGGAAGTTGCATCTTCAGGCTGAGAAGCCCTGATCTCTGTAGAGTGATAGGGCTAATATTATCTAAGGAAAATCCATCTTCTAGCTGAGATGGTCTGATCTCTGTACACTCTAGGAGAGTGACTACTGTCTAAAAGAATGTCCATCTTCAGATTGAGATGTCCTGGTTTCCATGGCCTTTCATCTCATGTCATTTGTGATCTGATGACCTATTAGGTGAGGTCCCCACCACAGCCATGACTGTGCAGAAAGATCTGCCTTGAAGGGGTATCCAGCAGCAGACATCTACACCCTGCATCAAACAGGCAAGGTATTTCTGTTTTCTAGGCTCTGCTGTTCATACATTGACTTCTTATCACAAATAGAGTTGACATGAAAATCACTGTATTTCACTCCTGGACTCACACATCACATATCGGCTGCTTAATTGATAGCAGGCTTGAAATGCTATATAAACAACTCAATTAAGATCAGGAAGATTGGAAAGTCGGCCCTGTTCTATCAGCCTTCTTGGTATAAAGATCGATGTATATAAATAAGGATTTTTCAATTTAAAAAAAGATTAGAATGTACTTCATAATCAATAGTAAGAACTCTAAATGTAAGAACTGTGGAGGAAAATGATACTTTAGCAGATTTCCAATATTTTCTAAGTCTTGCTTTACTAGGGAATAAAGTGTTTTAGTACACACTTTCCAATTTTCAGTTCTACTGAGAGGCCTATATTTTCTACTTAAAATGCTTGATGATAAGCTAGATTTCCCAAATTCTCAGGATAATCCTGCAATTGCTGTGTATGGCTTTCCATGGGGATACCATCAAAAATGCCAGGAACCCTTCTATATTCCACAAAATTACTACATTCTCAAAGAAGTACAATATACTAGACAGGTTTTGCTATATAGGAATAAAATCATCCTTGCATCACAAATAAGGGTTAATCCAATATTTTTATCAAGTGCAATTCAACCACAGTCTAAAATACAGACCAACCTCTCATCAAATCAATTTCTGTTTGCAACAAGCAGAGACCATTACAGGAAACCACAAACATCAAAATGCAGAGAACAAGAGATTCTGTGGTGCTCAGTCCCCACTGATAAATCTACAACACAATTCCTGAACCTGAGATTCAGGTATAATTGCAGAAGAGAAGGAAGAAAGATTGTAAAAGCCAGAGGAACATGAAGTTTGCTGTGTCTCCTAAAAACGTCCAAGAGACTTCGCCTATGAAATCTCATCAACATGTCCTAAACAAGACCAAGACAATGATAATATTAATAAACATGTTAACATGGAAGAGGAAAAGCTTATGGAGCTCCAACCTCAGACAAAGAACTATAGACAACTGGGGAATGCAGAGGAATAATGATAGTGGAAGAAGTAGTTTTCCCCAGGGAAGAGCCCCCAGTTGGTTATCTAAAACCAAGTGGTCAGCTCTGAGATTATACCCATGGCGGTAACACTATGTGGACTAAGCAGGTGGTATTTACGTGCCTAGAAATGGTGTGCCTAGAAAAACAACAATTTTTTAAAAATTGAGAGATCAGGAAGATGTGTATGGGAGAGGTTAGGGGAAGAAAAGGGAATGAGAAAATTATGCAATTATAATTTCTAAAACTAAATATTATTATAAAAATAAAATGTACAGTATAAATCAAGCCTATGTTATAATTAATTTTCAGTTTCATTGTGGGGGAAGTTCTCCTGCACTTTCTTAAACAGTATAATCCCTAACTACAATCTAAATACTTATGCATATTTCCAAAAGTGAAGCTATCAACCCTCCTGGAAGAAGATTCTCATGCAGTGCAGGAGGCCATTACAGAGATCCATAACTGGCTAAATGCAGAGAATAGCTGACCTTGAGCTAACAAACCTCAGCTGGTCTACCTACAACACAATCCCCATACCCAAGGCTCAGGAAATATCAGAGCAAAGGGTGGAAAGACTGTAAGAGACAAAAGACCAGGATGAATTCTGAGAGATTATGTCTACCAGAAATGACAAGGAGCTACACCATGGAGTATTAACAATATGACTACCTAAACAAGACCTAACAAGTACACCAGTTGACATGCCATCGTGAATGGGGAAAATTGCACAAGTATCTGCCTCTAGATAAAGAGCTCCAAGGGATTAAAGACTGGGGAGAGAAAAAAAACTACTCTTCCCTAAGGATGAGACCCGCTAATGGAACATATATACACAAGCAGCAATAAATGAACATGTTCCATTTATATATTTGTTTTACAAATATGTAACAATAATAATTAAAGAATAAATGGAAATGGATTTGGGAGGAAAGGGGTACATCGGAGGATTTAGAGGAAACAGAAAAGTTATGTAGTTATATTTTAATTAAATTTTTTTAAAATTTAAAGAATAGATATACAACCAAAATATATAATAAACTTGATTTTTTTCCTAAAAACGTTTTATACGTGTGTGTGTGTGTACAAATTAAAAAAGTCAGTTTTCTGGGTTCTAGAGATGGAACTCAGGTCATTAGGCTTGGTGGCAAGTACCTTTACCCACTGAGCCATCTCTCCAGCCCTAAATTTTGAAATTTTGAGGGGGAGGTATTTAAGAGGCATTCAACAAATCAGATCTCCAAAGCACTATGTAGGCTTCACAGAGGCATGCTTCAGTAAAGTGCCAGTCTTCAATTTCACCTTCCTACAGAGCTGTTCTTAAAATACCTATTATAAGTTTTCTTTTTTTTTTTAACCAAAGAATTTTTCTAGAGAATATATTAAAGAATGCACCAGAAGGAAAGAATTTAATATAAGAATACACAAAATGTCCAAGAGTGTCTGACTGTTTGGAGCCAAACGTTTACTGAGGAAAGGACCAAGGATGGGAAAAGGCACCAGAGAGAGGTATGACTCTGAGACACAAGTCAACAAACCATTCACAGATCAACAAGCCCATCACCAATGTTTCAAATAAATTTCACTGAAACACCACTGCATTCATTTGTCCATGTCTACGGATGGCTTTCGCAGCAGAACAGAATCACAGAAACCTGTTGTACAGTATATAGAACTAAATGTATCATCTTCCTTTCTGTCTTAGTATGTATTTTACTGATACTAATAGAATGCCTAAGTAAGTAATTGTAGACAGAAATTTGTCTGGCTTATGCTTCTGGGAGGCTAAGAAGTTGAACATGATGTTGGCATCTGGGACTCTCCCAGCTGTTATTCCATGATGGAAGATAAAATGGCAAGAGGAAGAAAGTGCTTATTATAAAAACTCACTCTTGATATAATCGGCCTATTCCTTTGATACACACATTAAACCATTCACAAAGGCTAAGCTTTCAATGACATAATAATATTTTGTCAGACTACACCTCCCAAAACTTTTACATTGAGTGTTAAGTTTCCAACATAAAAACTTTGAGAACTGGCTGCTGAGATGGCTCAGCAGGTAAAGATGTTAGCCGCCAAGTCTGACAACTTGAGTTCCATCCTTGGAATTCACATGGTAAAAAGGAGAGAACCAACTGACTCCCATAAATTGTCCTTTGACCTCCAAACTCAATCCTCGCCATATACACACTAGATAGATAGATGATAGACAGATAGATAGATACATACATACATACATACATACATACATACATACATAGTGATAGATAGATAGATAGATAGATAGATAGATAGATAGATAGATAAATAGATAGCATTGGCCCCTTACAGAGACATTTTCAGACCCTTGATAGAGATGGTGACAAAAGGTCACCGCAGAGGAGAGAGGTCACCAAGCTGGTAGCCAAGTCAGCCTAACCAGAGAAGTACGGTTCCCTGGACAAGGAAAGAGCTATGATAGGGTCTTCAGGACGACCAGTGATCTCTTCAAACTCCCGCAGGCAAAGCCGTTCAGGCTGTATCTTCAAAGAGTGGTGCTCATACTGGTGTCTTGCCACTTTTGACTGATACTTTCAACTATTTTCTCTTACATGGTAGGAGGCTCCAAATTTCTCTCTTTGAACTCCCTCTATTTTACCTGTCACTCTTCTGAGGCATATTCATAGATGTTCTTAGCATCAAGTCATTTTATAGGCTGGCAGCCTCCAATGCTACACCTCCTACACCTGAGGCCCACATACTCACAGCCTTTGGAACAACTTTACCACTCAAATACAGTGCACATAAAATGTAATACTTGTCTAACCTGAACAAGTCCAGTGATGAATTCAGGCTTGTTAGTTAAGGTCCTAGGCCCAGGGCAATGTAGAAACCTAATACAGTAGAAGCTTCCTAAAATACATCTATACATGAAGGCGATCTAAATGAAATCACCAAATAATGGGAGAGACAGTCTCAACTGGCCATCCCTTGTCACCAAATGAAGCTCCGGTACTAAGGATTGGGTTACATCTACTTGAGTTGTTGGCCAAAAGGGTCCCATGAGAATCCCCCCAAAATCCGGGCTGTTGCCAAGACCATAGGTTGTTCTCCACAAACTGACAGCAATGTCCCACCTACACAACTCATTAAACATGGAGAATCCAAGCTGGTGCTTACATAGAACCTTCACCCCTACATTCTAGTATCCTTGGTACAAGAAGGTACTCTGCATACTACCGAAAGAAATGCAAGCTCCCACCAAGCCACAGTCCCTTTGATCTACAGTAACATCCTGCCTACAAGATATGCTAGAGCAATGGTGGCACAGAGCTTGTGGGAGTAACCAACCAATGTCTGATTTGACTTAAGGCCCACTCCATGAGATGGAACTCATACCTGACACCGCTTGGGTGACCAAGAACCTGAGACAAGATATTCCAGGGACCTAGGGAAAAAACAAACACTATTGTTCTGCAGGTGAAAAAAAACGTAGTGATAAAATAACTCCTAATTCTGCTATATTCATAGACCAGTGTCCTGCTCAGCCATCATCAAAGAAGCTTCCTCCTGAAGCAGATGGGAACAGATCTAGAGACCCACAGCCAGGCATTATGCAGAGAGTGAGAGACCTTGGAATACTCAGCCTTGACTGGGGTGTCTCTATCAAATCCCTCCCCTCAGGGCTCAGAGAACTCCACAGAAGAGGAGGTAGAAAGAATGTGAGAGCCAGAGGGGATGGAGGACACCAAAAAAACAGGGTCCTCTAAATCAGCTGAGCAGAGCTCACATGAACTCAGAGATGGAAGCAGCATGCACAGGGCCTGAACAGATCTACACCAGGACTTCTGTGTGTCTACTACAGCTCCCAATTTAGTGTTTTTATGGGATTCCTGAGTGTGTGAACAAGTGAGTCTCTGATTTGGTGCCTTTCCTTCTGTTCTTTTACTTCCGTTTGCTTGTTTTGTCCAATTTCAATGTGCTGGTTTTGTTTTGTCTTATTTTATTACTAAGCATGTGCCTGCCATACATGTGGATGGGAGTTCTTTTTTCAATTAATTTGTAGTTAGCATACAAAATGTTTTGTGATAGCATTTTCATGCTACTTTATTGTTGTAATTCCTCTCCCCACCTCCCTTCCCTCGTTTCCTTCACCCCATCTCCCTCACTGATCCTTCCTCACATCTGCTTTTGTGTATCCTGCCACCCTCTTCCTCCCACTTTTTCCCTCTCATGGCCTTTTTTTTTTTTTTTTTTTTAGTTTCATACACATATATGAAAACTAAAATCCACATATGAAAGAAAATATGTAGCATTTGTTTTCCTAAACCTAAATTACTTTGAAGGTAAACCTAAATCCACCAGATGACCTACCCACATCGTTCCTGGACCCAAAGGACTCCAAGTTCTCCTCAGAGATATGTGCAATCTTGTTTATTGCTTCACTATTTACAATAATTAAGAAATGAGCCATTGGCATATCATTAGATAAAGAAAATGTGGTACAGGGGCAGGGAAGATGGTTCAGTGGGTAAAACGCTTGCAACACAAGCATGAACACATGAGTTCTAATCCCCAGAACCCATATAAAAGCCAGCCATGGAAGTACATGCTTCAAAGCCCTGCATTGGATGTCAGAGACAGGCAGATCCTGGGAGCCTGCTGCTAGGGCCACTCTAGCTGATAAGGCTCCAGGTTCAGTGAGAGATGTTGTCTCAAATAGTAAGGTAGAGAAGAGATTAAGAAAGACGTCCTAACCTCTGGCTTCCTCATGTGACCTCACAGGTGACCATAGTTGCACACATGCATATAATAGAGAGAGAGAAGAAGAGGGAGAGGAAGAGGGAAGAGGAGAGGAGAGGAAGAGAGGGGAGGGGAGGGGAGGAGAGGGGAGAGGAGAGGAGAGGGGAGGGGAGGGGAGGGGAAGGGAAGGGAAGGGAAGGGAAGGGAAGGGAAGGGAAGGGAAGGGAAGGGAAGGGAAGGGAAGGGAAGGGAAGGGAAGGGAAGGGAAGGGAAGGGAAGAGAAGAGAAGGAAAGGAGAAAGAAGGGAAGGGAAAGGAAAATAAAGTGTGGTATTATCCTACTTTCAGCCTGCTGCTATGATAAAAAATAGTCTGACCAAAGCAATTTAGAGGAGAAAGGATCTATTTGGCTTACACTATTCCTACCAGGTCACACTCTTTCATTGAGGTAAGTCAGAAAGGGAACGAGAAGCAGAAACCATAAAGGACGGCTACTTTCAGGCTTACTCTATGGATCATTCTCAGGTTTATAATCAGCTAGCTTTCTTATACAGCTTAAGAAGAAGCTTTTTATACAGCCCACAGTGGTATTGACCTTCCCATGTCAAACATCAATCAAGATAATGCCCCTACAGGCATGGCCACAGGTTAATATGATATAGCAAACTCTTCAATTGAGATTCCCTCTTCCCATATGACTCTGTATGTGTCAATCTGACAATAAAAACTAACCAGATGGGTACATACATATACATGCTGAAATTTTGTTCAGACAGAAAGGAAAAAAATGAAATCAGGACATTTGCAAGGAAATGGGTGGAGCTAGAAATCCTATTAACCCATTGATTTTAATTGCTGATTCACATGCTGTTTCACACACAAGTCTGTAAGTTCCCTGGTGACAAGCATCTGATTTAGCTCTGAACACTGAAAGGACATTGTATAGTGCATAGGAAGAGTGCCAAACAAAGAGACTCTAAGACGGTAGTCGACGAGACCTAAAGGATGATTTTTAAACCAAGCCAATAGGTTCGGGAAACTTTAGAAGGACGACTCAACAGCACATCTCAAGGACTTCACATCTCTCCTTTTCAGAGAGAAAGTCTTTCATTTCACTTCCAACCAGCCACGGGCTTATGCGCTCTTCAAATATTATTTGAAACAGAGTAAAGGCTGCTTTTTGAGCTAGCACCAGTCATGAGAGTGAGAATTAGATGCTACTTCAGATGCTCTCTGTGCTCGGTTTTAATGCATTAGTCCTCACCTTCTTCCCCACTTTTCTTATTCATCAAATGGACCCACACAGAGGATGACAGTGAAGGCTTTGAAGTCAGGCAAATCGGGATCCGAGTTTCAGTTCCTCCCTGATAACTGTGGAGCTCCGGAGAGTTACCTAAGTCCTCCTAGGTTTGTTCCCTTACCTTAAAATAGAAGTGATAATTGTATCCACAACGTAAGTTTATGTGTAAACAGCACAGATAATGCACAGAAAGTGCTCGGTATAGCACCCAGCAGGGACTCAGTGTTAAGACAAGCTGCTTTATAAAAAGTAAATGTAAAGAACAGGGTCTTTAACCTCTAGGCACACAATGACGGGGAACCATGTGATCAGAGTCACCATTCTTCTATCACCCTCTTTGAAATATAATCACATATCCAGTCCGGAATTTTGTAAGAAGTAGGATCTACCACCAGTCGCTGAGAGACAAAATCTTGGGCTATAGCAGCTAGTACAGGGCGTCATATGAAACTGGGCTGGAAAAAAAGAAAAGTGCTCAATCACCCAAAGTCACCTGACCTCACTAATCTGCTTGTAAATAATCATAGCCAATTAGTCATTGATTAAGAATGATAATGCGTACTTTTGTTGGCGCTAAATAATGAAAGGCCAATCAAACTCCAGCATGTCACTCTGCAGTCAAGTTCCTGATAACTGTCAGCCATGAGTTGATCACAAAGCTCTGAAGATTCTCACACAGTTCAGAGAAGCAAATTCCAAAAACATTTGGAAATCTTACCCTGCTAGAAAAACAAAAAAGCAATCTGTACAGGCAATGTGTTGTATTACTATAGCTAATTTGGAAACGATTAGTTTACCGTATTTAATGTTTATTTTTGCTTAAGCAAATTATAAAATCCAAATGGCTTTTCGAACTCCTGATTGAAAGACTTTTTTCTTATTTACAAAAGTGACTAATTTGACACTCAACAGTAGTTAGTTCTTAATTTTCTTTTCAATCACATTATTGCAGGTATAATGCTCCAAAAGAAGAGAATGACCTTGAAAAATAAAAGCAGCCAAAACCCAAGAGCAGGTGCTCCCTAACTCTGCTCACGTTCCAGTCCAATTCTGCTACTTTCAGAGTTCAGACACCCACAGAATCTTAATTTAACAGTTTTAAAAGTCACCAGTAAGTTTTGTAAACAAAATTAAGGAGACTTGCAACAGAATTCAAGGCCAACCTGTTGACATAATGAATGTCAAACCAGCCTAGGCTACAAATTGAGAAACAAACTCCATCAAAACCTATAGATAGATAGATAGATAGATAGATAGATAGATAGATAGATAGATAGATGATAGACAGACACACACATATATATTTATTTATGTATATGTGTATGTGTGTGTGTGTGTGTGTGTATACACACTTTTACGGAAGTCTTATGTGTGTGTATCCTAGTTTTCTTTCTATTGTTGTGCTAGAGATAGAATAACCAAAAGCAACTTGGGGGTGGAAAGGGTTTATTTCCTCATACAGAGTACAGAGTCCATCATGAAGAAAAATCAAGGCAGGAATCTGGAAGCAGGAACTGAAGCAGAGATCATGGAGGAACGTTACTTACTGGCTTGCTCCCCCTGGCTTTCCCCATGACAAGTTTGCTTTCTTGCACAACACAGGACCATCAGGGGCGGCACCACCTACAGTGGACTGGGTCCTCCCACATCAATCATTAATCAAGACAATTCCCCACAGACTTACCTACAGGTCAATCTGATGAAAGTGTTTTCTCAATTAAAGAATCCTCTTCCCAGATAATCCTAGCTTATGTCAACTTGGAAAAAACAAAAACAAAAAACAAAAACGAAAACAAAAAAACCTAACCAATACAATAGGCATACCTACACGCACACACCACCAAGATAACTGATGAAAGGAACCTATGCCACTTGGACCTTTGGTTTACATTTAGTTTTATCTACTTTTCCTTTGCCTTCCTTCCCACACTTCTAAAGTAATTGCCATCTCACTATCTTTAAAAAATGTTAAGAACTCAGTTCTAGCATTTCTTCTTAGCTACCTTTTCCCATTTGAGAAATAATAAAACTATATTAAAACTTTTCTAAGTTTACTCTTAACTTTTAAAAGATGCTGTCAGTCAACCAGATCATAGTTATTTCAAAGGATTTAAATACGTTTTGTCCAAAAGGCACCTGGCCAACTATATCTATTTTATCTTCATGGAATAAGCAACTGTAAACATGGATGAAACATGAGTACAAGTTTCTTTATAGCCCTAAAGAAGAGGAACATCTAGAAATGAGGTTACAGTGGCAAGACGGAAAACGGAAAGAGACCGACAGCAGAGACTGTGTGGGGAAGAGAGGCAGAGGATCAAAGTCCCATTGTACATTCCATGGACAAGCCAAGGTCCATTGGAAAATGGGAGCAGAAATCTCCAGCACAAAAAGAGGAGATACTCCACAAAAGGGAAATGGTTACAAGAGAATAGCATATCGGGGTTTATAAGGGTTTTACCTTAAACTAAACCTGAAAATCATATGCGAGAACTTGCACCATATGAACAGACATATACAAAGCTTAAATGTGCTATTAAAAATACCCTCAGAGTCAAGATTTTTCCCAGTCGAAATTGTACAGAAAAGAAAGCTTTGTGGCTTTCTCTCCTCCCTGTTGCCACGTGATCTGTCTTATCTTTCTCTTGGCTCTCCGCTACTTCCAAAAGCCTGGGGATTTACCAGGCAACACTACTTTACTTACCAAACTTCTAAAAGCACAAGGTAGGAATCAAAGCCTGGGCATGAAAGTCAACGGTGTGAATCTGAATCATTCCCTCCAGACACGTAAGGAAATTACGCACTTGCCAGGCCCTTTCGTGGGAAGCTGCTGTGGACGTTAAATTACGCACTTGCCAGGCCCTTTCGTGGGAAGCTGCTGTGGACGTTAGGGATGATACTGTGCTTTAAATACACACTATAACCTCGCCTTACAATAGATATCTGGAAGATACTTCTTTCCCTCACCACTTCCAGGAAGGGGATTCCCTCAAGATAAGAACAGTAAAACTGCGAAACAGCTGATGTCATCATTCCCAGTGGGTATTAACTACTATTGGCGTTTTAATCAGTCATTGCTTCTGTCTTCACACAATGAAGGGAAATAGAAGCATCATACTTTAAGCACAAAAGGAAAATAGAATCTGTGGTGGGAAAGCAAGTGAATAGGAAGGTTTCCAGTGACGGTAGATACAGGTGGGCATTCTCTAGTGCTAGTCTTTCACTAGCACTTAGGACGCAGATTTACACTTGAAACTTGGCAAGTGTTCACCGAACAAAGGTTTCTGCTCTGAAAAAAATCATAAATTGAAGCTAAAAGAAGTTCTTTCTGAGACAATTCCAAGGCATGCAGGTTTACTTGATAACTGGTAAAAGTCATTCTGTTCTGATGTAGAAGATATTATATGTGGGGAAAATGTGACTGTCTTTGCAGGAAATGATGATAACTGAAATACATGTGAGAAGCCAGCCTGATTGCAGGGTCCCAAGAATGAGATTTGATGGCACTAGTGATTCTATAATACCTTCCTTGCTGGGAGCATATGATGATTCATAAAAGAAAGCGGTGCCTGTGGGAAGAGGAGATAGAAAAGGAAAGTTGATTTATACCATATCCTCATTTATATGGATGGATTTGTTCAAGTTAGTCACAGCTAATCTGTGACTATGGGGTTACTCTATAAATTTCTGTTGAAAGGAAATGGTGTAATTATCCACAAGACTCATGCATATTTTTAAAATACCCCCAGTCTTGCCTCCATTACTCAGATCAGTTCTCACTGCTCAGTCATGGTAAGGGGGAGTATATTAACTCCCACGGTGGAGTAGTAGTTGTTGTTATTCTGGAGATTCTCCAAGTATTCCCGATTACTCATCATCTACAGCTCACAGCATTTATAAATCTTCTGGAACTTTCTTTTACAGCCTCCTTGCATTAGAAAACAATAGCACCGCCTTTGAAAGAAATTGAAGTCCCACAGCTGATATATCCTACAGATAGTCTTCACTCAGTGTAATTCCAAGCCAGAATATACCATGAGAATGGCATCTGCTTAGCAATGACTCTAGAAAAACTCAAGACAACTTAATTCCTTTTCCCATTAAGAAAGCCTTAAATTTGGTTTATATTACAACTGCTGGTGTGCTCATCCATGAGGCCAGCACAAATAATCTAGTGTCCTTGCTAGACAGCAAGTTGAAAGGCTAAGAGGAAAAGAACTCAGAGGTTCTTTTTCAGAGGTTGTGTTGAGAAAGCAGCCTCTCATGGCATCCCTGAAGGAAATCTGGAAGTGGAAGGTCCTATTATTATGCCTTTACTTGGTCTTTCTGGACTGTTTCTCCAGTTTCATGAGTTATCTTCCTCTTCTCTATGTGCCCAGAACTTCCTGTTCTTTTCCTCAATTAAAATATGCCATCAGGAAAATAATTCATATCAGCTGCTTGCTTGCTAAGGACCCTGGTATGGGGATCATTCTCTAGTGTGGGTCAACTTTATGCGTTGCTGCTAGTTGGGCTGACCAGTACTGTTCTGTTATGCAGAAGGCATTTTTTTAAGCTTTAACCAAATGGGTGAGAAGGGGAACAGAGTGTTGGGCAAGGGATTTATATTGGTTTGCTTAAAAAATACAAATGTTTTGGTTACCTGTTTTCTTGAATTTAAGTCTACACTTGGTAACCCTAACCTTAACCCTAAGCCTAACCCTAACCCTAACCCTAACCTTAACCCTAAGCCTAAGCCTAAGCCTAACCCTAACCCTAACCCTAACCCTCTCTTCTGTTCTCCCAAATAAATTTTGTAATGTGTCATACTGAAGGACACTCCGATGTAATAGTTATGAACGAATGTGCTTCTTGTATCAAACTAGAGAATATATAGAGTCCTGGGACCAGAGGGTGTGGTCTTGAAGAACAGTGCCCAAGAAAATGCTAATTTCTAAGGAACCTTGTTTTCACCTCTTGTAGAATGAGACTTGGTTTATTCCAAAAGATAGATGAAAATGAAAAACCACTGTGAAAGCCTTATCTTTGCAGGGCAGTAATAATAGCATAACACTAATCTAGAGAATAACTAATCCCCTTTGATGAATAGCACATAAATAAACAAATTCCAAACAGACTTTTTCATGCACTATATGTCCATCCTTTATTGTTTCAGGGTCACTTCAATGCTGAGGCATTTTATAAATGAAGCTGTCCCATACAATATAGACTCACATGGAGAAAGGGGCAGTATCTCTAAATTCATCATTCACCCCAGAGAATATCCTTCTTAACTAAGCATCCTTTGGATACACAACTTAATATTTCATTTTGATTTACAGTCAAAGATTCTGAGCGAAGATGAATATAATTTATACAAAGTCACCTTCATGCAAATGCCAATTTTGGAAGAAAGTAGAAACGCTTGTTTTCCAATCAGAATTTCATTTTTTTTTTTCCTGATAGCCCTAGAAGTTCTAACATGATAGAAGTTAATAGTAGGTGATAAATATGCTCTTGAGAGGTATCGTTTCATTTTTAATTGATTTTTAGATTTTTATGACTTTGAACACTGTAAAATTATCCCTAAAGTTATTTCAATCCATATTATCTATGAATACTGATTAGCACTATGTGACCTTACTTTACTTTCAATTAAAATGATTATTATTTTAAAATTTTAACTTAGTGATGAAAGTGCATCTTAATATAATTAAAAAGTAGTTGCTATGGATATATTGTAATTGTTTTAGATTTGTTATTTTTATTTATGTGAGCATATCACACACATATGCATGTGTGTGCCAGTGGAGGCCAGGAGAGAGTATCAGCTTTCCTGGAGTTGGAGTTACAGGTGCTTGTAAGCTGCCCATTGTGGATGCTGGGAACTGAACTCTGGACCTCTTAAAGAATAAGTGTAGAGGAATATGCCTGTGTGTTTATATTAGTGTTTATATTCCAGGAGTCTATATGAAGGAATCAAATTTAGAGGCCTGGGTGGTCCAGATGAAATGCAGAAAGAATGTTAAGACTGTTGCTAAACACCTTCAATCCCACTAGTCAGAAGGTAGTTTGGGTTCACGCCTTTAATCCCTAAGGCAGAAATGGAGTATCGAAGCAGACACAAGAGGCAGAGCTCAGAAGTAGTCAGTGTCAGATTGGAAGTTATATCTGAGATGAGTGAGACTGAAGGACAGGCAAAGTGACTAATCAGAGAATGAGTTAGCAGAATGAGTCAGAATGAGGACACACCCAATTTTCACCATAGAAAGGTGAGCTCTCAGCTCAGAGAAGAGTCAGTTACAGCAGAGTCAGTCAGTCAGTTAGTTACAGCACAGTCACAGTCAGTTACAGCAGGCAGGGGACAAGACAAAGAGACAATAAAATGATCTAACTGAGGATAATTCAGAGAAGCAGAGATGCTAACTGAGGCAGTATGGAGCAATCAGAGCTGGGGAAGAGACCCAGAGACACAGAGGCAGCTCTTCAGAAGAAGTCAGTATCAGATGGAAAGAGTGAGTCAGCTTTAACCCCAGCAGAGCAGTTCAGTCTGAGGCAGTCAAAGAGTCAGCCAGAGTCTACCAGAGTCTGAAGAGTTTGGTCAGAAACAGTCAGCTGGCTCAGAAGGTCAGTTTGAACCAGAACCTTGGAGGAGAGATTGAGCCACAGCAACAAGTAAGTTGAGTTGAACCAGAAGAATCAGAGTTCAGAAGGAGCTAGTCAGAGTGGCTCAGTCAGCAGTCAGCCTCAGAGGCCTAAACATTCTAGATAGTATGGAGGCTGAGGCTGAAGCTTTCCAGTTCCAGGCTTAAGAGTAGACTGTAAGGAGACAGAAATGCTCCAGGGCTCCAGGACTAAGAACCAGTGATTGAATAAGCAAAGAATAAAAGCCTGTGCCCCTAATCAACACCTACAAACAAATAGTTGTCTTAACTGCTAAGCTATCATTCTATTCTCATAATTTGATTTTTTAACTAATCCATTTATAATGAAAATGTACATTTGATAGTAAATAGTACCTAAAGCCTTTGAAATTGCATAAATGAAGCTTCAAGAAAATGATATTCAAGATCTGAGTCTATAGCTCACTAGTAGAATGCTTACCTACAACACCCAAGACAATACTCAAAACCATACTCCCCTCTACTTCCACAAATCCAGGTTATTAAAATGTGTGAATCAACTGTCCAAAAGATAATACTTACACTTTCATACTAAAATTTGTGTTAAGGTTTCCACTTCTTGTATGATGACAATTACCATCCAACCACTTAATTAAACAATTAATTAAGGAACATCTACAATCTGCAAAGCTGGGAATGCAGACTGGGTGAGTTAGTGGGAGCAGAACAGGCACTTAGGAAGCATTGAATATGTCAGTGCTCTGGTAATGGGTTTAATCATGCCCAGTATTGCCCTATAATTTCTAGTGATGGGTTTATCATTGGTTTATCTAGAAATTTGTTTATATTGGTATGTGGCATGTTCTTCAATACTGACTTTGGCTTGACCACAAAAGTTGTTGTGTGATGATTAAAATATGGGCAAAACAAAAGCATGTCAGTTGATACAAGAAGCATTTGAGAACTCGAAATCATATTGCACCCATTTTCCTTAGCTAGAAGTAAGAAGCAATATGACCCCTGCCTGAAAACCAGAAATCCAGAATCTAGTTTCAGAGAAACTACTAAGCCTCTTAATTACATTTAAAAAAAAAATACAGGGCTGGAAAGATGGCTTAGTGTTCAAGAGAACTAGTTAGATGCTCTTTCAAAGACCTGGATTCAATTCCCAGAACTCACATGGTGGTCTACAACCATCCATAATTCCACTTCCAGTGGATCTGATACATTCTTGTGGCCTCTGTGGGTGCACCAGACATGCTTGTGGTACACAGACATACATGCAAGTAAAACATATATGATATGTTTTGTACATATACAATTTTAAAAATACAAATTGAGTCTCATTAGGGAACATAATTCCTTTTTAGGGTATCTATTGTCTCTTATAAGAGTCTGTGCACGCAATTGCCATCTTCTTGGAATGGATGATGGATAAGCACCTAAGAATAGTAGCATTCTGAAATTTAAGGCAGGAAAGATTGCAAGTTCCAGGCTAGCCTGGGCTACATGGTAAGACCCTGTCTCAAAACACAGAAACAAAAATAAGTAAGTAATAATAATAATAAATAAAATTTGACACAAAGGATATTTTAAAATAGAATTCTATCATTAGAATATTAAAATATCAAGAAACAACATGGTATGTGGAGCTACTCTGAAAAAGAGGACATGTAGAAAAGAGGACATGATCAAAGCATGGAAAAGAAAGTTTACCAATGACAGTGAGGCATTTTTTTTGTTACAATGGAAATTCCTAAAAATTGGAGCTATCCGAAGTAAAGAGGACCCTCCATGCAAAAAACTTTCTGGCTTGGTTTTAGGAAATGTAATTAGTCAAGAAAATGTACCAACCATAAAATGGAAAAGAAAGCTGAAGCCAAGCTGAATGCTTAGCATCTCTAGATTTTTAATGTGTGTGTGTGTGTGTGTGTGTGTGTGTGTGTGTATAGATTTGTGCACTTGAGTGTGGTGCCCTTGAATAACAGAGGAGAGCATCAGATTCCCCAAATCTGGAGTTCTAAGCGTCTGGGAACCATCTGACACGGGTGCTGGGAAGCAAACTCTAGTCTTCTGCAAAAGCAGTATGTAGCCTTGATTGTTGAGCTCTCTCTCTAGTTCCCATCTTCTCATATATTTTTATAGACATCTCTCATGGAACCATCAAGAAATAATTTAGGAGACCTTAATGTAACCTAGAGCATAAAGGATACCACAGAATAACCTTAAAACTGGAATTTTAATGCTATGAATAAACCCAGGCTCCAAAGGGGACACAAACACAGCTGGTGATGAACCTAAGGATCACATGGAATGAAGAAGACTTTCAATGAGTCTCTGCTATCAAGCAGCAGAGTTAGGAAGCAAGTGGCTCTGCAGACTTCAAGGTCTGTGATTTCAACCACTGGATAATGCTGCTCCTACCCAGCGATACAGGAGGCACTGGCGTATGAGCCAGACAGAAAGGCTCTTACGGTCTAGATTTCCTAGAAAGGAAAAGTTATTACTATATTTGAAGTCATCACTGTGGCTTCAAGACATTACAAAAATAAAAGAACACTTCAGTGAGTGCCCTTAAGCTACTGTCACAAAGCTTTGTGAGACAAAAGCAACATTAGGTATTGACAATGTGCAACATAAGCTCCCTCCTGAGCCTTAATTTCCAAATACCAAGGTAACAAAAAAAAGTAGAGTAGAGAGTAGTCATTTGCAGAGAATCATGTTCAGGGCAAAGGAACTTCATTGCCAACCCTCCATAGGAATGAGATACTATCTTCAAAAGGAAGCACATTCAGCTAATGGAGTGGGATGTCCTGTGGGGGGCAATAAATATTTAGACTTTCAAGTCAAACAGCTAAGTTTTAGAATCTTCATATTCACATTATACATAGTATGAGCAGTACTGTGTTAGCTCGGAAGGACCCGGGAGAACATTTGTACTGGTCTCCTTACTCCATAGATGAGGAAATGGGATTCATTAGCATAGAACAGTCTGCCAGGCCACATGGTGAGTTACTACCAAAAGCAAAATTAGGAGGGGTAACATTGCTGCCATTAGAGATTCTGCCGGGACCTGGCACTCAGTAGAAGCTCAGTGAGTTTGACAAGGCTGCAGCCTCCTCCTGGACCAAGTAAAACATCTCTGATCCTTAGCAAGGGCTCTGAACCTCCCCCAGAAACATGGTGAATTCACTTTTTGCTTTGTAAACCATTAGCAGTGAGAGAGGTGAGCTTTCAGGTTACACCTAGCTCTTGCTGCCCTGAAGAAAAGGAAGCTGGGAGCACAGCCATCTCCTTGGAGCAGGTTCCAATTACATGCTATTGTGTAAAAAAAAAAAAAACCATCTGAAAACTTAGTGGCTTAAAACAGTAGTCATTTGGTTTTCCTACAGATCTATCGTTTGGACAGGCCCAGCAGGTACAACTGCCCTGGATTCCTTAGTATTATCTGGGCAGTTCAGCTGAGGATGCAGGACCGTCTTTCAGGCTGACTCTCTTCTATGGCTGACATGTTGGAGCTGACTCTCATCTGCAGACACAGCAGGAAAGTCAGTGTGCTGGCTGCTTCAACTTGCTCTGGCATGGAGCCTGGGTTCCTAGAGTGGGCGTCCTAAGAGAAAGGAAGTAGAAGCTACCAGTTGCTTAAAACCTGGGTCAGAGATGGGTGAAGTGTACTTCTCATTTATTGGTCAACCAGAAACAAACCCCTGACTTAAGGAAAGAGGACAAAGATTTCACCTCTTAAAAAAAAATGTATCAGGGAGTTGCCTGACCATTTAAGGTCACTCATTAGACTGAAGATATTGCTCCCTCCTTCCAGTAAATATAACTCCATTTTGTTGATATGGTAAAGAACTGAGAAGTATTAGAGGCATGTCATAGACATCAAAATTATAACCTCTTCAAAGCATTTATCCCTTCAATGTTTACCAATCAGACAGACAGAGCTACAATTAAGGCTCAAACCATGCCTCCATTTCCTCTCCCACATAAAGGAGATAATAAGCCTTCTTGTGCAGAATGAGAAGCTTATTTGCAAGTATAAAACAGAATGTACTTACAGTTGTCTTAATAAATGTTTATTAATAGTGAATTACCTGTAAAACATGCCACATCAGTGAAAGGTATAATCATTATGTGCTTAAGCATCAAGCAATGGGAGCCTTTTGCAGACTCCTCAGACAACTGTCCATGCCTGGATCTCAGAAACCTTAATTAATTCTGCTAAACATGCAGTTAAGCAGCAATCCTACTTTTTAAAAGGATAGTGCTTTGCACGATCCTCTTAAGTATTTGATGAAACTGACATGATGAAATATTTATGGGTTTTTAGCTTTTACAAAAGAATTGTATCCAGAAGAAAAACCTTTCTACTAAAACCGACAAATGCCCAGATGAGTTATTTTCTTGCTGAAAATAAAACAGAAAACAAAAAACAAAAAAAAAAAAAAACCCTTCTAATTTAACGAAGGTGATAAGAGTGAAGATGTTACACTAGTTCTGCTTGTGAGGGGGAGCTAGCTGGCTCCTTATTTAGTTCACAGGCTCAGTAACCAAGTAGGGTTTTCCCATAGGGGTCCTAAGAGTTAGGCAAAATGACTTCCTGTTAGGCAATTTAGACCACAGAAAGCAATAACTTCCTCAACTCAGCCACTTACTGAAAGATTGGTTAAATAAGAAGAGATTGGTCCTAGCTGAAAGTGGGACTTGCAGCTGGGAGGTCAGTTTCTAAGGGACAAGAAAGAGAGAGAGAAAGAGAGAGAGAGAGATGAGAGAGAGAGAGAAAGAGGGAGAGCGCTCTATTGCCCAGTGAAGCAAATCTTGCTACAAGAAAGCAAACTGAATATGTAGCGTGCGTCACACCCAAGCCGGCAGCGGGCCTTGGCTCCAAGCATCTGCCTTTCAGCATCAGTTTCCACACCACTACTGTGTTTGCTCTACGTATTGCCTATAGCATTTAAGCTTCTGGTCTAAAGAATTGTCTGGATTACTGTAAACTTATTTCCAAAGATCTTTTTATAGAGTACATTTGTTGTAAATGTTTTAAAGCCAGCCATAAAATCATACTCTGTTCCCTAAATAAAATTCTGTGTGAGAAAAATCAAAGTATGTGATGAATACAGTCATTAGAAACGCAGCAACTACCATACCATAGGAATTAGCCCCCCTCCAACAAACTATTCATGGGCACACTAACACCTTCTCTGGAAGGTTTCTTGTCCTTTACTTACTATGGTTTAGAAGGTTATATTATACACTCTATTACTATAATGGGATACGTGAAGCTAAGTGTCTTTCTGAAGAAGAGAGATTTATGCTACTGCTGTTTTTGCTAAATGGACATGTAGTCAAATGCTTTGTACTTATATCTGCAGATTAGTGCTACACTCAGCTCTGGTTAGAGAAATTCCTTTTTCAGTGTATTTATTCTTTGAGAGTTTGTATATACTCATACAATATATTCTTTTGCAGTAGATGTCTCATAACTGGTCAAAGTGCTAAAAATGTCAGTGTTGAATGTTCCACTCTAATTAGGACTTCTATGTCACCTCCCCCATCCCAAGACCTATGGAACATCTTGGAACATCAGGCAGGAAGATGGGGAAGACTGTTGTAGAATGTTCTTTTTGGAACATGGTATGGCAATTACACTCATGGACTCACAGCAGCTGTGGTTACCTGCAGAAGATAAGACAAAGATTAGGCTGTCAGCTCTCCATCATAGATGAGACCCACTCATCCCTGAGGAGCAATTGGCAGTTACTGGTTCCAGAGGGAAGGGGTATCACTTTCTTCAGTAGTGTATCCATGGGTAAGCTGCCTGTGTGCCAGTAAATAACTCATTTGTGCTCATGCAGGCAACCCTGATTAAACTCAGAGGGTCACAACAAGAACCCCTTCTGGGAAGAAGGGATTCAGTGGGAAGAAGAGTATGTTAGAGGAGGGAGTCTGTATGATGGATATATGTTATCTACATGTATAAGAATGCCAAATAATACATTTAAATTTTTTAAAGAAATACAAACATACATCTAAGAAAAAAAAAGAAGAATGAGAAGAGGTTTATTTAGTTCACAATTCTGGAGGCTAAAGGCCTGGTACCAGTATCAGCTCAGCTGTGGCGATGGACTTGGGACACACAGTATCACCATGGCAGAAGGAAGGTAGGGCCATTCCAGAGTGGCCCTCTAAGAACAGATAGCTCAGGATCCCACGAACACTGCCTCAACCTCTTCTCAGGGCATGCCCTCAATCATCTAAGGACTGCCTACTACCTGCCCCACCACTGCCCAGCTCTTCCAGACTCAGGACCATGTCTCCATCACAGGAAACTTCAGGAGATAACTACATCCAAACTATAGGAGAAATGTGGGTGAAATGCTGGGTAGCCCTTAGGAAATGCAAAGCAGCCAGCTAAATCCAAGAGAACACTTAAAATTAAGTCAAACATTCGTGTTTTAAGACAAAAGGGGTTGAGGAGACAGAAGGAGGTAGAGTGAGTATTTCCAATACCAACGCAGGTAGTTGCTGTAATCAATACACAGCATAAAGCCCAGGTGATCTCATTTCCCAGGAGACCTCAACAAACATCACCTTGGTTTCTAACAGCGCTTTGGTTTGATTGGCTCAGTCCACTCAGTACTGACCACAACAGAAAGCCTTGCTCATAATGCAAGTCACTGGTGTCATATGAAACATTTCCCTTCATTTGCTAATGTCGAAATATTCTGTCACTTGCTAAATTAGAAATTAGGAACCAATTTTTTTACATGCCCTCTCCAAAATTTAGTGAATTAGAGCAGCTGTGAAGAAATTGAGAAACATGCATTGACTATAGATTTCTCCAAAATCCATCCATAAAACGGTGAAGGGTTTTCTGTTTAATAGATTCTCAACAAGTTACACACTGTGCTCGCTGAAGCAAGAAGTAAAAAGAAATGATTGAGCAAGATTAGAAGGTGGCGACGCAGACCCTTTTCTCTGGAGTGTTTCAGGGTTGAAATAAAAGGCGTCGGGTAGCACTTGGCCTCAGCAACCAGGACACCAGCACCCTGCCCTTCTTCAGCTGCCAGGATGTAGAGTTCCTGGAGAGTCTATTCTCTCCCCGTATTAGGAAAATCGTTGAAGCAAAAGCTGCCAGCAGGACTTTCCAACTCATGCTGCCTCAGAAAGCAGTCTGGTTGTCTACTAGGAGAGACTGGGAAGCAGATCCAGATTCAGATTTGAACTGAAGTTCATACAGCCTCCGTTCTTATCAGCCTGCCTGGGGACAATTTGATCTTCAACAAGGTGGTATTCCGTCACAATCTGGTATACTCAAATATTTTAAATTTTAGACTTTTAAATAAGGAACTGTAGTTCAAATATCCTGTGTTCCCTGTTATTTCTGTACACACGCAATAAGATTTATGCACACATGCATGTCACTGGGCATACTGTAAAGTACACAAAGACTATAGGAGGTGCTTACGAGACACTGCTTACCAATTATGCAGCGCATGCAAACAGCACAGCCTGTATGAAGACACACAGTAGCTTTTCAGTGAGCATCTTCCAATGTACTCGTTTTCAATGTATTGTCTGATATGTGCCTTTAGCATATTCACTGAAGCATCAGAATTCATGTACACACTCTTACCAGAATAAATCAGTACTCTGGAATTCCATTTTGAGATTTAGATTTTTTTCTTATACTTTGGGTTTAAAATTCTTCTAGTGGTGGTGCCTGAGGGATGTCCTGGTGCCTGCAGGATATCCAGGTGCCTGCAGGAGGCCCTTGTTACTGCAGGATGACCAGGTACCTGTCTGATGTCTGGGTGCCTATGGAATGTCTGGGTACCTTCAGGAGGCCTCAGAACCTGGTGTCTGTGGTAGGTCTGGGTGCCTGCAAGATGTCCTGGATGCCTGTTGGATGTCCATGTGCCTGTGGAAGGCCCTGGTGACTCTGGATGACCAGGTGCCCATGTGGTGTCTGTGTACCTGCAGGATGTGCAGGTGCCTGCAGGATGCCCTGGTGCCCACAGGATGTCCTGGTGCCTGTGGAGATCCTGCTGACTGCCAAATGACCCTGTAACTGTGTAATGTCTAGGTACCTGCTAAATGTCAAGGTACCTACAGGATGTCTGGGTGCCTACAGGATTTCTGGGTATCTGCTGGATTTATGGGCACCTAGGGGATGCCCTGGTACCTGTAGGTGGTCCTGAGATCTGTGGTATGTCCAGGTGCCTGTGGGATGACCAGATGTCAGTGGATGCCTGTGGAAAGACTGGGTGCCTACATGATATACAAGTATCTGAGGGATTCCCTAATGCCCATGAGAGGTCATGATGTCTCTACAGGGGAGTGGGATGGGGGGAGTGTGAGGGAATGCTTGTAAAATACCAGGGAGCCTGCTTGGTGTCCTAGTTTGGGCGATGAGGCCCAACTTCAGACCAGACTCTATCATGCTTTGTCTCAGGCTGGTATGATCCAGGTCAGTGTCCATAATCAGAGCAGCCTTCTGCCTCCAAAGACCATGATGATGCCCACTATTCATGCTCCCGACACATAAGTTTGACTTAATTTTCTTTTTTTTTTTTTTCAGAGCACAGGGGTGGGAGGGTGGAACAAGGAGGAATGAAAAGAGCGTGTTATCTAGATACATTGTATGAAACTTAAATTATTTAAAGAAGTATTATTTAAAATTTTTCCAGTGGAAATTCAACATCTCCCACCTCTTTCTGCCTCCCTTTCCTCTACCTTCACCCCTCACAGGTCAAACAAGAGAACTCATGGCCACTACTTCCTCTAAATATTATGCATATTATATTTAAATGGTTTTTCAGTTTACTAACAACAGATATATTTAAATACATTCAAGTATACCTCACAATAATCTGAAACTTGTCTACAGCTAATTTTTGTACAAAATAATTACATCCCCAGCATGGTTGAAACTGTCAGTCAACATGTACAGTCCAGGTGGCTGTACCCTGCATACACTCTCTCTCCTCTCCTCGGGTATCTTTATACAAAACTCTTCTAATCATAACACAGGTTATTTTTAAGCTGCCTTATTCCTCAGGCAAAGGCAAGGTCTTTAGCAACATAATACACATAAGAGCTACAAACAATGGGAGGATATCATTTGAAATGAAAAGCATCTTTTCTCAGTGATCATATGGTATCAGTGGACTTTTCAGAGTCCAGGAGCTTGAGTTGCTGCTGAATAATAGAGGAGTCCAAGGGTATGCACAAGAAAGGGAAGAGGAGATGGACAGGTTTATTCCCATCAGCCTTAAATACAGTTCCATACAGCTTTTAGAAGTCCGTGCCTGGGCCAGACGGTCAGGGTGCTCTCACATCCTCCCAGGGATTTCTTCCCTTTCCCTTTCATCAGTATGAGAATATTTCTCCTTTCATTCCTATTATAGGATCTTCCACTATTGAACTATTCCTTACAGCATGTTCTTTCTTTGTTCAATTGTAATCCTTTTAATATCTGAAAAGGTAACAGCTTCGCTTTATTTATATAAAGAAGATAGCCTCTGGAATCAGACTTCCTGGGCTGGAGCCTCACTTCCAACATCTGTTAGGTGTATGACAAACAACAAGTCACTCAAAATATTTGTGCCTCATTTTCCTCACGATAGGCAAGATTTTTTTGAAGGCTGGGGGAGCTCTCCTTATGTAGCCCAGGCAGTCATGAAACCTGTAGTCTTCCTGCTTCGGCTTCCTAGTGCTGCATCGCAGAACTGAGAGGTCATACCTAGCAAGACTTAGTTTTCAAAGATAAGCAAAGCAGTTACTGTTTAACAGGATGAATGTTCGATAATGTTGAAAAATAACTAAACTTTAGTTCCACAAACGAGTGTCATTTCTTTGCCTGTGCTATTTTCTTAATTATATTGCTCATATATACATTCTAAACTTACAATTTTCTCTCTCTGCCAAATCTCCTTTAGTCTTTAACTGCACAGAGTTCCCTTGAATCACTTCAGTATTTTGTTTACTTAAAATCCTTATCCCCTGGAGCTGGAGAAATTTAGAAACCAGAAGTTTAGAGCACTTGTTGCTGTTAAAGAGAACCAGGGTTCGAGTCCCAGCACCCACAGAGTGGTACAACCTTTTTTAACTCCAGTTCCAGGGAATCCAACTCATCTTCTGACCTCCTCAGACACAAGGCACACATATAGTATGCATATATGCATGCGGGAAGGCAATCACACACATAAAAGAAAATAAATAAATCTAAAAAACATTTTTAGCTCAAAGCTATGACTATTAAGTTTGCAAAAGCAACAAAATGTTCCACAGACAGCACACTGATGATTCTCTGTGAACTCAGAAAACCGAGCTTTCAGAAAGTCACGGGGTGCTGCAATTTGATATTTCCACCAAAGTTCACTTGTAGAAAAAGTGCTGAAAGTTGGGATGTCTAAGAGATGCCTGCTCAGGAAAGCTGTCCCTTGTGCATGTGCTAATGCTGCCACCACAGGAGTGGGGTCATGATTGTGAGAGTGGCTTTACGTATTATAAAAGTAAACTAGACCCTAGACTCTAATGGGCTCGCTCTCTCTCTCTCTCTCTCTCTCTCTCTCTCTCTCTCTCTCTCTCACACACACACACACACACACACACACACACACACACACACACACACACATTCCACTTCCTGCCATTAAATAGCATAGCAGGAAGGCCCTAACACATGCTGGCACTTTGATATTGGACTTCCTGATATCCAACTTCAGGATTCTGTGAGAAATTTCTTTACCAATTGCCTGGTTTCCTCTTATTTGTTTGTTTAATGGGCTGATTGACTGGTTGGCTGATTAACTGGCTGGCCTCAAACTTGTGATCCTCCTTCTTCAGCATCCTGGGTGTGGAGATTAAAGGTTTAAACCACCACATCCAGTAAGTACCTGGCATTCTATTATAGCCACACACACACAACAGACTGGGGCTCAAGACAAACAACCATCCCGGGGACGGAGAAATGCAGATTGCTGATATAAAATATGGGATGCAGTGGACAAAGGGTCCTTCGGCAGGCCTGTGGAACGACACTTCCAGCTGTGAGTGATTTAAAAACAGAATAGTCCTAAACCTTTTCTTCTTCCACCAGCACACACTTTCTCATCTTTATCACGGCACTGGAAGGATAGGAAGGAGGGAGGCATTAAAGAGATGCTGAGCTACATTAAGTAAGGCAGTGCTCTCCATGCACCACCACCAATATGCTTTTATTTAAATTTTGTTTGAAAAGAACAAAAAGTCAAAAATATCCACAGTCCCATAATAGCATTATATAAGAAAGGAAAGCCTCCTCTATCTAATCCAGTTCCTGGAGTAAGTTACTGACAATATTTTGGAGCTTCAGCTGTACACATAGATATGTCCATATCTGTTATATATTCCTAGGTCTCTATATAAATACAAATACCTGGATCTTTTTAATAGCACATTTTACACTTGCATTCTTGTCACTCATTTTCACACAGGTCTACTACTCAAACCATCCTCCACTTCACACGTCATGTGCATCTACACTCGCTGCTCTTATTTATAGATTTATTTTATGGGTGGGGTTTACAATTGTGTCTGAAGCATAGTGGGCACAGTGTGATTCTAAGCTACTGCTTACATTATTCCTCATTGTTATATGTATATGTATGCCTTTCCAATCGTGGACGTACTTCTCTTTATCAAAAGACGTTTAAGGCTGCAGTGTTCCTCAGCTGATAGAGTGTGTAGTGATTTGAATAAGAATGGCTCTCATAGGTTCATATATTTGAATGTTTAGGGAATAGCACCATTTGAAAGGATTAGGAACTGTGGCCTTGTTGGAGAAAGTGTGTCACTCAGGGGTGGGCTTTGAGGTTTCAAAAGCCCAAGTGTGGCCCAGTGGCTCTCTCTTCCTGCTGCCTGTGGATCAGATATAGAACTCTCAGCTCCTTCTCCAGTACCATGTCTGCCCGTGTGCCACCATGCTTTCTATTACGCTGATAATGGACTAAGCCTCTGAAACTATAAGCAAGCCCCAATTAAATGTTTTCACTTATAAGAGTTTCCATGGCTATGCCGTCTCTTCACAGCAATGGAACATTGACTAAGACAGAGTGTTTGCCTAGCATGCACAAATCCCTGAGTTTGATCCTCAGCAATGCATAAGCCAGACATAAGGTATGATAGCACATGCCTAGAATCCAGGCCAGTAGAAACAGGAAGATCAGAAGTTCAAGGTCACCCTTGACTATATAATAAGTTCAAGGCCAGCTTTAGCTATAAGGGAAAGAGTGGGAGGTAGGCAAGGAGAGAAAGAGAGAGGGGGAGGGGAGTTTCAATGAAGCTATGTCACTTAGAAAAATAATGTCTATGTCAGGACCCATAGACTACCTGGCAGAAACCCCAGTGCCAAACATGAGAAACCTCCTTTTGAATTGATGATCAGGAGAGTTCAAGAGATGCCCAGAATATGATATTCTATTGTTGTTGCACTTGGTTGCCTCCAGAGGTTTAAAGAAAATCCCTATTGCTGAAGGCACAATGCACTTCAGCCACAGAATTCAGAGAATTTGAGCTGGATCTGATCTTAAATCTTCCTCCCTGAAAACTAGCTTTCATAGTATTGGAAGACACTATCAAAGCGGCCAAGGAAAGGAACCAATCAATAGTCCTACCCAGTTATACCACTCATAAACCATAAAAATGTCTTGCACCGCAATAGTGATACTCATATCTTATTTGTAACCAACAGCTGTCTAGCTGGACTTAAGAAGCTTCTCTTTTCAGCGGATGGAGACTATTACAGAATGTCACATCTGATCAAAATGAAGGTAGGAACAGATAGTGGAGTTTCTAGTCCCAATTGTTACATCTTCAACACAATCTCCACAACAAAGGATCAGAGAACATCACAGAACAGTGGGCAGGCAGATTGTAAGAACTGGAGAAGCAGGAAGTCTGCTGTAAGATTGTGTCTACTGGAAATAAAAGGGAAGCCTCACTCATGACACCTCAACAGTGTGATTGCCAAAATAAAATGCTGAACAGTGACGACACAAATAGACATGCTAACATATACGAAAGAATTCTCATGGAGCCAATAGATTTTTTTAAGAAAACCTACAGGAAACTAATGACTGCTGTGAGAGAGAGAGAGACAGAGAGAGAGAGAAAGAGAGAGAATTAGAAAAGTCTTCCCTAGGGAGGTACTGCCTAATTGGTTATCTAATACTAATACATATAGATACAAGCAACACTAAACGGACTCAGTGGGTAGTGTGTGTGTGTGTGTGTGTGTGTGTGTGTGTATGAATGCACATGCTAAAACAATTATATTTAGATAATAAAAAGGTTATGAATTTGAGAGAGTGGATGCACAGGAGGAATTAAAAGGTGGAAAAGGATGGAAATTATGCAAATACAGTACTCATTGCATAAAAGTCTCAAAAAAATTTTAATTTAAAAATGTTTAAAGCCACTGTTGAAAAAAAAAACTACTGTTGCTGGGTGGTGGTGGCACATGCCTTTAATCCCATTACTTAGGAGGCAAAGGCAGGCAGATCTCTGTGAGTTTGAGGCCAGCCTGGTCTACAGAGTGAGTTCTAGGAAAGAAAGAAAGAAAGAAAGAAAGAAGAAAGAAGAAGGAAGGAAGGAAGGAAGGAAGAAGGAAGGAAGGAAGGAAAGAAGGAAGGAAGGAAGGAGGAAGGAAGGAAGGAAGGAAGGAAGGAAAGAAAGAAAGGAGGGAGGGAGGGAGGAAGGAAGAAGAAGAAGGAAGGAAGGAAGGAAGGAAGGAAGAAAGAAGAAAGAAAGAAAGAAAGAGAAGAAAGAAAGAAGAAAGAAAGAAAGAAAGGAAGAAGGAAAAAAGGAAAGAAAGAAAGAAGAAAGAAAGAAGAAAGAAGGGAGGGAGGGAGGAGGGAGGGAGGGAGAAAGGAGGAAGAAAGGAAAAGAAAAGAAAGAGAAAGAGAGAGAGAAGAAAGAGAGAAAGAGAGAGAAACAAAGAAGAGGGAAGAGAGAAGGAAGGAAGGAAGGAAGGATGGAAGGAAGGAAGGAAGGAAAGAAGGAAGGAAGGTAGAAAGGGAGAAAAAAACTTCTGTTACAAAATATTTTCCTAACACATCTGTTTTAGATTCTTAAAGACCTAGGGTCAGCCATTACAAAACTTCTACTATTTAAGATTTTCTCTATGACTTTGAATTGTGTTATTTTTGGTCAACTAAGACCAAAACACAGAAGCAAATTGCCCAGACTGTTGTGGCTACTACCGATAACTATGAGTCTGGGAAAAGATATCTGAACAATTTTATTTTCTGTAAGCATGAATCAAACCAAATTTTTACAAATAAAATACTACTTTAAATATTAGAGTTGAGTGCAGAATTTTATTTGATTAGAGGATTTCATTACCAAAAAATTTGCAGTCTACTTAGATAGTTTTTTCCTGTAGAACATCATTTGTCTCCACTACACTTTAGACAAAATTCATCAGACAGGTAATTTGCCACTGAGATAGATAGCTGGTGTCTGACAGGAAGGCACACTGCTTTTGACTGAAGGAAGATCAATATGTTCCGCAGGCCAGGAACATAGACAGCAAAGATGCTCTTCTGGGCCTAATTTGTATTCGATGGTTAGTTGAGGGCCACCCAACTCTGCATTCACTGGAGCACCAGTGTTAGGACAAAACATTTTTCTGGATCTCAAGTGCCAAACAGAATCTCAGCTGCAGGCTAATAGTTTTGTGCCTTAAATGTAGGAGAATGTGCTTTGGGAATAATGTTGAGGACACAGGTGGTTTAAACACCCATATCTATCACTGCCAGACCTTATTGGCCAATTAAAAATGGAAACTTCCTAGCTAATAAATAGTCAATCCCCATTTTCCATTCTCCCTCAATCCCTGGTAATCACTAACTCTCTTTCTGTCTCTGTGTTGCCTATTCTAGATATTTCACCTAAATATTCAACCCACAAACCAAGCCTTTTAGTTTGGCTTCTTTCTCTTGGCATCATGTCCTCAAGCTTCATGCTGAAGTGCATATTACTATTTCATCACTTTGTATGGCTGAGCAATATTCTTCTGTCCGTCCATTCATAGTTAATGAATAATTTGGTTGCTTTTACTTTTTTTATTTTGTGAATAGTACAGCTATGAGTATCTGTGTGCTAGTTTTTGCTTGACATCTGCTTTCAATTCTTTGTAGCATATATACCAAGGAATATATGACCTACTACCTAAGTGACCTAGTACCTCTGTATTTAACATTTTAAGTAACTAGCCAGCTGTTTTACACACTCCTACACCATTTCACACTTGCACCAGTGTTTTACAAGGGTTTCAATTTCCCTAGATCCTAGTCAGTATTTTTTATGTATGTGAAGTGCTACCTTTTGGTGCTTTCTATTCATATCTCTTTAGTAATTAATAATAATAATCTTTTTTGTGTTCAATTAGTACTGGTATAACTCCTGTGGAGAAACATCTATTTAATTCTTTGCCCATTTTTTTTAACTGAGTCATTCATTTTTGTTACATTGCAAAAGATTATTTCTTCTGGATAAAATCTCTTTTCAAATGCATAATTATCAACTATTCTTCTGCATTCTGTAGCTTGTCTCTTTTGATGGCGCACAAGTTTTTAACATTTGTTGACTCTGACATCTGTTTTTCTGGCTGCTTATGTTTCTACTATCATATGTATAAAACCATTGTCCCTTAAAACTTCAAGTTACAGATAAAATGAGGGACATGTATCTAAAATACACTAGAACTGTATTTGCTGTTCCTTTCATCAGAGGTAGAGTATATTTCCATCATTATGAAACTGCTGACATGCTCTGACCAATACAAAAGAAGTGATGTTTGAAACTCAGGCCCACACAGACATTACTAGAAAAGCCCCGCTACATAGGAAAGGCTGAGTCACCCCAGTAGACATCCAACAAATGATATCTTCTTGGACTTGGATGTAAGTAAACAAACCCACCTGAGAAAGCGCAGCCAGTACTGTATAGATCAGAAAGCCACACAGATGGCCATGGTATCACTTGAAACTTAATTTAACAGAAGAATGAAATATTGCTGTTTCAGCACTGTTAGAGAACCATTGGCCAAATATACCAGTGATGAAGTAACATTCCACGAGGGTGCCACTGGAATGGTGACAGAAGACATAGAAGGCCAAAATCACATGACATTTCTGAGGCAATAACAAATATTCCGGCTTTCTGGAAGACTAACGCACCAACCTGTGAAAGACACAGAATAATTATACCATTCATCTATTCGATTCACTTAATCTGACCACTTAAAACTACCTGATGTTTGTTTTGAGGCTAGAGATTGACCCCCAGGCCTTGTGTATGCTGGGCAGGTGCTTTACTGCTAAACTATATAGGAAATTTCAATTCTTTTTGTAAAAATTAACTTCTAAACAACAAACTTTTCTCAAATTAAAAATTTTTAAATGCAACTCTAAATTGAACTACAATTATAACCAAATATGGAATACACTGGGTCGAGAAATTAAAATACATTGGAAAATGTATGACCTTAAGACAGTACCTTTGTGAGAAATCTGCAAGGCGTATGATGATCGTAGCACAAATGTCCAACCAGGCTTTCAGGAAGACCACGATTGAAAACCATTAACATTAAATTTTAAGATGCAGAGACAGAGCAATCTAAAAACATAAATGTGCCTAACGAATGTCAAAAGAACATAGCTTTGGAGTCTTTTCCCCAATAGGAAAAAAAAAAGCTGAGCCGTTACAAGGTTTCCCAACAGAATTTCATTAAAGAATTAATGTCATTTCAAAATCGTTTCTCTACACCACAGAAAAGGCTGCTCTTCGTGACAACGCTCCTCAAAGCATTGCTTTAAATGCTATTTGGCTGCGCTAAGATAGACAATTAATATTAAGTCACAGTGAAGTGTAGTGTTCCAGTTGTACAAATCCATTACTTACAAAGTGTCAGATAGAAAAAGGGCTATTGAAATCTAATGAAAAACTGTAGTGCTTAATAAGAATAAGATTTTCAAAACATTATTGGTAAGCCAACAAGCTGAAAAGTCCCTGCAGAGACTTTTGTTTAGTTCTTAAATTACTTTCAAACTCAGAGCTTAAGAAGAAAGAGAATCAAAACCCCAAACTTTCAAACCTTTAATAAAATGTCAATGATTCTCTTCGTATAGCATCCCATAAGGACTCCCCATTCCAGGAATCGCAGATTCAAAAGTGAAGTAAACAACAAGTGGATTCTCTTAAAATCACTCAAAAGCAGCAAGCGTATACAAGTCACTCAAAGATCTCCGGGAAGGAAATCCAAGTGAATGCCATGCACCTCACCACCAGCCTAGAGTCAGGGCTCTTTTGTGGCAATTCTCTCCACATCAAATAGAAAATAGAGCTAAAAACTATTCAAACTATTTAGTATAATGTCAGGGTTTGTTTGTTTTTTTTTTTCAGCACTCTTATCAGGAAAAAAAATAGATGTATTTGTATTTCTTCTAATATAAAAGATTGAAAACCATTATGAAATGTCAAGCCATATCAGTTTTATTGCATTTTTAAATAAGTTTATCAGCTGCTTTATCAACGGATAAGTAAAAAGTGAAAATCAAAGTTAGATAGCTAAGAAATAATTTAGCTATGAATAAATTGCCTCCTGGAAGGTGTAAAGCACTTCAATGTCATTGGAGTGAAAAACTCACTTATAATTTTATAAATGTTTCTGAGCAAAAAAAGAAGGGAAAATGTATTATCACTTTTAACGGAATGCATTCAAGCATATAAAAAATTTCCTTAGAAATTTCAAGGGCACTGATGTGGCATACAATCTTCAAAGTACACGATCTTTGTTCTTGTGGCTACTAACTGTGCCAACACTCATTTTCTTTATTCAATATTATATGTCAGAAACACTATTATAAATCTACTTGTTTAAAACATTTTTCGTAGCTGCTGGGAAGTTGACTCAGTGGTTAAGAGCACTGGCTGTTCTTCCAGAGGACCTGGGTTCCCTTCCGAGTACATACAGGGCAGCTTTCAAACATCAGAAACTCCAGTTCCTAAAGATCCACCACCCTATTCGGCCTCTGCGGGCATCAGACGAGCTGCAAAGAGAAATACATGCAAGCAAACACCTACATATATAAAATAAAACAAAAATGAGTAATAAGGAAGCATTTTTCTAAATAAAAAAGGAAAAATTCTTATTTCCAAAAAAGAAAAAAAAAGTTAAAAGACATTTATTTTGAAAACAGTGAACGCAGGATGTTATCTCAGTTTTCCTGTATGTGTTGAGACTTGCTTTGTGTCCTGATATGTGACAGCGTATACAAGACCCTCGCAAGCCTGGGTCAGGCAAAATCGCAGTATGAAAAAGGGGAACTGGACACAAAATTCCAACCCTGCCCAAGAAGCTATTTCCAATCGATAGCTGCTAGCAGAGGGGAAATAATTTTCCTTCACTAGAGTGACATTGGGTATATCAACCTTTGGGGGACGCTTATTTTTAGTTATATTTAAAAATAATTGTTTTATGCACTGTTGGACGAGGGGCTGTCTAGGGTGTTCTGTATTGTCTGCAGGTATTGGATTTCTGTGGCGGTTGTTTAATTGCTAAGGATCTGCTTGTGCTATCAGTAAAATACCTGAGGAGTTCTGAATGAATAAAAACACCTGAGCTCAGATGTTCGGGGTGCCACTGTTGATCGAGTATGGCTCTAGCCAGGATGGTGGTTCCCTCGGCTGAGGTCTGGAAGAGTTTACACCTATGAATATGCCTGCATCTCTTCCTTGCTGAGCCATGGCACAGCAGCCTAACAACCACATCGAGCACTGTGTCAGTTTGAATAGGGATGGCCCCCAAAGGCTCATATGTTTGAATACATGGTCATTAGGGAGTGGCGCTACTTGACAGGGATTAGGACGTGTGGCTGTGTTGGAGGAAGTGTTTCTGGAGATGAACTTTGGGGTTTGAAACGCTCAAGCTAGACCCAGTGTCTTTCTCTCTTCTTCTTGCCTACAGATCCAGAAGTAGAACTCTCAGATCTTCCAGCACCATGTCTGTGTCTGTGCTGCCATGCCGATGGTGAAATAAACCTCTGAAACTGTAAGCAAGCCTCAATGAAATGCTCTTTTTTGTAAGAGTTGCCATGGTCATGGTGTCTCTTCCCAGCAATGGTGTCTCTTCACACAACTAATACAACCACATTCCAGGGCAGGCCCCATGCTCAGGAGTGATTGACCAACACAAATCAGACTCCATGATTTTTTTGTGCTTTTTAGTTCAGTTTGGTTTGGGTTGGGTTGGTTGGTTGGCTGGTTGGTTGGTTAAGAGAGACGAAAACATGAAGTTGGAAGGTAGGAAGATATGGCAGAATCTAGTAGGAGTTCAGGGAAGCTAAAGAATATGACCAAAATATATTGTATAAAATTCTCAAAAATAAATATTAAAAAAGAACAAAAAAATAAAAATAAATAAAATAAAAAGCAGTAAATGAATTATTTCATGTCAATATCAGTCAATCTAAGAGAATTCAAAGCCTACAAAGCTATCAAAGATTGCAGATCAAAGAATGATCATTCTTTGGACAATTTTTAAAAATAAAAGGACAACATCCTTTCTTGTCAATAACCCTGGTCTTAAGTCTTGACCTCCTTAAAGGTCATGTTTCCTAGAGCAAGATGACTAGCCTACCCGTTCCTGTTTCCTCATCTTAAACAGTGGGTAATACTCTGCTAGTTCTGTAAGAATCTTATTTGCTTTAATGGAAACCATGAAATCAATACGAGCACAGTCCTCAATTATTAATTATATAATTTCTCCCTAAATCTAGAACGTTAACTGCTATTCCCTTCTTGCTTAGAATATTCACAACTGGAATGTTCTCAACTCCCACATTTGTCCAAACCTAAATTCCACAAACACTTGATATAAACAGACTCATTCACTTTTGCTCTAGTTCCCACCCAACTCAACAGTCACACTGAGCTTAAAAGACAAAGATTCATAAATTAACACCATTTTACGAGGTTAACATGCCAAAACATAAAGCAACTATCAAATAATCATGTAATAACATTAAATAAATAAAACAAAATTTCTTGTATGCGCAACTAAATATGAAGCACCTTAGCTCACATGAAAACTTAAAACCTTACCAAAATTTCCAACATTTATCTTTCTCCATTGTGAATAAAAATGTATTCAAAGTCCTAAAAGAACTGAGAAATTTTGCCATCCTCCATTCAAACAGCAATAACTAGCCAGACATAGTAACGCACATACCTACAAACTCAGCATTCACTAGCTCTAAGAATTCAAGGATAACCCAGAATATCTGGCATGACCATGTTCTTAAAATTATTTTTTTTATTTACTATGAAAACAACACTTTTGTTCTATCATTGGGATACATAAGATGTAAGGAAAAGAAGGTGCATTTTTAGGTTCAAGTTAAGCATAGAATCCCTCCGGAGGTACTCTCTTTGAATAAAATTTAGTACCATGAAGCTTAGAGATGGCTCAGTTGGTAACAAACAGCGCTTGCCCTGAAATCATGGGTGCCTGGGTTCAAATCTGCTGCACCCTCATAAAAACCCTGGCATGGATGCTCATGCTTTGAACAGCAAAATGAATGATAGCAAAGACTATCAAAAATGACCACGTGAATTTAGAAAAGAACCACGTGGAACATCTTGAAATGGAAACCCTGATTGCTCAAAACCTGAGTTGAAGGCTAAGTAGCAGAGTAGACAGCACTGATACAACGATTAGTAAGCTGGAATAGAGAATATAAAGCAAAGATTCTGAAAAAAAAATTCAGGCAGCAAGGTAATTTTTCATCAAATCCTCTTTGGGTAATTTAATAGCAATTTTTTCTATATTGTCAAGATTTCGTGGAAATAAATATTCCTTCACTTCGGGAGGAAGAGAAGAGGATGGCATAAATTGCACAAGCTTTGTGTTAGCTATTTTAGAAATGCATATAAAAAAGTTCAAAGATCCTATCATTTGACCCAGAAGGTCTGTGCTGCAGACTATATCCTGAGGATATAGTAGAAACCAAAGAATTACAACATGGTTCTGGAAATGGTCTAAAGCCCAACAAAAATGAGTCGGTAATTCGCAGCATGGAACAACTAATAACTACGCTTTAATTTAGCTACTTGAATCTGTTATTTTTTTTATTCTGTACTATAATATATTAATAATATGCTGTCAAATTTTTAAGCAAGTTACAAAAGCATATAATTCTATTTGTACAAATTAATAGATCAGATGCTCCTGCATACATAAACACACCTATATGCAAATATAGATAGCTGATAGAATGATTGGTGATTCTTTCAGTTCATTGGCATTATAAATTATTTATAGTCTCTCTTGTTACACAGTATTTTCCAAAATACATTAATAGAAATAAGGCTAACTTTTAATTTAATAACAATATAGTTATGTACTGGTATACCTACTGGGGTGGCTCAGCAAAGAAGACACAGAGGCATTTTCATAAATGTAAACCCTGCCAGACTTTAGCAGAAGGAACCACTTGTCATGGCAATCATCATACCGGACAGTGGAGCCCTGAGAGCCTCATCTCAGGGGTTTTACTGATACCTGAGCTCCTCAGGTGTTCTATTGATAGCATATGAAGATCATGAGCAATCAAAAATATTTTACATAAATCCAACATCTGCAGACCACACACATGCCAAGGCCTAGGCAGCCCTTTCCCAACAGTGCACAAAACAACCATTTTAAACATAACAAAAAATAAATTTCTGCAATATAGCTATACCTTAGCGGTGACCTCGAATAAAAGCCTCAGAGCTGAAAAACGTTTCTACCAATGTAGTGTGTTCATTGTGTGAAGTAGGTTAAACTTATAATAAAATCGCACTTTTCTCAAGTTATTTCAAGCCTCTCCCTGTCATGATGGAATTTTCATTTCTTTATGTTAGTATACAAACGTGTCATTCAGCTCTTCCAAAGCACTACCCCAGATCGCAAATTTCTGTAAAACAGTGCCTAGGTTGCATATTTTCCATTTTTTTTCTCTGAAGCATTCTGGACACTGCAAGGATTCCATGAATATAGAATCCTTTCAGCGTTGGTACTCCAGCCCCAAGCCATCCTTTCCCCGGCTATTCAAAGGATACTCAGAAACTGTTCCATGTCCCGTTACCCATCCTCTAATGGAGACCGTGAAAGTCGCAGAAGGGCTTGTGACTCTGTGTTCTAAGAAAAGTTGGCACATTAACCAAGAACAGTGCAGCATAAATATTTCCCTAAAGTGCTCTTGGTAGACACATAAGCTTACTCAGCTGCCTCTACCACATTCCTAAAAAATAAAACTTAAAAGTCACCAAACCCAAAGTGCTGTATTGTCTTACAGTCTGACCACTGAAACGTTAAGAAGGAAGAAATCTTGGAAGTTTCCTGCTCTTTAATATGTAAATTCCAACTAACAGCAATCTTTTACAAGCAGCTGTTGCCTTTAATATTTCAACTTCTTCACGCTGAGATGTTTAAAACCTGTCCAGTTCTCAGAACTGCTTTCTCATTAAATATCAGCTTTACTAATTACCATGTAATAACTCTTCTCCCCTGCCTGAGAATTACGGAGGTAGGGAGGAAACGCAATGGATTTTGAGCAAGAGGCTAATTAAAATATTTTATTATGAAACTTGTCTGTTCAAAGATACATGGAAATTATAATAGGTGAATTTTTATTTTCCATTACTTGGCACACATCATTTAGATGTGGTTTCTTTTCTCATTCTACAATCCACAATGTTCACTGACAGTCACGGAATGTTCCATGGTTAGTTCAGCTCCACAGGAGACAGGAACATGATCCTTGATGAATTAAAGATAAAATATTTTCCAACAAAAAAAAAAAGCCCTTGAAAAGAACTGGAATATTGTAGTAATGATATTTCTTTCTTTTCTGTGACAACTTCTTACATTTGAGTTCTGGGATAATGATATGGCTTAAGTATTAAATAATCCAGATACATCCCTCTTGTTTATTTCTTCCTGCCTTGTGAAAGCAATAGCTGCAGCTCAAACTCGTGCAGCTTCATGTTAGCTTTCCATGGATTTTTCACTATATGAGCAACAGAAACAACAAAAAATACATAGTCAAATTGATAGCCATAACTTCCTGGTCCCAAGAAAACAGCTTTCAATAATCTGAGCCATCCACTAATCAATGAAAAAGTGAGCTGACCTCTAGACATGATAACTTTTCCCATTTGTAAACTTGCCTACACACACACACACACACACACACACACACACACACACACACAACTTCACTGCTCAAAAGAATCTATGGAATAAATGCATGCATGCATGAATGAACGAATATCTCACTCACAGTGCTGGTAACAAGCCCAAAGACATCATTTCACTATGAGAGTGAACTGTATACAAGACACAATTACTATTTTCTCCAGAACAAGAAGAGCAGTAGGAATGGAAAGGAGTGAATGAAACAAAGAGACAGTCAACCACGTATAAACTACTCTCCTAAAGCATTCACAGAGCAAATGAAGCTTGGGCTACCACTTGGAGGTAAAAAAAACTCTCCAAACGTGAATCAAAATGTCCACTCCAAGCAAAGAAAACAGCATGTGCAGACAGTACAGAGCCTGTGTGCAATGCTTTAGAAAATTAGTAGGCATTTTCACACATAATTAAGCAAACACTCAACCTACAATCTAACAATTCCACCTGTAAATATCTAAAAGAATAAACCAATAGACTCCCTCCTCCCCCTCCAAAAAAAAATAAGATTTTAATAAGAATATATCTGGGTACTTCGTTCACAAACAAAAACTGTCAAACACCCGCAAGACAAACACATTGAGTAAGGTTTATACAACGGAAACCACTCAACAGTGGTTTCTCCTGCTTCATTCAATAACAGATAATTTCAAAAAATAAGTTAAACTGAAAAAGCCAAACAGCAGAGAGGTGCATACTCCATGTGTGCACATGTATAAAGTCCGAGAGCAGTTGAACTTAATCAGTGCTGATGGGATGAGAACAGCAGTTTAGAGGAGAAGAGGAGAGCCACATGAAAAAAAGCACAGAACTTTTGAATCCCAAAGCTCAGGAGACAGAAACAGACAGATCCCTGTGTGTTCAAGGCCAGCCTCATCTGTATAGGGAATTCCAGGCCAGCCATCTCAGTTGGTGTTGTAATCGTTAGGGTCTTGTTTAGACTGTTACAGTGTTGAGAATTCATAGGCATGGCTTTCCTTTCAGATCTAGAAGACAATCTCACAATAGACTTCCTAGTCCTCTGCTGTGCACAATCTTTTTACCTCATCTTTCTGTGATGTTCCCTGAGCCTTAGGTTATAGAGGTTGTGTTGTAGATGAATCACTTGAGGTCACAATCACCCTATGGTCAGTTGTTCTCTGCATTTTGACCAGATGTGGACTTCTATGATGGTTTCCATCTTTTGCAAAAAGAAGCTTCTTTGTTGAGGGGTGAGATCTGTGGGTCTAAGTATTTAGAATGCAGTTGGGAATTATAGCAGTGTAGAAAGGTAGCGGTAGTGGGTTCTTCTGTAAGATCCATGAGCTCACTAGCTAAGAAGAGTTGGTTAGGTTTATAAAAACAGGCATGACCCTACCAATTGCCTTGTCAGTTGGTGGGAGATAGCTCGTGGGGTTCCATCCCTAGATAAAGAACTACAGGATGTTAATGAGTGCTGAGAGAGATTATTTCTGTCTTCCCCAGGGATGAGTCCCCTAGCTGGTTATCCAATTCTGAGTAATCAGCCCAAAAACATATACATACAAGCAACTCCAAATGAACTAAGTGGGTTGCATTTGTACATGTATTCAGATAGATGATAGGTAGGTAGATAGATGATATAGATAGATAGATGATAGATAGATAGATAAATAGATAGATAGATAGATAGATAGATAGATGATAGATAGATAGATAGATAGATAGATAGATAGATAGATAGATAGATAAGGGACCATGAATTTGAGAGTGGGGAAAAAACATTGGACAAGGTAGAGGGAACTGATACAACTATACTTTAATTAATTAAAAATAAAAATGTAAAAAACAGGTGCAGGGAATCACGCTGTAATCCCAGTGCTGGGGAGGTAGAGACAGGAGGCTCCCTGGGGCTTTTAGGCCAGTCGGTCTAGCCAAATCAATGAGCTCTAGACTCAAAAAGGAACCCTTTCTCAAAAATGAAGGTGGAGATGGACTGGAGAGATGGAGAGCTCAGCATTGATGACCACTTCCCATCCTTCCAGAGGCCTGAGTTTTGTTCCCATCATGTAGGGTGGCTCAGCTCCAGCTCCAGGGCATCCCTGCCTCTGGCCTCTGCCAGCACCTGTCACCATTTGCGTATATGCACACATACACATGCGTATACATATAATTTTAAAATAGTAATAAAATTTTAAATTTTCAAAATAATAAGTTAGAGAGTGATTGAGAAACACCTACTGTCAGCCTTTGGTGTGTGTACACAGTTACAAGTACATCTACATGCACATACATGAACACATACACACAAAAACATGTAAAACTCGCAAGACGTTAATAAAAATGAAATAAAGACCTAATCTTGGCTAGAAATACAGTTAGCTTTCACCAAGCCTGCGATTCAATCCCCAGGACTGCATAAGCAGACAAGTCAGCGCATCCTTGCAATCCCAGCACTAGGAAAGCAGAGGGAGGAAGGGCATTCATTCAAGGTCACACTTGCGTACACAGGAAGTTAGAGGACATCCTGGGCTACATGAGACCCAAGTACTAAAAGAAACAAAAAAAACTTAAGTATATGAGGTTTCAAGACATAGGACGGATCAATCTTCTGCTATCTCAGAAGAGGCTAAAACCATAGAGGACCCGATAAAGAGACACTTACGCCTCCATGCCACCATACTCGCGCTGGAGTTTCCTGGTGCTTTTACTTTGGCGTGATGACACTGAATAAGATCACGTGAAACCACAGCGACAAACGCAGATGACACAGTGCAAGCTTTGCTTTTGTCCTCCCCATCTACATTTTTTACATTTTATTACTCTAGAACTGATTTTTATTTACTGGTGCATCTAAGAAAACTGACGACACTTTCACGGTCCTGTGAAAGTCACAAACGTGGTTGATTTTGTCAAATTAGTGAGCCCTGAACTCATGATCACAGTTAAAAACGCGCTCATACTGCAGGGAAAATAAAATCACGGCAAGAGGGATAAAACGCTTCTTTGTCTCCTCAGGTGAGCAGTAATATATAAAACATTAAATGCGTAGTCACCCTCTCTAATGACTTCAGTAAATAAAGGACGAGGTAAAACCTATTGACAAGAGTATACAAAACAAATGGTACACTGTTCTAAATATGAGACTGGAGAGGAAGCATGATGAGGAGGTAGAAGATGAGAAGACTGTATTGGTTTCCTATCCCTTAATGAAGCACTGACCTTCATTCAGGGCTCAGGAGCAGGGACTGCAGTGGAAGTTATTCAGAGACTGGCACTGCAATCTGAGCGTGTCAGGCGTTGTAACTTAAAACAAGCTTCAAGATCAGGGCATAAATACAAGAGAAGTCATTGATCTGTGTTGCTGCTTTCTCCAACCCCGCTATAAGATTTTTATCAAAGCTCACACTCAGCTAACAATGAGCAAGCCAGGATTGGCAACTAGCAAGAAAAACCTAGACTTTAGGAATCCCAATTTGCCTCATTCAGGATGAAGGGTAGCTCGAAAAACCTTGTCCCTAGGAAGACAAGTATTTGAGAAAAGCAATAGTGGAAACAGAGGCAGGAGAAGAGGCACCTGGGAAAGTTGCTGTTGTGTAAAAGTTCATAAATCATAATTCATAGACACCCAGCTCTTGGGACCTAAAGTGTTCCCGGTTCTTTATTAGAGCGTTCAGAGAGGTCAGCTTCCTTTACTTCATTTAAACCTTTTTGTTTGTATTTTGTTTTTTGTTGTTTTGTTTGGTTTTGTTTTTTTGAGACAAGGTTTCTCTGTTATAACTCTGGCTGTCCTCAAAGAGATTCGCCTGCCTCTACTTCCCGAGCTAGGATTAAAGGCATGCACCATTACTGCCCAGCTCATTTAAACCTTTTGCCAAAGCAATAATTCCTTATCATCTTCATGTTAAGTCAACTGAGGCCAGGAGGATAAGGTATCTGTGTCACATGGTAAGGAAATAACAGGTCTAAACTTTATCTCTCATCTTGTCCCTCCAGGAGCAATATTATGTGTGTAAAACCACAATGGCATCGTCATTCATGAAATATAAAGGCTCTACCCTGGGCAGAGGGTAGATGTAGGAAACTGGGGGGGCATGCGGCAGTGATGGGGGAGGAGGGTATGGGGTGGTGTCACCCAGTGCTGGTTATATTCTCAGCCTCTACTTGTGTGCTGAGGACAAGGGTAGCATGTTGTTCGTGCTGTTAAAATTCAACAAGCTGTCCGCACACCATATATTCACTTTTATGTAGACATGCTCTACTTTTGTTAACAAAAAGATAATGCATTTATTCTTGATCCCAGGCTAGCTTTCTGAGTCTCCTTTATTTATCACTGGAATGGGAAATGGACATGTATTCCTGTCCTCTGAAATTTGTTTAAGAAGAGAAAAAGAAAAAAACTATATTTAGACAAATCCTTACCAACCATTAACTTAACCTTTTTCTTTGAAACAAGCTTCAGCACATTCACACAGCGATGGAAGATGGGAACAGACCAGATACAGATTAGGATCCTTCTCCTTTCGCCTTAATAGTAATAGTCATAAGATCCTGGACCTCGGTTTACCCATAAATACAAAGTTTTAGGTAACTTGAAAATCTATTTCTCAGGCATAGTATTCAGGATACTTAGACAAGAATATTCATACCTTACACTGTGAGTTATATTCATTTCATTGAGTAAAAAAAAAAAAAAAAATAGAAATCGGGCTGGTAGACACTGGCAAGAGGAGAGTGGATAATAAATAATACTATAAACCCATGCAATGAAATAGTCTGTGCAGATAAAGAACATGCATTGTGGTTATATGTGACCATGGATAGTTCTCAGAAGCATTGTACTAAAAAGCAATATACACATAAATACATAGGGGTATATATTAAGGTACTATTCATGGAAGCTAAAAGCAAGTAAAATGAAATATACTATTTAGGGATAAATGTATTCTGGTATCAAATAATAAGTAAAGCAATAATAAATACAAAATGTCATGCAATGGTGATGTCTGGTGGGAAGGAAGGAGATGAGGAAGGAAGTGAACAGGGCACTTTTCAACATTAATCCACATGTTGATTGGTCTGTTCATGAATATTTATATAGTTGTTATGCTTCATAACCTCCATGTTATCCCTTATGTATTAAACAAGTCATACATGTTTAAAGATTGTATATTTTGTTTTGAGAAATTGTTTGAGATAAAGGGGTAAGTACAAAATCCTAAAGACACCAATAAATTGTCCCTTTGATCTTCAGTTGCTCTAGTAATGTGGTTGTTCCCTGTGGAGAAAAGGTGGGAACATAATTGTTCTAGTGGCATTTACCATCCTCAGCTTTTAGCTTTGCTATAGCACATAACTGAAGGCAAAGAATGAGCTACATAGATACAATAGAATAAAGTTCAAACAGGAAGCCAGGTCCATTCTCCTCTAGAAGAAATTCTTGGCTCATCCTGCTAACACTATTTGAAAAGTAGGGCTAAGAAGGAACAGCACACAGAGTCCTTCCTTACAGAGTTCACTGGTTCTCAAGCCAAACAGAATTTTATAAAAATATTAAATCAGATCATTTCTAATAGTAAACAGGAAAAATAAACATTGAATTTTGGTACCTCTTCACATTTTTGGTTCCAGCTTATGAAAGTATGGTTTTCTTCTTTACTTTTCCAGTTTCAGGAAAACTTATATTATACTCTGCAAAAAGTAACTTCTGAGGGCAGGGTAGTATACCACTTACCTACCAGGCACAAGGCCCTGGGCACACACACACACACACACACACACACACACACACACACACACATGCACGCACACACATCAAAAGGTAAATTCTCTTTAAAAGATAATTGACTTTTAATACAATATATTTATTTATTTTTTGATAATTTCATACACTCATACAATGTATTCACCTCCAAATCTTCCAGATTCCCTCCATATACACATCTCCTTCCCACCTTCACATTTTTATAACTAATCTACTAAGTCTATTAGTATTGCCTATGTGTAAAATGTGTGTGCAACCATGTACCAGAACATGTTCAACCTGCCAGGAACCATACCCCTAAAGAAAACTGATTTTCCCTCCCTCCCTTAGTAGCTATTAATTGTGGATATTTCCTCATCTAGAGATAGGAGCTCATGTGCTCCTTCATGACCCATGCTAAGATGTTGATGGCTCTATCTTATGCAGATCTTGTGCAGGCAACCACAGCTACCCTGAGTTTTTGAGTATAGCAATCTTGTCATGTCCAGAAGACACTGTTCTACCCAAGTCCTTCACAAACTCTGAATCTTAATCTTTCTTCCCCTCTTCCATGACAACCTCTCAGCCTTGTAGGGGGTGGGTTAAATATAGATGTTCCATTTATGACTGAGCACAAAAGATAGCTGTTTCCATGCAAAAAGAAAGCAGAAAGGTCAAAAGACAGGTTTAATATTCTCCTTGATGTATCAATTTTACTGGGCTACAATCTCCATTTCCAGTTGTTAAGTCAAATACTAATATAGGTGTTTTTATAAAGGTATTTTGTAGATGTGATTGAAGTCCACAAGAAGTTGACTTTAAAAGGAGACTATCCTGCTAATGTAAGCAGGCTTGGTTTATTTAGTTAGAAGACCTTAGCTGCAGAACCGAAGACACTGGGAAGAATAAAGTCCACATGTAGGGAGCAGCTTTAGCCCCTGCCCTTCCTTCTCACCTCTCCAGTGGGTCTTATACTCGCTCAGCCAACCTTCATATTAGATGAGCCAATTCCTTGTGGCAAATTCCTACTGTTGCCTCTTTGCTTGTACCTTGACCAGCACTGATTGAGTCTAAGCTTCCCACCACAGAAGATCATAAGTAAATACATTCTTGGTCCTGTGTTTCCTCAACAAGTGAGAAATGATTCAGGGATTAATGGGATGTACAGAAGAATGCATTTATCTAGAATCTTCCTGGGAGCTATTGCACATACACTATCTCACCTCACTCTACCATAACCCAGGCAAGGCCATTGTTAGCAGCCCCAGTGAATGCACAAAGATACTGAAGTAACTTATAGGAAGCAATCAAGTCAGGATGGAGTGTTGACTCACAGGGGCTTCCATACTGCTTCTCCAGAAATATCAGCATTTGTTTTCTCATCAGCTTACACTCTAAAGTTTGCAAATAAAATACTATCACAACAATGGAAAGTAAAGGGTAAACCAGAAAGTAATCCAATTTAGTTAAAGGACTTGGAAAAATCAGGAGGATAATCAAATTTTTCCTTAGGCATTGGCAGAAACATAAAACTCAATTTTTATAACAGACTGTTGAATTCCTCCCAGGAATGCTGAAATAGATGCCTAAGTGACCCAGAGGGTTCATTTAAGTATCTACATTATAGAATTTGGGCTTCAATTTAAAGGGGGAAAAGTGATTCACATTGAACCAAACAAATCACACTCTGAAATGTAATGTGTGCCAATCTGCCACTTAATGGGTTATCAAGAAATACTTCATAGTTACCTGTCTGTCCTCAGAGCCTCTTCCTTTGTGAAATTCACCTTGATTATTCTGTGTCTTTAAAGTACTGAAATTGAACAGTCAAAATCCCAGTTCCATTTAAGCTCACTTCCCTTGGAGCCCAGGGCAACCTGTTACTTAAATACGACGGATGAATTTCACTGTATTTCAATGATTTGGGTGACATTTCCTTGACATTCACAATATGTCTATAAATTAGAAGAGCTATAGTTTTACCACAAAATGAATAAAATGATCAAAAGAATCCTCCAGTCACTGGCTACCCCCGGAGGAGGAGAAGCCAATCTGATTGCTATTCTCTGCATACATCAAGCCATACACAGAAGCATGAGGAAAGCACCAATAAATTACCTTTTCCCATTATGTTTTGATCTGCTTTTATGTTTTCTAGCTCATGTAATTACTCCCTTTCTTCTATAGAGGCAGATTATAGAACACCTTGATTAATCCACTGAAACCATTAATTTACCGTAATTTAGGAACCAAAAATTGTTTTCTAAATGTTAAAGCTATAAAGGGACAATGACAACATACCAACGTATATCAGGATTCCTTTGTGTTTCTTTTTCCTTCTTCCCAAAATGGAACATAGAAGCCCAATCAAGAACAAACATAAAAAGCCAGGCAGCACCAAACTCAAGGGAGACGGCTCTTTATAGACTCTGGGATAGAGGAAAAGCCACCCTCTCCCAGGGGATGTGGTTTGCAGGTGCCCTCTTTATCTAACAATGAATAGAGTCAGGATGACAAGAAAACCAGCTAACTCCCGCTGGAGCGCGCTCTATACCAGGCCCTAATCTGAACATTTTATAACGGGAGACAACATGAGTGTCTTCCTTCTGTTTCTACTCCAAGGTCATGTGACCATGGACCAATAGAGCCGGGATTCAGCCCCAGGAATCTTGGCTTTATAGCAGAACACATCTCTTATTCTACTAGGTCTCAAGTGTTTTTGCAGATCCTGAATCACTTACATAGTTGTAGCATCCAACCCATAAAAAAATCCCCAAGGATTAGACATTAGACTGAGAATGAAACAAAACAAGGTGTATAAGCGGGACAGAGCACCGGGGCGGTTCGTGTGGACAGATTTAACAATCATAAATCTAGAACAGGAAGTAGCTACTAAGCTACTAAGAAACTGATAAAATAGTTGTCATATTTTTAAACCTTGCTGACAGTAATGCTTCTAACAGAAAGATTATTTTATTTAATCATCAATGTAAGTTCGTTGGTGCTATATTTCAAAACTGTCATCAAGAAGCCCACTATGGTTCATGTACAGCAAATACACCTAACAAAAAGTCATTTTTTAATTGTGAAAAATAGAAAACTGAGTTGCCCAGAATACTCAGTCCCATAAGCACTACAGTGACTCAAGGTTTGGACAAGATCTATTTCATTTTTGGATCTTGGGTGTGACAGTCACGGTGCTTGCTCCGTGGCAGGCATGCGGAGGCATCTGTAGATTCCGTGCCTTTGTGAGTCAGTGTCACAATGCTATCTTGTCACTTTCCATTTGCAATTTTTATCTGCTACTTCAAGTGAAGGAGGAAAGGCCTGAGATGTGTGTTTTTAAAACACATCCAGGACCACACTTCACTGGAACTCTTCACTTGTTAAATAAAATCCTTCCAACAGCTGCTAGATAGGAGAGGAATACCAATCACTTCAGGTCTTGAAACATATACCCATTCAGAGCTATCTGGGGCTGCGATACTCCACGTGAAAAGCTAAATCCAGGCTGCATTTCTTGTCATCAGTAACACTGAATGAGGAGATGTCTGCAAGTATGCAATTTTCCTTGGATGTTATGGAGAGCATTCGTTCTTACGTACACAGATTCTGTAGTCTCATTCTTGTGTGATGTCCTCTTGAGTGCCCTGCCATGGCTATAAAGCCGTACTTTACAAGTCCTTTGGCACAATGTATATGCCGGAGAAGTCAGATACACTGTTGAAATTCACTGCACACTGACTACAAAATAGAGGCTGTATCAGCACATGTTGTGAGGTGTATTTCCATTCTTTTCATGTCTCTCTGGATTTATTTGACAGAGTTTCAGAAGGGAAATGTGCTTGCTGGAGGGCAGGTTACTCGGGCTTCTTGCAGCCACAAAGAGGCTGATAGATGTTTCACTCTCTTTGCCATTATCTCAAACCTCATCATCTCAGGCACCAGCCACACTCTGTATACAGCAGCAGCAGGAATTCTCCCTCCAATTGTCCTTTGTCTTAGTGTTTCTGGAGGCTTTTCCAGGCAGGTTTAGACTTTTCAAAGGCACAGACAGTTTTAAAACACTCTTGTATCAACACCCAAAAGGAAGAAAGAGGCTTTAAGTTTCAGTTCAACACTCACCAGAACAGCTTCTGAGCTCTCCTACATATCAAATTCCTAACACTGTTTTTCAAAATATAATTCCTAGAGCCTTCAGCACACTCACACTAACCCCTCCTTTAAAATAAAGTGGGACATCTGGAAACTTAATTCCTCACTTCTCATCCAGTCCTCAACATATCATACAGTGTTAACTCACTGGGCTTTTATCATCCTAACAAAACTATTTTTACTCTCATGACTTATGATGGCCAGATTCAGGGTCTTTTTCAAACCTGGGCATGAATATGAATAAGAATAGACCTCTACCTCCTTGGGATTATGTACTCCTCTTTCCTAACAAGCTCTGCTCTCTTGTGCTCCCTTACTCCCTTGCGTTCCCCCTCTTTCTCTCTCTCTCTCTCTCTCTCTCTCTCTCTCTCTCTCTCTCTCTCTCTTTCTCCCCTACCTATCTCTATCCTTATCTCCATCTCTATCTCTCTATCTCTCCTTCCCTTCCTCCTTCTTTCTTTCCTGTCCCCTCCATTTATGGAGGACCCCCATAGATGACCTTCCTCTCCATGTCAATTGTGTGGTTCCCTGATTCAAATTTGCCTATCCTCGGTTCTGACACACTTATCCTAAGTAATCCTGTTCATACTCGTGGCTCTAGGATCTTCTGCACATTGTTGGCAATCTATTTCAAATCTCTTCAACCTCAATCATATTTTATCTCATGGCAAACACCATAAGTTGTTTCACCAAACCTCAAATTTATGATTTCTAAAACAAAACCCATCATTCCCTCCCAAAAAATTAATTCTTGAGTTGGCAAGATGCTTCATCGGGTCTAAGTGCACCTAGCCTGATGACCTGAGTTAGATCACTGGAACCCACAAGGTGGAAGGAAAGAATTGGCTCCTGCAAGTTATCCTCTGACCTTCACATAAATGTTGTGACACATGTATTCATATACACACATGCACACAAACACACACACATACACATACACAATGAAGAAATTGTGATTTTTAAAAGTTAGATTGCCTGTTTTGTTTTATGAAACAGTCTTCCACAGAGTCAGAAAGATGAGTCCAACCCCACGCTGGTCCCCTGCCTGTCTCTCAAGCTACTATCATCTGTCATCAAAATGGCGATGAGATACTTCCATCTTCCATCCCCAAAATTCACCAGTCTGTACAAGTTGAAATTTCAAACTGAGAAGTAAAACGATAATGTCTTTGTGGAATTTCTGTTCCTGCCCATCTTTGAAAGGCATGTTGCATACACCCTGGAATATGGAGTATCTGGTCTGGCTGCTTCTCATTTTCATAGCTTCTTATTAAACTAGGAAAATTCATCAATTACTTCATTATCCAAAACTCTGCTCAAATGCTATCCTCATTGAGAAGACTCTGGCTTCATTGGGAACATTTAAGTGCTTCCTCCCCTCCTCAGATCCCTGTTTCTTCTTGTTTTGTAGCACTTTGTTCTCAGACTTTTTCCAGGGTAGGGGAAGAATGGATGTGTATTCATCTTTGTGTCCCTGATACTCAGTACCATGACTCACACATCAGAGGAGTTTAATGAGTGCCTTGAGAAAGAATGGTGTGTGGGGTGACTGTATCATGTTCTACCTTTCAAAAAATGTGCCTTTCTTTGTAACTGTGTGTTTTTTTCCATATAGAATCCTCATTTTAATTCTAGATGGGGATAAGACCTAATTACCCTAGACTTAGCTATCTTCCCTACCAAAAGAAGAGTCTGTCTTAAAGGAATAAGAAGTCACCCTCTGGTCACTCTCATAGAAATTATACATAGTAGGACATTCTGAAAGTTGAATCATTTACATCTGGGGAAGAGTTGAGGCTTTGTTCCGTCTCTGCATGCTGAACACTTAGCATCACTAGGTGGACCTACCACAGGTACCATGACTAGCTGAATCTCATGGAAACTCCCCAGTCTGTAATGTCCTTTCCAATGGTAACAATCCACACAGACTTGATCTCCAGACATCTCTAATGAGTCTCTCAACACACTAAACAAGTTTCTTGTGCCCTCTTTACTATCCAATTATTATGAGGCAGGCACTTCAGGTCTTTCAGTGGAACAGGCATACTCCACGGCTCCCAGCTCCTCCTTTAGTGAGTCAAATTCATCATAGCTCCAGAAGCAGTGGAGAGTCTCACTAGTGTGCATTCATACCACACACACACACACACACACACACACACCCTTTTCCCTTCAGAGTGTCACAGGAACAATTAGAAAGTAGCTACTTGGTGTGTGTGTGGTTACAACTGAATGAATGCTGAAGTTCTGTTACACAATATCATAACTGCATTTAGAGCCCTTTCTGACCTACTAATTCCCCAAACTTACATATCCACTTTCTTTCTTGCATCTCCCTTTTATAAGGTAAGTTTGCTTGTTTGTTAGTGACGTTTAGTGGTTTTTCCTGGTGATTTGGGAGTTTTGTCTACTATTATCAGCTGCATCAACCCAGGAAGTTCATACATGTTACACTAATGCTCCACCACTGAACTACACTCCAAGCTTTTTTAGAAACATTTAAGTAAGAGTCCCCAAAAGACAAGTCTGAAGCATGTGCTTTGACTGGGTAGATGTCATAGTTCGATCTAAAGGTCACTCTGGCATCTAGCAACACAAAATCTGCATCTGTAAAATTGCTGTGACCATCAAGTAAATTAAGTTGCATCACACACAATAAACACAAGCACGCTAAACAGTAATTGTTTGACATTCAAATTCATGGGTTATGAGATGCTTGTTAATAAATCATAATACATGTCAGTCACTATAAATATATCCTAGGCATTTTATATAACTTTCCTATGTTTAATTCAGTAAGTTCTTGGTTTCATTGTACAATGTATCTTCTAAGAGCTTGGACATTTAGAGCATTTTACATAAAAAATAATGTATACTCTATCTTCAGGGTTGTTCTAGTCAGCTCGGGCTGCTATAACAAATTTCCATAGACTTAGAATTTGGTTTAGGGTTAGAGCCTGCAAGGTCCAAAGTCAAGATCCCCACAGTTCAAGCTCTGCTGAGGGCTTTCTTCCAGGTATGTAGATGCCTTGCTGTGTCCTCACATAGTAGACAGTAGAGATGGGAGGAAGGAGGAGAATCTTGTCGTACAGGGTCACTCAACCCATTCATGAATGGTACACCACTTTGACCTAATTACTTCCAAATACCCTATATCCCAACAGCATCACTCACAAGTTAGGACTCCAGCATAAGAAGATGTGGGCATGAACTTTTCAGTCCATAACAAACTACACTGACCCAGTGAAAATCTAGAGGGTTGGGGGTGGGGAGACCAACGAAACCCAGTAAAGAATTTTCAGTGCAAAAAAAAAAAACAGTAAAAAAAAGGAATTCATTCTAATTGAGCAAACAGAAATTTAATGCCCATTATAGGCAGAAAGCAGGAAACTGCCTAACGAAGGTCTGTGCTTACTCACAGCAGACTACACATTCCCTAATGAACAATTACCTCTTCCAACTCCTGCTAGATAAGCACTCCCTTTGCCTTCCAGTTTAACTCCTCCACAAGAGTTCATTTGTTTTTCTGCCCTTAACCTTTTTAAGCCAAGTGGGTATCACAGCATTTTAATGCCTGCTCTGAAATCAGACCCATTAACATTGTAACAAAACATCTAGGCATTAGTCATTGTCTTCAAGGTTGTTCTAATTCCTTTCTCCTTTCTTTATATCTCTTACTTGCTAATGAGAGTGTTAAGGAATTCCCTTCTTTCCAAATGACATTCTAAGATTGTACTTAGTGACCCAGTTAAACAGATATGATAATAACTCAAATCTTCATTAAGGGAAAAGAAAGGAAAGAGATCAGATAGAACATGTGATTTTTGCTATTTTTAAAGAGAGTGTCTGAAGGAAATAATATGAAACTTTAACATCTAATGACGATAATATGATTGGGTATAGGTGGCTAGCTAGTACGATATTTTATGTTCTTTTTTTCATATTTGGAATGGCTCATAACTGAAGTTTTTGTGGTTGTTTATGTTGGGATGGTTTGGAGGTTTGTTTGTTTCTTAACTGGGTCTCATGTGTTCCAGGCTGGCCTCCAACTCACTATGTAGTCAAGGATAACCTTGAACTACTGGTCTTACTGCCTCTCCCTCCTGAATGCTGGAGTCAGACGTGTGCCACCACTCAGTTTATACAGTGCTGGGACTGAGTGCAGGATTTTGTGCATGAAAGGAAAACACTGTGCCAACTGAGCTACTTTCCCAGTCCTCATAACTTAGGAATGAAATAATAATAGTAACTCTCTTCAACCAGACAAACCAAACTGTAACAGCAGAGAGACTTCAGATTCCTTGCTCCCTAAACTCTCATGTTAGTGCTTTGTCAGTTCTCACCCCTAGTTAAATTTCTGGTCCTTGTCTTCTTTGATCCTGCGCGCATTGCTACACAAAGCCATTTTTGTCAGACACCATGTAAGTTCAACCCCAGTGACCTAAGATAAGAGACCTAGTGTTACTACTTAGCAAATTGCTTTTCCTCCTTCACTTTAATGAACTAGGATCATCTACCTGTTGGCCACCCTAAACTCTTTCTACCTTACTTTACTTCATGAAAGATCATTGAAATTTTGGTTCACTTTTGTACATTCATTAGTTTTAAAGGCTTTTCAAGTCATATCTGTTGGTCTCTCCCTCCGGGTTCCCGCACAGACTCGCCGGTCGGCAGCTGATGTCCCACCTGCAGCAATCTGGTCCCATTCGCTGGCCAGGCAAAGAGGCAGACCTAAGCAGCAAGAGGCACAGAGGCACACGCCCGAAGTAGGGGTTCGGTGACTTCTCGCGAAGCTGTCCACTTGCAGACCTGAGAAATGATGGGGCGCAAAGAACGCCGCGGAAGCCACGTTTGATGAACACAAGACTCGTTTATTATCAGCCTTTTCTCTGTTTAAATATCTTTCCCAGAGAAGGTGGGGTCCCTCGGGTGGAGAAGCCTAATTAGCATAGAGCGGGAACACCTGAGGCAGGAAAGCAAGGCATCCACCCAATGGATCCAGGTGCAGTGGAGACAAGCATGTTCCTTCTGCTTTCGAGAAGCAGGCAACCCACAATATTCTGTCCAGGGCATGAGAAGAGGAGCCTGCTGCATGCTCTTTTCCTCTCACCTATATAGGGAGCGGAGGCACATCCCAGCAGCTTCTACTGCTTCTTCAGCCTACCTACCCTTGGTTCATACTTACTAGTACAGTCAAATCTAATAATGCCAAGCATAGGACCATATTTTGATATCTTGCTGACAGAATTGTCAACATTAAGTCATGGAAGAGTTTGGTATGCCCTTTGATGTTGCAACATGAATCTTGTCATGTCACCAACCCCTAAGCTATTCCCAAATATTTCCCAGTTCCTAATGTTTTGAAACATTCTCCCTCTTTGCTATGGAAGAGATAGGCTAGTGACTGCTTCCAACAATGGAATGTGGAAAGGTGATTGATAGGATCCACTCCAATGTGTATGCTATGGCATATGGCTCCACCATAACAGACTGGTGGGATTCTCCTTGCTTCCTTGACGAAGCAAACAGTTATGCTGAAGAAACCACGGCAGGTGACTATGGGGCCTCCAGCCAACATCTAGAAGGTAGTCTGCACCCTCATTCACACATTCTCAAGAAAATGAAATCTGCTAACAACCTAAATAAGCTCACAAGCCATCTTCCCCCAGTTAAGTCCCTCTTGGTCCAGTGTTGTGAGATCCTGAATAGAAGATCCAGCTAAACCACATCACAACCTCTGAATTGTGAGACAACACATGTGCTTCATCTTGCATGAAGTTTGTGTAATTTACTGTGTAGCAATATAAAATTAATACAATGACTAGCATTTCTTTCAAAGGAAAGAAAAGAAACTACAGGGCTGAGTAAACAGAAAGTAAAGGATAGATGCTGTAGAATTATCCCTGGCTGGAAAGGCAAAAGCAGGAGAATGAACACATACAGCCATGATTGGCAGAAACACTGAATGTAACAGCTTGAGAAGGAATTCTCTCTGAGCCGCTGCTCTGAGAAAAGTAGGGTTTTAATGGAATTACACAGGAAATATAGAATTTGGTTTTTACCTAGTAAATGGGGAGAGTGAAGACAGATTCAGTTCATAAGCCAACCAGTAAACACTAAGTGTTTTGCATGTGTTAATTCCCACAGCCCAGTTAAGTGTCCTTAAGTACCAATTCAGGGATAAGGAAAATGAAGCGTGTCGATGCTGAGTGATTTGCTAAACACTGTGCTAGAACTAAACTCCAGCCTGTGTCAGTCCAAAGCTGTAAGTCTCAACCAGCACTGCAGAGAGGAGAACGAAGGTCTGAAGATGAGTGCTGCATAGAAGAGATACAGACAGACCCTGAACATAGAAACTGAGGGAAAAACAGAACAGCAGCAACCACCACCCACCACAGGGATAAGGAGAAAAGCAACCAACACTTTGAAGAATGAAATGAATTAAACATTTTTCACAGTATCAGTGGGAAAAAAAATCAAATGATTTTTAAGCAAAGAAGTTATATCCTTGAACAGAAGACTGGGTTTAAAAAAAAAAAAATAACCTGAGATACACAGGAGGACATCAAAGCATGGTCACCTAAACTCAGCGGCTGTAAGAAAGTTCAGGCCAGGGGAAAACATTTTCTGGCTAATGATTTTCAGCTAGAAATTAAAATTTAGTATCAAATTTCCTAGTCCAATTTTATACCCGCAGCACTGAGCTATATAAACCAAAGTGTCCCCCACCCCTCTAAATCAGGGATTCGGGTGTTGTCCCTGAACTGTCTTGGTGCTTAATAAGTCCGTGAAGTAGAGAACTGCTCATATTATTAGAGGCAGGTGTGAAGGTTGAATGGAGGCAAAGGGTTCTTCCAATGAATACTATGGTAATTAGGGCTGGCGGACCTATCACCCAAGTCTGTCTGCACAAGGCGTGGCTCTGCCCAGGTGAGGATATTTTATGCTACAGCGTTATCTTGCATTTGAGTCTTAGACCCATGTTGGTGCTATGGGGCAAACAGTGGAGAGTTAAAGAGGTAGAGCCCACTGGATTGTGTTCTGACTGTTAAGGGAGGAATCTCGGCCCTTTGTCTTTCCTCTTTTTTTGCATCCTGGTCCTGAGATGAGCAGTTTCAACCGACCACGGACTGAAACCCCCCCAAACCTGTGAGTAAAAATAAACTCTTCATCTTTCTAAGTTTACTTCATGGCTCGTTACAGTAACAGAAGGGTGGCAAGCATGCTTGAGGAGCTAGGAAGTATCCCGAAAAGGGCCAGAGTCAGCTATCGGGGACTCACTGGGAAACACACAGAACCTGCGGTGGAGGTCCAGGGCTGGGGTCACGGGCCATCTGAGGACCAGCAGGATGGAACGCAAGTTCCAAAGGGGAGGAGCGGGTAGGTAGGAAGCAGACAGGTGTGGACACATGTGGGACCCCTTTGCTTCTCCTGCCAGGTTATAAGCAAGACCTTGGCCGGAGAGCAGCCGATTCGGCAGGACATCTCCACCCACAGCCTTGTCTCCTGACCTTCCCTGAACAAGATTTCTCAGAATACCTTCCCCAACTGTATCACTGCTGCTTCTGGATCTGCAGCCTTCAATATGTGGTTTGTGTTATTCTTCATGTGCCCACCCTGAACAAAGCAAGCGTTTTGGGCCTTCTCGGGACATTCAGTTTACAGCTCTGTTTTTCGTTCACAAAAGACAAACATTGTTGAGGCATGTAAGTACCTCTAGTGGCATTGGATCCATCACCAAAGGGGGCTTATGAGGCTGTCAAGCACTTATTGATTTCTGGGCCTGTGCAGTATGATGAAGCACACTTCCTCCACAGACACTTCACCTTCTATTGTCAGAGCAGTTATCACCTGCTCGATGCCAGCCAGGCAGTGACATGCGGCTGGTCGGGATGTCTGATTTACCCCTGGATGTGAAATGATTGGTCAGTAGGAAACAGTCTCAGAAATGTGGTGTCAGAAGTTGCATAACGCCTTTGAGGTATCCGAACACGAGTCACAGCAGGGACATTTATACCATTTTCCAAAAGAATCTGCATGAGCCTCACATTAGGTAGCTCTCTGCTCCTGTCTGGGATGGCTCACTGTTCATTTTGGTCCCCAACCCAGCTTTTATCCGATGACTTTTGATCTGTTCTTACCCTACTGTTTCATTTTTATTACCTTAAAAAAAAACTCAGCTGCTCACTTTATAATCTGGACATAATTTAGTCAAAAACTCAGCCATCAAGTGAGAAGATAGCTCAGTAGGTAAGTACTTTCCATGTAAGAACTTTAGGACCTGAGTTCCATCCCCAGACCCCACATAGCGAAGCTGAGCATGGTAGTGCAGATGTGTAATCCCAGTACTGCAGAGGTGGAGACAGGCTAATCCCTGGGGCTCCATAACAGGCAGCCTAGACTTACTTACTGAGTTCCAGACTAGTAAGGAGTCACATTTCTTGAATGCCTGATGGGGTTTAGAAAGACGGCTCATCCACTAAGAGCACGCGTGGCTTTTGCAGAAGACCAGGGCTGTGCTCCAGGAACCCACATGGTGGCCAACAACAGTCTATAATTCCCATCGAAGAAGATATGATACTCTTTTCTAGCCCCTGAGGTCACAGAAAGGATTTAGTAAACAGACATAAACACAGATAAAACATCCCTAAACTAAAAATATATAATTTTTTTAAGACCACTTACCTCTACATGGTGAGTCTCCCTTCACAACCACATCTTCCCAGCCCACCAGATCTAATCCAGATCCCACACCCAGTTCTCTGGCCCTCCTCTGGCTTCCTGTGCCTCCACCACAAATGAGCTCTAGGCTTCAGCAAGAACCCTGCCTACCTATCCCCAATCCACACCATACCAACCTCCCCACCCGACAAGATCTACTCCAACACTCCAGGCTTGGACCAGGAGACACACCCTGTATACCAGCCCAGTCACCTCTGTCCACCTGATATCACTCTACCCAAGCCATTTCCAACCTCTAGACCCAACTCGCCTACACATCCTCTCTATATCTCTTCTGTCTGTATCAGTCTTAGAACTAACAAAAGATGGTCACCTGCCCAGATCTCATCACAAAAATACCAACATTATGAAAAATCAAGCCACTATCTCCTATCCAAAACCTACCAGTTCTGTAAAAATGTTTACTGATGATAATTACACAGAAGAACCACAGGACACAGAACTTTTTAAAAATTATAAACTTTATCAAATAATCCAAGCAGTTTAAGGAAGACACAAAAAATGATGAAGTTAAGAAGAACTTAAGGAGACTAAGTATCTGGGTAATAGCTGGGTGCAGTGGTGCGTGCCTTTAATCCCAGCACTTGAGAAGCAGAGGCAGGTGGATCTCTCTGAGTTTGAGACCAGGCCAACTTGGTCTACAGAGTGATTTCCAGGACAGCCAGAGTTACAACAGAGAAACCTGTCTCGGGTGGGAGGTGAGGGTGTTTCTGGGTAATATCCAAGAAAAAAAAAGGAAAAACAAACATAAGGCTGATGATGGAAATGACAAAGACAATCCAAAACCTGAGAACACAATTCAGTAATGAGATAGAAACACTGAAAGAGGCTCAAGCCAAAATGAAGATGAAACTGAGAAACACAGAAACTCAACTATAAAATTCAAAGGAAAGCCTTAAAAGGATGAATCAAGCAGAAGATAGAAAGGCTGGAAGATAAATTAAAGGTAGAAACTAGGTCATCTAAACCAAATAAGCAAGGTATATGAAAAGAATTTAAAAGCATGGCAAATAAACATATTGGAAGTGTGAGACACTGGAAAAAAATAATAAACCTTCAAATTATAGACTTATAATCGCAAGTCAATGGCATAGACCAGCTCTTCAATAATATCATAGAAGGAAAGACACACCTACACAGATACAAGAAGCACACAGATCAAAATAGACAAGACAAGAAAAGAAAATCCCCACAGCATATTATAGTTCGAACACTAAGTAGACATAACAAAGAAACTGTATTGAAAACTGCAAGAGAAAAAAAGTCAAGACATATTAAAAGGAAAACCCATCAGAATAACATCTGATTTTTCAATGAAAACTTTGAGCCAAAAGATCCTGGAGCAATGCATTACAAATTATAAAAGACTATGACAGTCAACCTGAGCAACAACAACAACAACAACAAAAAAAAAAAAACTCTGAGAACCCAAACAACAAAACCTAAAATCAACAATATACTGACTAAAAATAACACACACATTTCAATAGTAACTTTAAATATCAATGGCCTCAACTCTCTAATCAAAAGACACTGGCTGACTAAATGGCTCAAGAAATGAAATCCATCTATTTGTTGTTTACAAGAAACGCATCTTAGCTTTAAAGATAGGCACCGCTTTAGTGTAAAAGGATGGGAGGCAAGTAGGCATCATTATCCTAATATCTGGAAAAACAGACTTCAAACTAAAACTAAGAAGAAGATATAAAGAGGGGCACTTCAACAAGAGAACAGTTAACCAAGAAGACATTATTATCCTAAGCATATATGCGCCAAACTCTGGGGCACCCAATGTCATAAAAAAAAAAAAAACCTACTACTGAATTTAAAGACACAGATTAACATCCAATCCAGTAACAGTGGGTGATGTCAATACTCCATTTTCTCAATAGACAGGTCATCTGGACACAAATATTCAGAGAAACATCAGAAGTAATTGACTTCATACATAAAATGGGCTTAACAAATAATTACAGAAGATCCTACAGAAACGTCAAATAGTACACATTCTACACAGAAGCATAAGGAAGCTTTTCTAAAATAGACCACATCCTAGGACACAAAACAAATCTCTACAAATTCAAAAAGGTTGAAATCACACCTTGCATTCTATCTGATCGCAATGCAATAAAACTTAAACAGCAAACAAATCTCTAGTAAATATACAAACTCATGGAAAATAAACAATTAATTACTGAATGATCAATGGGTCAAAAAAGAAATCAAGAATAAAATTTTAAAACACACACACACACACACACACACACACACACAAAACCTTCCTGGAAATAAATGAAAATGAAAACACAACATAGTAAAAATTCTGGGACATACTGAAAGCGTGCTTTCTTATAGCACCCTGGACCACCCAGCCCACCATCAGTCACCATGAGCTGTACCCTCCCACATCAATCATCAATCTAGAAAATGCACCACAGGGACACCAATCTTCAGCCTTCCTATATCAGGCCTCCAAAGCCTGATATTAACTTTGAATTCTTCCTCTTCCAGTACAGCTCCCAAAGCACACACAAACAATTAATCAATCTCCCATCTCTAGGAAATATAAGTCTAAAATTAGTCTTTAGAGTTTTCACTGGTGTTTAATTCCCATGGATGCCCTGGTAGTTTACATTTGGTTTTATAGTGTCGTTTTATAAACTGCACCTCTCCCATCTATAACTATTACGGCAACCTTCTGCTTTAAGTCTCTTCCCATTTCGATGCTACAAAATGCTGCCAAAATAATCTTCTAAAATCTGTGTTTACAAAGCCCAGTTCTGATTATGTCACTCTGTGCTACTTATAAGAATATCAGATGGAGATAAACTGTCACAACAGAAGATGCTTTTGAAACTCTCAATTGAATATTTAATAAATCCCAAGTCCCTTGTCATGCCACTCTGATAATTCTATGGCCATAGAGTTGCTGAAAGGGAGCGTAGACATGACCTGCACTCGACTCCTCAATCCCAAAGTGTCCTTTCCTGACTTGTCTTCCTCACCACCCTTAGCACACCCTTCACTTGGGCAGATCAAGCCAATCATATCTTTGTCATTTCTGCCTCATTGATTATTCTCAAATGCTTTCCTCTCTCTGGAGGTTCTTCCCTTACAGCCTGTCAAAATGTGTTCATTTTTCTAAATTCCAGGTCAAATGTCCCCTCTTTCATAATTGCTTCCCTGATCCTTGCAAGTTAAAACTCATCTCTCCTCACATCTTAATAACGCTGCTGTAATCCTTTCTTCGGGCATGGCAACAGTCTGCCCTGTGTTATAAACAGTTGGGCATCACCTGCGGCTGTTCCTACTGCAGAGTCCTGACAGAGGGGATCCTTGGCTAATAAATTTGTGTTCATTCTGCGTTACTTTATCCTACACGTTAAGAAGAAGAAAAAAGCCTACTTTTAAGCTATTATTCTCTCCATGGTTTTAAAAGATAGCATTGATAGAAGTGAAATTATAAAATTCCAACTGAAACTTCACTTCTTAACTACCAACCACGAGCATCGCTTCAGAAAAGAATAGGTTTGACCTTACGTTACTATCATGTAAGAACCCAGGTCAGATGATAGCTAGTTTTATTCAATAAATATTTTTAAAGTATCTACCACGTGCAAAGGGCATTCTTCCAGGTTCTTTAGAAGTAGATACAAATCTACCCATTAAGATGGACATGGTCTAATGAGATAAAACTAAATTTTACATAGCTATAACAGCATAAGTGCCATATGAGTAAAAATCTGCTGTGGAGATTTAAATAAGCACAAAACTAGGAGGGAGTCTCTAAGGATAGGAAGAAGCATATGGATCTCAAAGTCACTCAGACTGCTTTGGATCCCTGACTTCTTAGCCATGGCACAGACTTGAGCAAAGCCCCGAACTACTCAAGGTCTCAGACTCTTCATCCATGAAAGGGAACCACCATACGAACATTTGGGCTAATTTCCCTAAAACATAATAAGTGCTCAAAAAAATATAATATCTTCCCTCCTCTATCTCTTCCTGGCTTGCAAAGAGACTGGAAAATTAGCCACATCTCTGGATTCACATTAGTTCTAAGTGAAATGATTTGGATCATTTTACCACACTTCAAAATGAGAAACGTAGCAGATGATGACATGAAATCAGTGTTCTTTGCCCACCCATCCCCATTCTTGGGGTTCTCGCACAGCCGCAAATGGTTCCCTGAAAGGGCTGTGAATGCTTTCCTGGAGATGATGATTTCGGTTTGGGGAAGTCAAATCAAGTGCAGCTATTCTAACATGTCAGGATTGCATCTCTTCTCATGATGATAAATAGTTGAGGCCACACCTCACAGTTATAAACATGCTTCAGCCTCTAATGATCTCAATAAATTCATCGTCTTTCTCAAATGGATATTTTACCGTCAGAACACAGTTTCTTATTCCTGTTGCATTGACACTGAGCAGTAAGGGTTTTAGACAATCCAGTAAAAGCATTAAGATAGGTGTTTTATAAGGCTTCAATATGACATCATCAGGAAGTCCATTTTTAGTAAGGAATATATCTTCCTGATGTCTGGTTCCAAGTTCCTCTGGAACCATTTTGTGGCACAAATATCTCCAAGCAAGGGAGCCAAGCATTCCTCAGGCTGCAAACACACACCAAATTTAACTATAAACTTAGCTACCTTTACCAGCCTGTCACTTCTATCAGCACTGCAGGTGTGACATATACAGGAATCCTTCACCAAGCTAGACTCCGGGTGGCAATCAGAGACACATTCCAATCCACTGCTATCTGACAGGACACAGAAAACCTAGACTCTGTGTCTTAGTCTTCTTCTCTCAACTACTTAATTATCTCCTGTCCAAGGTACCAGTTCAATCTGATTCGACAAAAATGTTTAAGACTCTTTTGTGTGCCAGAAATTCTTCTAGGTATTTAGTACAAAAGCTCAAATGAGATGAAATATATCTGAAATACTTACACTGGAATGCTCGAGGAATGGGAGTAGGGAAGTTATGTTGCAGGCATGTGTTTTTTACAGGGAAATGAGACTTCGTAACAAGGAGAGGAACAGCTTCAGTGAGGCAGTCAAAGAAGCCCTGAAAAAGAGCACGCACACCTCAGCCCTTGCTGTTCGGGGCAGAAGCCAAGTCACTCGACGGAGCTCATCGCCAGCCTTTATTACCTGGGCAGCTCTCTCCTGTGCCCTGCTCTGAACGTAACATAACAACGTGGTCCCTGCCCTGGAGGCTAACAATTCAGGCTAGGGAAACAGCTTGTTCTGACACACTCCTAAATAAGCTTCAAATGTACAAGAGAGAAAGCAGATCAAATCTAAGGAAACAGCATTTGAAATACAGTAAATCCATAATGACTAACTGACCTAACTTATGACCTATAAAAACCATTTTTCTTCCCAAGACAGCTAATATACTCATAGCCAGCTCTGTGCCAAATATACAGCATGATGAATCAGCTCTTTCTAAACTGATACATGGTCCAAACTGAATGTGGTTTTAAATAACTGAAAAGGAATTCTAGTCTCTGAAAGAATTCATATACTTTAGGTCAAGTTTGTACAGCATCTTAGAAATACTTCATTAACTCAACAAATACCTACTGAATCCCTACCACATACACATCATAGTGCAGGTGAAGGAGGAATAAATAAAATAACTTAGAGGCATTTACTATCAAAAGCAAAATTTACAAACTTAGAACCTTATACTTATCACTTGCTTCTGATTGCATGTATTTATCCTAATTACATCCTAAGATCGATCATTCTGAATACAAAAGGAGACTGGATTTTATTTTATTGTTTTAAGTAAGCTCTCCAGAGACATGAGACAAAAAAAAAAAAAATCAGAGTGTGAGCCAAATATCAGAAACTGAAAATTCAATCTAAACTACCAATACCAAAAAAAAGGCCAACCATAAAAGTTTGTGTCTGCGGGTAAAAGAAGTAGTAATTGCAGACGACCTGAAAAGAAACTGAAATGTAATAAGCACTCTTAAGCCTCGTGTGTGAAGGAAGCCGGGTTGGCTAATGAACTCCAGGATCTGTTTTTTTGTTTTTGTTTTTTCTTTTCTTTTTTTATTTTAGTTTTTCTTCTCTCATACAACTTACAGAATTCATCCTGGACCCTTTCTCCCCCCATCTCCTCCCATCTCCCCCAGAACTACCCCCATCACCACTAACTAATGTCCCCACCTTCTCCCCAAAAAGAACCGTCCCCCCAGGGTCACAGCACAATCAGGGCATGGCATAGCGGGATGAAAGGAGGCCAGGCACCAATCCCTACATCAAGGGTGGGCCAGGAAGCCCGGCAGGAGAAAAAGGGTCTCCAAGGTGGGTGAAATGATCAGAGACACCCCCACTCCAGACTATAGGAGTTTTTCAACGACACCAATCCAGACAACCATGAGATGAATTTAGGGAATCCTGCAGGTTCTGTGTCTGTGGTTTCAGTCTCTATGGGCCCCTAGGAGTGCTGGTCAGTAGACACTGTGAGGCTTGTTCTCCTAGTGTCCTCAGCCCCTCTGGTTTTCTCTGTCCCTCCTCTCCCTCTTCTGTAGGGTTCCCTGATCTCTGCAAGATGTTTGGCCCTTGGGCCTCTAATGTTTGAAATCTATTTTTTAACTTGTATCTGGTAAACAAAACAAATAATAATGTTCCACGTGTTTTGATGCACATATACATTATATAATGTTTAAACCGGGGTACACATGTCTGTGTCTGTTATTTATCACTTTGTCATGTTAAAAACAAATTCCTTTCTTCTAGCTTTTGGAATATGCAATACATTATCCACACCCCGTCACACTGTAGCACATCAGAACTTCTTGTTCCCATTTAAATATAATATATGTGCATTTATCAACCTTATACTGACACTTCCTGAATTTAGATCATTACAAAGTTTTTATACAGACTATTTCACTAATTAGTGTCAAAGGAGTCTCTAATCCTTTGACATACAGCTAAATATTTGTTCTCTCCACTACCTATGCCAAACAACCACATTATTTTATTTTTTACAATTTCATTCACTTGTGTAATACGTTGAGAATCTGTGCACCCCATTACCCTCTCTTAACTTGCTCTAACTCCCATAGCACCCCATCCTCCTTCCCCTCCTGCTTTCACATCTTATTGTGCTGTACAGGTGTTGCGCAGGTACCCATGGCTGCTGTGTCCCTGATTACGTTGCTCGTGTTATATCCAGGAGACATTTATAGAACTCCTCCTTGCTCATGCAATCCTCCCACTCCCTTTCTCAAGATGTTCTCTGAATCCTGGAGGGTATAATACAGAGGTCCTGTCTAGACCCATCCTGCAACAGTCATTCATTCTTACCATTTTGACCAGTTAGGAGTCTCTGTATTAACCATAACCCACTGCAAATAGAAGCCTCTCTGAGTGTTAGTGTAAGTGTGTAAGTAGAAATATTTAGAAAGCAGCATGGCTACAGATACATTTAGCTTAATATCAGTAGTAAGTTCCACTGTAAGACCTGTGGCATCTCCAGCCATAGGCTTATTGCCAAGGTTGACGGTTCTACATACATACTTCTTTCCTTGAAACAGATCTCAAATTCAATTAAAAAAAAATCAGCCCCCCCATCCCCCCAGCAATCATGCCACTATTATGGGAAAATCTTGGAAGGCCAGTGCTGTAGTATTCAAGATCCACAGCAGGGTGAAACCACTGGTACTTTTTCTCTCCCAGAAGCCAACATAGCAACTTTCTTAGATAAATGAAAACTAGCCAGCTGGGTGTTGTGGGTGGACGCTTCCAGCTTAGTTCTAACTTGATGAACCTGTGTGCTGAATCCCAAGGATGTGGCATCTTCAGCAATAGGGTCTTACCATACAGTTCTGATGACTGAGCAGGAGAAAAGACCACAACCTTCATCAACTCACAGGAAAATAAGACGTACCTGGCACTGAGATTTCTGTTTAGATGTGGCTTCTGAGAGAGGCATTATACATTCATACAGGGTCCCTCCATTTGAAATTTCATTAATGCCATCTTTTAGTTACCTTATAACTTAGTGGGTTTCTAGATGCCATTTCCCTCCATCCTGTTTTAGTTGACTCCCCCCACCCCTACTTCCTCCCGTTCCCCTCACCCCTGTTTAAACCTTTCCAGTTCTACTGTCCCCCACACTCTATTTTCATATCGTGACAAATGCTAGCATTTTTTAATCCCCGTCATATGTCATTTGTTTATACAGTGTGAACCCCTTTAGCTGTAAACACAGACATCACCAAAACCAAAGATGCCCTTTTGCCAATGAACTGGCAGTAATCTGCTGCATTATCACTTTCAGGGGACTTCAGATTTCTTTATGCTTCATCAGCTCAGCTTGGAGTGAAGAGACTAGGCCTGGTGCACACTCAGCCTTTCAGACTCAGTGGTCCCCTTCAAAACCCATCCAATCCCCTAGTCTTTCCTTGAGGAAGGAGGCTCGGTGCGACTCTTACTGTGTCTTAAAAACATTTCCTTAAGCTTTTGGGCAAAGTAGTGTCACCAACCAACTCTAGGAAAGGATGAGAAGCCAGCCGAGATGTCCACAGCTTCACTGCCATCTGTGATGACTAATCTTGGTCATCGACTTGTCTGCATCTGTAATCAACTAAAACTCAAGCAGCTAAGCACACCTGTGGAGGGTTTTCTTGGCTGGATAATTTAAAGACTCACCCTAAATCTGGATTATTTGAGATCAGAAGACCAACCCTACGTCTGCCCCTGCTTCTTCTGGTGGCAGCCCACATAAAAGAACACGGAAGAAGGAAGCTGTTGCTTTTTGCCTGTTTGCCTTCACTCTGACTGCCAAGCTCAACTAACCAACCACTTGGGCATTCTTTCGCTAGTATTAGAACTACTTCTTTGAGACTCCAACATAGATCAACAACTGAGACACCCTGCCTCGTGGACTGAACAACTATCAAATTCTTGGCCTTTTTGTCAGAAGACAGACAGCCATTATTAGACTAGATGGGTGACAGTCTGTAAGCCACTCTAATAAATCCCCTTTTAATACATATAAATTCATTCTGTCAGTTCTATTGCTCTAGAGAACCCTGACTAATCCACCATCTCTCCAGCTCCCAGACCCAGTGCTTACTGCACAGCTGTATCAAGTCAGAGAGCTCTTCTGTATGGAGTCATCCTTTCTGATCACTCCTTGAAGCACCTGATAAACTCCTTCTCTGATTATCCTGAGTTGCTAGACCAGAGGGTATATTCTGCTGCTGTCTTGAAACATGGGGATAACAGCAGATTCTAAAGAGGAAAACATCTATCTGCCTTCTCCTCACCTCACATTCCAAAATCTACTCCTGGTACCATTTCCTAGCAGTCCATTCTCAAGGAGAACCAGTCTTTGCCCATTGCTATTTGTGCCAGCCTCCTCACTCTGTCTGATTAGCTGTAGTCTTGTGTTTCTCTTTTTCAGACTTGCTATGATAAAAAAAAAAAACCATGTACAAAGAAAATCAATGTATTCTTCATACTCTTCCATAGCTATCAGTACTCTTTATGTAGCTAACAGTACCAATACTCTCATTCCCACCAATGGAAGTACACTTTTTAACAATAGGAAACTTTTAATTTTATAATGTCCAGCCATTTGGTGAGGTGGATGAAATTTTTCCCAAAGTGTTACAGAACGAGAGGAAAGACCCACTGCTTGAGAACTTGAGATAAAGACACTTAATGATAAGGGATCAGTCCCAGTGATTATTAAATAGCTATATTGAATTGTGTGAGCAAGAAATTGAACCAAAGAGGTAACTCTAGGTCTGACTTCTGGATTCCTAGCTTTAATGTTGTCCTAATATTGCTTAATTGTGTCGATTCAGTTTTCAGGCTTATGTTAGATTACAGGAAAAGTGGTAGCCCACAATATGGATTGGTACTAGAGTTACACCATCTTTACTGAAAGTTATTCAAAAGTGCACCCAACTCAACAAGCTGCTTTAACAAGAAATCATTAGGGAAAATTGTTTTCCAGCTGGAAGAGCCTGAGATGATGCTATAAAGGATCTTCTGAGTCCTGCTCTCCTTGAGCAATCCGATGTGGTAAAGTCATTTCCTCTCGGGATACAGCAGTATAATCCATGGGGTATTCTCTGCAGCAAGAAAACCTGTGGATAGCTCCCATAGGCCCATCCAAGCTTTGAACTACCCAACCACAGGGAGGAACCCCCAAAGGACTTTCTGTATCTTCGTTTTCTCATCTTGAAAATAGAGGTGACTATAATAGCTCCTGGGACTGTTGTAAGAAGTATAAATATTGCCAAACGTAAATCAGTATTTAACACTTTGCAAATGTTCAAGTGTTGTGGAGGCATGATCATTATGATAGGAAGTGATTTGGAGGATATTTCTACATCTTAAGCATCCCCCACTTCACAAGCACGTAACACTTAACCTCCCAATCAGAACTTCTCTGAAAATATTAAGTATGTGGATAGTAGTGAATATGAAACAAGCTATGTATTAGTATGTTTTATAGACAGTACATACATTTATAGACATGCATTATCTTTTACCTCTGCTGCCTAGGTGGGAACCCACAGAACACTTGCTAAAATACCAGCTATAGCCACACATTTATGGTAATTGCAGTACTAGTTAATAATAACTGAAACATGGAATCAGTCTAGATGTTCATCAGCAGCTAGATGGAAGAATAAAATGAAGTGTCTATGCATCGTGGAGTGTTATTCAGGCAAGAAGTGTTAACTTGTTCATTTAAAGGAGAGGATAGAATTGAATGTCTTTGTGTTGAGTGAAATAAACCACTCAGAAAGACATATACCATGTTTTCTCTCTGTGCTGAGTCTATATTTTTTAAATTATACATATGCATATATACTATGCATAAGACATGAAAATAGGACAGAGACAATTTGAGGAGAAAGGGACTTAGTTTGTTTCCTATTTTGTGGTAAAACATTGACCGAAAGAAACTTGGCTTACATATGCCAGGTCACACAGTCAATTGAAGGAAACTAGGGAAGAAACTAAAGCAGAGAACAGAGAAATGATGATTCATGGCTTTCTCCCCATGGCTTGATCAGTCTTCTTTCTTATACAACTCAGGACTACTTGCCTAGGATTGGCATCACCCACAGTGGACTGGGCTCTCCCACATCACTCACTAATCAAAAACAAAACAAAACAAAAAAATCTACCCAACATCTTGCCTATAGGTAATCTGATAGAGATATTTTCTCAGTTGAGATTCCTATTCCCAGATGACTCTAGTTTCTGTCAAGTTGACAAAAAAAAAAAAAAATCAGAACAAGGACCAACGATGGAAAGGAGGGGTAACAGAATGTGTAATTGGACTTGAGGATGATACACATGTACTAAAACATCATCATAAAGCCCATCATAAACTGACTGTATGTAGCTCTGGCTGTTCTGAAACTCACTATGTAGACCAGGCTGGCCTCAAACTTAACCATATTTTTTAAAAAAACATTTTCCCTTCAATTCAACTAATTTTCCTCATCAGAATTTCCTTCCACTGATTGTTAATAGGAGTAAATAACTTTTACAGTGATGTGATCATGATATAAATATAACAATTTTAACACTATGTGCACACTTGCAATAAAAAGTAAATTATAAAACCCACAAGGTGGAAGAGAACACAAGCTAAAATTGTGACTGACTCGGGAGGCAGTGAAAATCAACAATATATTGGTTAAAGTTCTATGAAGTGGTGGCTCAGACAGGGAACCAGAGGACAGAGAAGGTGGGTACACCACAGGACCAATAAGCATCCAGCCAACCTTGGCCTGAGAGCTGTATTCATATTCTAAATTTAGAACTTCTGCAACATACGTTCGCCTTTTTTCTTAACTGAAGCAGTAAGCCAGATGCACCAATATGTACTAAGTTCATTTCTACTTTGCTCTTTCAACCACCCCAACCAGAAAGCAATGGAGAGCAGACTGACTATAAAACTTCATTGTATCCTCTGTGCTCTTAGTATCTATATCTTAGAATAGAAAGTGAATGGAGTGGACTGGAGAGGTGGCTTGAAGGTTAAGAGCACTTATTCTTCTTGCACAGGACCAGGATTTAATTCCTAGTACTTACATCAATTGGCTCACAACCATCTATAACTCCAGTTCCAGAGGATCCAATGCCTTCTGGCCTCTATGGACTTCTGTATATATTTGATGCACGTAAACTCACATAGGCACACACACACATACACATAAATTAAAATAAACTTTAAAGTCATTGTTTAAAAGAAAAGAAAAGAAGAAACATGAATGGGACGGACATTAAAACTGGTGTTTCAACATTACTAGCTTGGTTAGTTAAAAGGTAGAGTTAGCCAGGGAGTTGTATATGGGAAAATTTAATAAACTTTTGAAATTTGAATCTGACATAAACTTTAAAACAATTTTAAAAGATGTCAGGTAAGAATTACACTTCCAACTACTACGTAAAATTTTCAGTATTATTTCTGAATGTGGAGACCACAATCTGTCTTTTATAGTTGCAAAACAGTTAGAATGAATACCTTGTACTAAATAGGTCATTGGGAAGCAAATGCTAATGTAATTACAATTGTGTACATATGGCTGGATAACTATTAATGTATGTGCGTGCTGTCATAGTGGACTAGTTACTTTTCTTATTGCTTTGACAAAATACCTGACAAAAGCAAGTTAAAGAAGATTCATTTTGGCTCAGAGTTTGAAACAATATAGTCCATCATGTCAGGGAAGGCATGACAACAGAAACATGATGTGACTGATCACGTTTATGTCCACAGCCAAGAAGCAGAGAGAGATCAATAATGGTCCTCTGCTGGATTTCTCATTTTTCTCCTTTGTATTTAGTATGGGTCTGCAGTCCATGGGGGAATCTCACTACTCATATTCATAATAGGTCACTTTACCTCTATTAAATCTCTCTGGAAACACCTTCACAGACACATCCAGAGGTGTATCTCCTAGGTGATTCCAAACCCAAGCTTACCATGGAGATTAACACTCACAGATAAGAGTGTGGGTGCTTACTTTAAATGTACCAATACTAATCTTCACATACACCCTAAAATATAGGTGGCACTATTCTTTTCTTCACAAGAAAATTCATTCATGTGATACTAAATTTTTTAACAAAGGCAACACAGATCAAAAGTAATAAAGCCGAGTTATACCTACATTAAAGATTCAATAGCTGGAAAGTAATAACCTGGGATAGGCCACAAAAAGAATGTGTCTCTGAGCACCAAAGTTTTTATCAGTAACTACTAATAGCCTGTTTTTAATTTCGTTTTAGGATTCTTACTGAGTTATGTAACACATGGCCAACACCAGATAAACCGTATTCTAATTCATCAATGCTGAAGATTGTTTATGCCAGAAATTACAAATACATTCTTTAGAGTGCATTCTCTGGTGTTTATTGTTGACAAATGTGGAACTCAGAAGAGTCCACTAGGAATCATTTCCTTCCTCTCCCTGACCATGTGTGAGTTAATAGTCAAAATGATAAATTCTAAAAAAGAAACTACTTTGTCCTTTATTTTACTATTCTCAACATAGTTAATATCATTAAATTTCTTGAACTGTAAATAAATTATACCAGATTTTATCAACTTTACAAATTGGACTTTATCATACATTAATTTTCATAACTTTTCTATGATTCTACAAATCTTAACTTCCCAATAAATGGTTAAGACACAGCTGCATTTTAGTTCTGGGAACTATCAGAGACATTTTTATAAAAGCATGGAACATATAAGCTGATAAGGTCTTTGTAAGTGAAATAAGCAATAGTCTCTGGTGATTCCCACTGAATCATTAAATTTTACCAATGAAAAGCACATTGCCCAAATTTCTTATTATGCTGGTTGAAAAATAAAAAAGCAGGGTCAACATGTCCACAAATATAATAGTAGAATTGTACACTGAATAAAGGACAGTAACATTCGAGTTTATAAAAGGGAAGTTTTTATGTGCTCTGATTGCACTGTTAACCAGATCTTGCTGTGTTTCTAACACTTAAAATGAAGGCTCTATTTCTCATGACAAAAAAGAAACTCCACTGGGACCAAGAAATCGCCCACATTCTGGCAAGTGATTGGTGGAGAGATGAGGAACTGAGGTTTGGCAATCCTAGCGGATAGCTTGAAAAAAGAAGTATTGTAATAAAAAATTAGAATCTGTGAAGGAGAGAAATGGAAAGGAAAAAAAATAGTGCTCTGAAAGTCCATGTCAAACACATTTCCCAGATATTTTCTACATGAAACTTGATGGATATGTTCACATGGGGGGTAAAAACCTCCCAAATCATCACCACAACAAGATTTGGTACTACACATATCAATTATGAAGAAGAGAGCCAATGGCTGGTAATGCAAAAGAACATCAAGACAAGCTGATAACACTTTTTTCTTTTGTTTGTTTTTCTTATCTCGTATAATACATCCTGGCCCCCCTCTTCATCTCCCTGAACTCGTCCTAATTCACCCCATCTCCTATCTCCCTTCTCCCCCCAGATCTATTCCCCTACCCACCCACCCTCTCCCCAGAAAAGAGCAGTCTTCCCAAGGTTACAACTCAAACAGAGCATACCAAGATGGAACAGGGCTGTGCACTAATCCCACATCAAGGGTGGACTACACAACCCAGCAGGGAGAAAAAGGATCCCAATGGCAGGTAAAGGGCTCAGAAACACACACACACACACACACACACACTCCAGTTAATAGGAGATTTACAAGAACACCAAGCCAAAAAACCGTAAGATATATTTAGAAGACCCTGCAGGTTCCACGTCTGCTGCTTCAGGCTTTGTGAGCCCCTAAGAGACCTCGTCTTCTGATGTCTTTTAACATAATTACTAATTATTAAGAATCAGGTGATGGAAAATAGAAGAGGTCTTTAAATGTCTCCAAACCAAAAAAACAAACAAACAAAAACCCAGGGCCAGATGGTTTTAGGGCTGAATTCTGTCAGATACTCAAAGAAGAGATAACACCAATACTCCTCAAATTATTCCACAAAATAGAAGCAGAAGGAACACTGCCAAACTCATTCTAGGAGGCCACAGTCACCCTGATACCTAAACCACATAAAGATTCAACAAAGAAAGAGAATTTTAGTCCAATTTCCCTCATGAATATAGATGCAAAAACTCAATAAAATACTAGCAAACCAAATCCAATAACACATCAAAAAGATCATCCACCATGATCAAGTAAGCTTCATTCCAGAGATTCGGGATGGCTGCACATGTGAAAATCAGTCAATGTAGTCCACCATGTAAACAAACTGAAAGAGGAAAAAAAACACAATAATCTCACTAGATGCTGAGAAACCTTTTTAAAAAATATAACACCCCTTCATGATAAAAAGCATTGGAGAGAGTAGGGATACAAGGGACATACCTAAACATAATAAAAGCAATTTATAGCAAGCTCACAGCTAACATCAAATTAAATGGAGAGAAACCGAAAGCAAGTCCATTAAAATCAGGAACAAGACAAGGTTGTCCTCTCTGTCCATACTTATTCAATACAGTGCTTGAAGTTCTAGTCAGAGCAATAAGATAGCAGAAGGAGATCAAGGAAATACAAATTAGAAAGAAAGAAATCCAAGTATCCTCATTTGCAGATGATATGATAGTATATATAAGCTACTGCAAAAATTCTACCAGGGAATTCCTATAGCTGATGAACAGTGAGGTAAGATAAACTCAAAAAAAAAAAAAAATCAGTAGCCCTTCTATATGCAAATGAGAAACGGATTGAGAAAGAAATCAGGGAAACAACTCCCTTCACAATAGCCACGAACAACATAAAATATCTGGGAGTGACTCTAACCAAGCAAGTGAAAGACTTCTTTGACAAAAACTTTAAGCCTTTGAAGAAAGAAACTAAAGAAGATCTCAAACCTAGATGACCCTCAAGTAAAGAGTGGATAAAGAAAATGTGGCGCATTTACACAATCGAGTATACTCAGCTATTAAAAAAAAATGGCTTCATAAATTTCTCAGGCAAATGGATGGAACTAGAAAAAATCACCGTGACTGAGATAACCTAATCCCAGAAATATATACATACATGGTATGTATTTTCTTATATGTGGGTATTAACTATTGAGCAAAAGAGAAAGGTACTACAAACCAGAGATCCAGAGAGACTATGCAACAATGAGGGCCCCAGTGGGGACACAGGGATCTCCCTGGTAATGGGGAAATAGAACAGATGGTAGAGGGAGGCTGGGGAAGGATGGGAATGGGAAGAGAAGGAACCAGGTTAGGGGAGAGGGATGGGGAGAGAGACTACATGGAGAGACTATCAGAATTGGAGGACATTTAGGAGGCAATCAGAAGACCTGGTGCAGTGGGAACTCCCTGGAATCCACGATGGAGACCCTGGTGAGAACCTCTAGCAACGGGGGATGGGGATCCTAAACAGGCCATCTCCTGCAAGGATCCCAGTGGTGGGACTGGGATACCATCCCAGCCACAAAACCTTTGACCTTTAACCCATCCTCCCTTCAGGATTTGCTGGGACAATGGAAGGGCAAAACCCCATGCCAAAGGAGGGAGTCCATGCCTGATACTGCAGGATAGGCCAGGAACTAGAGACTTGATAGCCAGGAGATGATTTTTTATGCTATCCTGCTTTTATCATAGATAGGTGCCTAGCAAAATCTTTATCAGACAGACTTCCTCCAGCAGCTGATGGGAGCAGATTCAATGGCCCAGAGCCAAACATCGTGTGGAGTTCGGAGAATCCCATGGAAGAGGGGAAGGAGGAATTGTGTGGACCAGAGAGGTAGAGGACACCATAAGAACAAACCCCACAAAGTCAACTGACCAGAAGACTCTGAAGCAGCAGACATGGAACCTGCAGGATCCCCTAGATATGTCTTGAAGTCTGGCTTGGTGTTCTTACAAAATTCCTACAAGCTGGAATGGGGGGAGAGGGGGTCTTTGACCCTTTTGCCTGCCCTTGGGCCCTTTTCCTCCTGATGGGTTGCCTAGTCCAGCCTTGGATTAGGGGCTGGTGCCCTGTCTTGTTCCATCTTGTTGTGCCCTGTTTGTGCCCAGTCCTCCCTGGGACAGGTGCTCTTTTCTGAGGAGAGGCTGGGATGGGGGTGGGAGAGGGAGTAGATTTGTGGAAGAGGGGGGATGGAGAAGCTGGGAGGAGTGGAGGGAGGGGAGGAGGGATGTCGGATGTATTACGCTAGAGAAGATAAATAAATACATACATACATACATAAAATTTTTAAAAGAATAAAGCTGATTTAAAATATAAACTAAAGAAAGAATCAAGTGATGCCATTATAAAACTATTAACATAATTGATCAGCAAATGTACAAAGTACCTTCTTCATAAGTATAGATGTAAGGTTTACAGTTACAACCTTAGTAAACACAAGATTTAAGACCAAAGCTTAGTATATATGAACTTGTTTAACCTGGTAGAGTTCTTAAATAAGGCAGAAAAAAAAAAAAAAAAAAAAAACTATTAACTAGGAAAGAGCCACCACCCAAGAAATGAGGTTTGTGAACAATGAAGAGGCAACAGCGCCACCTGCTGTCTGCTTCTGTAGTTTCTTTGCACCTTGTCTCACTTCCTTTAATTTTTTATCTAATTACCATTGAACTGTCCATGGTATGAGAAATGCTTTGCTGAGTAGGACATACTGTAGCCATTGATTTTCCCCTAAGAGAATAATCCGGATCTAATCATTTTTAATATATGTGACCTGTGTTGCTGACTTTTATATATAGCTTTAAGTGATCTGACCAGAGACTTCACCAAAATTGAGACTGCATAAAAAATGCTACTTGTGAGCTATTATCACATTAACTGTCTCGCTGCTTCAATTCTATTTTTCAAACAAGTAGCATGTGTTTGTTCTTTAGCTTCTTTGTTTGTTTGTATTACTAAAGATTGAGTCCAGGGCTCTTTGCATGTTCAGCAGGAGCCCTACCACTGAGCTACATCCCCAGTACCAACCAGTAATGTTTCTCTCTCTCCTCTCTCTCTCTCTCTCTCTCTCTCTCTCTCTCTCTCTCTCTCTCTCTCTCTCCACACACACACACACACACACACACACACACACACACACTGACTTGACCTTAGCTTATGAAAATGTACAAAGCACAATGAAGCTGCCACATCATAGTCCCATTTAGACTTCTCCACGGGGGAAGAACAAAAATGTACAGCATTGGGACCAAGAGTCCTCAGCTGGCCCTCGGCAGCACCATCACCAACTTTACAAACGAGGAGAACAGACAGCAGTCACCATATCACTTCCCAGGCCTTTCCAGCACTCATGACATCTCAAACGCTACAAACCCCAGCTAATGACGTAGTCACAGAAGTCCTGTCCTTGTATCACAATGCTAACTTTCATCCTAGAAGAGTAAGAGATTTGAGCCATGAATGCTCAATAGCCCCATGGAAGGAAAGGAGTTCAGATAAATTTTCTTTGCAATGGTCAACTGGTGAGTTTTTTGGCTGGAGGAGAAAGGAGAAAGGTCTTGACACTTGGACACTGCCCCAAAGATGGCAGCCAGAGTAACGGGGAGACCTGAGTAATCAGGGTAGAAAGACACTAAGTACTCAGTCAAAAGCCAGACAGAAGAAAGGCAACACAGCCAAGAGAGATGGAAATCACCACAGACAGACAGGAACTTCTTTGCAGTCTTCCTCGGTTACTAAATTGCCACCCCATTCAATGACCTTTACAAAGATATTAAGTACGCAGGGGAAACTTGTGAAACAATGAAATCTGTAGACCCAAGATGTCTAACTCTTAACCAATGGAGCAAGTCCAGGAGAATCACAGGAAAGAATAAGTTTCCCAGGTACATTTGTCGACTTTGGGAGGAAGAACATGCTTTCCTTATGCTGTAGGAGAAGGGCATGTGCCTCATCTCCAAGGAATGATAAATGATCCCCTTCCCATACTCAGAGCACTAGCCACAAAACCAAACCTATGAAAGCTGATCTCAAAGCTCCATAGGAGAGAAAACAATGTATATATAAAGGTTACTGGTTTGATAAAAGGAAATCCATTTTTTCAATGACAGTATAAAAAATCCTCTATTGGCAAGAAGCAATTTTCATTCTGGGAGAAAGTGAAATTCAAGAGCTCATATGGGAGAAAGAGATCATTTGCTCTGTTTATTCTTGCCTGAGCAGACACATTCTAAATTGATCATCAGTGAAGGATGGGATAACATTCCGGAGCAAATGTGCCTATGCTCTTGAACCTGCCATTTGAAGAAATTTATAAAGAAACTTTATTTAAAAACAAACCTCTCCGGCTTCCCAGTGAGGGAATCTTAGCTCACAATGAAAGTAACAAACCGATGAGGGTATGTCTTCAATGAAATTACCATTTGATCACTTAACCTCCAAAGGCAGCATTGTCAGGCAGGTGGAAACTGGCCCTGGAGAGAGCACTGGATACACAGAGATGAACAAGCCGTAAGTTCTGAACCAGAGTCTTCAGCCTAATTCATAAATAGGGAGTGAGCATGTGCAAAAGAAAAAATAATCTTCTTTGCTGTAGTTATCTACAGGTGGTTTCAGATTTAAGGACTTTTTTATTCTTTTATTGTTTCACTATGTCTCCATTCAATTTTCTAAGACAGTACAATTTCCAACTGCATTCTAAATACCTGTCCTTATATCTGCAGATCAAACATCAAACATCAAAGAAGTTTCCCTTGGGAGCAGAGATCCTCACAGGAATTCACAACTGGTCACAATTCAGAGAACTGTGTGGTACCCATCCCCAACTGATACATCAACCATATAACCCCTGTACCTCACAGGAGATGAGGCAGAAATATTATAAGAGCCCTAGGACGGGATGTCTGCTACCAGATAGTGTCTTCTATACATGGCAGGGAACTGCACCCACTAACTCTCAACAATATGGCTACCTTCACAAGTCCTCAACAGTGACAACACCAGCTGACATGCCAATGTCGATGTGAGTAAATCTCACGAGTCCCGCCTCTAGATGAAGAGCTGCAAGCAAATCAATTGCTGCCGAGAGAGAGACATTCTTCTCCAGACACAAGTGCCCTGATAGGTACCCAACTCCGAGCGGTCAGCCATAAAATCATATACATACATACAACGCTAAATGGACTCGGCAAGTTGTGTTTTTACTTGAGCACTTGAAAAAAAGATCATACATTCTAGAGGGAGTTGGGAGAACACAGGAGTTGGAGGCAGGGGTAGAAATGATGTAAATATAATACTCAGGTGTGGAAATTATCAAAAAAAAAGTTTTTAAAAGAGCTAAGTGCTTTTTGGATCCCTCTTATTGTTTCATTCTGTCTCTCTAGTTTTCTCAGTGTCCACATAAAGACTGTTCCATGGGGACTTGATGTCCAGGGTGGGTACCTAAACAACATGGCATGGTAGGCAGGGAAGTCTAGTTCGTTATGGCTGAGCACGGCACGCAAATGTTGAGAGCAACCAGGAGTCACAGCCTACCAGGGTCAGTGTGACGTGGTTCAAGTAAGATCAACACCAGCTTTACATTATCTTGTTTTGACAATATGAAACTGTGATCTTATTTATTTCTAAGAAAAGGGCTGGAATAAAAGAAAAGTAATTTTCAAAATGAATTATGATAAATGATTTCAGAAAATATAACAGTAAAATAAATTAAAACATGAGTAAAGGCAGTATACTGTTAAATAGTAAGTGTTTGTTGTTTTAAGTACTTTCTTTGCATAATTAATGCCTTTGTGTATCTGAAAATTGCAGCCTTAAGAATAATTGTGAAGCACTCCATTCAGTGACACCCGTTGTCTTCATTAGGCATTCTTTCTGGGCATACAGCTGAAACTTTCCATTCATTTCAGCAGGCTTGGTCCTTCCCACTAAGAGCATGTGTGCCAAGACTTAATGGGTCTGGACAGACATCTGGTAAGGGCTCTGAAAGCCACCTGGACTGCAGAAAATGCTATTTGGATTCCACAGGAAAGCCTTGTGTGCTCCTTTCTCCTGGTTGCATCTGTGACAGGCAGGTGCCTCCTGAAATAAAAATGTAAGTGGGCATTGCAAGGCAAGTACCCCATAATCCTGACAAAAATGACACCAAGGCAAGATGCTAGCATTCAGGGCCTAATGCTCGCAAGTTGACTAGCTAGTACAATGCTCTGCTGTCGCAGTCACCAGCTACACATATACATCCTCGGGCATGTTAATTTTTAACATACTGAGTGAATATGAATACCTCTAAGTCCATATTTTAGTAGAGGGACTATTTATGTTTCATGAGCATTCTATCACCTCCAACTCTTCCATCAGAACTTTTACTTGCAAACAACACAACTGAGTTGAGCATGTTTAAGGAGAAAATGATTCACAGAAGGATTTTGGCTAGGCTGTATAATCCCTGAAAGCCAAAGAATAAATTTTTGGACACATGGGCAGGATCAATCATCTGAAACCATACAGTAAGGAAAAATCCATGGCCTACTGTAGCTTGCTCTAAGAAACACCATTGACAACCCTACTTGTCAGTTAATACATTTGATTGGGTTTTTTGTTTATTTACCAAGTCTAATGAAATTTTAATCACTGACTTCGACACTATTTTATTTTAATTTTAAGATATATTAGGCTCTTTTACATCAGTATACCTCTGCTTGATCTGTTTCATGACTACATAAAATTTGAATGAAAAATACAAAATGTCCTCACTCTCCTCTCCCACTGTCACTTCCAGAGTCCCCTGTTTTGTGTAGTTGATACACAATAATTGTACAAATTTGTGGGCTATAAGTACAAGCGAATCTGAATCCCAGCAACCCCCCAAAGTCATTCTAAGAGACATCACCTTCCCCACATGCTTATAGAAGACCTAGACCCATGCATGCAGTCACCACGTCAAATGATATGCCTCTGTATCCCAATCGTGTACATCTCTGCAATTGCAATGGTGCCTGGGAATGCAATTCATCACTTCCTGGATGAAGACTTGTTCAGAATAAGTTAAAATAAATGATGACTGAGTCAAACTACACTTTTCATCATAACCTACTGCTATATTTTAGGGACTCCCTCCCTTGGTGTGAACTAGGTGGCAGAGCCTCTCACACAAAGAAAAAGAAAATGGCAGATAGTAACTTCCTTGATGGTTTTCCAACTGGAAAATGGGCTGCAACGCTGGCTCCATCAATCATTTGCATCCATTTTTAAATCTTGAATTCAAAGCCAATGATGTAAAGAAGAGAGGAACATGAGTGAATTATTCTAACAGGAGTTGGAGCCTGATAATATTCCTGGAGTAGCTACCAAAGCAATGCTAACAAACATGTTCCTGGACCCACTACAACTCTAGTCAACTCTGCAAGTATAGCCTCAAGCTCAGTGGCATCATCAACAGTGCTCCACAGGACATGATTTGGGCCATACTCCCATCTCGTAGCCTTGGTAACTCTGTGTGAATAAGTATCCTTAAATGAACTCATGCAGAGTTGCTTTAACTAAAAACAGCGACTAGATAAACTGTTACCAGGTGAAGCTTTAAACAGAGGTCCTCTTAAAAGATACCATTGGATTTTAAAAAATGAAAACAGTGACCAAAGATGGACATCTGGAAGTCCATTGCATGAATTTTCATCTTAACAGATCCTTCAGTCTAACAAGCATATAGAAGCATACGAAAGGCGTGAGGAATGTGAGAACTGTGAGCATGGAGTGCTCTCTAACAGGACTACAGTGCTTAAAGGAAGAGAATGACAAGCTGAAATCACAAATTCTTGGCTAGAGGCATGAAGTGAAACCCTGTGTTTCTCTGACTGCTAAAAGAATCTCTTATCACTTCCAGCCGCGGGGCTAAGATAACTGAAAATCAAACTCAAACTTTGATTCTACAGGTTTCTAAATTATAACGTCAGCTGAATTCACAGCCCACTGAGATCACTTACTTGAAAGCAAAAGCATTGATCAGGACAGAACAAAACTGAGATAGAGTTTGGGGGAAGATAGATGGATTGGATTTGAATGTCATAAGTACTCTAAACCTACCAAATCCCCTGACAATCCCTTGCTGGCCACCTAGTCAGCCTTCCTCCTTTGTCTGATGAGGTGCAGAAGGAATAAATTATCTATGGTAATGGAAGTGGCTGTCACAAAAATCAAGTTTTTAGGTAGCAGGGACAGCAGAGCTGATGGCAGCTATGAGGGCCATTGCTAGCAATGTCAATAGTGAGAACCATAATTCTTAGCAGCAGTGACAGCAGTGTCCCCACTGAGCCAGGTCCGTCACATGATTTAAACTGTCATCTCTGCCTACACAATCCCAAGACTGTTTCTCTAGGCCAATGTCATTTGAATAAATAATTTTCTTCTCAAATCAGCCAAATTTGGTTGTCATTACTTACAGCTATGAACTATGAACTATATGCTTAGAAATGTTTGCAATGGCTTTGTAGCTTACCCTTGACCCTACTGCCACTACCCAAATGTGGCCAAGGTGTAAAAACATTTCCACTCTGTTTGGTTGCTTTGGTACAATGATTTCATAACAAGTCTAAATCTCCCTACAGTGAGACTCATGCTCAGAGTTGCAGGTTCCCTGCCTGTAAAATTTAATAAGAGATTCATGTCTGCTTGCTACTTACAGAGAATATATATTTCCTTCTACCTTTATCCATCTTTGTCTCTTTTATATGCAATATTATTATTCACAGTTTTCCAGTGAATTATCAAAGAACAGGCAAACACAAACGGCTTCTCACCTAGCTGCAGTGTATCAAATAATAACCCACAAATTCCAACAGGACTAATTGTCTGGCCAATATAAAGCCACAACATAATAAATGCATGATAAACAGTCACAGTCACTTAGAAAACTGATGGCCAAGCTTCTCAAAAACCCCAGGAAGGGCATCATTGGCGTGATGACAAAACCCATAGATCAAGCACAGCCATCTTTATACATACACAACTGAATTTATAAAACATCAAAGTGTTTTCCATAAGATTTCACTCGTCTTGTGTATACTCCATTGGCTTCACATTAGAAACTTTCCTAATTATGACAGGTCCATTCTTACAGCTCCTGGAACTTTTGTGCTCATTCAAAGAGAGCCCAGCCACCTCCCCAATCTGTCTTCTGGCACCGTTGGCTGCCTTGCCCAGCTAAGCTGTAATACAGCCTTCCTTGGGACCATGGCAACTCTCCCACTACATCTTGTTTCAGATGAGGTCATGTCACAGGTATGGAATCTGACTTTCCCAAAAGTCACCCGTGCCAGAAGAGGCAGATAATACAACCTGGAAGTACAGGATGAATTTTGATATGAGAAATGAATTTTGACCAATGTTGGAGAGAAAACAGGAAGAAAATGACAGGAAAATTCAGGATTTGGATTCCACGGAATCGTGCAGCTCCTGATTGAGCATGGGTATATAAAGATGAATGAAGCCGCAGCTGGCTTTATAATTCTCCTGTTTGTGCTTCCTTCCTCCATAAATCCCATTCCTCTTTCCCCTCTCTTTTGGTACTATGTTTTTGTTTCCCTAAGGAGAATCAGTGTATCAACTGTACAGGTTCTTTTTCTGTAGAAAAACTAGGCTAAGGCAACTAAATATGGAATTAGAAATAGCAAGGAAAGGAAAGAGAATAGTTCACATGGTGAAGAAGAGTTCATTGCTAGAAGGAATATTTTTCATGAAAATGCCTTGTAAACTTATGCCTCAAAGATTAGAACTTATTATTACTTTATCTCCCATCTTCCTTTAAAGATGGTATTTCATTCATTATATAAACTTTGCTCAAATTTTCAAATCACATGTTTCTAGGCTCTTAACTAAATTACAGAGTCTTCTAGCGGTCTGGATACAAAATGATGGCAACATCAAGTTATACAGAACTGATCTCTCAAATGTCACTCAACCATGCCTAGTACATCTTTACTCCACGTAGTTTTTTTCCTCTATAACAAATTCAAGTGCATCCCAACCAATTTCCCCACTTCATATCTCCCTTTGTTGCATTCTACACATTTTGTGCAAAACTAATCCTCACCTGTTTTTCTACTGTTGACCCTTCAATGTAGGCCTTGAGAAGCATTCTTTATTTCCCAGTTTCCTATAAGTCTCCTCCTTGCTCTGTCCATATTTCTTGCACTGTTTGTGACATTAGTTCAGAGATAGATAGATAGATAGATAGATATTAAATTATCTACAAATCTTCCATAATTTAAAAAAAAATGATGTAAAAATACATGTTGCCAGGCACTGTCCAAGATAAAGCAAAATAAGCAGGCCCCTAGGTTTAAAACTGAAACTTCAGAACAACAAAACCAAAAGAAGACATAAAAAAGAGAGAGAGAGAGACTCAAACAACAATCACCAGATAGAGAAAAACAAAACCCAGTAAAATAATCAGGATCATTGCTGGTGATCAAGAAGTCTTTCACCCAAGTGACGAGAGAGAGTAAAATGGCACTTCATAATGAACTAGATTATGTTTTTTTGCCTTCTCTCGGTTACTGCCCTAGCAGGGAAGGGAGGACAGTGAGTTCCAGGTCCAATGAGAGAGCCTGTCTCAAGGGATAATGTGAACACTGATAGAAAAGGGCACCTAATATACTTCTCTGGCCTCCAGACACACACACACCTGCTCACACACATAAACACACAAAAGGGAAAAAAACAAATATAAGACAACCTATTCAAGTAAATTGCAGCAATACAAAGGCAATTTATTGTAGAAAAATCTATCAATGTAATCTTTAACAGGAAAGAAGTGAAAACAGTTTTAATTGGTGCATAACATTTATTTAATCGTTTTCAGGAGGGTGTGTGATTCTTTTAAAAAATAAACCTAATGAACCTATTTTAGAAGCCAATTTCATATGTATAATTAAAGCAAAAATCAAAAGCAAGTATTTTACAAAAAGGAAAAGCAATAGACACTTCCAAAAAACAAAAATCAAGTACCCACCAACACCACTTATAGTCAGCACTCATTATGATTTAACAGTTTGAATATCGAGTTGGCAAGGGCTGAAATTGTCACCAGTAATATTGATTATCAATTCACTATGATTTAGAATCACCATGGAAACAGACTCCTGGACATGTCTACGAGGTAATTTCTAGATGGGCTTAATTGAAGTGGGAAGACACGCCCTACATGGGGGCAGCACCATTCCCAGAGCTTGAGTCCCAGCTTGAATAAAAAAGGAGAGAGTGAACTGAGCACTCTCAAACCTCTGTCTGAAACTTCACAATTCGGGCCTCCATCATCAACACTGGCCTCAGTATTACTTTCTAAAATCCTATAACAGCTTATTAAGCTCTGAAAACTCAGTGGCTTTTCTAATCCAAAGTTCCTAAATCCGATACAATCCTCCCATAACCACATAGTCAGGGCTGTCACAACAGTACTGTACTCTCTGCTATCAACTTCTGTCCTTTTTTTTTTTTTTCTATTATTGTTATAAAGGCACCGTGACCAAACATCAAACAGAGCTCAGAGAACCCTGTGGAAGAGGGAAAGGAGGGATTGAGGGGACCAGATGCATGGAGGACACCAGGAGAACAAGCCTCAAAGTCTCAACTGACCAGCACTCTTAGGGGCTCACAGAGACTGAAGCGGCAGACAAGGAACCTGCAGAGTCCCCTCTACCTTATAGCTGTCTGGCTTGGTGTTCTTATAAAATTCCTACAGTCTGGAGTGGGGGAGTCTCTGGCCCTTTTGCCTGCCATCGGTACCCTTTTGTTCCTGCTGGGTTGCCTAGTCCACGCTTGATATAGGGAGTAGTGCCCAGCCTTGTTCCATCTTGCTATGCCATGCCCGTTTGAGTGGTAATTCTGGGAGGACTGTTCTTTCCTGGGGAAAAGCTGGAGGGGGCGGTGTTAGGGGACACGGGGTAGATCTGAGGGAGGTGGGGGAAATGGGAGGCGGGGGTCAAGATATATTGTATGAGAGAAAATAAAATAATTTTTTTAAAAAAAGACTCCATGTCCAAAAGCAAGCTGGAGAAGGGATTATTTCACCTTACAGGTCACAGGTCTTCACTGAGGGAAGCCAGGGAATGAATTCAAAGCAGGAGCCTGGAGGCGGGAACTGAAGCAAAGACCATGGAGGTATGTTGCTTACTGGTTTTTCTCCTCAAGACTTACTCATTTCACTTTTTTCATATAATCCAGGACCGCATGTCCAGGGGTGTCAGTGCCCAGAGTGGGCTGAGCCCTCGTACATCAATTATTAATCAAGAAAATGCCTACATGTGCATGTAGGCTAATCTGATTGAGGCATTTTCTCAGTTGAGGTTTCCTCTTCTCAGATGACAAAAAAACTAACCAGCACAAAGTATAGTGAATATTCATTGTGGGTTGTGGGAAGAATTCTGAAGCTTCATCAAGGAAAATAAATGACAACCCTACTAAAAATATTGATGTATTCTTTTATTTTCATTTCAGAATTTTAAAGTGGTAAACTTCTCAAAAGTATAAATTCAATCTAACGTTAAACAAATCTGCAAAGACATTGACAAGGTTAAACTAAATTCACTTTGAAATGTGGAGTCAAGAATTCTCAGGATGTAGGCTGGGCAGTGATGGCACACGCCTTTAATCCCAGCACTCAGGAGGCAGAGGCAGGCAGATCTCTGTGAGTTCGAGGCCAGCCTGGTCTACAGAGTGAGTCCCAGGACAGCCAGAGTTACAACAGAGAAACCCTGTCTCAAAAAAACGAAAAAAGAAAAGAATTCTCAGGATGGTTTTATAAGAGGAAAAAAGGTAGGAGAAGTAGATGGTGTGAAACGTCTATTGGCTATCACAATTTGCCCTACCATCTATCAAAAACATAAAACCACAGTGATTATGACAGTAAGTCATTGGTATTTAAAGGAAGAGACAGGTAAATAAACATATTAAAGCCTTTGCAAAGAGACTTACAGTGATTCATATGATAGATATAAGGAAAGGATAGGACAGATTCTTAATAAATAGTGCTGGAGCAACTGGCCATGAAAATCAGATATCTAGAATAAAGAATACAAAAACATATCATCAGGCCACTGAGATAAGAAAAAACATGTCAAAGCACAAAATAAAGACGGATAAATCTGAGTACATTAAAATTAAAAGCCACTGCAAGATACCAAGAATAACGTTTAAAGATGAACTGTGGGCCTAGAAAGATTATGCCTAATACACCAAGCCAACAAAGAAGGAAGAGTATATACCTATTACATAGATATAAACACAGTTTTCATAAATCATTAAAAAACAATTCAGTGAAACCATACTGTAGAATACACAAGCAATTCACGGAAGATACATTTCAAATATATAATAAATATATAAAAATAATACTCTGTCTCAAATAATGAGATTTAGCTGAAGCTCCACCATATTAGAAAGTGGGTTATGTTTCACTAGACAACTTTATTATTGTGTGACAGATACAAATAAGGTAGCTACAACATCACTAGGCAATATAATTTTATGGGACTACCTCCATGCACATGATCCATTAATAAGTGAAACGTTATCCTGTGGCACATGTGTTTGAAAGACTATTAACATCGAATATTGACAAGAACATAGGTAAAACCAGAAATCTCACCTTCCCTCTTAAAATTCAACTTCTGTGTCATCATGCCAGAGAAAGTCTCACATGCACAGATACATGAACTGTATAGGGCCATTCACTAGAACTACTTCTTTCTTTTCCTAGTGTTGTAATAAAATACCCTGACAAAATCAACAAAATCAAGGAAAGAAGGGTTTATTTTGGCTCACAGTCCAAGGGTACTTAGCAGGGAAGTCAAGACAACACTAGCTTAAAATAACTGGTCACATGGCATCTGTGAAGTGCTCAGCTCACATTCTCCATTTTATTCATTCCAGGATGCCTGCCCAGAGAATGGCACCACTCACAGTGGCATGACTTTCTACCTCAATTAACTTATTCAAGATAAATCCCCCATAGGACACCCAGAAGCCCATCTCCCATGCTTCTGTGTCTCATCAACTTGGCAAATAGGATTAACCATCACACCTACATAGTATTCTAGATCATGGAATATTTTAATTGATTAGAGATAGATAGATAGATAGATAGATAGATAGATAGATAGATAGATAGATAGATAGATAGATGAATGTATAACATAAAATACTCCAAAACACACAGCTGAAAAAATAAAGCAAGTTGCAGAGATATTCAATAAGGCACCATCCCTTAAAGTTTGAAAATAGCCACAAATCAGTATTGAAAATAATGCTAACCACTTCAAACATACATGGTGAACATATCACAAGAATGACAGAAGGCAGTTAAAGATAGAGCTCACCTCTACAGAGAGAGGATGAGAATTTTTTCCCCATCTTAACTGGTTGACAGATACATAGATGTTTTATATATTTCTTAGTGCATTTGAAATTTTCCAGAAATAAATTTTTAATATAAAAACACATATGTCATTTGTCTGACTATAGTTTGCTATTAGGTTTGTATCTGAATAGAAAGCTTTTTGGAATATGACCTTTCTATCTCTCATAGACTGATTTCAGACAAATGTAAGTGGGTAAAAGCTGATTAGATGGGTGGATGGATAGATGGATGGATGGACAGACGGACACATAGACTTTAACATGAGCTAACATAAATCAATACAAACAAAATATCCTGCTTATTTATACTTTGTCAACCAGGATCAATTCGAGAAGATAAAATCCATACCACATATTTCCAAAGAGAAAAATCCAATGCAAGGATTAGCTACCAGGCTGCTGAGAGGAATGGAAATCTAAACACTAGCAAGTGACAGAAGTTTTTGTCTGCACCAGAACATTGAGAAGGATATATCACTAACAAAATCCAGGAATTGAATAAACCTGACAAGAAGCCCAACCACAGTGGCAACTGCTTGGTGGGAACCGGAGCAAAGCTTCAGGACTTCAGGGGACAGTACTATAGGCAAGAGTGGGAGGTTGTCCCCACGTCTCTCTCCTTTTTGCCAAATGTAAGCAGACACTAGGAAGTAAAAGTACCTAGAAATTATACTTTGTATGAGTTGACCCTCTGAAATACAGACTGGAACAAGAGAGGAACAGTGAAAACACTTAAGAACCAGAAAATGGCAGCATGCTGGTGGTGGTGCACACGCCTTTAACCATAGCACTCGGGAGGCAGAGGCAGGTGGATCTCTGAGTTTGAGGCCAGTCTGGTCTCCAGAGTGAATTCTGAGACAACCAGAGTTACAACAGAGAAACCCTGTCAGGAAAAACAAAAAACAAAACAGAAAATGACTGGCTCATTTGGTGATTGAAAAAAATACAGTGCTCCTCTCTTTATTTGTGGTAGAAGGGGTCATAAAGGCTGGTCTAAAAATTAGCTAGAGAGATGGCTCAGTAGGCCCTGAGTTCAAGTCGTAGCCACATGGTAGGTAGCTCACAATCTTTTGTAACTCAGTCCCAGGGGATCCAATGCCTTCTTCTGGCTTCCAAGGACACTAGGCATGAATGTGGTACACAGACAGACATTTGTTCAGGCAAAATACCCATGAACATAAAACAAATAAACAAAAATTTTAATTAGCATTTATATTTTTCTGCAAGATAGCCTGTATATGACAATGTAGATTTATTTAGACAGAAGTGATCAGATGTACATCAAATGAAAAGTCATTTGTAATATCAATATGATCTGTTTTCTCTCACAGGCATATTTCAGAAAAATCTAGGTAGATGATATTGATTGATTGAATGGAAGATTGGTAGGTAGATATGTGGATAGATTGGATTGATTTTCATTAAATATAAAGAATAGATCCAAATACCTATTTACTTTTTCAATAAGTATATGAGGAGTACTTCAAGACATACATTCTGAATTTATAATGGTAAACAAACTAGATCTGGTTCTTGCCTTACTGGGCCTGACAGGGGCTTACAGGCCTGTGAGAGAAATTAATAATCACATATATTAATGGAAGTAAAATCCCTAGCTCCTATCTTGTATCAGATAAGAAATGAGTGACTTGGAGAAGACATTTAGTGTTGATGCCTCTGAAACATCTAAATGGAAAGTTTCATAGACGCTAGGATGCTTGATGTGGAGATCTGAAACAGTGTCGAACTTGGAGAACCAAACTGAACTGCTGCCGGCTCATCATCATGAAGACAGCAAGCATGTGAGAGCATACCAAGGACAACATGGAATGAGAAGACAGAATTTGATCTTGAGGAAGACAAGAATTTCAAAATGTGCCTAATGAGGAAGGAAAGACACTTACAAAGCAAAATCAGAGGCGATAGCAAGGTAAGACTGGGAAATCTGAACTGTGTGCTGGTCAGAGAAGAGACAAGTGTGGCTGAGCAGCCCAGGACTGCTGCGGAGTCAGATGGGGCTCTTCAGGGTAGTTCCCTCTTGCTGCAAACATCGATTCAACATTTATCACTTAGAAAGAGCTTTCTGAGCCAAACACCCTGAAGGACAACCTTATTCATTCTCTCTTATCTCCATGCTTTATGTTCATCATTAACACTCAAACCTGCTATTCTTGCTCATTTGGTCTCCATGACGACGGGAATTGCATCTGTTTTGTTCAACACTACATCTTAGTACCTAGAAGAGTGCTCAGAACACAGGACTTGTATTGATGAAAAAAGGAAAGTTGGAATTCCCCCAGTTCAATCTTTATTAAACAGTGACTGGATGACCTTGACAACTTTCGTATCATTCTAACATAGGAGACTAATGGAGGATGATGGGAAGTGAGAACACGGACACAGAGTAGCTAGTAGTTTAAAGTCAGGCAGCTATGAATGGGGAGTTGCTTTGAAATGGGGGAGGATACAGAGGCTCTTCAAGGTAAGCAGATCAGGATCTGTAGGTCAAGTTGTGAAGAAAGGAATCACGATTCAGACACTTCTGTGCCGATGTCCTGACCACATTTGTTCACTCTTGGGCTTCAGAAGCCAAGTGAAACTAATAAAACTACTAGCCAGCTCTCCTCGGGGAAAGCACATGCCGTGGGAAATAGTTTCAATAGCCAACATATTGGTGTGACAGCACCATTTATGAATGCAGCGAGGTGAATGAGCAAGCTGAATTTCTTGTCTTTAGCCCTCGAAAGGATAGCAGTTTTCCAGACAAATTTGATCTTTTCTGATACTCAAAGAATAATTTTATGTTCAAGGAAGACTCCGTTAATATTAAATCTTAGACAGAGAAGACTACAGTGGCTAACTCCGGTGAAGGAAGAAAAAAAAAAAAGAAATAATAATTATTTCACGGTATAAAATGCCATCTGTAGGTAACAAGGGTAAATGCAGCTGAAGAGGAAAGCATTTCAATAGTGCTGATTTTCAGTTCTTTCACCAACTGGATACTGTGAAAATATTCGTCCGTAGTGTAATACAATCATCTAGACTGAGCCCTGTAATTGATTACCCCAGAGGGAACAGAAAATGGAATAGGCTAGAAATCATAGAATTATTTAAAAACACTTTTTCTTATGTCTTAAGTTAGAACTTCTTTTTATGAAGTTATATAAATAATATGATACACCAAGAATGTGGTCTTGACTCCTGTTAGCACCTAAAAATGCCTATATCTCTTTAAATTTTATTTTTATTACATTTATTTATTTGGCTGTGTATGTGACGGAGAAGTACACATCTGCCACAGCACACATGTGGAAATAAGAGGACAACTTGGGGAATTATTTCCCTCCTCGTACCGTGCAGGTCCAAGGGACCAGATTTAGGTCAAAAGGCCTAAGATTCTGAGCCATCTTGCTGGTCCAATATTCATTGTTTTAAATAAAATCTATATGCCATACAGAGAATAAGACAACTCCAATCATTCACTTGAAATAATTCTCAAATACAAACATGCACACACAATCTCGTAGCACAAAAGTACTTAAGGAAGTGTACAGTGTCAGGGAAAGCACCTAACAGAAATTAAGAACATGGCACTTCATCAGAAAAACTTCCTCCTGCAGGATTATGGGAACTAACACCGAGATCCACAACTGGACTACGAGCAGAGAGAGACCTTGAAACACTCAGTCCTAAGTGGAATGCCTTCATCAAGCTTCTCCCTTCAGGTCCAGGGGGCTGTGTGGAAGAGGAGGCAGAAATATCGAAAGAGCAGGATGGAAGGCACCAGGAAAAACAGGCTCTCTAGATATAACATGACTGACATATGAACTCTCAGAAACTGCAGCAGCATGCACAGGGCCTGTACAAGTCTAAACCAGATGGAGGGCTAGTGCTGAGAGGGGAAGAGGACGCGGCCCCATCCCTAACCCAGAAGTTATTTCCATTTTTTTCCAAGTTTTTTCCAAAGGGAAAAATTAATTTTCCCCAAAAGTCTCATTGGATATATAAACCACCCTTAGGGGAAGGCCCTATGCCCAGCAGAAGATGGCCAACCCAAAATGAATTCAGAAGTATTTTTGAAGATTAGTTTTGTCTCATAATGTTGTGAGTATTTTTTAACCATACTCATCTATTTTTTATTTATTATGCTTCCTAAGTTTGTGGTTTTGTGTGGTGTGTGTGTGTGTGTGTGTCTGCACGCACATGTGTGTCCGTCTCTATGTGTGTATGTGTTTCTCATGCTTCTTCTTTGCTTCTTTCTGATTGTTTGTTTGTATGTTATATTCTGTTTTGCTGGTTTATTTTCGTTTTTTGTTTTCTAACGAGAAAGAAAGTAGAGTTTGAAGGGTGTGGAGGTGGGGAGGATCTGGGAGGAAATAAGGGAGAAGAAATCATGATCAGAATATACTATATGAAAAAACTTCATTTTCCACTTTTAAAAAAACCACAGGACTAAGTAAAAATAGTAAGGCAAAACATAAGTTTAAGAGAAGTTTACTTAATGACCTCTTTGAAATAATAAAGAACATAGTACCTATTAAACAAGCCAGGCTACAAAAAGACCCAGTTAAATATATTACAAAGTAAAAGTATGTTATGAATTTTTTAAACCAATATGATACTTTTATATATAATTTTTAAATTATATGAAATGAAAAAAGTGAGCATACACACAAAAAAAACCCCACAATGATTTTTAGACTGTTCCACAAAAGAAATAAAACTGCTCAGTGTGGTAGCGCACCTCCATCACTCAGGAGGTTGGGGCAGGAAGATCTATGTGATCAAGGCCAGCTTGGTGTACATAGTGAATTCCAGAACAGCCAGGGCTATTTTTGAGACCCTGTCTGAAAAAAAGAAAAGAAAAGAAAACAGAAACAAAACTTTAAAATATCTTTTAAATTTTACGTTATGTAATACTAATATTTCAACACATGGTATGATGGCTTGAATAAGAATGGTCAATATACTCATATATTTAAATGCTTAGTCATCAGGGAGTAGCTCTACTTGAGAAGAATTAGGAGATATGACCTTGCTGGAGTTGGTGTGACCTTATTGGAAAAAGTGTGCAACTGGGGTGAGGGTGGGGATTTCAACAGCCCAAGCCAGGCCCAGTGGCTCTCTCTTCCTGCTGCCTACAGATCCTGAAGTAGAACTCTCAGCTACTTCTCCAGCACCATGTCTGCCTGTGTGCCATTATGCTTCATGCCATAAAGATAATGGACTAAATCTCTTAAACTGTAAGCCCCAATTAAATGCTTTCTTCTATAAGAGTTGTCATGGTCATGGTGTCTTTTCATCACAATAGAACACTAAGACACTTGGTTACGTGAAGAATACCTTTGACTGGTGATTAATGTGGGGATATTTACTTAATGCATGTCAGACCTTAAGTTCTATCCCCAAAGTATCCACAGAGAAATAGAGATGACAGGTAGATAGATAGATAGATAGATAGAGATTACCCTTATTCTAAGAAAATATAAACTAAAATATTGAAATATAATAGGGAATTAACTCTATGACTTACTCTCAAATGGTATGGAAGGAGAATATATATATATATATATATATATATATATATATATATATATATATAATATATATAAAATAATATTAATATTAATATAATATATTATTATCATTATTATTATTATTAATTTTTTGTTTTTCAAGATAGGGTTTCTCTCTTGTAACTCTGGCTGTCCTGGAACTCACTCTGTAGACCAGGCTGGCCTCAAACTCACAGAGATCCACTTGCCTCTACCTCCCAAGTGCTGGGATTAAATGTGTGTGCCACCACCACCAAGCTTTATTATATTATATATTTATATATTATACATTTATAATATGTATGTACATATATTTCCTAAAAAGTTGTTCCTTTAACTTAAAATTATTTCAAATAAATAATATGAAAAGTGTTAATTATAGGGTAGATTATTCCAGAAGATTATTATAGATTCAGAGTTTGTTGCTCAAAATTCCATAATAAAATATAGCAAGGGAACAAAAAAAAAAAGAAAACGGTCAAAAATAATGCATGACGTTCCCACAGCCAGTGTTAAGATTGAAGGGTGATGGAAGATAAAAATAAAAAGAGCCTGTGCCTGGAAACATACTCACACAATCTCAACCTCCAAGAATAAACCCAAGTTTTAAAAGCTTTCCAAAGGAAAATAGGGTAATGCACATTTTTTAATTTTTAATTTAAATTAATTGCTATCAGCTTAGGTGAACAATTCTAGATTCAAAGTTATTGGAAAATACATTTGAAGTGTTATATGAGGGGTAAAAGGAAATAATGGAACAGGAAAGAATAAATGCAGTAAAAGATGGGAAGATATGGTAAAGAATAGGATATGGGCAGAGATATCTAGCACTAAAGAGTTTTTGAAAAAGTCATACGGAATAGAACTACTGTAGAAGTTTTCTAAAACATAGACACATACACATAAAAAGGGTTTAAACACAGTTATCCTCTAACAGGGTGACAATGCCCCTACCAGACACCACACATTAACAAATAAAAACTCTAATGTGAGGAGTGGTTACCTCTTTTGAAATTGCTGCTAGTGAGATCTTATAGACCCCCAAAAACATCTCAGACTATTGTCAATGCTCTTGGTTACCCTCCAGAATGTGATTGCTGAAGATCCAACATAATTGAGTCATAGAACATGGAGAAATCAAACTGGTACTCACCCAGAAACTTCATCTCTATGAGCTAACAATCATAGTGCTGGAAGAAAAAAGTAAGTCTTACCCAGGTGTGACCCCTGAAGCTACAATGACAATTAGCCTGCCAAGACATGCTCACCGGTGCAATAGTGGTGTATGTGTCATGGGAGTAACCAATCACTTTCTGATTGGATTTAAGGTCCAGTCCATAAGAGAAACCTTAATACCTGACACTGTTACGTGGCAAAGAACCTATCACCAGAGAGGTCATAGGCCTTAGGGGAGAACCTACTACTGTGAGTCGGCAAAAAGGACACAGCATTAAATCAATCCTAATAACATCACTATTCCTATCAAGCAAAATGTCTCAGAATAAAAATAAGGAGCTACTAAATGCTTTTTAAAAAGTAAAGTACATTCAGTAAATCAGAAAACTTGGAATTAAAAGTCAAGATGTATAAATTGGCTATGTGCATATGTAATTAGGATATTTCATATGATAGAACATATAGTCAAATTATATCTAGAAATTCCTGACAGTCTTCAAATATTTAATCTATAAGATATGCAAAAATCAATCTACAAGCACAGTGGGAGACCACAACATTCTTCTTTCAGTTCATGAGAAATCAAATGTCTAAGTTGGAGACAGAGATTTTTAATAAAACAACAGAGCCCTAACCTAATTAACAATCAGAAAAAGAATAGAGTATAAAGTGCTTACTCAGTCATGATGACCAGAATCCTAATCAGGATCCCAGAGCTCATGTAATTCTTATCCAAATTTGTTTCTGATACTGAAGGCTGTTCCAAGCCAATCATCCATAACACTATTAGTCAAATACGAGGTAACGGCACCATCCTAAAGCCTTCATAATGGCACCTCTTGAAGATTAATAAACATGTCAGAAGGAAAGACTTGGGTCTGAAAGGAAAGCATAGAACAGTGGCAGATGGCAAAGCCACTCTTGGTTGTGGAAAACTGGGAGGCAAGCGCCTTCACTGTGGGAAGTAGACCACATGTCCTGTTTTATTACCGGTTTAAAAGGTGAACATAAATTAGTACGACCTTTTAAAGTCATTGTCTCAAAGAAAACTTCGTTTGTACTCACAGCATCTGTTACAAGCTATTCATTCTTTCTGTTACTATTTGTGCACAAATAACTGTGTTATCTTGCTTCGCAAATTTGATTTAGCCTTAGCGTGAATGACTTAAAGCCATAGTGCTCCAAGTTGTAAAACACTTTCCGAGAGAAAATGTCTTAGTTGACTCATAACACATTTTTAAGAGAGCAAAATTTTAAAGAAAAATAAAACATAGAACCAGACAATTGGAATCACAGTTCTTTCTTGTTCTGTCACAGTTACTTATCCTCCAGAATCATCCTTTGCACAATGCTCAGTGTGTGCTATGGCAGGACTCTAAGACCTCAATGTGCTAACACTCATGTGTATACAAAAGGAAAGACTTTCAACTTTTAAAATCATTTCGCCTTAAGATATTGTTTCATCTCTTTCAATTCACTCACTGTTTGGAGGATCTTTTTTCTCCAAAAACTTCAGCTCAGAGAACTGAGAATTAATAATACAAGATGTAACCAAAACAAAGTCTTTGGAGAGACTTCCATGGGTGTTGTGAAGGCTTCAGCGTACTTTCCTCAGCAAAACTAATTAATTAAAATTAGTTGTATGGTTTTTTTTTAAGTAAAAGAAAAAGAAGATGTACATACATTTAAACCCTCTGGTAATTATCCTAACAGCACAGGGCAAAAATGAAACACTTTTAGTTAGAAAATATTACTATACTTTAATAAGAACATTCATTGAAAGTCTGTGGCATTTAACCATACCCTGCTCCCTACAGCTCTATGTAACCAGGAGTCCTTATCCACAAGTTTAGGCTCCCTCTCTTTTCAGTTATATTTTCATCTCATCTCTCTAAGCTTCTAGTCTACAATTCATGCTGCCAGCATCCTTCAGCCACCCTACCAGAATTATGGAAGCTCTATTAGGGCAGATACAGCTTAATACTGGTATTCTTTTTTCCAATTCAACAAATGGCTAAGGGTGAGGGTTATACAGAAGGTTACGACAGTTTGAGAGGGTAAGGACTTCTCTTCTTCCACAGTCACCAAGCCAAGCCAAGGAGAGCAGGGGATGCCACCAAGGTGTACTCATTCAACAGGCATAGCGGTACACACAGTATGATCCCAGCGTAAGAAAGGTTCAAGTGGGGGATCATGACTTCGAGGACAACCTGATCTACATGTTGAGTTCCAGGCCAACCAGGGACATGAACATGCTCCTGCTCAAACTGCTAAAATATGAGAAGAGGAAGGGAAAGAGAATGGACGGGAGGGGGAAGAAGAACAGTGAGCAGAGAAAGCAAGAAAGGAAAGAGAAAGGGAGGGGCAATAACTAAAATGGAAAACACACTAACGGGGCCAAAAGGTTTGAGCCAAGAGTTAAAATAATCTTTAATTTTGATTGAATGTAGAACAGTAGAGACTATGTGCTCTGGGGAGATTAAGAAAAGAAAGAAAGAAAGGGAAAAAAAAAAAAAAACAGGCAGTAATGGCACACGCCCTTAATCCCACCGCAGGCGGATCTCTGTGAGTTGGAAGCCAGCCTGGTCTACCAAGTGAGCTCCAGAACAGCCAGAGTTACAACAGAGAAACCCTGTCTTTAAAAAAAAAAAAAAAAAAAAAAAAACCAAGAAAGAAAGAAAGAAGGAAGGGAGGGAAGAAGGAAGAAAAATAAACAGAGCCTCAGAAATGTGGAATATCATTAATCTCTCTAACAAAATATAATTGGAAGTCTCAGAAAGAAAGGAAAAAATAAGAAAAAAAGGAGACCAAAAGTATTCAAACATAAAATGGCTGCAAACATCCTGTAGCTAATGAAAAACGCTGCCCTACACACCCAAAAGGGGCAACGTGTCCCGGAAGGTATAAACACAAAGCCCTGCCTCAGACCCATCATTTCGTAGTAAAATGCTGAGACAAAGTTTTCGCAGTGACAAGAGAAGGGTGACACATTAAGGTGGAATCGCAATGAAATCAAGAGCTAACTTTGCACGCTGTCGGCCATAAGCGGAGGATGAATAAAAAGTAATGAAGTAAAAGACTACCAGCCAAGAATCCTGCAGAGAGTGAAATTATTTTTCAAAGAAGACCGTAAATTAAAGATAGCATCAGGAACACAGAAACTGAGATTGTTGCTAGTATACCTGGCACACAAGAAATACTAAAAGGAAGATCGCAAATGACTTAGAAGATACATGGTAAATACTTGGAAAATGAAAGAATCAGTTCCTATGAACCTTCTTCATATGATCAGTAGGTACAGTGACACTGCTCAGTTTAATGAATTATCCAAGGGGGGATGGTAGAAAACATTACTTAAGGTGATTCTTTCATTATTTTATGTTCGTAAAATACATTTTAAAGTGTTTTTAGGTACAAGTGCTATGTGAAATTTTAAGTTCCAACTGTTCTGGGATAAATTATACACCATCCCTAAAATTCATGTATTGTAAACTGAGCCATCTCCCCAGCCCCCAGACAGCACAATATTTTAAGGGTTATAGAGAACAACCAAATACTACCAGTGCCTCTGACTGTGATCATATTTGGAGATAGTGTTCAAAGAGATTTTAAGCTAAACTAAGCCTTTAGGGTGAGGACCCCGTCCCAGGGTGGCCTTAGAAGAACAAGAAGAGATAGAGTAATGCATATGTAGGAAGAAAAGACTTTGGAGACATTTTGCAAGACACAGAACACAGGAAAATCCAAGTCTTGCAAATCCTTACCGGGGCATCCATTGACAAGACTGCAATACCCGTGGGTCTTGGGTCGGTAAAGGGTGCAGAGATGAACCACTCCGGAGATGGTTTCAAGGAACAGAGTCTGCTTTATTGTATGTGAACCACTTATATAATGGAAGCCAATAGACTGATTGGTTAGCACATTACTTCAGATTGGACAGTGAGTGCTCATAACACCAGGATCTCTGTTGGGGAGAAACACATAAAAGAAGACATGGAGAGTGTAAACTCACCAGCAGGCCAGCTACCAGCTACTCATACTACTTCAGAATTCATGATGTGCTTCTTATTTAGAAGTGCAGTGTGCTAGATAGGCTGGCTGCCAGGTCATGCCTGCAAATTCTCCTACAAAGCCTCCCTTACATGAGCATACAAAACTAAGAGGAGATAAATTTCTGTTTAAGACAGGGCTTCTTAATGTTTATCTATTCCTGACACATTTACATGTGTGTGAGAGTGATGGTGAGTACATGTGTACTCAGGTTCATATTTGTATGTGTATACATGTGTAGATGTGGTGTGTGTGTGTGTGTGTGTGTGTGTGTGTGTGTGTGTGTGTGTGTGAAGGCCAGAGGTTAATGTCAACTCTCTTTCTATATCATTTTCCACCTTAATATTGAAGCAAGGTCTCTCCCTTGAATCCAGAGCTCACCAATTTAGCTATCCACCTTGCTCTCAGCATCCTGTCTCTGCCTCCTGGGTGCTGCAATGACAGGCCTTCATGCCTACATGGCATTTACATGGATGCTGTGGATCCAAACCCCTGTTCTCATGCTGAACCATCTCCCTGCCCTTGTTCATGACAAATTTTGATCAAGAAATGTTTATGCAACCCCAGTCTTATAAGAATATAAAAGTTACACAAATCAATTACTGATATAATTTATAAAGAACTTTAGTTTAAAATGATTCTTTGATGCCCATGTGATCTTAGCAGTTACTACACATAGAAGCAAAGTTGCATAATAATGAGACCAGTATCCTTGTTCATCTGATGTAACCCAATGATACACTAATGTGATACCTACATGTCGAGGAATTAGGTCCTTTTATCCATAATTAAACCTTTATGTTCCTGTAAGAGTATTAAACATACGGTATACATCATAACACACAATAGTCTCAAATCTAAGCTGAAGTGTTTTAGGACATGTTTGTTGACTACTGCATGGTATAAAGACGTGCACAGTACAAAATGTACAAGCCACGTGTTGAGAACGAAGGTTGCAGTGAAGTCACACAATACGACATAGGCAATTGCTTCCGGAAACACTTGAGATTCATTACACACGTGATTTCCAATCAAGTTTTGGTCACAGCATCCAGAAACCTTTCACTCTTGTCAGTGTTGTTATGATCCCCCACACACTCACATTCAGTTACATGACTGCACACGGGGACGATACCCACAGAAGAAGCCTAAGCCACCTAGCCTATGGCATTTCGTTACAGCATCACTACCAACTAAAATACACATAAATCAAAATCTGATAACAGTTCAAATTTTTCTGAATGGAGAATTTACAAATGTTCAAGACGCATTAAAATGGAATCCAGTGCTTCGATTCGCTGGACGTGGACAGGGATTCCAACTGAATGTGAGTAGCTACTCTTATGCAAAGCTCATAGTAAATATCAAAATGACTGATAGTATAAACAGATGGCTGTCATTTTAAATTTTAGTATTATTTCCAAAGGCATTTGAAATCACAGGTGTCTGTCCCTAAGGTAGAACAAATCCCTGGTGTGAATCAAGTAGAAACATTACTTAGCAGAAAAAGTTAAGTATGAACAAATACCATAATCTTCTTGTATGTGTTTATGTATATACGTGTCCATATATATACATGTGTGTGTGTGGAAGCCAGAGGTTAATGTTGGGCATCTTTCTCCATCACTCTCCACCTTGTTTTGGAGGCAAAGACTCTCATCGAACCTGGATCTCACTGACTGGGCTAGAGTGGGATAGCCAGCAAGCCCTAGTGACCTGATGTCTGTTTCCTCAGTGGTAGAACTGCAAGCTGGATGTCAGGATCAGCTATTGATGTCCTGAGAGTCTAAACTCGGGTCCTCATGGCAGCCACTTTATCAACTGAGCCATCTCTCCAGTCCCCAGATAACACAATCTTTTAGGGGCTATAGAGGATAACCAAATGCAATCACCATCAGCAACACAGACAATTCTGGAAGGTTTACAATATGCAAAACACTCCTCTAAACACACTTAATACACCAATCAATTTAACTGGATATAGTTAATGTTCATACTTAGCTGAGGAACAGAGAAATTACAAAACTTGTTTAGAGTCACACAACCAAAGAATTAACCAAGTGCACACCCTCGTGTGTACATGTTCTTTTACCACTATGCTATGCACCTGTCAGTGATAAAGAGCATGTGTTGCTCTTCAAGAGGACCTGAGTTTGATTCCCAGCACCCACATGGCAACTCACAGTTCTCTGTAACTCCTGTTCCAAAAGATCTGATACCCTCTTTTAAGATAAAGGTTAAATTTTTCAGAGAAAAATACATTCGATCCAATTATATGTGACTTTGGATTTTTAATTCCTACCTTTAAAACAACTTTCTAATCATCAAGGTTTCTGCAGAGAAAGGATCCATTTGTCTTCTTCTCCTTATAAATAAATAAAACATATTTACCAACAAATGAATACTAGACTTCATCACTCATTGTCAAGATGTTTCTGACAGTACTCCAGAACTACTACAGACAGCACGTGCTCAGCTTCACAGAATCCCACAAAACCATTTCGGTTTCTTGATCTGCTCATTGTGATTTGCCAGATGCATCCACTCTTTAATGGTATGTTTAACTTTTTAAAAGGGAAAAAAGCTCTAAGGAAAGTACATTTGGATGCTATTACATTTGTGCATCAACATCTTTTATGTTTTAAGTAAGTGTTGCGTGAGAGACAGAACTTTCTGTTTGTTTCATAAATAACAGTGCACATAAAATGAAGTCTATTGCTGTAATTTGGCCATATGCTGGTTGAAGCCATGTTAAGCAGATTTAACAGGAATTTTATCTTACCAGGTGTGGTTGTACATAAAACCCCAGCATTCAGGAGGAGGATCAAGAGATCAAGGCCAGCCTGATTTACATAGCAAGACCCTATCTCAAAAAATAAAGTAAAAATAATTTTTAAAAGCAAGTTATCTTATCTTAAGCAATCTACATGTGTATCTATTCTGTTTGTATGTAGATTAAACACAACGTTACAAAAATGTTGGTAGAGGCAATATTATGTTACTCTAAGAAAGTTCTGCTTACCACACTTTCCCAGAATTAGCTTTCTAAAAATTTTGGTGTGTGTGTGTGTGTACATGTGTGCATGTGGTAGTCAAAAGGACAACTTGCAAGCGTTGGTTCTTGCCCCCACCTTGCAGGACCTTGCAGGTCCTTGCAGATCCATGGGATCTAACTCAGGTCATCAGGCTTGGAGGCCAGTCCCTCTACCAGCTGAATCATCTTGAGGTTTCTAACCTATTTAAAGAGTTTAGGGTTTTTCCCCCTAAGTTCTTTCTAAGTTCTTTCTAAGTTGTATGAAACCTATGTTGTAGATTGGGATCTATAAACAAATTAGAAAATCCTAGTCATTTAGGACTAGTCCAAGCCTTTCATAAGTTCCCCACTGCTTTTACAGTTTTGAATTCTGCCCATAAAAGTTGAAAGTTTTCACTTATTTAACGCACACTGCAGGGAAAGTCCACCATTCTGTGGCATCCTCTCCCCTCAATGTGGCTGGAGTCCTGACTGACGTCTAACAGAACACAGAGAGCATAACAGGATGTCACTTCAAAGGTTATTTTATAAGACTACAGCTTCTGTCGTGGGGGCTCATTCGTTTTTCTTCTTCCCTTGGGTATTCTGGGGGAATCAAAGTGCCTGATGAATGTAGCCCTATGGAGAAAAGTAACTGGCAGGACAACGGAGGGAGCCTCCAGCCAATAGGCAGTGCGGAACTAAAATGCTGATCCAAAAGCCTGTGAGGAGTTGAAACCTGCCAACAATTCCATGAGCAGCTTGGGAGTGGCCTACAGCCCAGCCTACAGTTTGAAACCTTCACAGAGACTTTGAGCTCCTAAGCTTATGCAAATGTATGATCTCAAAGATTGTGAGGTAATCATTGTTTTAAGCTACAAAATCTGGGATTCATTTTTATGTTATTCATAAGACACACATATGTGTGTCTCTTGTGTGTGTCTTACGCAAAGAATGTCTCCTAGTTAATTCTAGATTCCATCAAATGGACAACCGAAGTTAACCATCACACATGGAAAACTGAATTATGATACCGAAAAACTTACAACATTAAAATCAAGATATTATTTTACTAAGCTTTCACTTATTTTTAACTGGACATGGTTGTATACAAAACAGGCTAAAGGAATCACAAAGGCTTAAATCTCTCCTGAGCAATTATGAAACATTTCCATTTTTTAACGGGAGGAAAACCTAATCTGAGAATATGTTGTGTGGTGACTTGGATGAAAAGCCTAAAAGCCCAGGTAGCCCTCTGATTTTCTGACCTAGTGCAGCTAATGGTGGTATTTTGAGGTTTAGCCTCACTTCAGTTCCTGAGCACTACTTCCTTCCCCCTGGAATAGACCACAGCCCGGAAACACTAGGGCAATGGGTTGGGTCCTGAGAGAAGGAAGATTATGCAAGGAGGTTATGTATGAAGCACAAAGTTTATGGGAACTTAACAAAAGGAAACACTAGCGGGAGACACAAATTTACTAACGAGGAGAGTCCAGTGGCAATGAACTTCACCTGGGTCTGGCACTGGCTGACTGGACAAGCGGCATTTAATCTCTCTACAGTGCTCTCTGCAAGAAGGGGGCTTTGTAAGTTAGATCACACATGCAATCTTACCAGTGATCAGGGACTGCACTGGGTGTTTCCAGGACTATAGCCACTTATTCGAGAAATTGAAATAAGTGCTCACGTGGATTGCAAACTAGCAGGAAACTTCCTTCAAAAGCAAAGCATTCTTATGGAGCAGAGAGAAATACACTGTCAAGAGCAACAGTGGGCAACAAGAGCAAACGAATACTCAATATCATTTCAGATTTCTTTTTATGGGATTCAGGAGGAGGTACTTGGTTGTTAGAGGATATAGTTTGAGTGGTTCTCTATTTTGATTGGCAGAATATGTTACATAATTTATTTCTGTTGTTTAAAGCAGGTATGCATGCAGCTGATGCAGGATGGAGGTCCCGGGTTGCTAACAGGCTATCAAGTGCTTCATTAGCAGCCCAAACCAAGTGGAGTGCCATGCTGCTAAGCTATTCCTTATGTCATACATGATGATGTCATCAACCTACTTGCTTACTTTCCCCTTGTGTCAGCAGCATTCCAAAGAACAGCTGATTTAGCAGATGTGCAGGAACCAGGGTGCCTCTACAGATGATGCCAGTTTGCTGAGTCCCCACTCTTCTTCTGATTAATAACCCTATCTGTACATTCAGTCTTGGCCTGTTCTCTTTGTTTCTTCCTTGGCAGGAGCCTTGGGAAAGGAAAAGGGGCATCTCAGAGACACAGTATTTGAGCTCTCAGAGATCCTACACATCCACATCCCTTTTTAGGTAAACCTTTTCTGGGCCATAAAAGGCCTTGCCTCGCCTTGTGTTAGACAGCATGTGCTCCTCAGCACTTTGTATCAGTATCTGGCATCCTTCCTAGCAATTCTGCTATTCCTTTGTGGAGCTGTAATCAAGGAACACTGCCCAAAACTTCTTTGGAGGTTACAGAAGTTCCTGTAGTGTCCCTCTAAGAGACAAGTTTCTTCCTCTACCTACCCCAGTGCTTAACTCTGCTATGTTTTAATGATGACACTGTACTTCTTGATCTAGTTACCTAAATGCTCCGTCAGTTCCCATCACTCCCTTCAAAATCTCTTTTGTTTAAATCATCTAGAATTAGTTTCTAATATGTGAAATTTCTAAAAAAAAATGCTACACTTATAATGCTAGAAATGCTATTTGTGATTTCTCAACTTTTAAAATCAACCTAAAACCAAACCCAAAACACAATTTTGATGACCAAAATGATTTTTAATAGCGGGCATCCACAGAAGGTGGTGTTGTAGGACATTGTACTTTCAAAGATCTCTGTAAAAGACAGTTTCTTAAAAAGAAAAATGAAATCATGACATTTGTAGAAAAAATGCCTAGAACTGGAAATCTTTTCGTTAATCACAATAAGGCAGGCATAGCAAGACAAATGCTGCTTGTTTTCGCTCATAGATGGAAATCAGAAGCTTAGGGTTAAATGTAATGGGATGTCCAGAAACTCTAAAGGGGACAAGGAGAGGAAGATGTCTTGAGTGGGGTGAACACTAACCTGACATAAAAACAGAAGACAGACTATGGGGAGGAAGAGGACCCACGAGAAGTGGGCAGAAAGATGAGCAGAGAGGGAGGAAGAGGAATACAAACAAAGTGTGTATGAGATGGCGTAATGAGGGACTAGAGAAATGGCTCATCAGTTAGGAACACGTGCTGTTCTTGCAGAGGACCAGGGCTTTGTTTTTCAACACCCTCATAGTTGCTCAAGCCATCCTTAACTCCAGCTCCAAGGGGTCCAATGCCCTATTCTGGCACCAGACATGCATATGCATTCATACATACATGCAAGCAAAACACTTGTACAAATAAAATTCAATTAAATTAAATTTTAAAAGCCATGATTAAATCCATTACTTTATATGCTAGCTTAAAAATAAATTAATTAATGCATCCGCCCAGAATATTAAGAAATGTTGAAAATCTTCACTATGTGTGTTATAGTCTTCATAATGTATGGAATGAATTCTTTTAGTAAGAAGCAAGAGCCACAGCACATTGAAGAGGATCAGGAAACCCAGTGACATTGGAAGTTCCCAGTTGGATGGAACTGTAGCTCCTTACCTTCCCAATGTTAAATTAAGCTTTACTAAGTCCCCTGACATCTCACAGACTAATACTACCTCTTAATCATCTAAACAGAGTTCCTACACATAATCTCCCTTGCCTTTCTTGGGAAGGTGATAGCTTCATAGTCATGGCAGCTGAGTTTTGTTGAGCAGCAGAGGCATGCTTTATTTCAATGAACCTCGCATTGCATAAGGACTTTTTCCGATTAAAGATGCATGCTGAGCAGGGTGTTGCACTTTCACCATGTGATTACTTCACTGCACAGTTTGTAACCTCAGGTTCCTCCAGTCGGAGCTAGGTTTCTTCACAGTCAAGCCAAGCAAAGGGTGGCAGCATAAAAGAAAGCAGAGTCCTCTTGCTAATGTCCTGATTTCTCATTAACAGAAATGGGGGACACTGACTTACATTAAAAAGAACAGTAAATAAGAGTATGAAAGATTAAGCAAAGAAATTAGTCATTTGAAGAGCAAAAACTTGTATAATGTTTGAGTAATATGGGTAAGGATATGAAGTAGGGATAAGTAAATAAGTTAAAATTTTTCTGTATTTGGAAGTAAAAGTCCTATCGGTTTCTATTGCAGCAACAATCTGGCCATCGTGGGTCCTCTCTGTGTGTCATAGTGCTGAACTTGAACTGCCAGCCAGGGCTGCCATCTCAGCTGAGGTAGGAATCTTTCCCAGCCTCTTAACTATTGACAGAACTCATTTCCTTGAAATTGTGTGACTGGAGATGGCGTTCACTTCCAGATTGCTCTCTTCTCCAGAAGCCACCCTTGGGTGCTTGTCATATGACCCTCTTCTTTTGAGACACAGTAGTTTAATTCTTGAAAGCCAGGAGACTTTTTCAAGAAAGCCCTTTTGAAGGGCCTACCTGTAAAAAGCAAGCACATCTGAGATGATCAACCTTTCATTAACTAACAGTCACCTGATTAGTAACCTGGGCATTAGAATCCCAGCCACATTATTATTCACAGGTCCATCAATCCTCAAAAGGCAGGCTGAAAGAGAAACCACAGGAGTTACCAATCAACAGAGATAAATGTTAAAAAACAAAACGAAACAGAGTAACAGGCACTAATAACCTTTTGGATGTGATCCAAGGAATATATGGTCTACACAACAAAATTAAAGTTATGTAAACTCAAATGTCTTACATTACCCTGGGTTGCCATCTCTTCAGGTTCAGATCTTCAAAGCAATTACGGTGCTTAAAGTATACATTTTTCATAGATGTTTTTAAGAGCCACACAGTATTTAGGTGATAAAAAGGGAAACTGTGCAATAGGAAAAATGGGATTTCAATACACACATGAACTCAATTCATAATATATGTTATGCAGGAGGAGGGGGGCTCTGTAGATAAAAGCATTACTGAGAGAAAGCAAGGAGGGGAGTAATCCTTGTAAAAACAACTTGACAGGATTCTGGAAGAAAGCAGGTAAATCTAGGAAAATATCCCGTAGAGAAGAGTAGCAAACAGGAAATTCGACCAGGTGTAGAGAGTGAACAGATTAAGGGAGGAGAATATTATAAAACTAACTCTAAAAAACTTTTGCTGGAATTGTGGTGTGCAAAGACAAACACAGAAGCCCAAAGATCAAGACTAACTCAAAAGAAGGGCTTGGGTACAGCAACATACATCAATAATGAGGCACTTAGTGACAGAGGCAGATTGCCACGAATTCAATCCCTGCCTGGGTTACATAGTGAATTCTAGATAAACCAGAATTATAGAGTTAGGGCATGTCTCAGAGCAGGCAGGGAGGGAAGGAGGGAGTGGGAGAAAGAAAGGAAGAGAAGAAAGGAAGGAGAGGGAAGGACATAGAGTTAAACAGGAGAGGTGGCTCGCACCTGTTACCCTGCCACTCAGAGGATGGTGCAGGATTTCTTACATATTCTAGGTCAGCTTGGGCTACCCTATAAGACTGCCTAAAAGCATGGAACACAAGCAAAAAGCGATCAGAGGAACCTAACTAAAACTTAGTCAAGGGAAGAGTCTTTGTCAATGGACATATGAAAAATTATACCATCCAATGTTTTAACATCATGTTCTTCAATATACAAAAAAAATGATATATGCTTGGAACTAACTCCTTGATAAAAGTTTCACTATCCTTAATATTGAACACATATGTACATAACTGAAAAGTTTATAATTTACAGTGATCCTCTCCAAATCGTATTCCTTTGCCTATTATGTCTATCTGAGAAGAGTTAAATATCTTATTTTTTCTTTTATTGAAAATAGATTTTTTTCTCATATAATATATCCTGGTTAAGGTTTCCTCTCCTTCGACTCCTCCCAGTTCCTCACCACCTCCCCTCCAATCCAGATCCAGTTTGTTTCTATCTCAGAAAACAAACAGGCTCCTAAGGAATAATAAAATAAACTAGAATAGAATCAAATAAGATTAATCAAAAACACACTGGAATTGGACAAATCAAACCAACAGAAGGGCCCAAGAGAAGGCACATGACTTAGAGACCTACTTGTTTGCACACTCAGGAATCCCACAAAAACACTGAACTAAAAGCCATAATGTATACACCAAGGACCTGTACAGACCTGTGCAGGCCCTGAGCTTGCTGCCTCAATCTCTGTGAGTTCACATGTGCTTTGCTCATGTTGATTTAAAGGACCTTGTTTTCTTGGTGTCCTCCATTCCCTCTGGCTCCTACTTTCTTCCTACCTCCTCTTCCATAGGGTTCCCTGAGCCCTAAGGGGAAGGAATTGATAGAGACATTCTCTTTAGGGTTTAGTGTTCCAAGATATCCCCCCCGCCCCTCTCTCTCTCTCTCTCTCTCTCTCTCTCTCTCTCTCTCTCTCTCTCTCTCTCTCTTCTCTCTCTCTCTCTCCATATTGTCTGGCTGTGGGCCTCTGAATTTTTCCCATTTGCTGCAAGATGAAGCATCTCTGATGTTGGCTGAGCAGGGCAATGATCTATGAATATGGCAGAATGTCATTAAGAGCCATTTTATTGTTATGTTGTTGTTGTTGTTTTCAAAACAGTAGAATTTGGTTTTACCTTAGGTCTCTGGGCTATCTAGTCTCAGGTGCTTTGTCACCCAAGCAGTGTCAAGTATGAATTCCATAGACCTTACTGTACCACCATTGCCCTAGCATATCTTACAAGCAGGTCTCTATTGTAGATCAAAGGATTTGTTGCTGGATTGGTATTTACATTTCTCTCTCAGCAGCGTGCAGAATACCATCCTGTACTAAAGATGCTGGAATGCATAAGTAAAGGCTCTATATAGGCACCAGCTCTGCTTCTCTATGTTCAGTGAGATTTTTAGTTGCTGTCTTCAGCAATGGGACCATGCTGTTTGTGGAGAGCAACTTATATTCTTGGAGACAGCCTGGGTTGTTTGGGGATTACCATGGAATCCCTTTTACCAACAACTCAATTAGATGTTACCCAGTTCCAGTACTGGAAGCTCCATTTGATGAAGGAGATGCCTAGTTGGAGCTCTGTCTCTCTCATTCTTTGATAATTTAATTTAGATTGTCTTCACTTATTTATATATTTTGGAAACCTTCTACTGTATCAGGTTTTTATACTACTCCTCAAATGGCTCTTGATTTTAGCTGTCTCTCCCCATATCCCCTCCCTGTATCCCTTTCTCGTCCACCTCTCCACTTGGTCCTCCTTTTCCAGCACCACCTGATCCATCCATATCTCTCTATTCTATTTCCTTTCCTTATGAAGAATGATCTGTAACCCCTAGTTCCTTACTCTAAACCTAACTTCTGTGGTTTTTCTGACTATAGCTTGGTTATCACTGACTTAACAGCTAATATCCTTGTATAAGCAAACACATACCATATGTGTCTTTGGAGAGGGTTTAAGGTACCTCACCCAAGATGGTTTTCTTTCTTGTTCCATACATTCATCTGCAAATTTCATGACTGCATTCTTTTTCAAGGCTGAGTAATATTCCCTTCTGTAAATGTATCACATTTTCTTTATCCATTCTTCTATTGAGGAACATCTTGGTTGTTTCCAATTTCTGGTTATTATGAATAGAGCAGCAGTGAATATAGTTGAGCAAAGTCTCTGTGATAAGATGAAGAGTCCTTGGGTATATGCCCAAAAGGAGTATAGCTGGATCTTGAGGTAGATAATTCCCATCTTCCTGAGAAACTACTGATTTCCATAGAAACTGTACAAGTTTGCACTCCCACCAGCAATGGATGAGTGTAGTTGTACACCTACTGGGCATGTCATCAGGGATGACAAGGAGGTACTTTTCATAGGTGCATACCCTGCCAGACCTCAGCTGAGGGAACCACCATCCTGGCCAGTGCCATACTCCCAGTGGAACCCCAAGCATCTGAGCTCAGATGTTTTTATTCTTTCAGAATAAAAACAGGGATTCTACTGACAGCACATGCAGATCATTAGCAATTAAACAACCCCCACAAAAATCCAACACCTGCAGACAATACAAAATGCCAAGGCCTATGCATCCGTTTTTCCAACAGTGCACAAAAGCAATAATTTTAAACACAACTGAAAACAAACATCCACAGATGAGTGTTTCTCTTACTTCACATCCTTACCAAAGTGAGCTGCAATTTTTTTATTGATCTTAGACATTCTGACGGATGTAAGATAAAAATCACAAAGTAGTTTTGATTTGCATTTCCCTGATGACTAAGGATGTTGAACTTTTAAATCTTTCTTGGACATTGGAGTTTCCTCTTTTGAGAATTCTCAATAACCCATTTTTAGTGGGTTATTTGTTTTCTTAATACCTAGTTTTTTTAATTCTTCATATATTAGCCCTCCATTGAATGTGGGGTTGATAAAAAAAACCTTTTCCCACTCTATAGGCTGCTGTTTTGTCCAAATCAGGATGTCCTTTGTAGTACAGAAGGTTTTCAGCTTCATGGGGTCCCATTTCTTAGTTATTGATCATAGTGCATATGCTAACAGTGTTCTTCTGTTCAGAAAGTCTTTTCCTGTGCCAATGAGTTCAAGGCTATTCCCCACTTTCTCTTCTATCAGGCTTTGTGTATCTGGCTTTACATTGAGGTCTTGGATCCATTTACAGTTGAGTTTTGTGCAGGGTGATACGTATGGCTCTATTTGGATAGCTACATACAGCCATCCAGTTTGACTAACATCATTTATTAAGATACTGTCTTTTGTTCAGTGTGTATTTATATCTTCTTTATCAAAAATTGGCTGTGTATAAGTATATGGATTCATGCATAGGCTTGAATTCATTTCCATTTGTCTACATGTCTGTTTTTGTACCAATGCCACAATATATTTATTACTATAAGCTCTACATTACAACTTGAAATCAGGGAAGGTGATACCTTCTGCAGTTCTTTGAGTATTCAGAATTGTTATAGCTATCCTGGATATTTTGCAGTTCCATATAAAGCTAAAAATTGTCCTTTCAAGATCTGTGAAGAATTGTGTTGAAACTGTGTAGGGAACTGCACTGAATCTGTAAGTTGCTTTTGGTAAGACGGTCATCACTGTTATATTAATCCTACCGATCCATGAGAATGGGAGACCTTTCTACCTTCTGATATCTTCCTCAATTTCTTTCTTCAAAGAATTGAAGTTCTTATCATACAAGTCTTTCACTTGCTTGGTTAGAGACACCCCATTATATTTTATATTATTTGTGACGGGTGCTATTTCACTGATTTCTTTCTCATGCCATTTGTCATTGCGTATATAGGAGGGCTAGTAATTTTTGTGAGTTTATTTTGTATACAGTTATATTGCTGAAAGTGTTAATCAGCTGTAGGAGTTTCCTTTTGGAAATTTTAGGGTTACTTATGTATACTATTATATCATCTACAAATAAAGATACTTTGATTTCTTTCTTTCCAATTCATATCCCCTGCATCTCCTTCAGTTGCCCTACTGCTCTAGTGAAGATTTCAAATATTATATTGAACAGGTATGGTGAGAGTAGACAACCTTGTCTTGTTCCTGATTTTAGTGGAATTGTTTTGAGGTTCTCTCCATTTAAGTGGATGTTGGCTATGGGCTTGCAGTAAATTGCCTTTATTATGTTGAGGCATATTTCTTTGTGTTTGAGTGAAATGTTCTAGAAATATTTCTTAGGTCCATTTGGTTTGTAGCATCAGTTAACTCCAGTATTTCTCTGTTTTGTTTGTTCATTTGTGTTTGTTTGCTTGCTTGTTTGTTTGTTTGTTTGTTTGTTTTTTTTGGTCTGCATGACCTGTCTGTTGATGAGCATAGGGAATTGAAGTCTCCCACTATCAATGCATGAGGGTCACTATGTGATTTAAGCTGTAGTAGCATTTCTTTTATGAAATTGGGTGCCTTTGTGTTTGGTACATAGATGTTAAGAATTTCATTCTCCTCTTGGTGGATTTTTCCTTGATGATTATGTATTATATTTCCCAATCTCTTCTGATTAGTTTTGGTTTGAAGTTTATTTGGTTATATATTAAAGTGGTAACAACAGCTTGCTTCTTAGGTTCATTTGCATGGATTATCTTTCCCATCCTTTTACAGTGAGGTGATGTCTATCCTTTTGGTTAAGATGTGTTTCTTGGTTGCAGCAGATGGATGATCCTGTTTTCATATCCATTCTCTTAGTTTGTGTCTGCTAACTCTTCCTCTGATTCATCACTTTGCCTGCCCTTCACTCTAACTCATCTCAGACGTCACTTTCTGTCTGACTCCTTCTGAGTTCTTCTTTCTGTCTTCCAAGTGCAGAGATTAAAGGTGTGAACTAACATTCTTTCTACCCTAGAGTAGCCATGGTGATGAATTACAAGAGTAAATATTCCTCTACAACCACACAGCTGGGAAGGGAGCTTTAGAGAAAAAGAGAAGACTATAATGTTATAGAAATAGGAAGAAGGAAATGTTACTCTTGATGAGTAATTCAGAAAAGCAGATAGATTTCTAAAGTTGCATGGTTGCAGTCCTGTAATGGACTATGGCTGGGAGCAGGAACGTTGGGAAGGAAAACTACACTATCTTTTAAAAGGATAATTATTTTTATCTCTTTAGTATGGCTTAGTATGATCCCACCTTCCTTGAGGGTGATTTCTAGCCTAGTTTTCTCTCTGTTGCTGCAATAAACACCATGACTAAAAGCAACTTTTAGAGGAAAGAGTTTATAAAGTCCAAGAAAAGCTAAGGCAGGAACCTGGAGGTAGGAACTAAAGCAGAAATTCTGCTTACAGGCTTACTTGGCTTTCTCAGGTACTTTCCTTATACAGCTCAGGCCCACCTGACCAGAGATGGCATGATTCACAGTGTGCTGATGTGTCCCACATCGATAAGCAATTAAGAAGGTACTCCACAGGCTCCAGTTGGTGGGGGCAATTTCTCAATTGAAGTTCCCACTCGCCAGATAAGTCTAGCTTTTCCAAAGTCGACAAACCCAGCCAGCATAGTCCCTTAGTGTGCCTGTTAGTTTTCTGTGAGCTTAACACATGCCCAAGACATCTGAGAGGAGGGAACTTCAACTGAGAAAATTCCTACATTAGATTGCCCTGTAGCCCAACTCTGTGGAGCATTTTCCTGATTAATGATTGATGTGAGAGGGTCTAGCCCATTGTGGGTGGCACTACCCTTAAGTGGTTGTCCTAAAGTATATAAAAAGCAAACTGAACAAGCCATAACCAACAGTCTAGCAAGAAGCATCCCTCCACAGTTTCTGTTTCAGTTCCTGCCTCCAAATTCTTACATTGAGTTTTTGCTTTGACTTCCCTCAGTGATGGAGTTCTACCTGGAAGTATAAGATAAAATAAACCCTTTCCTCTCCAAGTTGCTTTTGGTCATAGACTCTATTGGTCATGAACACGTTGTCAGATGACTGACCAACTGGAATGTCATATCTCCACCTAGTCCAAATATTGCATTTTCTTGGTCAGAAAGAAATAGTTTTTCCTTAATGCACCTTTAATGCCTCTGTAATAGTACTCATTATTTACAAAGATTCCATAAGTGAGGTAAATGCAACTATCAACTTTTAAAAATAGCCTATAGAGAAAATAATCAAATATTATAATGCAAACAGACTAAGATAAATGCATAAACTTCAAAAAAGATTTGTTATCATCTTAAGACTTAAAAGCCTATTCATTAACAATTGCATAAAATGATTCATAGCTATCTATTATAATGTATACTTCAGTTTGTAATGAAGCATGCCACATTTATTTAAAGTCTTTAATTGGCAAATAAATTAACTATAATGAATGGCAATTGAGATCAATTATAAATGTGCATCACAAAGATAATGTACCTTTTAATGGAAATATTGAGAACAAAACTTGAACAATTGTTTCTGAGCTAGTGTGTTAGAAGTTTATGACAATGACAGAGGATTCAAATAAACTGCTTGAACGTCCGCATCAGTATATTTAGAAAGCAATTCTGCACCGAGGCTGTAGGGAATGAATGTATTTTATAGAGACCTTGTGACTACCCCCCCCCATTAACTATCAGTATATTGAAATGACGGAACTCAAGAAGTTGGAATTTCCTTGGGAATCTTATGTTAGGGGGAGGAAAAGGCTGAAGCCCGTTGTCATTCAGAGCAGGAACTTGTCTCCCAGGAAGAAATTTTGCATACTTGACAACCTGTCAAATGTCATTAAATAATAATACAGCCAAGACACCAGTATGTCAGTGATGGAGAGACCACACCTAGACCAGGTCTGCTTAGTTGTGAGTATCCACTGCCTTCTACTTAAGCTTAGATTTTATGTCAGGACCCAAAAGACAGACGTGATGATATGGAGTGTGTGGATGTCATGACTTCTTTGTTTCTTTGTTCCTCTTCCAAATGTGACCACATAGAATGATTCTAACTCTCCTTTCTCTACTTCTCACCACCATTTGTCTCTCTGGTTGGCTTACTGAGGACAGAGAAGTGGCTGAACCTCACTTTTCAGGCTGTCAGGACACAGGATTTGACCCTAACAACTCCAGTAACAATTTTGCGTGCCAGCCACCTGCAGCAAGTTGACTATAGGATGAGAGAAAAGCCTGAATGATCCCAAGCAGCTGGTGGAATCACTTTATGCCAGGGGCTTTTCTTATCTTCCCACTTGAGCTAGCATCAGCTGTTTTCTGATGTCTAATTGGTAAAGCAGAGAAATGAATATTTAGATTTCTTCTGGACTTACAAGAAAGCTGATGCTTGCAAAGTTTCTCCCCAATCAGCACACCTCAAACTTTGCCTTCCTTTTGTACTGGGGGTCCCTTTGACCAGATATGTTACCATACTTAGGGTCACAGTCTGAGCCCAGAAAGAGCGGGTTCAGCCACACATCCTTGATAAGCCAATTGAAACAGTCAAATTAATAGTAAAAAGCAGAAAGATTTATTATATGTGTCATTAGAAAGAGGAGTAGAGATCCTGTAACACCTTTCCCCCAAAGTCCATCTTCAGGGTCCTGAAGTGAAGTTAATGTTAATGTTATGAACAGCCAAGAAGTCCAAGTCAAGGTATAGGCCTACTGACCACTGGCCCAAGTAGCAAATCTCTTTTAGAGGAAGCTTTTCCTCTGACTAGCCCATACTTTAACTTTTCTCTTCTCACAGCATTAGGTTCCTAGTGTAACTCCAGTTTCTTGGGGTCCATAGTTTCAATAGTCTGATAGCCAAAGTAAGAGACACAGTGCCTCTTTTAAACATCTTCATCCCATGCAGCCCCTGGTAGGTTGCCTGTGCTAAATCTGATGGTCCTGCACCCATGCATTTATGGGCAGCAATAATTAGGCTCAGTGGATTTTTTTTAATTACATGAAGTTGGGGCAAGAGAGATGGCTCAGAGGTTAAGATCATTGGCTGCTCTTCCAGAGGACCCAGTTTCAATTCCCAGCACCCACATGGTTGCTCACAACTGTCTGTAACTCCCGTTCCAGAGGGAGTTACACAGACATATATTCAGACAAAACACCAATGTACATAAAATAAAATAAATAATTTTTAAATGTATTTTAAAAATTAAATGAAGTTGGCAGGAAGACATGGTGGTGGAATGGCTGGGAGGGAAGGGACTAGAGATGAATGTAATCAAAACACATTGCATACGTGTATGAAATTCTCAGAAAATAACTTTTAAAGAATATCTTCGTCCCTGCCAGGCCAGTTACATTTCCCTACTTTCTCTTTCAATATCTCAATCTTGAGGTAGCAAATGTCTATGTCTGAAGAAATATCATAAATAATGCAATAGGAGCCAAAGTTTTAATGCATTCAATTAGTGGCAGGTAGCCATGCATAAGCACCTTTTCTCTGCAGCATCTTGACTTTTCATTATTTTTCAAAGGGCTGGCACAAGCAACTCTATTTTGTTGGTTTGTGATGGGGTCTTGTCTTGATGCTTAGGCTGGCCCAAAACTTATGATCCTCCTGCTTCTGCTGCTCAAGTTCTGGGATTACAGGCCAGCACTACCATGACCAACATGACTTCACTTCAATTCTGATTACTGCTCCTACTCGTCACTGAACAACAGTCTCTGAAAACATCACTGAGTAACCATCTGATGGTGTCTTCTCTGCTGTCCTGCGATTGCTATTCTTGGGTGTCAACTTGACGACATTTGGAATAACTAAAACACAATACCTGTGTGCAATTTTTTTTAATTAAATCATATGAAAGGGGAAGAACTACCTTTAATCCAGATCTTTTGAGGTGGGAAGATCCACCTTTAATCGAGGCCACACTTTCTGCTGGCAGTTTATAAAGGACATGGAAGAAGAAGCATTGAACTTTGCCTGATTGCCTTGGTCTTGCTGACAAGTTAATTCTTTCACTGGTATTAGAGCCTACTTCTTCAGGATCCTAGCACATACTGGAGACGAGCTGAGAGATTCAGCCTCATGGCTTGAACAACTACTGGGTTCTTGGGCTTTTTATTGGGAAACAGCCATTGTTGGACTAACTGGACCACAGTCTGTAATCCACTCTAATAAATCCGATAGATAGATAGATAGATAGATAGATAGATAGATAGATAGATAGATAGATAGATAGATAGATGATAGATAGATGATAGATACATAGATACATAGATGATAGATACATAGATAGTCAAACAGGTCAAACAGATAGACAGATTCATTCTTTAAGTTCTTTTCCTCTAGAGAACCCTGACTAATACATGCCCCATGTCCCCAGGATAAAGTATGTATTGGTTTGTCTGATTCAATCACATTTTGAGGGGATAGCTGACAGATGTCAAGGAGTTAGTGACAGTGAACCCTTTGTGGCCAATTCAAACAACTAAGAGGTATAAAAGGAATGGTTCTTAGGTGATCCATTCTGTTTCTCTAGTGGGAAATGTCCTAGTCCCTCAAAAATATTGTTCAATTCCTTTTATCAGGAGCTGTATTTCTACAGAATATTAATTCAAGCAACTAAGAGGTATAAAAGGAATGGTTCTTAGGTGATCCATTCTGTTTCTCTAGTGGGAAATGTCCTAGTCTCTCAAAAATATTGTTCAATTCCTTTTATCAGGAGATGTATTTCTGCAGAATATTAACAGACAACAGTTTGTCATAAGGCTTTACAAAAACACAACTATCGAGAGCAAATGCTTTCATGGAGTGTTAACAGACAATAGTCATAAAGCTTTATAAAAACACAACCAATAGAGTAAACATATTCAAATTTTAAGTCCTTGCTTATAGACCTACCAACATTCACTATCTTTCAATTATCAGGGCGCAAGGCTTGGGGTACCCAGAGTTAGGGCCTATCTAATTGCTTTACTGAAGGAACAGTCATAATACAATTAGGAATACACAAACATAATACTTGAAGACATTTAGCATCATTAACAGTTCTATTTTAGAGGGCACTGTCTCTGTAAGTGTTTTCTTAAGCTTTGTATCTTAGAAGGCTTATATAATACATATATATAAAAGAACTAGCAACAATTAGCATCATCACAAAGAAGAATTATACAGAATATATATAAAGTAAGCTTCTACTGTTGAACTAAAATCCTGACTCACTAGGATAATAGGATTTCAGCACTAACAAAAAATTTTTAAATGTTTTAGAAAAATATGGAATAGTGTTATTATAAATAGATTATATTCAACTATAATTCATACTTACAGTAACAAAATACTTATTTTGTCAAGCCAAACAAATATATAACAGGGTTTTAAATAGCAATATTGTCCAGATTTTTTCCTCAGGTGCCCTATTAAGTCTGGAAGACACTAAGTGTCGTGGGGTAGTCGCCAGAAAGGATTTCGCTATGAAATCAGGCCATTGTCAGACCCTATTGCTAGAGGGAGGCCAAATCAGGGGACCAGTTCCTGGAGGATCTTTTTAGTTACTATTTGAGCAGTTTCAGTCCGGGTGGGGAATGCTTTTACCTACCCAGAAAAAGCCTCTATAAAAACTAGCAAATACTTGTATCTTTCCCCAGTAGGTAGATCTCTGTGAAGTGATCCCAGAGTTCACCAGGGTGTTGGCCTCTTCTATGGATCCCTTTCTGGGTCAAGGATGTTTATTATTTACTTGAGCACAAACCTGGCATCTGGCTGAAACATCACATGTTAGGTTGTCTAGTCGAGGTATAACATACCTTGGACTGAGAAACTCAGAAAGTTTTGTAGATCACAGATGAGTAGCCTGGTAAAGGTTAGTTGTCAGAGTCCTGTCAGTTATTTCTGGGAGAATGATCTTTTCCTCTGGTGTCCTCCATCAACCTGTGGGTTTAAGCTGTCCATTTTTTTCTTTACCGTGGAGTCTCAGGCAGCACCGAGTCATGGTGTGTCATCAGAATATCAATAGTCCCACTGGTCTTTGGACCATTTGTCAGGCAGCCAGTCAGCAGCTCAGCAGGAGAGGATAGCAATTTGTAGGGGAAGCCAAACAGCCTCTAGGAGGGCCAGGAATTTTTTTTTTTTTTTTTAAGCAGAAGCATAGCCATTGTCTGTGTGTACAATTGCCAACTTTCCTTTTCCACATCTGAGAGACTGGGTCAGATCAATCACTTCTGTTCTTTGGGTGGAAGTACCTGGCTTGGGCCCATATCTTTTCAGTTTAAGTAATTATTGTAGCTCCCACATACCTAGTTTGTTTGGTTGGTTGGTTTTTCATCTCATGGATAAGCACCTGCAGGTCATCATCAGGCAAGAGGGTAGCAGGATTGATGTTGGTAGGTTTTTTACATCTGACTCGAGGGTGGTCCAGGAGTAGGGCCTGGTACTACGTCACACAGTCATTAAACAGTCAGTGAATATAAGTTGTGAATATAAGAGCTTGACCAGGAATTAACTTGTAGATTTTTTGTTTGCTTGCTTTGTTTTGTTTCATTTATTAAAGTAGCAGTAGCTGCCATTGCTCTTAGACAGGTGGGCTATCCTGTGGCTACAGGGTCCAATCGTTTGGACAGGAATATCATAGAGTGTTTCCATGGCCTCAAAGTTTGGGTTGAAACCCCTTTAGTCTTTAGCTTCATGGACAAACAGATGAAAAAGTATTGAGATATCTGAAAGTTTTAGGGCTGGAGCTGACATCAGAGCTGGTTTTAAAGCCTTAAATGTCTTTTGTTTAATCTCAGTCCAGGTGAGGGGCTCAGTGCTCCTTTGTGCTAGTGTATAGAGGCTTTGTTATTTCTGCAAACCCTGGTATCCAGAGGCAACCATTCCTAGCCACAGCCTCTGATGTACAAAGTACGGGTTTTTTAACTAACATTTTATAGATCAAGGTCTGTAACTCTTGCAGCGGTCTCTCAGTGGCCATTTTATAATTTATTTTTTCAGGAAACCTCTGATAGAAGGGTAGGACTCAGCATTTAGTGTCTTTAAATCCTGGGGCAACCTGGTCCAGGTATGTTGCCCTCTGTAACTTCCAACAGGATCTGTCCATTTAAAAGCAAAGATGGGTTGACTCACCATTGCCAATGGGAGGCTTAAGAACACATCCTTTAGGTCCAAGACAGTGTACCCTGTTTCTCTGGAAGAATCAGATTCATAAGAATCAGAGGTCCCAGGTTTCCTTCTAGGTAGGAGAGGAATATTCCAGGGTGACTGGCAGGGCGCCAGGATGCCTAACTCTTCAAGCCAGGCAATATGGACTGCAATTCTCCCTATTGTTTCCAGAGCTATTGGGTACTGTTTAATCAGGATGGAGGTAGCTGAACTAGTTAGTTGAACAATTATAAGAATTTGGTATTGGGCCAGTTCTGGGGTGGGGGTTGGTTTCTTCTGCCCATATCCCTCTGGGAATCTCTATCATCAATCTGAGATATAGTCAAACTGTAACTTTTGATGGGAGGCAGAACTTTCAGTTAGGAGATATTCTTCTGACAGAGGTTAAGATACCAAAATTTTGCTGGGTATATGTAAGTCTATGTCTCATTATCGGGTAAGGTGATGGTTGGTGGCTTTCAGTTTATACCAAAGGTCTTGTCCCAATCAGTGTTTTGCTGTTAAATACCTTTTGAGCTACCTCCAGCAACTGGGACCTATTTATATATTTAAATTTGTATAACTTTTTTTAATGCCTGGGACCTACTGGATAACAAAGGAAATCTTTTTAGGAGCGGTTTTTAATTTTTTTTTTAAGTACCTGTCAAAAATTGTTTAAAGTGTCCTTGGTCAGTGCTGGACAGAAGAGACAATCTATTCTGTCCAGGCTGCATTGCCTAGCATCTATCCCCCTGCCTGAACCAGGGGTGGTTTAGGGAATGGTGGGTTTTACAGACCACTGATTGAAACAAAGACATAAATTATTAATGAAAAAGGAGTAGAACTTTTTTTTTTTTACTTTCATGATCATCCCAGAGGAACTTTCCTGAACAGCAGAGGGAATGCTCACCTGGGGGAACTACTTTCCCGTCCCTGTGTGCATATTGCTTAAACGCTTAGATGTCCAGGGGCCCTGGATGAGGGGCCCAGCACCTCCCCACATCTACACAGGGACCAACCCTGAGCAAGAGTCAAGCCACAAAAACAAGCAAACATTCCTGTTCCCAAAGTGGAACAGGTAGAGGGGGTTTTTTGTGGGAGGAGGGGAGTTCCTATGGGTGACCTGGCAGAGCCAAAAAGATTCAAGTCTGCAACAGGAGGGAGCACAAATCTTAAGCCAGGAGGTTCTCACACCAGAGAAAGCCATTGTCAATAAAAGGAAACAGAACTGACAGAAACATATAGAAAGACACACAGACAGATCCACACAGAGAGACATACAGTAAAGATAACCAGAGATGGTCACCACACATTCGTAGACCTGAATAGAGGGAGTCCTGTAACATTTCACAGGACCCAGGAAACTTGGATCAGGAGTCTCATCAACCTCTCCTATGTGTTCAAACAGAAGGCACCTTAACCAGTCTTACCTCCAGAGGTGACAAAGAAGGCAACATTCTAATTCATTTTCTTTTGGGGTGGAGGTATCAGATACCTCTGAAGTATTAGGTAGTGACTGATCAAAGGGAGCCCTGAGGACCTGGAACTTCTCAGGTTATACAACCCCTAGGAGTCCACCGACCATCGCACTCTTCCTTGCTTCAGTAGGCTCTGGACTTCCAGTGTCTTGAAGTCTAGTCTCTGGGATCTCTCTGAGGCCTTCAAAAATGCTGTGGGGTATTCACCAGAAAAGACTGCCCAGACACAGGTTCAAGCCAATAGAAAGTCTTTGTTAGATAGCTGGCAACTACACTGGGTGCTTGGGATCCCAGTGTAGCCCTGAGCCTTTCTCAGGGTGAGCTCGTAAGCACAAAAACCATATTCTGGATTGACATACTTCAGTTAACAAGAACAGTTAGTCAGTAGCAGAACTACAGAAGCTAAAAAAGCAAAATTAGTTCATTTTGAGACTTCCCCAAAATTGTCTGGACTTTGATGGATTGAGCCTTTGTTTTAGTTTGGCAGGTGGTGCTGTCTATGTGCTGAGTCTTACAGCCTGAATGGAACTTCCATCATGGAGTCAGTTGTACAAAGGTCTCAGGGCCTGCTAAGGTCTGGGGCCCTGTTACGCTAAGGAGTGAACTTTATACCACAAATTTATTGAAACCTCTTTATAGAGAAAGGGAAGGTTTTCCAAACACTCATTGTTACCCATTTTAAGCAGGTCTCATTGGTTTCAGGAGTCTGTACCAAAGGGAACTTAAGAAACTAACAAAATCCAACAAAATGAAAAACATTCTATCATTTGAATCAGTTGTTCCTTTAAAAGAGCAAAGTTAGATACAGTTGCATGGATGAGGGGAATTTTCTTGTTAGTTCTCCAGAGTCCACAGTCTCCATGAGTTGTCCTCTTTCTCATCCAGGATGCTGCCATGGGAATGCCTTGCATTTCTCCATATTCAGTGGGGTGAATGCAAGCTATTCAGTCTGGCTCAGAGCCAAGAGGAAGCAGGACCATGCTCTAATCTGCTGTGCCCATTGCTCAGGCCAGCTCTGAATGCAGTCACTGTTAATCCTATCCCCTTCATCCATACACAGCTGCTGAGAAAACTGTGCTGAGCCGAAGCATTTGCTTACAACCTTACAACTCTTTAATTTTGTCAACTCCCATACAATATGTGAAGCATGTAGCTTTTACAGGTATAAACTGCCTTGTATTTTTCCCATTTCACCAATAGGCAAATACTATACAAAGCACACAGGCTATTATTGTAAAAATAAATGATCATCCATAATCATCCATTTTTATCTATTACACATTTTAAAAACCAAGAATCTGAACAGCTAATTTTCTCAGCATCCATTCATCCCGAACTGCTGATGATATAGTTAATGAGTAACTAAAAAAGAAAGAGCAAATAGTAAATGTATTTTGGGTTGTCTGTTACTCACAGTTTGAATTCTTGAAAGCTTGAATTGTATCTAATTTTTAACTACTATTTTTGAAACTTTTATAAAGACTGAAAGGTTAAAAGAAAAGTACTGGGTTTTTTCCCTATAGCAATAATCAAATAAAGTTCTTGAATGGTAAATTTTATATAGTTTGACAAAATCGATGCTTGCAAAATTAGTTGACTGTGGCATGCCTTTATTCCCAGTACTTGGGAGACAGAGGCAGGTGGACCTTTTTGAGCTCAGGGCCAGCCTGATCTATATAGGGAGTTCCAGGCCAGTCATAGCTTAATAATAAGACCTTGTCTCCAAAAAGGGGGAGGATATGGGGCTGGAGAGATGGCTTATCCATTAAGAGGACCCTGGTTCAATTCTAGCACCAAAATGTCTGCCCAAAACCACCCTTAATTCCAGTTCCAGGGAATACTCCATGGGTGCCAGACACTCATGTAACACACATGCATACATAAAGGCAAAAACTCCATACACACATACACAAAGTGGGGCTAGAGGGATGTTTCAGGGTTTGGGAGCCCTTGCTATTCTTGCAGAAAACCTGAGTTCAGCTCCCAGCACACACACATGATGGCTCACAGCCATCTTTAACTCCAGTTCCAGGGGATCTGATATCCTCCTCTAACCTCCACACCAAGTTTATAATTAAATACACAAAAGAGTCACCACAGTCTATTGCAATACTAAATTTTGTCCAACAGACAAGTTTCAACACACCAAAGAAATATAACTGTTTTAACAAAAGAATAAAATTTGAGTACTATCTCTGGTCCTCAGTGAACACATGACATCAAATTTGTATTGAGGACTATAACATCGAGTGTTATTTTATCTTTTCTTTATATATCCCCTTACAGAATTCATTGTTGAGCTTGTATACATGTCTTGAGTTCTAACTCAATATTCTCTCCTTTTCTATTCTTTCTTTGGATGCAAGCCAAAGTCCTAAGAAGATCTGCCTGACACTGAACATTTTCTTTCAGAAGACCCTTAATCCTCATGGTAGCCTTATATAGACTACAATAATGGACCTGCCTGCCTCAAATTCCAACAATGGTGTCCTTAGTCTTCCTTCTGAGTCCATTTCCAAATTCCCCTATCAACAAGAACCCACAAAAGGAAAACCCAATTCCTAACAACATATTTAGGTGCTGAAATATCTAATATCTAATATCTATAGCATTAATTGCAACATGTGTCATCTCTTAGCAATTATTCCAAAGGCAAATTAGTTCATTTTAAGGCTCAGAAACACATGGACTGATCCTAAAAGTGTAAGTTTGCCTAAGAAAAGAGCAGTTGAAATATTTTTTTTCTGACCATAAGAAAGAAGGAAAAGAAGAAAAGCCCAGATATTCATTTTTCTGCTTCACCAAGTTGAGGAAAAGAGCATTTGATGTTGACTAAAGTTGGAAGATTAGAAAATGTCCCTGGGGCAGGCATGGTGGCACATGCCTTTCATCCCAGCACTTGGGAAACAGAGGCAGGCATATCTCTGTGAGTTCAAGACCACTCTGACCTACATAGTGAATTCCAGGACAGCCAGGGCTACCTGGTGACACCATGTCTCAAAAATAACCAAAGAAGAAAATGATAAAAAAAAAAGAAAAAAATAGATAGGAAAGAAGGAAGGAAGGAAGGAAGGAAGGAAGGAAGGAAGGAAGGAAGGAAGGAAGGAAGGAAGGAAGGAAAGAAGGAAGGAAGGAAGGAAGGAAGGAAGGAAGGAAGGAAGGGAGGGAGGGAGGAAGGGAGGAAGGAGAAAATGTCCCTGGAATAATTTTATTCCAGCAGCTGCCAGGACATTCAGTATTTTCTGTCCATTATGGTAACTTTCTGAATATAGAAGATACCCCAAACTGTGCCTTTTAATCACTCTATGCTTGCCATAAATGTTACCAAACTTAGGGTCACAGTCTGTGCTACAAAAAACCCACATTCAGCCACTTGTCCTCAGTAAGTCATTAAGACAGACAAATTCATGGTGAAAAGCATCAGAAAGAGGAGAATTCTCTAATGTTACCACATAAGGAAGTGGGGCAATGAGATCTAGTATCCCCAAAGTCCATCTTTGGGGTACTGAGGTGAAGTTAAAGTTCAAGTAGAAGGCTATAGTTAAGGCTATGTTAGCAATCCTGATCAAGATGTGTTCATACCCACATTGACCCATCATTGTCTTTTCTGTGGAATATTTAAATAACCTATATCTCTTTTAGGGCGAAAGTACACCTCTCTGGCTAGCCTAAGCTTTAAGCTTTCTCTTCTCCCAAAATGAGGGCCCATGGTTTCCATAGTCTGATGGCCCATATGAAGGACACAAAGTCTCTTTAAAATATCTTCATCCCTCCTGGGATGTTTACAGTTTGAGTATCATTTGAACTGTTTTAATGACTTCCATTTGGTGACTGGCCTTGTCTTTCAGAGTTCTTCTATGTTGTTTCAGTGCCTTAGAACTATTTGGGATATTGTACCCTTTATGCCATAAATCTTGTCAACATAGATGCTGTTTTAAAGAAATTGAAGTTTGATGAACTGTCTGTCCTGTGATAGAGAATGTAAATTGTGTTGGTTCTTTGAGGCTTTGTTGATCCATTGTGGCTCTGTTGAATCTTCTGAGACATATAAGGGTGTTGAGGAGATTTCCATTGTAACTGTGAACAGCAACAAAAACCTGCCTCACATTTGTATTATCTTGGTGTCTGTACTGTCTAGTTTTATGTCAACTTGACACAAGTTAAGTCATCTGAAAGGAGGGAACCACAATTGAGAAAATGCCTCCATAAGATCCATATGTAGGACATTTTCTTAATTAGTGATTGATGGGGGAGGGCCCAGCCCATTGTGAATGGTACCATCCCTGGACTGGTGGTTCTGGAGTCTATAAGAAAACAGGCTGAACAAGCCATGAGGAGCAAACCAGTAAGCAGCCTCTGTATCCATGGCCTCTGTATCAGCCTCTGCCTCCAGGTTCCTACCCTGCATGAGTTTCTGCCCTCACTGCTTTTGATGATGAGCTATTATATGGAACTTTGAGCAGAGTAAACCCTTTTCTCCCCAAATTGCTTTTGGTCATGGTATTTCATCACATCAATAGTAACTATAACTAAGACAAACTGGTATCAGGAGTGGGGTAATAGTGTGACAGACCTGACCATGTTTTGGGGAATTGTGGAAGGACTTTGGAGCTTTGGACTAGAAGAGTGTTCAGTGAGAGTTCAGTGAGCTATTCTATTGGAGCTTTAAAGATAAGAATGTTGAAAGCAGTGCAGACAAAGAAAGCCTGGCTTCTGAAGTTCCAAAAGGAAGCAAAGACTTTACTGAACCAAGCAAATGTTTTTTTAAATGGCTGTAACCATTTGTGAATGTTGTATCTAAGCTTTGAAGCCTTTTGTAACTGTTACTTTTCACTGATATCTGGACTCTGCCTCCTGTTTCTCTTTCCCAGCTGTTGGCTGTTACTGAGAAAGATTCTTAACTTGTAACTTTTTTAAGCCCCTTTTACCTCTAAAGGGTTAGAAAGGAAAAGAGAGAGAAGAAACTTTTATAGCCCCTTCTGGCTGTCATTATCTGTCTAATCCTGGAGAAATAGACTAACATCAAACATCTTCTATCCCATTAACTGCTTTCCCAGTTATTTCAGTAACTGTCCTCTGTCTGAGGCTTCCCAGAAACTGTCTGCCTTCTTTCTTACTCTCTGGAACTAACTGAGCCTTGTTTCTGCATGCCTTCCCTTCACCAACTTCTGGAGCTCACTGTGTTCCCTGTCACCAACTAACTTTTTCAGCTGAAACACACACTCTTAATACCACCCCAAGCTGTTTCCAGAAGTCCAAGTGACATGTAACCATAAGGAAGGCTGCATAGTACAAAAAAATTCTTAGCAAAGTGTCTCATTACACAACCATTTGTGTGAAGAATCTGTGGTAAATGGTCAGAGAATCAGCTGTGATTAACAAAAGACCAGAACCACTGAAGTAAAACTTTTGTTTTACTGGGATAATTAATGCTGATTAGCTGGAGCAGAGAAATAAGCAGTAATTAAGGAGACCAGCATCACTAAGGTGAAATCTGGGAAGTGTTTCCTCAGAATCAGCGCACAGAAACTGTGTTCCAGAGGTGGCTAAGGTTGTACCTTGAGCTGACAGCCAAATTTGGTAGTGTAACTGGTTTTTGAAGGCATGAAAGCTTCCTGGAGAGCAGCTGAGGCTTGGAGAAGCTATGAGAGGCCAGAAGCTATTGATGAAAATGCAGCCTCAGTAGCAGTTGAAGGCCCAGGATTGAAGGGGTCATGCAGAAAAGTTGAGGCTTGGCACCATGAAGAGACTCTAGAAAAAGCTATGGTGAAAGTGTAGCCCTGTTTCAGCAAGGGACACTAGCATTTTGGAGATGCTAGTGCCATGGGATAATCACCAAGAACAGCAGCAGCAGTGGAGTGGAGCTAGCTGGACAAGCTATATGCTGCAGAGTACAGAACTGGAGAAGTTACCCAAGCCCCTTGAAGAAGCCTTGAAGATCATGAGTGAGGCCCAGGTAATTGGACATTGAGTGATTTTTACTATCAGAATTTGGTTTTGCCATGTTCAGATTGTGACTGTGCCCTGATTCTTCCCTCTTGAAGAAAGTATTTAACTTAATTTTTATTTTTACAGGAACCCATAGCTGTAAGACTTTGAACTTTTAAAGGAGATTTTAGATTTTTAAAGAAATTGGATATTTTAAAGAGATTGAACTTTTAATGAGTTTGAATTTGTAAAGACTGTGGGACTTTTAAAGTTATTTCATTTATACTGTAATATTAATAATAATGTACCATCTTTGGAATAAATGAGAAGAAAAGTTTCTAATTGAAAAATGATGATGTATTTGCGTGTCAAGTTGACAAGTGGTCAAGTACTTTTCTGTCAACTTGACATAAGCTAAAATCACCTGAAAGGAAGGAACTGTAATTTAGAAAATGCCTCCATAAAGTCCAGCTGTAGGGCATTTTCTTAATTAGTGATTAATGTGCAAGGGCCCAGCCCATTGTGTGTGGGACTGTTGGTAGCTACTGGATCACTATGGCAGGAAAGAGAGGCGGGCTTCAGCACCTGCACTGGGCCAGTACCTCGACCCATAGCACATGCATGTGTGGCCTTTTAAATGGCAAGTCCTTGGTACACTAGTTGATACACAGGACAGTATCTACTTCCTCTGTCTTTACAGAAACCTTGTTCACCAATATTGGCTATTGGGCCTTTACTGACCTTTACCCATCCTTCTCTGATTAACAAGCTTTAGATGGGCTGATTGAAGTGTCTAGTAAGCATAGACCAATGCTTGGGCTTCTCCTTCTGCACTGCCCTATCTTCTCCATAAAAACCTGCTTCTCTACAAAATAAATGGACTTGCACCATGGAATTGCACCATGGAATTGCACCATGGAGGCTTTCCCCAGAGTCTGTTTCTTTGGTTCATGGCTCTGTGCCACTCACTCCCTTGGGAACTCTGCACCCACAAAAACCATGCAGCCATCCCTGGGCAGGTGGTCCTGGGTTCTATAAGAAAGCAGGCTGAGCAAGCCATGAAGAGTAAGCTAGTAAGCAGCACTCCTCTGTGGCCTCTATATCAGCTCCTGCCTCCAGGTTCCTGCCCTCACTGATTTGATGATGAGCTGTTTTTACATGGAACTGTGAGCAAAATAAACCCTTTCCTTTCCAAATTGCTTTTGGTCATGGTGTTTCATCATAACAATATTAGCCCTAAGACAGTGCTCTTTAAGGGTAATTCTAGATGATTAGTTTTTTATAAACTTTTAAGTGTTATTCTACATCTAAGCAGTATGAGGCAAAATTTAATCCACCCCTAGACTTCCTAAAAAAATAACTGAGTAAAACCCTCTGGACACTTCTTTTTTTTTCTGTATTTCTTTTGTAAACCTATGTGCAGACTTCCAAGAAACACAGCAGACTAAAGACTGCCTCTATGTAAACTGGGGAAAGAGAATCAGAATAAAGGTGACCTTAACTTCACAGAGAAAATAAAGGGAGAGCTTCAGAACTGAGGAGATACCAGAAAAGAACAGGGAAAGATGGTCTGACCCAGACAAGCCAAAAATAGCTATATCAACACAGCTCCTCAGTGGGAAGTGTGTGGGGGGTGGGGAGAAGAAGCCACCTCCGATAGTGAATAGTGTGAAGAAAGGTATGGTGCCAAGCAGGCACCACAGCAGAGAAGTAGAAAGCTGTGAATGAGACAGGCCATGGACACTGCAGCATAGACTTCGATGATGTGGAATCTAGGCATGGAGCATGGAGACTCTAGCAGTGAGGAGCACACAGCAGGGAGCTGGTCTGAGAACAAGGCTGTAGGTCTAAGAGAGAGATGGTACATCTCGGAGCAAGATGGTGAGTCCAAGAAAGCACGAGCCAACTTAAGCAGAACTGCACAGTCACCCCCCAGAGCAGTAGAAGCAGACTTGTCCAGGAACAGCTGCCAGCTGCCACTTCGAGAAGACCCTTGCTGAGCTGGCAGCTGTGCAGCCTAAGACTCAATGTGAACTGCACTCTCAGGAAACTCAGAGCAAATAACACAGGACCACACACTGTTGAGACACAGTCCAGCAAATCAACAAACAGGCTAGCTTGCCTTCATACTCTATAGTCCCATCCTCTCTCCATTTTGTGTTATGGTTATTTGTATGTTTTTCTACTCTTTTTCCATTTTTCTCTTCCAAAGAACATAGGCTGGCAAGAATTGGGGGATCTCTCTATCTTACCATCTCAAGAGCTGGCAATAACATGTACACTTGACTATACCTCTCTCTACCTCTCTCTGTCCAGTAAGCCTTCATCAAAGGCTGCCTCCATCACTACCACTGGCCCTATGTCCCCCCTTCTGAATACATTTCTGTCCTCCACTTTTTTTCTGTCAACCCAATATTCATAATTTGTCTTATATTGAGTTTTCTTTTCTTGTTGCTGTTTTTCCCTTCCATTCACCCAAAGTAACTACAATCAACACACACACACACACACACACACACACACACACACACACACACACACACACACGCACACACACACACACACACACACACACACACCTATGGGTATAGAAATATGTCATTAGGAGTCATAGTTTATTGCTATGTTTATTTAACAGAATAATAATGTTTTCCCCCTCTAGGCCATGACCCATCTAGTCTCAGGTTCTGGATCACTTTACCAATGTCAGATAAGGGTTCCATCTCATGGAGTGGGTCTTAAACCCAATCAAAAAGTGGTTGGTTACTTCCACATACAGTAAGGTCTTTTAAGTGACCACTTTATAAGCAAGTATTTTAAAGTGACTTTAGTATTCAATATCCTATGTATCTGTGACTAGAAATGTGTAAAGTAATGTGTCTGAACTTTATGTGTTTTGCAAACGTTTGTAGAGCTACAGACATGAGTTTAATGCATGCAAAATAGATGCAAAGTGACCAGTAAGTGGTCTGTTTTATTTAAGATGCACTATATCTGGACTGTCAACATTTAAGATGTCCAATGAAAATCTTTTAATATTTCTGCTTTTTTTGTTTGTTTGTTTTTGTTTGGGTTTGGGTTTGGTTTTTTGTTTTCTATTGAGTTTTTTTTTTTTGTTTTGTTTTTTTCTGAGACAGAGTCTCTCTATTATGCTGCCCTGACTGTCCTGGAACACACTATATAGACCAGGCCGGCCTTGAACTCTCAAGATCTGCCTGTCACTGACTCCTGGTGCTGTCACTGACTCCAGGTGATCCACTACACCTGGCTTATTGCTGCTATTTTTAACCAGAATAATTCATACAAAAATCTTGGTATTTGGGCAATCCTACTACTTAAAACCCTGTTCTATATCTATTTGCCTTGATAAAATGAATAATTTGGTGTTGTGTGATGCATTCGTACATTGAAAAATGAGTCTGTTTGTAGTCACTAGCGCAGTTCCCTACATTTACAAGAGCTCTAAAGTTCTGGATTCTGTCTATGAGATAGACATCTTACTGAGATTCTTGTGAAAAGTAGAAGCTGAGTTAATATATAAAGAACTTCTTTGTCATTTTTCTGTATAATCATGCTAACTGGGGTTGGAGAGATGGCTCAGAATCCAGTTTGTTTCTCAGTACCTATATCCTATGGCTCACAACTGCCTATAACTTCAGTCCCAGAAGATCTGACTGCACTCATGTAAACACATGTACACACACAAATTAATATTTTTAATTAAAAATAAATAAAATCATGCTAATTGTCAATATTCCCTTTATATGTTGAATATATCATGCCCCCGTTCTATAAGTTTTCTAAGAAGCAAAGTTAGGAGAAGACTTATCAACTGTACCCTCTAAACTAGAATTGTTAGTAGTACTTAACCTTTCCCAGGTCTGTATGTGTTCCTAATTGTATCTCCTTAAGCAAGGAAAATTAGACAAACCTGTGAACTCCAAGCAGCGCCTCCTAGCAAGTAAGAAGCATTGAGCATTAGTCACTTAATAACTATATCAGTAAACATCTGTACACAAGTACTTATTTTAAAATTAATTTTCTTTAATCATTTTTTCTAGCTGGTTGTGTTTCTGAAAGACTTTATACCTGTTTTTCTATTAATAGTCTGAAAAAGTACAGCTTCCTACAAAAGAACGTGAATAGTATTTTTAGGTTGCTAGAACATCACCCATACGACAGATAGAATCAAAGTGTAAAAATGGACTTCAAATAGACTTGACCTAAGAGCCATTCCTTCTATACTTCTTAGTTGCTTAAAATTGACAAAAGGCAGTAACTAGCACTAACTCTTTAACATCTGTAATTTACCCCTAACCACGTGGGATCAAAGCAGACCAACTGGGACACATCACATCCCAGAGGTGAGAGACACTTGAGGTTCCACCACAGGGTTAATCAGGGATGTCTTTAGTGAATACTGTTTAGAGACTATGGGGAACTTGTCAGAATCTAAATGTCACACCAGGCCTCTTGGCCCTTGACTGTAACCACAGCACTTGGGAGGCAAAAGCAGGAGGTCATGAGTTTGAGGCCAGAGGCTCAGTAGTTAAGAGCATTTGACTGCTCTTCCAGAGGTCCTAACTTCAATTCCCAGCAACCACATGGTCGCTCACAACAATCTGTAATGGGATCTGAGTCCCTCTTCTGGTGTGCATGAAGACAGAGCACTCATATACATAAAACACCTGAATAAATAAATCTTTTAAAAAAATAGTTTGAGGCCAGCCTGGGCTTCATAGTAAGACCCTGTCTCAAAGCTAACAAAAAAAAAAAAAAAATCACTTGTATCAAACCTTCCAAAAGCAACTAAAGCCAAGCCAAGGGCATATGCATGATTATCTGACTGCTATGTGGTATTTGTCCAAGAAGACTTTTTGGACATGGATTTAAGCCAACAGAAAGTCTTTATTAGCTGGCCAGCGACTACACAGGGATCCCAGTGTAGCATCAAGCCTTTCTCAGGGTGAGCTTTTAAGCACAAAATTCATGCTCTGGGTTGACATATTTCAGTTAACAAGAACAGTTTTCCAGAAGCAGAACTACAGAAACCAAAAAGCAAGGTTAGTATGTTTAGAGACTTTCCCAGAACTTCAGACTTTTATGGATTAGATCTTCATTTTTGTTTTGGCAGGTGCTACTGTCTACATGCTGAGTTTTACAGCCTGAATGGTACTTTCATGGACTCAGCTGTGCTAAGGTCTGGGGCATACTAAGGTCCGGTGCCCTATTACACTGACACTGATTAAATGTCTTCTGCTTCTGCTTGTATTCATAACAGCTTCCATTCTGTTTGTATATGTTTCAGACACAGGCATATTTCACTTCAAGATTGATGTACAAAATTATAGCATGAGGAATAAATTGTTACATGGTTATAAATGTCAGAGCCTGGACAGTGCTAACAATCTAGGTCCTTGATAGGCCAATTAAAAAGACAAGAAATATTGAAAAGCAGAGAAAAGAGATTTTACTCTGTGTCCACACAGAAAAATGAACAAACATACAAGTTAGCACATACAGAGAAAAGGGGAGGAGAGGGAGGATATGAGGCTAGATTTAAGTAGAAGGCAACAAGTATGTGTACTAAGCAATCACAGCCAAAGTGTGGTCCTGACCATCACTGGCCCATCATAGTCTTGGCTCCAGTCTCTCATGCCTGGTAGTATTGCAAGTTCTAGAACTGTATAAAATCTTTTCCTGGAATACAATTCTTCCTTTGCCTGGCTGACACCAGGCTTTGGCCTTTTCATTTTCCCAGAATGTGAATCCTGAGGAAATTCCAAGAAATTGGAATTCAGTAGTGTAATAGACATAGGCTCAGGGTCTCTTGAGAGTTTCTTCATTTCTGGTTACAATGTTGTAAACACTAACTTCCTGAACAACCATTTATGTTATCTTAAATGAGCAATGCAGATATTCCTTAGTGTAGAGTGAAGCATTGCCAAAGAAAAGTCCCTCCTGCTTATGGATGCATGCCACTTGGACTTCTGGGCGCAGCTTGGAGGGAGGTTATAGAAGAGAAAGAATGGCAGTTGAAACAGGAGTTACAGTAGGACAGGGAAAGAGTTAGGAAAGCAGGCAGAAATAAGGTTCAGATAAAGGGGACTAACTGGGGTTTTAGAAAAGTTGCAATTTAGATCTTTCTCAATAATTGCTGTGCTAGGAGAACCTGAACCAGAGTGGGATAGAGTTAGTTCAGTTCCCCAGGCTTAGACAGATTAAGACAGTCAGGAAAAGGCTGTAAATGTTTCTCTTTTCTTTCCTTTTCTTCTTAACCCTATGAGCTAACTGAAGTTTAAAAGTTACAAGTTAGACATCTTCAGCTGGAAACAGAAGGGCGGAGTCAAGTTGCCAGTGAGAAGAGTAACAATTAGCACCCTTTGAGAGCCAGACTCAAATGGCAAAAAACAGTCACCCACAGTCCTCTTAAAAAGAAAAACTGTTACCTTTTACATTTTGGCACCCAACATGAGGCTTGAAAATAAGATAAAAGATAAAAAGATTGGAAATTTTATTTCAAGTATAGAGGGAAAAGCAGAGGAAGAAGGGATGGATTTTTGTGTTCAAGAAGCCAACAAAGTATTTATAACAGCTGGTACTACGAGAATACATACTACCTTGATTTCAGTTGTGATATCTTTTTATTTTTCCTCTTTTTCTTATATTTTGTTTTATAAAACAATAAGGAATTGGAGCAATTAGAAGAGTTGAAGGGGAAACTGAAAAAAAAGCCAAGACAAGGAAAACAGAACAAAAGGGCTCAATTTTTTCTTTCTCTTCAAAAAAGGAATCGGTGGCGCTGTTGAAAGAAATATGGGGAGAACTGGAAAGGGTGGAAAAGGGAGACACTGAGGAAACAGGAGTACAGACTGAGGAACTGGGAACACAACTGGGCTCCTTCCCAGTGACAGAGAGAAGGATTTTCCCCAGAGCAGATATGGGGGTAGGGGGAGGTTGTACAGGATGATGGTCCTGTTAGGAAAATAAGGGAAGAGTCTGTACAGGAAAATGATCAGAAAAGGCAGCCTAGGGTCACAGAATACCTTCAGTATTTCCAGTAGTGGTCCAGCATATTCAAGTTGATAAGGATCATCCCCAAGGTTATAATGAGACAAAATGGCATCCGATAGAAATGAGTGATTTAAGGAAATTGAAGGAAGCTGTGGTGTTGTGTGGCATGCACTCACCCTATGTAAAGCGGGTCCTGGATAACTGGTTCTGCATTACAGGATAGTCCCACTCGATTGGAAAGGGTTAATATCACCTATACTAGAGGCAGGCCCTCAGCTTCAACGGTTAACTTGGTTGAGGGAAGAAGTAACAAATATGGAACAGCAGAATAGGGCTAAAGGAATAAATATTAACCGAAATCAGCTCTGTGGTGAGGGTCAGTATGCTGAATTACAAGAACAGATTATGTTTGATGATGTGACCAGAGAACAATGTCATTTATCAGCTTTACGAGCTTGGGAAAAGGCAGAAGAACCAGGAAAAGAGTCTACCTTGTTCACAAAAATAAAACAAGACTCAAGCAAAGCTTTTGCTGATTTCTTACAAAGGTTAACTCTAGCAGTTAATAGAGCCATCTCAGACCCTGAAACAAGACAGATGCTGACTGAGTCAATGGCATTTGAAAATGCAGACACATAGTGTAAGAAAATTTTAAGGCCATTAAAAGCAAATTCTGCACTATTGGACAACTGGATCCATGCTACTGCAGATATTGGTTCTAATACTTACACATCTGCTGTAATAGGATTAAGCTACAGTTAGAGGGCTGAAATACTAAAATGCCCAATGCATTAACTGTGGAAGCCCAGGCATCTGCAAAGAGATTGTGACCAAGCTGATTCTTAAGGCAATTGTTTCTGTAAATATCAGTCAGAAAAAAAAGGAGCAGATTTCCAAGGGTGTACAGACAGAGTGAACAGTGTGGTGAACACTAGGCAAATGAGTATAGATCCAAGAGAGATATACAGAAGAATTTCTTGCAGTTGGGAAACACCACAAGGGGCCAAGCTTGGGTCCTTGGAGAAAAAATGAGCTGCCTGTGTTCTGTCAGCACTGGAGTAGCATGCAAACCAAAAAACCCAAACTCAGTGTCAGAGACCTGATGCATGCTACTGAAGGCAGTGCTGCATTAGATCTGGCTATAGACAGATGGTTTACCCTAGCCCCAAACGTTCAATGCTATAAAACTGCTACTGGAGTTTATGGTCCTCTTTCCCCAGGGACAGTAGGAATGATCCTAGTTAGAAGCAGCCTCATTTTAAAGGGCTTTGTTGTGCATCCTGGAATTATTGATAGCAACTCTAAGGGAGAGATTAAAATTATGGCCTATGTAACAAGAGACTTGCAATTTAATGCAACAGATAGGATTGTACAACTCTTCTGTTTTCCCATATCAAAAGAAAAGCTGCCCCAGAAGAGAGAACAGGCGGGTTTGGGAGCGCTGGGAAATGAATGTCCTGGCAGGCTGTCATTAGTGATAAAAGGCCAAAATTTAAAATGCAATTAAATGGCATTGAAATAGAAGAGTTGGTGGACATGAGTGCAGATGTAACTATAATCTCCCAAGGATCATGGAATTCAAACTGGCCCCTTCAGGAAGTATCCACACAGTTTATAGGTATTAGGAAATTATCTCATGTAAAGCAAAGTGTGAACTGGTTTAAATGTTTGAGACCAAAAGGGCAAAAGGGAAAGTTAAGGCCTTATGTGGCTGACAAGGCTATAAATTTATGGGGAAGAGGTTTATTGCAACAATGGGGAACTCAGGTTAATATCCCTTCAGTCCCAGAAAGGGTATATAAAATAAGGTCACAAGGGGAAGATGTTCTTAATAAGGTGGGGGACGGGGGGTGAGCCAGGAAGATCTCCTGAAAGACTGACCACTAACCTGAAAAGTGTGACTATGGAAAGAAAAGCTCTTTTCAAAAGACAGAGCCTTCTAAAGATTGTAGTAAAGTACCTAAACTAAAAGCAACTAAACTAAACCTAACTGAAACCTAAACTAAAAAATACGAAATCATGAGGAAAAACCTGCCCCCATGTGCATATCACTTTGGCTGATTTGGAACAGTTAGCTGGCAGTCATCAAAAGGTTGCAAGAGAAGATAAGGAGAGTAATGGCTCATCACTGCAAGTCTGATACAAGCTCCAGAGGAAGAAATCATTACAGTAAACAGAAACCAGAGGAAGATATCTTAAAGCCAACATTCCAGACATTCAAGGGAATAGGCTGTCTCTATGCAAAAGAGTCAGTGGACGGAATATTGAAGTAGACTCAGAACATCAGAGTTCCCTGAGACATGAGGACCCCTATAGCAATTCTATAGATAATGGATTAGTGTAAAGAGTTACAAGACAGAATCTGACAGAGACATTTGCCATCTGCCTGAAAGTAATAGCTTCAGAGAAATGGGACTGATTCCAGCAACCTCAAAACCCCTGAATTTTTACTCTGTTGGTAATGAAACAACCATTTATATCATCTTAAATGAGCAATGCAGATATTCTTTGGTCTCAAAATCCATTTATCCTCTTACAATTACAGAAGTGGTAGACTGGAGGGATTTCTAACACCTATGTGATGTGTTTCACAACTGCCTGTAACTCCAGCTCCAGGGGATCCGACACCCTCTTCTAGTCTCTGAGAGCATCTGCACTTACAAATTTACACACCCATGCAGACACACACATGTATGCATAATTGAAGAACGAAAAAGTACGCCAGAATATCCAGGGTCTAGCCTGGTGAGCCATCCAGGCATTCTCCTTAACCTGCCAATCTAGCCCTGTTCCCACATCCACTACCCTGACCTACTCTGGCATCCACTGACTGCACTGCAAATGATATTTAGGCTTTGGCCAGGATGTTTCCTACCTATTCTTCAATCCACAGGAACCTCACATGCCACAGCTAACCTTTCCACCCATCTTAGCTTTAAAAATAGTCACTCTTGGACTAAATGATGAACAAAAGTACTTCAATCAAATGGGACCAGAAATCAAGCAGGCAATACTATGCATATATCTGATAAATAGATATCAAACTGAAACTAATAAGGGATAAAGAGGGATATTTTGTTCTAATGAAAGGATCAATTACCCAAGAAGGTGTTATTACCCTAAAAATATATGCACCAAACTCTGGGACACCCAATTTTATTTAAAAAAAAAAAAAAAAAAAAAAAAAAATATATATATATATATATATATATATATATATATATATATATATATAAACTCATCTAGAAAACTTCTTTACCATTACAGAAAATTCAGAGTTGTAGAGCCCAGTTTTAAAACACTCTCATACCTAAGGCTCACAGAACACTGCAGAATAGGAGACAGAAAGACTGTAAGAGCCAAGAGAATCAGGGCTGTTGAGACAATGTCTCCTAGAAATGTCAAAGGCTACACCCATAAGTAGTCTCACCAACATGACTGCTTAAACATGAGCTGAACAAGGATGACACCCATAGACATGCTAAAGTGAAAAGAGAGAAGCACAAGAGGCCCCAACCCTACACAGAGAACTACAGGCAACTAAGGAATGCTGGCGGTGGGAGAGATCTTCTTCTCCAGGGCAGAGCACACCAAGGGGTTGTCCAATACCAAATGATCAATCCTAAGGACATGCTCAAACTGAGCTTGTTATGCTTGTGATACATATGCATATCCATATATGCATGTAGCAACAATTAAGAGAGAGACTGTGAATTTGAAAGAGAGCCAGGAGGGGCATAATGTGAGGCTTTGAGGAAGGAGAAGGAAGAAAGAAATGGTGTGATTATATTCTAAGCTCAAAAATCAAAGAAAAATGGAAAAAATGTAAATTAATCAAAAACATGTAGAAGGCCTCAAAGAGCTTTATGTAAGATTTATCAAGCATTTCAATATTAGGAATTTAAACAAAAATCATCTATGTATGTAGTTGTTAATTTGTTCATTTATAATAAAAATAATTATAGACTCACTACATGTTAATGTCAGAAGAACTATGCCACAACTTCGCATAGCTTCTGGTAATGAAAGCAGGGGTGAACAAGAAGTCTGAATATTATACAAATAACCTTGACTTTGCAGACTTCCTAGAGAACTACTGTTTTATGAAAATTTAGGTTTCTCTACTAATAAGAAAATGCAGTTTTCAGTTATGAAGAGTTAATATTGCTGCTGTTTAAAACCATCCTAGGTTTGACACAAACATACCAGACCAATGGTCAAAGCAAGGGCTGTAATTTGCAACCTGAATCAGCTCCCATTCTGACCCTGCAGCAGCACAGCATGAGTCTGTTCACAGATGGGAGTAACATTTATGAACTGCAAAGGGCCAGCAGTGATTAGTTTACTGTGACAAGGCTTAGTTTTTAAATTCAAATTAATGACTCTTGAATTCATTAGAGTTGATTACATATCAATACCACAATTAACTTACAATAGTGATAAACTGCTTCTGCTCATTTGGTGTTGCCTAAAATAGCTTCTGTGTGCTACAGTTCCTGAGGGGTAATAAAACTAGGATCTTGAAAAACATTTGGTTTTTTTAAAAATATTTTTCACTGTACCACATCTGTGTGTATATATACAGATACCAGATATGTTTATGTGATCATATAAATATGCATAGATATTTTCACAAGTTTCCTAAGTTCTTCAATTTGCATCTCCTTTTCTCTAACTAGAACCAAAATATGATCACTGTTCTAACTTGAGAATTTCAATACAAAATTACAAGTATTTAAAATATATTTCGTATTTCCATGATAAACATTTGTCTACCATGGATCTCCTACAACCTCATACTAAAATATTACCCTAATGGACCTAGTCATTATACTCTGAAAAGGCTTCAAATAGACTAAATCCAACGGGATGACAACTGAATTAACAACTACAGAAAGTACTCATTCTAAAAAAGGATCTAAGCACTTCAAGAGCAGAAGTATGTGTCTATTTTCTTAACTGATGAATCTCAAGTACTAGTGTAAAGCATGGTACATGCAATAAATCCTTGTTGAATTAATGAACAAACAATAATGTATCTACTTTCTGATTAAAACATATTTTTCACATTTTGAAATTGGAAATACTGGATGTTATGTGGATCACATGGAACAAACTACTTCCTATATGGCATTTCCCTACATCTAGACTACCATTGCTCTAAAAAATACAGTCATAAAAGTTACTTCTTTCTCCTTCGAGAAAATGTTAAAATGTCTATAACATAACTGCTAAATGAAATATGTATAATGATTAATTTTATGTGTCAAACTGACAGGGCTAAGAGGCATCCAAATAGCTGGTATTATTTCTGGGGGCCTGAGAGTTTCTAAAGATAACAGCATTTAAGCCAGTAGATTTAGTGAAGAAAACCTTTTCTCAACAATGATGGATACCATCCCATGTGGTGGGATGGTACCCCATACCCACCAATCCCAACACCAACATCCCACACCTTCCACCTCATGCCTATTCTACACCACTTAGAACAAAGTAGCGGGGGTGGGGGGTTTCATTTCCTCTTTTTGAGCTGAGCATCCTTCCTCACCTGTCCTCATCTATGACCATTACTGGTTCTCAGGCTTTTAGACTAAGACTAGTACCTACGTCATTGCTTCCCCCAACCCAGTTCTCAGGCCTTTGGGCTCAGATTGAACTATACGCTCCTGTTTTTCTAGTTTGCAGATGAGGGGACATGAGATTTCTCGGCTTCCATAACCACATGAACAAGTTCCTGTAACAAATATCATCAATACATCTACAGTTTAGCTTACGTGTTTCTTAATGATGTGGGTACATACTGAAAAATTTGTCACTATATATTTTTTTCCATGATGAACATGATAGAGTATACTGTGAATGCAAATTCCTGGAAAGAAGTAGAACCCACAAAGGATGGTTGAATGATCAGAGCTTCAATGTTTAGCAGGTATTTGAAACTATGGATGAAAATTCCTGTAAAGACACCTCTCCTTGACCACAGGATAATTAGAACTTCAGTAATTGTGTACAAGTTGGAATGTTACAGGTCCGGAGACTAATTGCAAGTTATCCTGAGCTATCTTAGCTTCTCAACAGCCATTTATTTCCACCTCTGCATGTGACCTTTGTGATATTGAACTCTTTAAAACATACAAACAGACCCCTAGCTTGCACCAACCAAAAGGCTAAAAATGCCATCAGATATCATCTGAGGCCTATTGTTAAGAATCCCACGCTTTGCTTTAACCTGCCTTCCTGATGTTACTCACAATATATTAAAAGGTGTTTCCTTTTTTCTGCTACTATAAAAAGTCCATGAAACTGTTACCATATTGGAACATGGAATTTGAGGTACATTGAATCTGTGTTTCTGGGTCACTCATATTCTAGCTCCAGAATAAACAGCCTCTTGTCCCCATTAAGGTAAGAATTGTGGTTTTGCACCAACAGACTACTGAAGGTCCACAGTCTAATTATAAATTATCTGGGCCATCTTTAGCCCCTTAAATGGCCATTTATTGTAATTCCTTTGGAATGTACAAACAGAGTCCTACCTTCCACCAACTCAAAAGCTAAGAATGGCATCAGACAGCATCTGAGGCATATAGCAGAGATTTCCCCACATTCTGTAACCCACCTACCCAACGTACCCGCCAATATATTGATATCTCCATAGTTAACATTTGTTCACCATCAATCCCCTACAGCTTTGTACTGGGACTTGACTTCCTTTGTTCTGTGACTATAAAAACTTAATTGAATTGCTACCATGTTAGAACATGAAATTTACAGTAACCTAAATCTGTGTTCCAGGGCTGTGGTCACTCACATTTGGATCCAGAATAAACTATCCCTTGCTGCTTATATATCATGCCTGTCAGGGGTAAAGATATTCTAAAACCACACTTGTAGACCTCCCTTTGGCTGCAGACTATTGAAAGGATGATTGTCAAGGAATTGTAATTTCTCCAGGAATCTCATACTGGGAAAAAGAAAAGGCTGAAGGCTGGCACAAGCCCAAAGAGAATCTTGTCTCCCAGAAAATATTTCATACAGTTCTGACAGTTCATTAAGCTACCTTGCAATAGAGACTGGGGCTAAGACAATGATGGGTCAATGGGCAGAACCATATCTTGACTGGGACTTCCTAGATATGCACGCCTCTGGCCTTATATTTGAACCTAAACCTCATGAAAGGACCCCAAAGACATCTTAGGGAAGTCACCAGACCTCTTTGTTCTTCTTCCCAACATAATCACATTTTCTGATTTTCACTTCTACTTGTTTAATTGGTTTATTGAGGATGGGTGGTAGACTCCACCTTGTTAGGGAGCTCTTAAGGCCCAGACTCCTATCCTAACAACTCTGGAAACAAAAGATCATAAACTTTAGGGCTAGAGAGATGGCTCAGGAGTTAAGAGCACCAGCTGCCCTGCAGAAGAGGATACAGGTTTGTTTCTTAGCACTCGCACAATGGCTTACCACCATGAGTAACTCCAGCTCAGGAGACCCAACACCCTCCTCCTCCTCCTCCTGGTGCTGTGGACACCAGGAATACATGTGATACATACACACACACACACACACACACACATATATATATATATATATATATATATATATATATATATATATATATATATACATGAAGGCAAATACACATACTTATAAAATAATAACAAATAATGATTTTGTTTAAAAAGACTGTCATGGCTTTGACAGCACTGCCATAGATCCCAAACCTGTTTCCGACACTTCTGGTCTCTGGGTACCTCACCACTCAACTTTAAGTGCATGAGAGAAAGAATCGAGCTAACCAAGGTTAAATCGGCTATACCCCCCTAAAATAAGTTAATGATCAACATAAAGTCAAGACCACTGTATAGATGTGGCCAGTGAGTGCCCACTGCTTGTGTTAGAAATTATCCCAAGTAATAAACTGCTCTTCTAAGTGGGACAGTGATCATACAAGACTCCTACTACAAGTATTATCAGAACTTAACCATCTCTGCCCTATTTGTGGCAAATCAATGAAATTTTTGGTGACGTTTTCATCACTGAAGATTACTTACATGGTTATGTAGCAAATATTCACAGGTTTTATGAAGAAGTAAAAGGAAACAGCTAAAATCATTGGATTTTTAAAATTACATCCATTTGATACAGCCTAACTCTGGCATGTTTCTAGATTTAGGCTAATGTTAAGATTGAACCAAGTTCTGAGAAGATAAATAATCTTTGGTTTAAATAAACATTATTCAAAATGAAACACTCCAGCAAAGAAAGGTTAATAAAAATTTTTAAACAGTACCTATACTAAACCCAAATTGGTTGGCGGAGGGGGGGGAACATTGTCACAAAATTTGAATGAATTTTAAGCAAGCTTTTAATACTGGCCAGTAATGGTGGAAGCTGTCCAGGATCACATGGAGATCCCCCAGGGATTCCTCCAAGATGGCTCTGAGTCGTATTTTGTGGAGATTTTTAAAGGCAGATCCCCCAAGGCTGTTTTTCATCATGTCCAATCAGGGGAGAGCACACACCCTGGTATATTTCCTGCCTGGGCATCTCCCACCTACAAGCTTCCTAATTGGGTATTTCCTGCCTCCTATCTGGGCATCTCCCACCCACATCCAATCAGGAGCAAGCATATATCCTGTGTCATTAATCAGGTTTGAAGCCAGACTTACACTTATATCATTAATAAATGCAGAAAAGTCAATAGAACTATATTTCAATAATTTAAGAAAATACAGTTTGGAAGGATGGATTGAGCAATTCAAAATATCTTAAGTAAGTATTGTGGATTAAATGAGAATTGCCCCCCCCCCCCCACCCCGTAGGCTCATGTATTTGAACACTTGTTCTCCAGGTGGTGCTGTTCCGGGAGGTTATGGAACTGTAGAAGGGGAAGCATTGCTGAAAAAATCACCTCACCCCACTTCCAGTTCGGTTTCTCAGCTTCCTCTGTGTAGATAGAATGTGATCACCTAGCTTCCTACTTCTGCTACCATGCTTTTTCTTTCATTATGGACTCTCTCTAGAACAATAAGCCAAAATAAACTCTTCCTGAAGGTCTTCTAGTTGTGGGATTTTATCGCAGCAACAGCAAAAAAATAGTAACTAACACAGTGAGCTCTTAGATTATGGGCTAGTTAGTTTTTGTCAATTTTACAAAGACTAGAGTCATCTGGGAAGAGGGAACCTTGACTGAGGGATTGCCTCCATCTCCAAACCCATACAGACCTGTATAGGTATTAATCTGAATCACACATAATATCATCCTATAAAATAGGTTATTATGAGGACATGTCTGGGCTACATCAACTCCTGAGGCCCTATAACATAGACATTAAGAATTAAGCATTGTTAGTTTGGCAGTTCAGAAACGAACAACAACTTTTACAGGAAAAGGCTATAAATCACTAAGATGTGTAGCAAGAAAAATACAAGCAAGAAGAAATAAGATAAGACAGTTATGCTACAGCAGACCATGTGCCATGACTTAGAAATAAGAAATAATAAGAAATAAGACAGTTATGCTATTCAGTGAGCCAAGTAAGTAGCATACAAAGGTTGAAATTGAGGTAGAATTTTGCTGTTGCTGCTTCTGCTGCTGCTGCTGCTGCTGCTGCTGCTGCTGCTGCTGCTGCTATCATTATTTTAAGGATCTTTTTATTCTTTCACTGGGAAAATTTAAATAATTAGGCAGACTAACTTTGGACCTCCCTGATTATACAGAACTGCTTCACTTTGATGTCCTGCCTGACAAGAATCTCCAGCATCAGGGAAGCCCAAGGAAGGAGTCATAATTCAGAGTTTCTTCCATATGAGACCTTCATGTAATAATGTTCTCACATTTCACTTTGTAGATTTCTAAATGATAAAAGCTGAAAGCAAATTTTGACCACACTGAAGATTTCTATCTTCTATAGTAAAAGTCACCAGAGGAGCAATGTCATCTCGGAGATTTTCAAATTAACCAACTCAAGCTGAATTTTGTGATTGGCATTTACACTCAAACTCTCAAAAGCAAATTCAGAACTTAATCTGGTTTGATGCCGAGTTCAAAAATGTCAATTATCTCAACTTAACTTGTGAGTCTAGGCTGAAGTGAAACATTTTAATTTGAAGCCTGATGGTTTTTATGAAGTAGATGGTCCCCAGGTGGCTTTCCACGGGGCAGTGAAGCACTGACGAAGTTCTCACCAGTCTGCAGCCAAATGAAAGAATGAGGGCAAAACAGAAGGTTTTCATAACTCTAATCTCAGTTAATTTCTATTGTTACTTATTTTATAATTAATCTGAGGCGTACTTGTCACTGCTACTCTCTAATTAATAATGGCATATACTGGATAGCATAGATAGTTAATATCTGACTTTAGAATATGTGATTTTTTTTTTAGTCAGCTTGGTAATTCTTTTAGTATAATTTCAAAAAGGAGGCAAATGCATTTTGGCTGAGGCAGGATGCAAATATGGGGCAAACTATGAAGACAGGGGACTGAAAGGAGTCCCCTACCCCAGAGTCTGGTGGAACTCTCTCTCTGAGAAGCAAGAATTCCAGCAGAGGTGATGACTGGTTCGTGCCTGTCTCCATTTCCCTATATATGCCTGAGATTTTCTAGGAATCTCACCAGAAACGCCATGTACAGAAAAAAGACGCCCTAACGTCTTTGTGCAACCCTAGTGGCTCCCGGTTTGCCTTATCAATTATGCTTCCATCCATGGCCCTTCTGCAGACACCTCATAATCTCACCACAACAAAAGAGAGGTAGAGGAGGAGGATTTTAGCAACTTCTTGGGGTGTAACTTGAGAGCCACCAAAATTGTATATGTGTCTAATGCTAAGACAATTAAAGTCTATATTAAAATATCTTTAATAAAATATCATTGGGTATTCTGAAGTTCTTTCCTTTGTTGAAATCATCAATCCTGAGTCGAGGTACCTACAAGATTAGGTGCCTAATCCTCAAGCTGCTGAGGGTGATAATATAGAGCTACACCTCTGTCCCCCACAGTTGCCACAGACATTGAAACAAAGGGAATTTAATAGAAAACATTAACGAGACAAGTGAAGCACTCTAACATTCTGTAGATTTAGTAACTACTAGAACTGGCTGCCACCTCTAGAGTTAGCAGAGCAAAAGAAAGGTTTTTAACACCTTAAAATGTGGAGGGGGAAATCCATGAGGATTGAAATCTCTAAAGAGGAAATGCTGCTGAGCCTGGCAATGCACACATTTAATGCCAGGATTCAGAGGCAGCTGGATCTCTGTGAATTCCAGGCCAGCCTAGTATACAAAGAAACTTCCCGGCCAGCCACGGATACACAGAGAGACCTTTCTTAAAAGAAAAGGAAAAAAAGCTGCTCCCTGGTACTTACTTAGACAGCCAGAGGCTGTTGTACCTGGTAAACTTTTCTCTTCATATACAGGAAAATTACTAAACTGGTTTCAGATAGCCGTGAAGGGAGCCACAGCTGCCTAGTCCAGTAGAGCTGCTGGGCTGAGGCTCCGCACAGAGAACATAGGAAGAAAGCTGGAAGTCCGTGGAAAAGAACAAGTCCCTTCATTCTCCTCCTATCTCCTGAAGCCAATCCTACCTCCTGCTGGCAAAATCTGACAAGAAAAGGAGCTAACAAATTCTAGGATGGTATCTGCAAAGCCTGAGCCCCTAAGCACAAAATGGGGGTTGGGGGCTTAGTGACACAACAATGTTAGTTTCATTTTTTACTAAAAGCTTATTTACCTATTAAATACCATTTAGTGATGTCAGTTCCAAAGACCTCACTTGACTTTGAATGTGATTCAGTAAGAATAAAATACTGGAGGCAGTTTACTCTTTTCATGGCACTCTCAATACCCAGTCTCATTTGATTCTGATTCCTACAAAACAGAGTCTAGAATTCTGCACATTTCTTTGTTGATAACTCTACTTCCCAGAAAATGGAACAACAAATAAAGAATTGCTAAGTCCGATAAATGACAAAATCGTCTAAGAGAACAAACATGCCATCTCTTATTTGTATCCACAGAGCAGGAGAGAGGATGCTGTATTGATTCCCCACCCCACTCCTGCCACTTCCAGATCTTAAAAAAAAAAAAAAAACCTTCAATGATGTCCTCACCTTTGAAGCTCCCACTGATGTGGGGCCATTGAGAACTAGAGCCTTACTTAATCTGATGAGTTTAACACGGGAGCTAGAGTGTCAACAGCTCTCCAAAGTTGTTGTCCTGTGCCCAAGAAAATAAGGAAGGTAGACACGAAAAGTAGGAGTGAGCATAGTGAATGTAAATTTTATTAGGGAAAAGGTGAGAAGGACGCCAAGGGGAAGGGGCCTCAAGAGTGGGCTGTCACCAAGGGGCTTTGTCTAGGGGCCTTTTGTTGGACTTGTGGTAGAATGGAACAGATACTGAGGTGATCTTTACTGAGCTTCGTTATTTTCCAAGTATACTGTGAATCAAACCAAAACGGAGACCATGTACCCTTGGTTGTAAAACTGCCCATTCCCTGCCCATTACCTGCCTTGTGGAGGTGACCATCAACATCCTGTGACATCTCTGATGGCCGTTGCAACACCTCTGAGCATGCTCAGTACCCAATTCCTATAAATGGGTAAATGGGCCAATACCTCACATAGCTAGTGTGTTCCTCTCTCTCTCTCTCTCTCTCTCTCTCTCTCTCTCTCTCTCTCTCTCTGTGTGTCTCTCCATGCACTCCTTCCTGTGATAAACTAATTTCCTGCTTCACCACTGTTCTTCCCTGTCCTCATCACTATCCGAGTCTACACCACTCCACCTCGCCCCACATTCATTAAAAGTGCATTGGGTTCAGAATCTTCCTTTACACTTTAAGTCTTGGCACAATGTAGCTGATCCAATCACGCAGGGGAAACACATTAATTCCTAACTACACAGCTGTCTAACCTAAACCCCTATATCAAACAGCTTCTCATAATAATACTGCTTTAGGACAACTCAAAACCTTGTCCTCACACAGAACCAAGATCAACAAACATTTCTGACATCTTGAATTCTAAAACTCAACTTCACCTAAAATCTCTAATGGCTTTGCTCATCTTACTGGTTACACTTCAGTAAACCTGCCTCTCTGGCCATGCTTCCAATCTACGAGCCTCTTCCTTTTAGTTGTGTCCCTGTAACTCAATTAGCACAGCAAGCATACATGCGCGAAGGAAATGACAGTATGTCTCCCAAGTCTTCCACCGCAGGCTCTGTAAATCTTCCCTCTGGGGTCTCTTCCACTCTAAGCACAGAACAGCGATTCTTCATTGCTGACTTCTCACCTCTTAGATTTTTATCTTTTTCCTACCTATCAGTCTTTGTGCTGTCTGATCTTCCTGCTACTCGAATGTAGATATTACAAAAGGTAACATTTTCCTCTACAGTGTAATCTCCTTTCAAAGTTTGTTTGTTTTGTTTTGTTTTGCTTTTTGAGACAGGGTTCTCTGTTGTAACTCTGGCTGTCTTGGAACTAACTCTGTAGACCAGGCTAGCCTAGAACTCACAGGGATCTGCCTGCCTCTCCTTCCCAAGTACTGGGAAGGTATACACCATCATCACTCCTTTTCAAATCTTTTTCAGCTCAGTGACTCTTTAATTACTAGTCAGCAGTTATCAACCCCCATCCCCCACACACACACACACACACACACACACACACACATTCAATCAGCCATGCCAATTAAATCATTGTCTATGATCCTCTCAATTAAATCCTCAGCTCATAGGATGATGCCCCATACATTTAGGGTGAAGCATCCCACTTCAGCTACATATTTCCTCACAGACATGCCTAGAAGTGATTCTAAATTCCATCAAGTTGATGAGATTAACCATCATAGTTAACATAGTGAGTTTGAGACTAGCTTGGGCTATATGATACCACATCCCCAAATAAAAGAGGAGGGGTGGGGGAGGAAGGAAGGAAGGAAAGAAGGAAGAAAGGAAGGAAGGAAGGAAAGAAGGGGGAAAATAAAAATCAATGTAGCACAGTTATCAAGAAGCCATGTCTTTAACTTCAAATCAAATATTCTTAGGTTCAAATCCCAATTTTACTATGTTCTTTTTCTGTCACATGACCTTGAACAAGTAACTTTGCCTAGCAACAGATTTCTCATCTATAAAAGTAGCCATAATAATAGTATTTAACTAATGAGGCTTACTACTTATAAGACTTGAATGATATGTTTCATATACTGAGACAATCACCTTGGTTCATGCAATCATTCTTAAGAAATAGTAGGTATTTCTAGTAGATACCAGACACTTGACACACATTCTAACTCCTACAATGCTGGGGCTAAAAAGCTGAAGATTGCTTCCCACTACTTTGGTCCCATGGTTGATGTGGCTCGGCACTGTGGCAGTATATTCTGCAACAACAGAGGCTCTCTAACTTGCTAGGCTATTTTCCATACACAGCAAGAGCACAGAAGCTGGCAGATATCATGCTCTCCTTCCTAACCCACAGTACTCTAAAGGGGCAAAGGCATAATCACTAGGTAGTGGCTTTAAGAACCAGTCCTATGGGGGGAGGGGAGAAAGGAGGAGGGATGGCTCAGCAGCTAAGAGCACTTGCTGCTCTTGCAGAGGACGTGGTTCGGCTCTCAGCACCCTGTAACTCTAGTTTTAGGGGCTCTGACACCCTCTTCTGACCTCTTTGGGCCCCTACACACATATGATGGATATACATGCACTCAGGCACACACACATACATATAAAATTTTTTTAAAAATATTTTTTAAAAGGATTAGCCCTAAAAGTTCAGGTTGGAATCTGTAAACCTCTTAATACCCCATTATAAATATCTACTTATAGACTGAGTTTTATTCTCCACAACTGAACACCAAGTAAAATTCTATTTTATTGTTTCTTCTGGGAAATATCATAGCTGAATTGACAATTGAAAGGTAGATTGAACCCTGAATATTTGATTCAAAGTAACTGTAGGAAAATAGCAACCAAATAGTGAATATTTTGAGTGTTGAAATTTGTTATCATAATTTAGACAAATGTATTAATTTTTAATATGTGTATGAATGTTTTGCCTCTGTGTGTGTGTGTGTGTGTGTGTAGCGTGCACATCTAGTGAGTGCCTGAAGAGGCCAGAAGACAAGATTGGCAGATCCCCTAGAACTGGAGCTATAAGTGGTTGCGAGCCACCATGTGAGTGCTAGGAACTTAACCCAGGTCCCCTACAAGAGCAACAAGTGCCTTTTACCACTGATCCATCTTTCCAGCTCTGTGGTATCCTTTTTAAAACATGCATGAAATCCTTGGCTGATACTTAGCTTAATACAGTATCATGCCACTGCTTTGCTGCATAGAGCTTGTTCTAAGTATGCATTACATTTTCTCCTTACATTTTCAAGGAATAGTAACTGAGCATCTACATGTGCCTACAGTCCCTCGATGGGTCAGAATTCCATGCAGACAGGTGAGAGGACTAAGAACTCAAGTGTCTTTTCTGCTGAGACTTGATGCTGTTCTGCTGAGTTAGCTGTTCTTTTTCCTCTCCTTACCTCTGCACCCTGGAGAACATCTCTGTATCTGTGTACATCTCTGTATCTTGACCTCTACCTTTAACACTACTTCAAGCAGTGAATGATTCGCAACTGAAAAAGACCTGCGCACCACTCTCCATGGCTTTGACCTCTATCATCCGGTGATTATTTACGTGAACGAACAATAGCCGTAAAATAGACTCAGTAAATTTTTTGTGGCAGATTGTCTACTGGCAGAAAATATTTATTGAGTGCCAGAGGTATAACGCATTCCCGGTTTTTCGGATACACATCAAAAAAAAAAAAAAAAAAGGGAAAAAAAAGACCTGGCTCTGCTCTTAACTCACTGGCATGGCCATTCCACTCCTGAGTGTCTCTGCTCAGTTGTAATGTCACTGAGATCAAGCTAAACAACAAAAAAGCAGACGCAGACCTTAATCTGAGATAGGCTTCTGCACCTGAAACACAAAACCCATCTAAGTCCAGTTCATATAATAAGTAAACACACTCACACACACACACACACACACACACACACTCACACACACTCACACACACTCACACACACACTCACACACACACACATACACACTCACACACTGTCACACACACCACACACACTCACACACACACATACACATTCACACACACTCACACACACTCACACACACTCTCACACACACACCACACACACTCACACACACATACTCACACACACTCACACTCACACACTCACACTCACACATACTCCAGAACGAGAAATTTCTAGAGTTTAGTGTGCAGGAAAAATTAAGAATAAAATAAACCTTACATGGAAATTTTTCTGACAAGAACAGATTCTGTATTTGATCTTAGCCGAAGAGCCAGGAATCCCATGAAAAGCATCTATAGCTCATATCACAAATCAATTTAGGTAACTCAGGAGGATGCATTCGTGAAAATGTATCTAGGTTGCTAGGGTGGGGTCCTCTGGGAGAAGTAGTAGTGGAAGGCAGTAGATATGATCAAAACTGTTTATGTATGAAATGCTCAAAGAATAAATAAATAAAATTTATTTTTTAAATGTCTAATGGTACACTTAAGATTTGGATTTCACCAAATGCAAATGTTACTTCAAAAAAGCTAAAAAACAGTGGCTGGAGAGAAGGCTCAACAATTCAGAGTGTTCACTGGGCATTCAGAGGACGAAGGTTTGGTTCCCAGCACACATATCAGGTGGCTCATAAGTATCTATTAGTGCAGTGCCAGAGGAGCTGACATTCTCTGGCCTCTGGGGGCACCTGCAGGAGTGTGATGCACATAACCTCACTAAGACACACATGCATACGAATCAAGATAAATCTTTTCAAAAAAAGTAAAGCAGACACTAAATTCTAATTAATTGTGCACACTGAAGTCATCTAGTCATAAAGTATTTGATGTCTGCAGCCTCCTTTCAAATACTTCAAAACATAAGATAGGCTACATGTGTGCAGCCAATATAACACACTGGGAATAAGACTAAAATCTAGGCGACAGATTCAATTTTTTTCTTTATGTTGAAATTTTTCTAAATAAAAATGGGGGTAAAGAGAAGGTCGCCAGTAGTAGACAGTCACAATTTACAAATTGTCAGAAATCTTAAAGCCACATTTAGTCCCACAGTCAAAGGACCATGGAGGGGGATAGATATAGAGACCCACAGACGGACGGACAGACAGAGATATGCAAATAAGACAGATGAGATAGGTCATCGAATGAATTGAATCTCATTTTCAAGGATCATAGAAGATAGATGGAAGTATACAGAACCTTATCGAACAGTAATATTCTGGTTCAGAAAATCATTGGCAGCCACCAGCTGAAACCAGTTGGGGTGGGGGTGAGATGAGTCTTTTTACAAGTATTTTAATTGCACGGAAAACGGCTGTTTTGCTTGTGTTTCAAGGTAATGAACTGTGACCACTGCCAGCCAGAGAGGAAGGACTGTGTGTGTGGATGGGGCCCTCTGCCACAGCACCTTGTCTTTGGGGGGAAAACCAGGGAGAGAAAGACAGAGAAGAAAGGAGAGAAGGGGACTGAGAAAAGTCAAGGAAGAGAAAGGTGGGAAGAGGGAGGGGTGGAGACAGAGAAAGAGGAGTCTAAGTTCCTAGGCAGAGCAGAGGGAGAGAGGAACCAGCTGAAGACTGAAATAGAAGAATCTGTAAAACGCCATGGTGACAGACAACTTAGGACTTAGAGACCAGAGAGAGGGTCTGCGTGGTCCATTAGAGGCTGTTTCTCGCTGCTCTGAAATCTCCCCCGCTATCCTTTCCCCAAATCTGCACAGAAGGCATTTACACTCATGAATGTTTTATGTGAATGGGCTTTTAGTGGACATCAAGCAGGGAGCTCAGTGTGGTTTCTGGGTCAGAGCAGCTCAGAAATCTTGAGAAGGGCTTCAGAGTCCCCACAGGACTTGGAACAGGGATGTCCATGCTAACTTTATGTAGCTCTCTTGGGGCACGGGAAGAATGAGAACCGGAGGAGGGATCAGACATCAGCTTATTCTAGGAAAGGCTGGTCTGTGCGGAGAATTTCAAAAGCACTTTTTCTCATCCATTTTTAACCCAGAGGACACTCCTTACCAGGTTTAGAAATTCAGAAAACGAGGGCCCAGCTTTTTCTATGGGGTCACATTGCCACCTGCTGGAATTTGTAAAAAGTACTGCTGGTAATAACCTTGAATTTGCAATTCTTTAGACTGGTTTCCTTCACTGACATATTCTTCCTTTGTGTAGGAATACAGACTGCCCATTTCATCATCTAATGGCAATCTTTTTTTTTCTTTAAATATATAATTAAAATATAATTACATCACTTCCCCCTTTCCTCTCATCCTTCCAACACCTCCCATGTCTCACTCCCTCTCAAATTGATGGGTTTTTTCTTTATTATTGTTACTAACAGCAATATTAATAATAACACCTTTCCTTCAGTACTCATGAACCATTTAAACAAGAAAACCTCTCTCATGCGTGGGCTGTCATCCTTGGGCAAGACCACCCATTGGCCCCCTGTGGACCTTACTCCATCCTATGTTTAAGGCTCTTCTTAGTACATGCAATGTACTGCTGTGTTTACTTTATTACAACACCTGTCTCCCTGAACCAGGTCAAAACTCCTTAATTTTCTATGATTGCATTTTTTCAGCATTTCCACAAAACATTCATGTGGTAATTGACTAATAAGTATTCAATATTTTTTTTAAATGTGTAACAGTAGATCAAAGAGGATAAGTCAGTTATTTTATTTATTTTATTTATAAAATGTTAAATTAACTTTTTCTTTTTATTGAAAAAAAGATTTCATACAGTATATTCTCATCACAGTTTTTCCTTCCTAAACTCCTCCCAGATCCTTCTACCCTCCATACCTACCCAACTCCACACTTCTTTCTCTCTCTCTTTAGAAAGCAAGCAAACAGACAAGCAAAAAAGAAAAAGAAAATGAAAATCACTTTGTGTATGAAGTGGCTTTTGTCGAATACTACATTTTACAAAATTTCTATACATGAACACAGAATAAAGAACAAATATGGAATCATCTTTGCTGATTTTCTCCTATCAGCAGACACCTGTGTGTTTGCTGGTTCAAGTGCAGATGAGTGTGCATGCTTATAGAGGCCAGATCACAAGCTTGGGTTCATTGTTTAGGCTTGTCTTCTCAGTGGCCTGAAGCTTGCTAAGCTAGCCCAGCTGGCCAGTAAGTCTATCTGCCTGTCTCTTCCTCTTTTTCTCTGAGATTCTCAGAGAATGCCACTGTGCCAGCTTTTTTTCTATGTAGGTTCTGGGGTAGAAATCAAGTCCTGGTGCTTACAAGGCACTTTACCAACTAAGTCACCTTCTAGCAACTATTAGCATGTAGTTTATAAATTCTTAATTATCACTGTTAACTTTTAGAGGAAACAGATTAAATTAATTTATTTAATAATGCATCAATATCATTAAGAGTCAAAGAAATATGAAAGGTGTATTATTGAGTTATTCATATTATTTAAATAATATGAATAATAAGATCACAAAAAGAGTTGAAACTGTGATCTACTGAAATATTGATTCCAGTGATCATTAGGAACCCTGGGCTTCTCTTAAATATGAGTTCCCAGTATGGAAAAGACATGTGACCTTCAAACAAACCTCCTGTCTGATGGAAACAATCAGAACTAACATGTTCTCTTCCTCAGAGCCTCTGGAAAGGCAGGTACCTGCAGAGATCTGGGCTACGCACTGATCAAGTAACAGGCAAAGATGGCAGACAAGAAATGTAGGCAGTAGGAAGTCAAGCCTTGTGTGGCAACATGTGGAGCAAGGCAGTGGTCACAGGGGCTGAACAATGAGCTTTTAGCAGGGAACCCGGAACATATAGTTCACCTGAGCAAAATCTGAGGTGGAGTCCTTCATGTTCTTCCCATCAGCCTCAGACTACTTTCTGCTCTTCTGATTTTCCTGAGATAAATCTCATCCATTCCCACTTAAGTTCTGAGACCTCGATTCATAGCCACCTCCTACAATCTTTTTCCTTTTCCTCTCCATTAGTCCTACTCTATATAAAGTGACACACCAATTTTCTTCTGTCTTAGTGGGTAAAATCCTCAATGAGACATGTTTCTGTGGAGCCCAGGAATACATCTTCCCTTCACCAGCAACCTTCATTTAAAACACACTCACACACTCACAAACACACTCACATACATTCACATCCACACACATCCACACTCACATTCATATGCCCTCATACACACACACACACCCTCACATACATATATATTCACATACATCCATACTCACATATACATTTAGCTGGTGCCACAATTCTTTTCTCCCTTTATGACATAATTCTGTGAAATCTTCACTTTTCTGGATTCCTGTCACTTTGCCCAAGTTAATTACTTCAATTTGCCATATTCAGCTATTCCTACCCAGTTTCTAGAGCTTGGGGAACAGTGGCTGCCTTGATTTACAGAGACAGCAGGTCCAAAACTTCACATTCCTCTTGAATTAGAGTTCTTCTTAATTTCTTCCCTGGAGCCACTTCTGCCTTCTACATCTACAATAGAAGGTACAAACCAGCTTAGCACTCATCTCATTCTCTCTTGACATGTTCTTCCCTAGAGAGTCCATCTATTATTTTTATCCTTCCTTCCTTGGCTGATTTAGCAAAGACTGATTAGAGGCTAATGCTGTGAACAGATACATTCTTAAAGGCTGGAATTCTGTAGCGAATAAGACTTACAACATCGCCATTATCAAAAGCTAATATTCTGGTATATATGTATGTGTATATATGTATGTGTGTGTGTGTGTGTGTGTGTGTGTGTGTGTATATATATATATTAGAGGAGGAAGGTGGGGAAATGACAGACTAAATAAATCAAAAAGAAATAAGCAAAAAGTTATCAGAATTAACTTTACAACTGATCCTTGTTATTAGAAGGTAACAGAAAGTGAGGTTCCCTGTGGCTGGCATCTTCCAGCCCCAGAGCATCTAGTTAGGGAGCTTGCCAACTGGGGTTTCTGTGGGGAGTAAGCACCAAGACTCTAGGGAAGCCCCCCAGCCTGAGCTGGCCCCACTTTGCAGCCAGATTTCATAGGGCTCTCAAAGGCCAGTGGCCTTGAAAGCTAGGAATTGTAACTGGGCTCTGTCAAAACTGGGTGAGGGGTGGGGGGAGGAATCTAGCAATCTAAATGCTGCAGGGAGAACAGCAATCAGCAAAAAGACATCACTATGGCAACCAGAGGAGCCTTGGGACAATATGCAAATTTTAGAATCTTGCCTTCCTCCAGCTATAAAATCATAGAAACTACCTTATACCATAATCCCAGATGCCATCTTGGGGACAGAAGCTATCTGAGACTGAGCAGACACTAGGCATTACTGAAAGGAAATGTTTATATTATCTTATAAGGCTAAATTACAAACCTGATTAAATCAATTTCCTTGTATGTTTATGCTGGGTTTTTTTCTTTTTTTCCCCCAAGTTTCCAATGATCTAGTAGTTTGAAAATTGTAATGGGTAGCTTAGTGCAGCAGTAACAAATTTCCCCCACATGTCAGAGTTGTAAGACAAGTAGGCTTGATATGTGTCTCTCTCTAAACCTGATCCATTTATTGAGTCTCTTATCAACATTTCTAAAAATCTGCTGGTTTAAAATGCATCTCTCCAACTTACAGAGACTGTCCCCTAAATTCTTTGCCTCAATTGATCTTTTGGCTTACATGGTGGTATTCACCTATAATCTCAGCACTTCAGGAGGCTGAGACAAAAAGATTACAAGTTCCAGGCTACCCAGGGCAACATATTGATACCCTAGTCAAAAAAAAAAATTAGATAACAACATTAAATGTATCTAAGATGTTAGACACTTTAGAGTTTCCAAAATGTCACAAACCTGGCCTGACAGTCCTCATAGATATTGTTTGTATATATTCTCATCAACACTCTTCTAGCTCACAGTCTTAATTCTGATCTAATTGCACGCTTCTTAACTGGTTTCCCTGGGACAAGTGGATGGCCCATGGAGGCAAATACAAAGTAAGAGGATCATTTTATCACAGAATCATATTCACCAGAGAACATCCTCCAGGGAAAGGCACCAAGCAATGAAGAATACAGAATACTAACCGATTGAGATCACCCATTTCCATCATTGGCCACCCTAAATTAGTGTCAGCATAATGGACAATGAAGCCATAATGACAGGGATGAAATCTATGCAAGGACCTCAACAGTATGAGTCCCTCTAGAGAAAAATGGAGTAGGTTCTACTATGGCAAATTAGCCATCTAACCAGTAACAGAATCCCAACCTCACCACCCAACACATTCCTTCAAAGAGATCATGTAGTTAGTGGAAAATGTACTTCACTGGACACTTTTCCACTCTGGAAGGGGCAATGGTTTATCTTGACAAAAATCAGTACACATTACAATATGAATTTGCCTTTCTAGCCTACAGAGTCTTAATTAACACTGCTATCTGGAAGCTTACTAGTTCACTTTAACCACATCTCATATAACCTTACCTCAGATCAAGAGATTCTATTGATAGCAAGGGAGATGTGAGTACCTGAACATAGGCCCTCCTGGTCCCATCACACACTGCCATTCAGAAGATGCCAGCATGGCAGAGCAATGAAAGAACATTCTGACAGCATAGTGAGACACCTCCCAGGAGATATTATATGAGTACACAGAGCCTTTATCCCAACATGAAGTTATAACCTAAAGCAATAACCATAATATAGCGACTTCTTCTACAACAGAGAAAATACGTGCAGCCAAGAAATGAAAAGGAGGCATGAGAGGCCCCAGAAGTAGTTGTTCTCAGTAATCCACACTTAATTTCTATTTCTTTCCCCATGAATACACCCTGATCAGCCCCACCAACAAAAACAGCCCATTAAATTTTACCACTGTTACTAGATCATGTCAAGAACCAGAGCCAAGAAACAAGACAAGTGACTCAGTCACCAATTAGTTTGGATAACTGGCCTTGATCATTAGGAAGAGGTAGGGCACTGTCACATAGTGAGTGCAGGAAAGAACAATTTTATCACTCAGTTTATCACTATGATGAACATAGTGTTTGTCGTGTGAAGATGTGTACAAAGGGTATCTAATTATATTCTTTTCCCCCGTGTTTTTAGACTATATAGTCCTGGCTGACCAAGAAGTCACTATGTAGACAAGACTAGCCTCAAACTCACAGCTATCTGCCTGATTCTGTCTCCCACATGCTAGGATTTTGGCTAGCTTCCACCTGGTTTCGACAACAAATGAATGAAGTCAACAGTTAGAGTCTTTGGAAAGCTAACAAGAGACTCAGTGACCCACGATGTGACTCACCTGGACCAGTAAGGATAAAAGCATAGATAAATCTACAGTTAGTAGACATAATAACAAGTACTATCCATGTCCCCAACACTACCTGCAGTGAAAGAGATTGAAATAAGTCCTTCTTAATTTCCACTTGTATTTCCAGAAAGAGATTGCTAAGGTTTGACACCCCACCTCAGTGTTCCTGTGTTAAAATTTAATCTCCATTATGAGATATTAAAGTGTGAGAAACTGGTTGAAGAGATAGCTCAGTAAAGCGTTTGCACATAAGCATGAGGAGCCGAGATCGATCCCTAGACCCCACATGAATAAAAAAGTGAGGAATGGTAACATGTGTTTATAATCCCAGATCTGTGTAGGGAGAGGCAGGTAGACCCCTGGGAGGACTCCCTGGCCAGCCGGCTAAACTAATCAAAAAGCTCCAAGCCAACAAGAAGTCCTGTCTCAAAAAAAAAAAAAAAACAGCAGATAGCATCTGGGTAACAGCCAACACTGGAGTCTTCTGTCCTCCATATGCACACACACACACACACATACACGCACTCAAATGTTCACATGACACACGTGCACACACACAATTTGTGTGCATTAATCTGACTATACTGTTTAGAAATGGGTCTTAGAAAGTAATTGGGATTAAATACAGTCATTAGAGTGGAGAACCTAGGACTAAATCATAGTATCTTTGTAAGAAGGAGGTGAGAGACGAGACCGATACACATGTGCATCCTGTCCTACGCTGCATGATCCTCTGTGGTATTCCAGGATTCTATCAACAAGATGTAGCCCCCTTGACTTTGGACCTCCAGAACCATGAACCAAAATGAACCTCTTTACTTTATAAATTACCATGCCCCAGTATTTCATTGTAACTGTGGGAAACAAAGACAGATCAAGAAAAATCTTGGGGGTATCTGTTCCTTATGGAGTGAATATATTATGTGAAACAGGTAGATAGTAGCAAAAATTGCTGAGTGTACTATCTAAGAGACTCTTCCACAGTGGCAAAAATATTATGTGCGAAGGGTCACAATTCATATCACCCTAAAAGGTGTCTTCCATTAAAAGGAGTTTCTACATCCAAGGTTAAGTCCCCTCTCTAAGGGAGGTTCACATCAGGCTGCTGGTCCACGAGGGATACCAGAACCTAGCCCTCTTGCCTCCATTCGGAACAACTGGGATGCTCATCCACAGCTTCCCATGCAGAAGGTGGCAGCTTCTCCCTTCGCCAGTCCTGCCTTGCTATGCTCCTTTGAGTCTTTTTCTCTGCAAAGCAAGCCCCAGTAACTCTCCTACATGCGTGTACCTGCTGCCCCTTTGGCATGCTCCATTCATCTTGGAGCCTTTTCTGGCTTTCTGTCACATGAAAACAATGAGAGGCACCTTCTGCTTTTATTGCCCTGGAACAGGCCATTTCTAAATAGTAGTCTCAAGTTAAAAGAAAAATACTGGAAGAGAAATTGTTGAATGTAGGTGAAAATCTTTCAGTTTTTTTCTCTTTTTTTGGGAGGGGGGGCTTGGAAAGTTCAAGTTGAAAGATGAAAAAAAATGTTTCTTTAGAATTTACAATAAACATTTGCTAATGGTCAGTCATTAACCATTGAGACTGAAAACAGTGCCCACCCAGGTCATTGTTTACAACTGTTTCCTCTTTTCCACCTTCATCTATTCTACATTAATTACTCAACCCCATTTGATAGTTAGCATACTTTCTCAAAACCTATACAATTCTGAATCACATATGTAAACAACATTGTCTCTGAGAGGTGACTGGTGGTTAGCCTAGTTATAGGATTTGTGGGTATAATTATCTGACCATCTTCTAGTGTCCAGAGCTGCACACAGAAAGTTCAATGTCAGTCTAATTCAGCAGTTCTCAACCTGTGGGTCGTGATCCCTTTTGGGGGTGGAATGACCTTTTCACAGGGGTCACCTAAGACCATCTGCATAGCCTATATTTACATTACAATTCATAACAGTAGCAAAAAATACAGCTATGAAGTAGCAACAAAAATAATTTTATGGTTGGATCACCACAACATGAGAAATGTATTAAAGGGTCGCAGCATTACGAAGGTTGAGAGCCACTGACTTCTTTTGGCCTTTGCGACTGTTGTGGACTATGAGGAGGAGACAGCTGGTTGTAAGGAGTTTCCAGTCACTTGGGACATACCTTCAAAGGGTGTATCTTGTCCCTAGCCCTTTCCTCTCTGGCTCTCTCTGTCTCCTATCTGCCAGGAGGTGAGCCATTTTGCTCACCACATCCTGCCAGCCATGATGTCCTGCTTCACCGTGCATAAGCCCAGAAGCAATGAAGCAATCTTACTACAGCCTGAAACCATGAACCAAATGAATTCTTAAGTCATCTTCTCGGGCATTTGTCACTGAGACAAAAGTTGCTAACACAGCAAGTAACTTGTTGTTTCTACATGGAACCCTAAATAGTGCTGTCACTATCCTAGAAGTTTGAGTTTTAAATGAATAAACCTACTAAATGCTGTCTCTCACTAAGTGAAGGAGTAGGGTACCCTTCAAGCTACAGATCTGATCTTTCTTTTAATAAAGGACTACTGTTTTCTCTGTTTTCAATGTGTGTGTTCATAATGTGTGTGTGTGCGTGTGTGTACATGTGCACAGAAGGAGCACATATGTGTGTGCACATGAATGTGGATGCTCAGAAACTATTTCCCTCTTTTCTAAGACTGCATCTCTCACTAGGATCTGTGACTTGCCAAGTAAGCTAGGATGCTGGCCAGCAAGCGCCAGGGTTCTGCCTGCCTCCACCTCCCCGGGCTGGAATTACAAACGCATAGCACCATGTCATACCTTTTACATGGTTTCTGGTCAAACTCAGGTCTTCAAGCTAGTATGGCAAGCACTTCGTTGACTGACTAAGCTATCTCCCAGCCCCCTTTCTCCTCGTTTAACCTCCTATCACTAATATTCTATCTCTTAGATCCATCAAGTCTGTCATTCCTCATGACTTAGTTCCCTCTGTTTTTAGTTTGTGCTTATTTTTTTAGCAGAGTTGTACAGAGCATCATTTAAAATCACAAGGCTTATCCTTGTAATTAGTCTCCCACACACAGCAAACTTCTTACTCCTGAGCTGCTTTCCAATCTTTTTGCTAGTTATTAGATTTTTCCCTCAATCTCTAAATATTCCTACAGTTTCATATTTTCACTAACTTAATCACACTCATTATTTACTAGTGTTATTACAGAAGATGAGAATTCCATCGTCTTTAGCACATAATCCCTAGTTCACATGTACACGCTTGGGTTTCCTTATCATCCAGCACCATTTCATCATGTCAGGATAAACCATTATGCATTATTTTGATCGATTCCTGTTTTTATGGTGACTATGTAAATTATGTAAGTTATTAAATGCTGAAGTATGCTTATTATGGCTATATTCTCTAGACTTGAGACTTGTCTTATGTTTCTATGTGCTTAACATTAATTTACTCCTCAAATACTCCAAAACTTATGTAAGTCTATTCTCAATACTCTCAGACACACCGAGTGCTCCGTCAACTTCATCTTTCCGGTGGCTCTCCATGAGCCCTCCTGCATGTTTCTGTGTGCGCTGGCTAGCTTCCAAGCCTCCAGCTCCTTTTCTTGGCTCTCTTTTGTGCTGTTTCCATTTACCTAATTATGCTTTCTGCTTCTCTAGCTCATACCATTATTTTGATGATATGTAAGCTCTGGAAACTTTCTCAGACTGGATATGGAAAATGAATCCTTAATTAGATAGCTGTTGTAATTTGTTCCTCTCCGTGTGATGCTCTTAGCTTTTAGGTATTTCTTACTCCTGAATTCTCCAAACAGGTCTCCATAATAGTTCTCCCTAAGTTTATCCACAGTGACTCTTTTTTATCTAAGTTCAAAGACCAAAAAAAAAAAAAGGTTTTTTATAAAATTTTCCACAAAGAAAATCATAATATTTTAAAATAAACATGTAACAGGTCATAATCACTGACTATACTTCAATTTTATAAGTAAACAATCGGCAAATAACTTGAAAGATTTTAATGGCTTGAAAACCAATTCCTGGTCAAAGCGAAAAATCAAAAACTCCTCTAGAAATCTAGAGAAAAGATTAATGATTTTTTTAAATTACCAAACACAGTAACACCCAGAGTTAAATAAATATTCCTAAATGCTTTCATTATTAAGCAAAGTCACTAAACCTGCATGCACATTCTATCGAGGCTCTTTTTAAGAAGAAATAAAATTAAAGAAAAATTTGAAGAGATAGAAAATAAAGATAACAGATCTAATTGTTGATGTGGGAGTGAGAACAATAGAAAGAACAAATAATTCTAAAGGTGTTCTTTGTGGTCCTGTTTGAAAAGTTACCAGGGAAAAAAGCACTAGAAAAACTAGTAATAAAGAGAAATATGTAATTTAATGAGAATATCAATAAGCCAAATTAAGCCAAGAACAAATCTCAAAATGGCCAATCACCAAAGTAGAGAACGGTACGGTGATTACTATTGCAAAAACCAATAATAATATCCTCAAACACCCTTAAACTTTAGTTCTACCTAGTTTTTTTGCCTTTTTAACATTTTATTTTAATATGTTTGTGTACATGGATGTGCATGCACACTAACATGCATGTGTGTACACACACACACTTATGCCAGTGCCCACAGAGGCCAGAAGAGAGTATTTAACCACTTAGAGCTGGTTATAGGCAGCTGCGAAGAACTGGCACCTAACTGTGATCTTCTCCAGGGGCATCAAGAGCTCTTAACCACTGAGCCATCTTTCCATCCCTTTGGTTTGATTTTTTTTTTGGGGGGGATGCTCTGACTAAAGTTGCAATGCTCCTGCTTCAGCCTCCTGAGTGCTAAGATTATAGGCATGTGCCATCTAAAGTTTAGAGGATACAATGTGACTTTAAAGTGATACAATGTCATTTAAATTATTCCATGCCAAACACAAAAGTGAAATATTTCCCACTTCATTTCATGAACCCAATATAAACTTTATTGCCAAAACATAATTTAAAAGTAAACCTAAAAATTGCAATTAGCTGTTTTAGTGAGTACGTAGCTACATGGGAAAAAACGCCCAATATTTAGTGGCCCAAAGAAACAAAATTTGTTTTGTTCACAAATCCAATATTTGGATACATTCCAACGGTCATCTTTGTTCCTCTCAGTATCAGATGGTATGAATCAGAGGCTAGGATCCAATACAAGAGCTCAGTCACTAACATGTATGGAGACTTTAGCTGGTGGCAGAAATCCTACATGCAGCTTCCTCTCACCAAAAAAAGCAGCTGGTGGCTGCTTCCCAGGCAAGCATCCTGAGACAGGGAAAAGCAACACTGTCTTTCCTGACATAGCCTTAAAAGTCACGGTACATTCTATCCAGTGAAAGTCCAACCTATGTTTTAGGAGAGAAGAACTAAACAGCATCCCTTAAAAGGAGGAGGCAAGGTATTAGAAGAGCATGTGGCCCAGAAATAGGGATAAATCCAGTTTTGGGAAATACACATATCACAGTCCACACCCTGACCCCAGTAGTTCACATCCCCCTTCCAATAACTACCACAGGTAAAATGCACTTATTCCTTCCCCACAAGGTTACACTGGGGCTTAAGGTCCAGGTATGGATATACTTCGTGGACAAAGACCCTCAAGAACAACACCAAAAGCCCTGTTTCTTAAACTGTTGGACAAGCCCATGTGAGGTCACACTGAAGGAGGAATGGTAAAAACAACTGGTAACAGTGAAAAGTATCTGAATGTGTAACAACCGCAAGTCAAAATGAAATGCATAATGAATCTAAGGTACTTCTGGGTCACTGGACCATGTTACATAGCACAACTTTACTGAAGTTTGGCTCTGAACACACGAATGCACTTTATACTGAGCATGCTCTCACACTGCCTGGAACATCTGGGTTTTCTGTGGGGTGGTTTACCATACATACAAAGTTGGTTGTTTAGCTAGGTGTGGTGGTGCACGCCACTAGTTCCAGCACTTGGGAGGCAAAGGTAAGTGGATCTCTGAATTTCAGGCTAGTGTGGTCTAGAGAGTGAGTTCCAGGAGAGAGACACTCTGTGTCTTAGTTAGGGTTTTGATTGCTCTGATGAAACACCATGACCAAAAAAGCAAGTCGGAAAGAAAAGGGTTTATTTGGTTTCCATTTCCACACTGCAGCCCATCACTGAAGGAAGTCAGGACAGGAACACACCCACGACAGGAACCCAGAGGCAGGACCTGATGAAGAGACCATGGAGGGGAGCCACTTATTCACTTTCTCCACATGGCTTTCTCAGCTTGCTTTCTTATAGAACCCAGGACCAACAGCCAGGGATGGCCCCACCCACAATGGGCAGGGCCATCACATATTCAATCACTAATTAACAAAATGCTTTACAGCTTGCCTACAGCGGATCATATGGAGGGATTTTCTTAATTGAGGTTCCCTCCTCTCAGATGACTTTAGCTTGTGTCAAGTTGACACAGAATTATCTTGAACACCCTGACTAAAAAAAACAAAAAAAAAAAAGAAAAATTGTTGCTTTTATAGAAACATAATGACTTAATAGCAGAAAACAAAGACTTATTTTCCTATTGTTATTCTTCACCAGGTTTCAAATTGCATATATTTGAATATGCTGTTTTAGAATTTTTGATTTTAAAAATTACTGTTTGAATTCTACAGACTCAGCAGGTTATATTTAGGAATATATATATATATATATATATATATATATATATATAGTTATTGCACATATATATGTATATGCGTGCAATAACAATTAATGAAAAAAAAGAAGCCATGAATTTTAAGGACAGTGGGAAGGGTGTATGGGAGGGTTTAGAGGGATGAAAGAGAAGAGAGAAACATTGTAATTAATTATAATCTCAGAAAATGTTCTCAAAAATTATTGTTTGAGTTGCTGACTTATTTCACAAAAAAAAAAAAACAAAAAAAAAAACTTTAGCTTCAAATTAGGAAGAAATTTCCAACAATTCCTGAAATGACCTTAAACAACTTAACAACTTAAACATACTTCTGCTATTTTGTACCACAAATTTATGAAAACTGGCATTCTCAGTACTGATAATTATATACTCAAAATCCTGATAAATCCTGAAAAAAAAATGTTTTCTATATCCTGCAATATCAAAAATTCATTTATCTCATTAGTATGCAAATCTCCTTTCACCTTTAATAAATAATAAAATTATATGTGTACCAAAGAATCATTTTAAAATAAATTTCATTATGACTTAGTAATAAATATTTGGTTTGTATACATATTTTATATATCTAAATAAACAGTTTTATAAAAATTTCTTGAGCAAAAAGAGCCATAAGCAGAAAAGGTTTAAAAAGCCATGCCCTAAAAAAATGATAGTATTCTTATTGGAAAATCTGAAAACTGAAAAGATAACTTTCTACCCCCAGAAACAAACAAACCAAAAATAGTCAAGGTCACTAGATACAGGAAACTACTACAAATATTCCCATTCAAAAATGGAGAAAGACAGAAATTATTGATCCACTAAAGTCTGAAATCCACATGGGTACATGATGCTAACTGCTTGGTCAACTCTGGTTACCCTGTTGGTAAATAATTTACTAGGGTTCACATTATCAGTCTTCATTCTTTATAAAATTAGTTGTGTCCTTAGCATGTTTTCTGTCTGCAGAACTTAGCCATCTAAAGGCCTCTTTTCACTTTGTACTATTTCTGTGGGTCTTGGTTCCAAATTATACATTCCTAAAAACTGTATAAATCAAGAGAATGAGGCAGAAAAAATTATAGACAGAAGGGAAATGTTAGCAAAAGACAAATTTGACAAAGTATCATTCCTAAAATATATAAAGCATTACCTAAAAACTCAACATTATGAAAATCTCCTCTCTTTCTCTCTCCCTCTCTCCCTCTCTCTCTCTCTCTTTCCTCATGCAAGCACGCACGCACCCACACCAGCTAAAATGTAGGCAGACATCTGAACATATATCTTACTAAAGGAGAAATATGAATGCAAACAAAGCACGTGAAAGATGTTTCATATCGTATGCCATGAGAAATTGAAAATCAGAACAGCAATGACAAGCCACTACACTACACGCCTATCAGAAGGGTAAAGATACAAAACGCTGTCAACACTATGTTGGCACCAGTGTAGAGAAAGAAATACTCACTTCTCACCGCTGGAGAGGAAGAATGGTAAGCCACTGTAAAAGCCAGTTTGGCAGTTTAGTACAAAACTACACAAATTCTTACCATACAATCCAGCAATCATATTCTTTCATATTTACAAAAATCAATTAAAGATTTATGTGTAAACAAAACTCTACAGATATTAGAGCAGCTTTAATTGCAATTTCCAAAACGTGGAAACAATCCAGATGCCCTTCGATAAAAGAACGTCTGAGTAAACCCCATGTCCTGGTTGTATGTGAAGTGGAGCAGGGAAGAAGGGACGGGGGACATGACCACTTAATTGTACGCCTAAGGCTTTTATTGTAACTAGGAGAGAGAGAACAGCCAGAGCCACCTGGAAGAGTCTAGATTGAACGTGGCCAGCAGACTCAACATGGCCAGGGCTAGGGAATCAGGAGAGAATAGTGGAGATAATAAGAGAGCAAGAGATGAAGAACAGCAAGAGAAGCAAGAGAGAGTAAGAGAATAAGAGAGGAAGTGCTGGAAGAGAAGAGAACAGCAGGAGGGCAAGTAGCTGTGGGAGGGAAGGGCCAGGAGACTGAAATGCTTAACAGGTACTGAGGTCTGAGGCCTCAGAGGGTTTAATATGCAGCTACAGGTATATGTCAGTGGGGAGCCACGTGTCCCTTCTGCCAGAGGTAAGGAAAATGACTCCTTTTGGCAGATGGGAACAGATTTCACGTGTCTCTGAGGAATACTGTCTTTTTTCTAACAGCCAGAAATCCTGCAGCCCAGCTTGAGCTCCTTTCTGGATATATGGACTGTCTTTTGGAGTTTGGGGAATTGGAGTTTCCTTTGAACCTGACGCTGGTTATTTTTTTGTCAACTTGACACAGTCTACACGTGGAAAGAGGACATTTTAATTGAGAATATGCCCTTGGAAGATTAGCCTGTAAGCAAATATGTGGGGTATTCTCGTGATTAAATGACTGATGTGAGAGGACCCTGTCCATGTGGGTGGTGCCACCCCAGGAGCTGATGGTTCTGGGTTGTATAAGGAAGCAAACTGATCAAGCCATGGGGTGCAAGCTGATCAAGCCATGGGGCACAAGCTGATCAAGCCATGTGGCACAAACCAGTAAGCAGAGCTCCTCCATGGGTCTCTGTATCAGCTCTTGTCTCCGGTTTCCTACCTTGGGTTCCTGCCCTGACTCCCCTCCATAGTGGACTATGATCTATAAGATGAGATAACCCTTTCCTCCCGAAGTTGCTTTTGCTCATGGAGTTTTATCACAGAATAACAAAAAAAAAAAAGCAAACAAACAAAAAAGCCCTAACTAAGATGATCCAGGCAGTGGAATATAATTCAGTGTTAAAAAGAAAAGCTACAAAGTAATGAAAAGTCAAGGAGGAAACTTAAGCGCCTCTTACTAAGAGAAGCCAGTCTGAAGGACTGCATAGTGCATGATGCCAAGTATTCTGGAAAATGCCAAATACAGAGACAGTGAAAACATTTGTAGTTGCCTAAAATTAGCAGGAAGGGAAGGACAAATATACAGAGCACAGATTTCAAGTGCAGTAAAATAACTCTGTATGGTACTAGAATTGGGAACACACATCATTATTCGTTGAAACACACAGGCGATAAGCAGAGAGTGAACCTGTGGTCTTGATGTGGTAACGTGTCAGCATAAGTAAACACTGCTCTAGTGAGTACTGTTGATATTGTAGAACTGAAATGAAACGAGGTCGTGGGGTATATGGGAACTCTCTGTATTTTAAGTTCAACTTTATTGAGAACCTAAAATATCCTTTGCAGGTGAATAGATTGAACTGGAAAAAGTTTATATGAGCGAGGAAAGTCAGCACCAGAAAGAAATATCACATGTGTTTTTTTCTCTTTTCTGTGGAGCCTAACTTCAAAGCCTAAAATTCATGTGTTTAACTGGGAGCATCTGTAGAAACCACAACACTAGAAAGAGCCATCTGGAGGGATGCATTGAATGAGGGGCACAGAGAACATGGCACAGGGAAAGAAAAGGAAAGTGGAAGGAGAAGGACTAGGGTAGGGTGGAGGCAGGAGATGGGAGAGATGAAGGGGCAGGGAAGGGGGGTTAAACAAAATGGGGGGGTGAAAAAGCCTTATGCAGACCTGCTATTTTATAGGCCAACTAAAAATGTTGAGAAGGAGACAGGGAGGGAGAGGGGGAAGGGCAGGGGGAGGAGGAGGGAGAGGGAGAAGGAGAGAGAAAGGGGGAGGGAGGAGAGATTCTTCATGGTGGACAATACTGCTCCTAAGAGCCACAAATTATTAGACAAAAATCCTAAACCCTTTCAGTATGAAGCAAAATCACTAAGACTGCAGGGTATTCTGTCTAGATGCTTTGTTTTATAAGGACTAAGATTAAAAGGAAATTGGAAGCGTGAACTTGCCACCAAGCCTGATAATCTGGGTTTGATTTCTAAGATCCATGGTAGAGGAAAGAACTGACTCCCAGCATTTGCCTGCTAACCTCCACACACATGCCATGGCATGTGTGCACTCTACCCCCACCCCACACACACATAAACAAATGTACTTTTTAAAGTTTTTAAATAAAAATAAATAAGGTGGTGTGGTTTTCTTGTCATTCAGTTATTCCATTCCATTAGACAAAAGCCAACCTACAATTGTACAGGTAATTCTTGGAATCTCAAGATACATTCTGTAAGAATGCTTACAGATAATATTCTCAAATCCTTAGAAGAGCGTTGCTTAATAAAGAGGGTCTGTACTAGTTTGATTCTCTGTTGTTGTGATAAGCATCATGACCAAAAGTAACTTGAGGAGGAAAGAGTTTATTTCATCTTGCAGCTTACACTCTGTCATCAGGGGAAGCCAGGTCAGGAGCTCAAGACAGGAACCTGGAGGCAGGAACTGGAGCAGAGACCACAGATAGCGCTGCTTACTGGCTTGCTCCAAGACTCACATTGTTTCCTTCTTTTTTTTTTTTTTTCCTTTTCTAAATTAAAGTATAATTTCATCATTTCTCCCTTCTGTTTCTTCCTTCCAACCCCTTTTATGTTACATCTTGTTCCTTTTCAAATTCACGTCCTCATTTTCTTTGTTATCATTACATATATAAATACATATAAATGCAAATGTGTGTATGTTGTAAATGTATGTATATACATATGTATATATGTATATGTGTCTGTATGTATATACACATACACACATATATATACACATATGTGTATACACACATACACACACAACTTGCTTAGTCTATTTAGTGTTCTTTATATGATTTCAGGGCCAAACAATTGGTATTGGATAACCAATTAGGGGGCTCAGCCATGGAGAATACTATTTCTCCTGCTCTCAGAAGTCGGTAATTGCCTGTAGTTCTTTGACTAAGGTGGGGGGGGCCCGCTGATATTTCCCCTTTCCAAGTTAGCATGTCAATTGGTGTTGTACTTGCTCAGGTCTTCTCTAGGCAGCCATATTGTTGAGGTATCATGAAGCATCCTTGTTATATCTAGAAGACACACTCCTACAGAAAATTCCCACATCCTTTGGCTCTTAAAATCCTTCTGTCCTGTCTTCCTTGACATTCTCTGAGCCTTAGGGGCAGGAGCTGTGTTGTAAATGTATCAAACAGGGCTAGGCACACAACAATCAGTTGCTCTCTGCATTAGACCAATTGTGGTTTTCTGTCATAGTCTCAGTCTGTTGAAAAGAAAAGTTTCTTTGATGAGGGGGTGAGCTACACTTAGCTTGGGTATAAAGCTAAGTATTTAGAATGTAGTTAGGCATTATATTGGTTTAGGACAATGATGGTAGTAGGTTCTCCTTTAAGACCAATAAGCTCCCTAGGCCTGGGTAGTTGGCTGGGTTTCCAGTATCAGGTATGGTCTCCCTCCTGTTGAGCAGGCCTTAAGTCCAATTAGAGAGCTGTTGATTACTGCCAAGATACTGCCACTTCTGCACCTTTAGGGCTCTCTACCCATGCTGGTCAGTCATTCATAGACATCACATCAGCTATTTGTCATATATACCCCAGGCCCACCTGTCTAGAATGGCGCCCACAATGGTTTCGGCCCTATTATGCCAATTAAAATTAAGAAAATGCCCCCATGGATATGCCCTCAGTTGATTTGATAGAGGCAATCCTTCAGTTGAGATCCCTCTTCCCTGTTGATAACCAAGATTAGTCATCACACATGCGAAACAACTGTTTCTAAGATTTATTTTTTATTATGTTTTAAGTGTGTGTGTGTGTGCGTGTGTGTACATGAGTCCTGGTGACTACAGAGGCCAAAGGTATTGGAGCTCCCTAAAGCTATGGGTACCTCAAGGTAATTATAAGCTACCTAGATGGGTTCAGGGTCCTCTGAAAGAGCAGTGCATGCTCTTAACATGTGAGCCATTTCTCCACCCTACCCCATCCCCAAACATCCTCTCATGTCTGAGTGAGGTCTTAACTAAGGGCTTACAGTCACTCGCTCAACTTCCTATTATGCCTGGCAAGACCATAGGTTTGATCTTCCACAGCCTTTTCTTAATTTTAAAATTGTCTGCCATCTGGAGGAACTGGAAAATAGAAAGTTTTATTTTCAACCCCACCAAGTCCTGGCTCCTTTATATTTAACAATTCCTTCTTTAGCTCATCCCTCTCTTCCTTAGCTCATCTAGCTCCTATATCTTGCTGTAAGCAGCGAGAAGTCAGACCCCTTGCACTTTCTCCCTGGAAAGATCCTTATCAAAATTTATTAAAGCCATGCCATGCTTTTCACATCACCGTCCGGGGTTGTTGCTGAGGCTTGTGTTTTGCATAGTTTCTCCAGTTCCTCTGACACTTCTCTACTGCATTCTAGTTCTGTCTGATAGCTCTCAAGCTCCCAGGCTCCCCAATACTGCCTTACTTCTGGCTTCTCTCTTGCCCTGTCCAGCCAAGCCTCAGTCTGCCTCAAGTTTAGGTTTCCAACACACAGCACTCCCGTTTCAGAGAATGGCATCTATTTCAGTTTCTATGACTACATAAAATATTTCTCCCAAAATTTAATAGCTATAACAGTTACATTTTCATTCTTACGATCAAAATACCTGACAGAAACAACAGAAACAATTAGGAGGGTGGTGGAGGTGGTGCTGGAGAGATGGCTCAGCAGTTTAAGAGCACTTGCTTCTCTTTCGGAATAACAAGATACTGTACCCAGCACCTACACAGTGGCTCACAACCACCTGTAACTCCAGTTCCAGGAGATCCAATGCCCTCTTCTGGCCTCTGTAGACAGCCGGCATGTATGTACATGGTCCACAGACAAACATGAAGGCCCTTGCACATACACATAAAAAATAATAAAAAAGCCTTTTTAACAGTTGAGAGAAAAGGTTAATTTGAGTTAATGGTTTCAAAAGGTACATAGTGGTAAGGTAGGCATGGCAGAGTAAGGGCAGTAGGTGGCTAGATGCATGTGTAGAAGGCGGCTTATCCATGTTACAGCAAGCAGGAAGCAGAAAAAGCAAGCTAGAACCTCCGAGGACCCATGTGACCTGTTTTTACCTTCCAGGCCTCACATAGGGTCAAATAACCTTCTCAAAAAGTAAAATAGCTGGGTACCAAGTGTTCAGACCCATAAGCCTATGAAAGATATTTCATATTCAAACCATAACAATGGCTCAAAACAGTCATATTCATTTTGGTTGAGGATCTGCAGTTTGGGTACTTCTGTGGTCTAAAAGTCCACTGCAGGACCAAAGTTGAGACTCCAGCAGCCCAAGATCTCACCACAGGGCTGGAGCCTAGACCACAGGGGTCCCAGAGTTCACCAAAGGACCACAGTTTGTATCCCAGGTGTTCCAGAGGTCAAGAAGAGACTCGAATGGCCCCGAGTTTCCCACAGGACTAGAGTTCTGACCCCCGCCAGTACACAGTTCAACATGTCACCAGGATTTTGACTGCACAAGTCTCCTTGGTCATCAATGTGCACCTCTGCTCCTGGCCCTACTGCGACCTAGCCAACATCAGATCACCCAAACCACAGAATCAGTGGTAAGCTTCACTAGTCTCCACAGCTGAACTTCACAAGACATCCTTCTAAGACTCACAGGAAACAAAGCAACCAAATAGAGTGGAGGAGGAAGTTAAACTGGAAGACCAATCAATCCCAACAGATGCACAAAACATAACAAAGAAACACAACTGCCCACCAAACCCACCCTCAACCTCTCAACTCCCCTCTAATGGAATTCAAAATCAAAAAGGTAGTTTATATAGCTTCTAATAGATAACCCATAATTTTTTTTCTTCCTTCAATTTCTACTCAAATGTTCTATTAGATGGCTTCCCTTACCAGCTTCTCAAATAAGCAGCTAACCTCCAAGTGTCTACCTTGATCTACTTCTTTCATAGTACTTGATACTATTATACATTTGCTTTCTATCTGCTCTCACTGGAACAACACTGTGATAGCAAAGATGTATGTTTGTTGGAAACTCATCCAGTCGTTGTCTTTAAAACGAGAGAGAGAGAGAGAAAGGTTCCAAAAGTTAAAAAAAAAAAAAGATGAATGGGATGTTGAACCACAAGAACAAAGTCTTTCAAGCAAGGAGCCCATATCCTGTTTATTGCTCTTGGAATACTCTTACAATAAACCCATTGCTTAACTCTGTAGTGGAACACTTGGAAGAAGTTTTTGTTATTTTGGTTTCTTTAAAAATGTAAAATGGCATTTGGATTAGGTTTGTGTTCCCACCCCAGGTGTGGTAGATGTTTATGTGTTGGATTTGGAATGCTTGATGCAGGTGGCTATAACTTGGTTGGGTGCGGTTGTTCTGGCACCTGTAGCTTGTTTTTGGGATTGCATGCTGCATGGGTTTATAGGAACTTTTGGCTTAGGATATAAAAGGTCTGAGGCCCCAAGAGTCATGGTGGGTGTTGGTTGGTGGTTCGTTGGTAGTGTTGTTGTTGTTAGTGTGTTAATTCTTAAAAGAACAAAGGTTGGGGATATTGAGTTTACAGACCGTAAGCTGAGACAGTAGTCTGACTCACTGTCAGCTAGTCCTCTTCAAGCTAAGGACAGCCTAAAAGAGACTGTGAAGATTTCTACCTTTCTCATTCTATATCAAGGCCACTTGCAAAAGCGGTGAAAATTTCTTTCTATCTTTCCTTTCTCTTTCCCTAAATTGAGGGTAAAAGATTGTAGCTTACTGCTACATAACTTTTTTAAATTGTTTTATATATGATTAATATATTATTTTACAAATTAACGGAGTCCACTGCAGTAGTGCAACACACATTATACTGATCAAATCTTGCTTGCCCATGTCCACCCTCGCATACTTTCCCAAACCTAGTAATCACTTACATTGGGTTGACCTTTTCCTGCCCATATGAGAAAAAAGATGCAACACTTAGTGATTCAGTGCCTGGTTTATTCCACGTAATATAATGTCTTCCAGAAACATCCATTTTGCTGTCAACAACAAGATTCTGTTCTTTGTGACCAGATAATCTTCCTCTGTGAATATATATCTCATAGCTGAAACACAAATGTGATCACAATCCCTCTTCCTCCTTGTGTATTTATCACAGTTCATCAGTTTCATGTATTTTATCACATATGACCTTCGCAATAGCTAGGAAGTAGATGTTGAGGCCTTAGTAGTCATTTTTTTTTCAGATACATAAACTGAATCCAGAAAAGTCAAGTCACTTGGTGTGCTAACAGCTTCTCTACCACTCCAGGTATTCATAATTACCTACCTGTGGAACTTAAAACCTGCACATCCATGTCCCATGCCATAAATTCTAAGTCATTCGATTTGAATGAGAACCTACCATGGTTGTATCCTATGAACTTGGCAGAGGATTCTTATACTACATGCACCAATTAATAATTACTTTGTTGCATAGTTCCACCAAATATCATTTCCTTGCTTGGAGCATTGTGATGACTTTCAAAGATGTTGAAAATGTTTTTTAGCATTCGAAAGTCTTTGAACAATGTTCCCATGTTGCCTTTCCAGTTGTTAAACACAGACAAAGCTGTGCTGTGTGCCCTAGCTCCTGGGCCACACCCCTTCTTCCTTGTCCCCACCCTTCCTTCTCCTCTGCAGCTCCTAGTGAAGGAATGTTCATTCCTCTCTCCCACGCCTCAACACCTCAGCCCAAGGTCACATTGCCCAGGGTGTCAAAAGCCAGCTCAAAATCAGGATATCCAGAAAAACTTTGCATAATTTCTTCCATCTTGTGTTAAGGGGGATAAAGATTCAGTGATATCCACCAGCCTGTAAACTCCTGCAGACCAGGGCATTATGCTTATGCTGTATTTCCAATCATAACTAGCACCTGAAATATTTAACCAATACATGCAAAATTAAAATTCTTAAAATTCTGCTTGCTTGCTCTACTGAGCAGTATAACTCTACAGTATACAGTATAACTCTGTATGGGCTGATAAAAGCTCTCACTTATAAAGTGTTATGAGGGCAGACTAAGCTGCCCAGCTCAGTCCCTCATTCAGTCAGTGCAGGCCCTACACTCACACTGGACATAAAAAATGACAAACACCCCACATATACAAGTTGCAATAGGGATGAGTCTCTGGGAGAATCAGTTGTTTGTTTGTTTTATGTGCACTGATTTTATTTCATGTGTCTACATATGTGTCTGTGTGAGGGTGTCAGGTTCCCTGGAACTGGAGTCACAGACAGTGAACAGATATGTGGGTGCTGGGAATTGAACCCTGGTCCTCTGAAAGAGCAGCAGTGCTCTTAACCACTGAGCCATCTCTCCAGCCCCCGTTTTTGTTTGTTCCTTTGCTTTGCTTTTTTGTTTTTTTTAAGTGCCAAGGACTAAATGTTCAGTGTGATCCTGAGAGAGGTTAATAAGTGGTGCATGCCTTAAAAAGCTATCACCTATAGCAGCCAGAGGGTTCCTTGTGCATTCTGTATTTCTGACTCACAGTTAAACCTTATCGGGAAGGAGGGCTGTCCTATGTCTACTTAGCAGGTGAAGGTGGTGGCCAAGGTGAAAGTGTCCATGCAACTCCCCTCTAGAGAGTTCAATGAGGCAGTTATGTGCAGAGGTTGGAATAGTGGGCAAAAGAAGCACTCAGACACTCTTTAAGTTGTGAATTCAGAGACCTGAGATTAAAACAAAATTGGTACAGTCATTGTTTCCAGGAATTAGCTCTTATTTTACACCATAAAATGTGAGTGGAAGTAATTTTCATAATTGTAATAAAGCACACATAAAGTTACTATTTTAACTATTGTACGTGCAGCGAGTGCATTCACACTCCGGACAGCCATCAGCACTATCTATAAGAACCTATTATCTTTCCAAACTAAAACCCTGTACACAGCAAATACCAAATCCTCCATCCCCTCTTTTCCATGAACTAATTATTTAAAAACTGTCCCTTCATGAATTATTTTTAAACTACCTATTTCTATATTTTCTAATTTGTTCAATTTGCTACCAATGAATTAGTTCCATGAACTAATTATTTAAAAACTGTCCCTTCCATGAATTATTTTTAAAATACCTATTTCTATATTTTCTAACTTGTTCAATTTGCTGCCAATATAAATAAATATGTATTGGATGTTCCTTTTGTATATGGTACTATCCCAGATGCTGCGGAGGGTTGACTCATATTTATAAAGAAGGTTGAGCAATTTTTCCATGATATTAGTTGGTTTCCTGGGTGACAGAGTCTTATTGCATCATATTCTTTATCTTTCATCCCAATTCCAATTAAATGTGCAAAAGGACACAAGCTGTATTTTCATTACTGAGGTTATTGGGGAAATATGCCAATCTGACCATTTGAAATAAAGATTTAAATGAAATACTGTTTCCGTTTCATCTGAGATTTTGAGGATTTAAATGAACACATTTGTTAAAGTATTTATTATTATTATTATTTATTATTATTACTATTACTATTGTTATTATCGGCAGGTATCAATAAAGAGTCATGACACTTTCTCAGATGGAAAACCTGGATGGCCAAAGCATAGGGTCTAGCCTCTCATGGCTGACTTACAAGCTCTGCTTCCCATCCTCTCATCTGCTTCCTCTTCCTCCCTAGCACATGACCTCCAGGTATTTTATTGAAAGGAATCACCACCCACCAACACACAGGCCTTAATGCATAATGAACAGAACCTTCACAGTGCACCATCCCCCAACTTCAGCTGGCTAACATGATGCCATTTTACCTGCCAGTCAAGTCCCCCACATAAGGTATTCCTTATCCAGTGCTTAGGTTGAGGGAGAGCCCTGTAAAGTCCCTCCATTAGCATTAATACAATCTGATGCTTTTCTCCGTGGACAGACAACATTAGAACAACAATTGTTCCAATCAAAAGCCATTGAACAAACAATAGCTGGTGCTCTAAACTAGCATGCATTCTCCATTCCAGAGTTCACTCCTAAGAAGCTGTTTCCAATAGCTAACGAAGGTGACCTTCTGGCCTTAGTTCAGGCCACTGGTTAAACAGCTTAATATTTGAGAATACTCCAACACATATTTGAAAATATATTAAATATGAAACTGGATAGTGGCTTGATTATTCTTAAAAACCTGGCTGAAGTCTTACAGCTGTATCTATTTGGAGCTGTCCTGATTCTACTGCTTTCTATCTTCCCTATTATGTTCATTAACACTCTCTCTTCCCCTGACCTGTAAGGTCCCCAGTTTCCTATGGTTTTCTCCATTATTCTTTTGTTTGGAAATCTCACTTTTTCCTATTTCAATTAACTCTGTGTGGGAGAAAATATCCTTGTAAGTCAATATTTCTTAGCTTTTGGAACACAATTCTGTGCTAAAAATTCCTCAGATATGATCTACTATTACCTAAAATAAAATGTTTATTATTGGACTCTCTTTTTCACTCACTCTGTGTCCCCCATCCCCTGATTGATGGATGATGGATGGATGAATTTACTGACTGATGCTAGGCATAGGCTCAGAGTCTGGCACATACTAAACATGTGCTCTCTAACACTGCTCCTAGGACCACAACTTTTTATAATTCCACAACTGCTCTTGTCACTATCCAAGTTTTATATTTCATGGCACTTCTCTTTCTATTCAAAGAGGCACCAAGTCCTGTTTTTGTCCAATTTCATAACATTTGTCTGTTTTCATAACATCTGTCCCTTTACAATGGTAAGTGAAAGGCTGATAATTGTAGCTGGAAGGTAATAGTAGAAACAGAACTTGGGCGAGTTTGCAAAGCAGAGCCTCCCCTACAACAAAGAAAGCAATGAGCCTTCATTGAAGATCTCATGCATCATCATATGGGAAAGCCATCACATGAAATATAGACACATTCCTCAATACCCACAGCTGGAAATCATGCTAACCTCTACATAGATTTTTCAAAAATAGCAGTCAGAACTGTCTCGTGGCTGTAGAATTGAGAATTCTAATGAGTAAAGCTTACTGTAGGTTGCCTAGGAGAACTGAATTGTGGAGCTGGTTTAAAGAAATCCATCAAGCTTTTCTCAGGAGGTCCTTATCTGAAACAGAGAAATGACAATAAAGGACTGTTAATAGGTTAACAGTGATTCTAAAGGTGCATTTATTCCCTTCCCTCTCAGCACCTGCCCATAAAAGTACCTGCCTAGTGGCTAATGCCTTCCTCCCCGTGTCCTCTGCAAACTGAATAGTATATGGTTTGGTGGGGGGAAGGGGGTGCTGATGTCTAGTCCACTGCAATAGTTAGCTGCCAACATAATTTTCTTTCTTCAAAAAAATATTTTATATGTACTCATTGAATGTGTGTGTGTGTGTGTGTGTGCGCGTGCCCATGTGCATGCGCGCATGCATGCACCTGAGAGTATGTATATGCAGCACAGGCATGCAGGAGACCTTGGAAGTCAGAGGAGACATCAGATACCCTGAAACTGGAATTGCAGACATTTGTGAGCCACCATGTGGCTACCAGGAACCAAAAACAAGTGTTCTGCAAGAACAACAAATGCTCTTAACTGCTGAGCCACCTCTTCAGCCCCAACATAATTTTCAATCTAGTACTTACAACACTTTTTCCAATTCTGATGTGAATGTTTATTTTAGATTATAGTTGATTTGTATCTCATCACTGTCTTTTTCATGTTTGTTACCTTCCTCCCCCATCACAAAAGCCTACATCAGTCGTTGGTACTCAATTTTTGTCAGGGTACGTAATGGTATTCTAATCATAAACTCTTTTATTTCTAAGTACTTTGCACAGCACTGCCAGGTTCTTTCATCATTAAGCAAATATTTGAGTGCTTATTATGTGTCGAGGACTCTTGACATTAAGGATACAGTAATAAACAAATACAAAGTTATGACCTCTGGTTATCTATATTCTGGTGAAAAAATAGAAATGGTAAGTTAGCAAAATACATAGCGTGCTAGTTGATGGCAACTACAAAGGACAATTTTATGAAGAAAGAAGATGAGGTTCTAAGGATGTACCTCAGATGTAGTGCTTGCTTAGTGCTTGCTTAGTATGTGCTTGCTTAGTATGTATAAGCTCCTGGACTACTTCTGCAGCACCTCAAATGCTTAAAGCATAGGCTGTGTTAGAACGTTGATACTCTGGGTAAGGTAGAGCAGAAAGGCCCTTCTGCAAGGTGACATTTAAGTGAAAAGCATGAATGAAGAATACGGTACATATGTGGGGGAAGAAGCTTTCAAGCAAATTGTCGTTGTAATTCAAGATGAGCTTTTGTGAAATCCATGTGGGTATGTTCTCAGAAACTGGAACAAGTTTGAGAAATGTAAACCTAAGAGTTTATCGCCTGGTGTTTTGTAGAACAGGGATGGTCAAAAGTGCCTGATAGGCTTTTCTTCCAGGCTGAAGAAAGTCTTCGATATGATTTTTTTTTCTCTTCAATTTACCTGGTCTTGAACTGTCTTATTCACTTCTTTCCACTGTCTGTTTGTGTTTTCACAGATCTCTTTAAGGGATTTACTCATTTCCTCTTTAAGGACCTCTATCATATTTTATTTTAAGGCTGTTTTAAGGTCTTTTTCTTGTCCTTCAGCTACGATGGAATACTCAGGGCCTGCTGTGATAGGGTTGCTGAACTCTAATGGAGCTACATCGTCCTGGCTGCTATTGATTGTGTTTTTATGCTGATTATGTTTTATCTAGGCATCTGGCAGTGGGAAAATTATAATTCTAGGTGCTGCTATCTGGTCTTGTCATTGCTGTGGGGGTGTGTCTTCCTTGGTTTCTGTTGCCATTTCTGATTCTTAAGAGTGTTATGGCTGTGTACTGCCTGGTAGGGAATTCTTCTGGGATCCTGATAGGTGTGGTCACTGAAGGTTCCACATATGAGTTTCTCGGTATTAGGAGCTGACACTTAGAAAAAGAGATGGGCTGGGAGGTGCCGAGGGGGTCCACAGAAAGGAGGAAAGCAGGGTGTCCCACCAGGATAAGCTTAGTTCCCTGGGAATGGGGCAGAAAGTAAGGAGAGCCCATAGCAGAAGGCCAGCTACAGAGCTGGGGATGAGCCTGGGGGATTGGATTTTGAAGAGCAAAGGAAGAGGTAAAGATCTGCAGTTAGTCTACCTGCTTCCCTGGCCTAGAACTTGCTTTTTTTTTTTTTTCTTAGTTTATATTTAAAAGAGTTTTATTTATAAAATGCAACACTTATGTGACCTACTGTTCACAACATGTGTGTAACAAAAGTAGAAACACTAATATATTGTCATATAAAATGACCATTAAGCCAAATTAGTGATAGAAAATACATGTCATTCAGATCATTAATTTTTTTCCAACCACGACAGACATTAGAAGTCAAACACAATAGAAAAAAGCCACCTCAAAAATCTTTTTCAACCTAGTAATAACCCTGGAAATTACCCAGGAGTTTCATCTGGAAACTTGGGGTTCCACTTTAGGATTCCTACTCTCCTTAATAAAATAATTTAAGAACAGACTCTGAAGAAGCCTGGAGACAATTTTATTACCGTTAAAAACAAAAACTGTAGGGCACACAAGGCAGATAGCTCAGAAGCTACCTGGGGACTAAGGGAGAAACAAGGAAAACATGCCCTCTGAGTTAGGCATGGCGGTTAGCAAGGGAAGGCAGAGCAATAGCCATATGGCAGAAACAGAGGGTGGAAAGGGGGATTTGGAAGAAGAGTGAGAAATCCCAGAGTGTTGTGGGATATTTTACTCTTGTGTGCTGTTTTGGTTTTGATGCCTGGTAGCTGGGAAGCCAGATGCCTTGCAGCAGCGCAGGCCATGCTTCCTACCTAGTCACACCCTTGTGCTAGCCTTGAGATCTCCACAGATAGAAATAACTGTTACAGTTGAAGGTGACCAGTCAGGAGCAGGACACACCCCCAGCCTAGTACCATTGTGTTGTAATGAAGGCCTGGAAGTATTGGGGGGAGGGTGTTTTAAAAGGGCTAAGGCAGAAGATGAAGGGAAGAATTGGGAAAAAGTCTCTACCTAGCTGCCCGGGTATAGAATTCTCTGAGATTTGACATTTGACATTTGTGATTAATAAAGAGCATTGGAAAATTCAATGATGGACTCTTATTAAGCAATCAAAAGTTACATTAACACCAGAGTGTCCAGAAAGCATGCCCAGGCCACGGCAAGTATTAAAAAGAAAAAGAGAGAAAGAAGAAAAAAAGGGAAAGTTATGCTTTTTTTTCCAATGACTCAGGAGAAAATGGACAGGTTTAGCCCAGCTGCATGTCGGCAGTTCTGTAAGTAACTACACTGAGGGTAAAGGTTCTGGGAAGGAAAAGAACACTATCTCATTAAAGGGATAATTATTTCTCCCATCTATTTCACAAGGTTTATTGTGAATTATGTCTGCTACTGTAAGGTGTTGAGGTGATTAAAGGAGCTAGCTGAATTAATTCCTATGTTTGGGGTAGCTTGGAATGTTAGCTCTCTACCCAGAGCCAGAGATAGAACTTAAAATTCAATTCTTTTGACCAAAAGGAAGTAACTTTGTCTTAATGGGCCTCAACAAAACCCAGGTATCTTTCAAAATTACTATAACATTCCCACTCTGAAGAGATAATCCTAATATCATTAGGAAATGGATGGAAATTGGCGAATAAATATAACCCATTTTCACTAGGAAAATCCTAAAGAAATACATCTAAAGCTGGTCACCAAAAGAAATTAGCATCTGAACTAGAGCTTCGGCCTCACCCTCTTGTATCTCCTCCAGACAGAAATCTTCATTTGGAAGGAGGTTAAGAAATCAGCATTCCGGCATTCCTAGACTGAGACCTAAGGATTTTTCCTGCTTCTGACCATGGACAATGAAACTATTTTCTCTGAGACCCCTGCTCCTAAACATTTTTATCTCCTTCCCTCATCAGTACTCCCTAAACTGACTAACATCTATATATTAAGTAAACCCTTTGCCCCAATACTTTGATTAGTGTTTATTGTATGAAAATATTTTTGTTTCTGCTTTTTCTGTAGCAAACAGCTTTGAAAAGATTGTTTTCAAAGAATTACATATTAAATTCTGTAATAATATTGTAGCAATTTTTCGCAAAGAATTTACCTCTTCATGGCAAAGTCTGTATGGTCTCAAAAAGTGTGAGGGATATTCCAAGAGTCTAGGACACCAACAACTTCTAGGACTATTCAACTATTCAGCAACTACCTAAAAAGGCCAATTGTCATCAGCTTAGGCTTTTCTCTCTCCTTTTCTCTCTCCCTTTTTTTTTTTTTTGTTTGTTTGGTTGGTTGGTTGGTTTTTGTTTTGTTTTGATTTGTTCAGACACAAAGTCTCTCTAGCTGTCCTGGAACTTACTATGTAGACCAGGCTGGCCTCGAATTCACAGAGATACACCTGTCTCTACCTCCCAAGTGATGAGAATAAAGGTGTAGCTACAACACCTGACCCCTTTTCTTTTTAAAAGCAAAGAAAGATTAAATGTACACTGGGAAGAGAAACAAACAAAAGGATATAGTATGCCCAAGTTTGTCTTCAGGGTATTGACACAAACTTTGGGCTCAAAGAGAAAAATAATTAGCATTGTGGGGATGAATGCATAATTAAGCAGCCCCTGTCAAGGTATGGTCCTCCCTATTATTGTCTTAGCTCAAGTCCTGCAAAGAATTTCCCAAAAGAAATTATTAATCACTGTTATGCCAAGGGAACTGATTTAGTTTCTTTTCCTGTTGCAGTGACAGAAATACCTTAAAGTACAATCCACAGCACAGTCCATCATGGTGAGGAAGTCAAAGTAACAAGAGTTTGAAGCAGCTAATCAGATTGTTTCAAATCAAAAAACAAAACAAGGAATGCTTGCCCTTGCTCAGTTTGTTTTCTCCATTATATACAGTCCAGGATTACAGCCAGGTCTTCCCACCTCAGTTAATGTAATTGAGGTAATTCCCCGGGGGGAGCATGTACAGAGGCCCATCTCCAGGTGTTTCAACAATCTGTCAAGTTGAATTAATAGTAACAACATGGGCACCAATCTAGTTCCTACAAGATTATATATCCTAGGGGTACAGCTTAGACCACTTTTGTTCAGTGTAGAATTATAGGGTTTATAGGGTGCATAAAAATAACTGAGCCATGGTATCTATTGTACATGATGGATTTCAGAGGGGTTAGCTGCAGGCCTACAGTGTCAGTTCTTAAGAAAGTTCTTTGTGCTCTTAATCTTTATTTCCATGTCCATCTGTCCCCCACCCCCGCAAAAAAAAAAAAAACCTGCATATAATGTTCAATCACTATAAATTCAGCTCATTGGACCAGAACAGAAATATATAGATTTAAAGCAGCTAATCAAATCAATTAATGTTTTGAGGCCTATGTACACCCCTAAGATAAATCAAGCAGATTCCCTTTGCAATTTCAACTAAAGACAAAAGAAATCTGTTAATGAAATTAGAAACTGTAGCTAGGTCTTGTAGACTAGGAGTTAGGAACAGCAGTTGGCATTCCTGTGTAAAATAAATAAGCTAAAAATTCTAAAGAGAAAACAGAAAGACTATGGTATACTGAGAGATGAAGAAAGTGGTTGCTATGAAGTTCAGTTAGTTACAAGCATGTGGATGTCTTCAACACTCCAATTTTATCTAGGAGATATAAAAGGAGGGGGAAGGAGGTGAAAGCAGAGGTGAGGGGAGGTAATATTTCCAATGCCTAAACTGGTTAACAACCAAAGAAACCAAATTAAAGTGACTACTTTGAGACTGCCCCTTGCTAACCAAAATCATTACAATTATCAAATTGTTAATTTTTAATTATATATCAAAAAAACTTTCATGTTTGAATAAAAAGCCTTAAAGATAGTGATATTTGGATATATATACACACACACATACAATACATGTATACATATATATACCTCTGAATATCCTTCTGAATAAAAGATCAAAAATCAACATATTTTAAAACAGTCATCCAAGATAAACCTTTTTAAATTTCTTTTTCTTTAAACTGAGTGGGGAGGGTGGAAAAGAGCTCTGAGGTAGACTTAGATGTCAAGAATAAGTTAGCAGGCCCAGATAGAAGAATAAAAAGGGGTCCCACCCACAAGCTTCACAACTCTAGGAATTTGTGATTCAATGCTCTAAGACCAAATCTTATTCAGTATGTCTGCGAGATATTTTTCATGTGAATCAAGTAGCAGTCAAGAGATTTCAGCACTTTAAAAATTCAGTTTAGTTACTCTTAAAAAACTATAAAACCTGGGAACATAGAGGTCTCTTTCCCACTAGGAGAAGTCCCTGCTAGAAAGTCACAGCTTCAACTCCTGTCGTACCATATAGAACCCAGTTCTTTCAATACTCCTGATCAGATTTTCTTGGGATACCACATACCAATCCTTGCTTTATCAATGTAATCCTAAGATTACTACACCAACTATAGGCCTTTTGTCCTATTTAACTCACCACTCTCTAAAGACTCTTCAATCCTCCACTTCTTTCTCCTGTAATAGAATCCTATTAAGAACTATTTCCATATTTCAGAGTAGCAAAGAAAGAAAGCAAATTCTAATTCTAAGATCTACTTACACAAAATACCCCTGTGTATGCATGTTTCACTATTGGACAGGGCCTCACTATGTAATCCTGGCTGGCCTAACACTGAGCTAGGCTGGCTTCAAACTCACGGAGGTCCATCCACTGCTTCTACTTCCAAGTGCTAGAATTAAAGGTATATGCCCGGCTACCTCCGAGTAAATTTATCAATGCACTAAGAGATAATTTGGAAGAGAGTTATACTGTCTTCACCTGCCAACATTGTCTAAGGTGATGAATTTGCTCAGTGGGGGGGAAATAGGTTTTTCCACAGATGCTTGAATTTAGGGAATTTTTATCAGTAGCCCTGAGTATCATAAAGTGAATTCTGTCACAGATTTTTTTTTTTCTGTTATAAAATTGCCGAGATTCAGTATTATAAAAATTAAATTTAGCTCAAAACAAGTTGCCAAATTTAAGCCATAATAGGGAGAAAATCCTAATTACCTAACTGGAAAAAGCACTAAATTTAGCATGTTTTAAAGAAGCATATAAAAACACTAAATACTTAAATTAACTCTTGGAAAAAAAAACAAAGCAACTAATACATTTCTATAAAAGAATTACAATAAAAACAGACCCATTGACAGTCGATAGTCAGGTAATTTAATCCAATCTATCTACCTTGATAGTCCTAACAACCACCCGTTGCCTGGGATTCAAATCCAAATAAGCATGGTGGTTGCCATAGTGACAACATGCCTCTTTTGGAACCTGGAACTCAGTAGTACTAGGTATTTATGAGCTTCATAACCAGTCCCTCCTCCCACACTCTGAATCATCGCTCAGGCTTTATAACTTCATGAAATGTAATTTCATCCTGACATTTGTAAGTTGATTTTGTTCCTTTAACAATATAATGCACACATAAATGTCCAAAGAAATAATCTAACTCACTAATATGTTAAGTATACATACACAGTAGACAATATTAAGTGTATTTCCATGATAAATTCTGTGTCGCTACTGTAATTTACTGTTTTCTTATTGTAACTGGGTGTGACTGTACTTTATTAATTCATGTCTTAGCTCACAGTTATAGATGACAGTATTCCTACTGTCTTTGTTTAATAAGAAAACAAAAATACAAATATAACATCCAGACATACTTTTGTTTTAAGCAAAAATATCCTTATTTACATAACATTCTTAATTAAAGCCGAGCCATTATTGCCCAAGAAGGCAGCATCTTGCTAGTAAAATGCTACGGAAAAACTAGCAATTACAAATCAGAGTATATTTTTGCTCAGTTTTTTGATGCATTTTAGTGACTTGCACCTAATAAGCTACTAATATCATGCTGCTACTTTTGAATTTTCTTTGGCTCAGTTGCCAGTTTAAATGAAAAGCAGCATATTTATAATAGCCCCGAGCTGGAAACAATCTAAACATCTATCAATTACTGGATGGACACAACAAGAAAAAAATGCAGAATGGAATGCTACTTTGCAACATAAAGGAATGTGTGGTACAGCATGGATGAACCTTAAAACATTACGTTAAGTAAAAGAAACCTGGCAGGTCATATATTTTATAATTCCGTCTAAAATACCCAAAAAAGGCAATGCAGACAAAAGTGTACACAATGGTTTGGGAAATGGTTAAAGTGGGTCATATATGGAACCTTATTCATGGGCTGAAAATGTTCTGAATCTTATTTATGGTGATGGTTGCATCACTTGACAGAATTACTAAAGATCATTCAGTTAAATACTTGTAATATGAGGTTTTATGGCAGGTAAAATATTTCTCAGTGAAACAGTAGCTTCAAGAACCAAAGAACAGGGCTACAGAAATCCCTGCCCAAACTTCATTTGTATAGATGAAAAAGCAAAGACCAAAAGGTTGAGCAACTCATTGAAAGTTCACACAGCTAGATCACAGCAAACTCAAAGAAGACTGAAACTCAGCCTCACCTTCCACTCACTTTACTGGAACTACTCAAGAAATCTTTTTTTTAATTTTCTCTTTTCTAGATTAAATTTGTTCTTTCATACATATTTTAGTACATATTGTTTACTCTCTCTCCCACCTTCCTTTGTTTCCCTCTCATCCATAATCCCTCCCACTCTTCTTCACAAATGTCCATCCAAAATTCATGCTTTTTGTTTTGTTTTGTGATCCACTAGTTGTACAAAGGACTGTCTGTCTGGCCATGGGTTTGGAACCATTCACTGGAGCCTAATGGGTCTACTGCCTGGTAGACAACTTGCAAATGTAGATGTAGGTGTTGATTTATTTAATTATTCTTGTAGGTTCATGGCAGAATTCCTCACTAATTCAATTGTCTCTCCTAGACGGTTTCAGCCTCTGCGCAATCTGATCTTCAAGATGCAAGCCTAAACCTAGAAGGCTTCAGCATCCATATAACCTAATCTGCAAACCTAAAATGTTTCAGCCTCTAAGACTTACTACTGACTGAGTGCACTCTGAGTGAGCTATATTCAAGGTGATTAACTGTTACTAACTTTGTTTTGGATTTTTTTTTAATGTTACTAGTTTTTTAAGAAAGGTTCTAAAGCCTACAGAAGAATAGAAACTAATAACTACAAATGCAATGAAAGGAAAGAAAATTATCATTTTAATAGTGATTCAGGCAAGAATTATGAATTGTTGTCACACCTATTAAGTGTATGGTTAGTGGAAAAGCTGGACATCTAAGGAAACAAACAAAAACACTTCCCAGAATAGTTAAAGGAGGAAAAATAAAACGAAACATAATTAAATGCAAGTGTGGCCCTTAATTGGATACTGGTTTGTACAAAGCAGCTATAAAACCTATTTTGGGAAATAATTTTGAATATGAAACGTCAGAAATTGTGTGTGTGTGTGTGTGTGTGTGTGTGTGTGTGTGTGTGTGTAGGGGAGGGGTGTTTTTCAAGACAGTGTTTACTCTGTGTATCCCTGGCTGTCCTGGAACTCACTCTGTAGACCATGCTGACCTCAAACTCATACAGAGTTCTGCCTGCCTCTGCCTCTGCCTCTGGAGAGCCAGAATTAAAGGTGTGCACACCACTGCCCGGCATGTTCAAATATTTTTGTCACCTGTGATGTTCTCTGTTTTATAGAAGTGTACACTAAAGTGAAGCTCTAGAAGTTTATGGCTCTCTTCAAAATAATTCAATGACTTTAAACTGAAATTCAAATCCAAGTCTTAGTTTCCTAATTTTCTATTATTGCTTAATGTTCATTGAATGCTAATAAAACATGATAATTACACAGAATTTTATAGACAAAGGTTCAGAGAAGTGACCTACCTTGAATACCTTTTTATTCAAAGCACAAACTGAGCTGACGGGAATAATAAACTACTATTACTGGTAGTTTATTAGGTGCAACACACCAAAATGTATTAAAAGAAACACGAACGGCTGCTCTCATAAAGCTAAAAACGTCTAGACTAGCTAGTTTCTTAGTGTGTGCAAGAGACTGTTCCAACACTCTGAAGTAGACTCCGGTGAGCAGTCACCGATTATTACATAAACATAAAATCTTTTAATCATTTCTTACTACGCTGCCTCTCATAACTTGAATGAGCTACTTCGTGTGCTGAGAATTTAAGGGGCTGTGTTTTGAAAATGTCTTTCTTTGGGGGCACCAGACTAAAGAAAAGCTCTCCTCACCAACTTGTTTTTAGGAGTATCAGATAATATTAAAATACTTATTTTAATTCACGTTATTTTTGTATACAGGGGTGTTCCGGAGGTTTCTGTAATGGTATACTGAGACCTGGGTCTACGGCTCTCTTCAAAAGCACTTCAATGACTATGAAACTGAAAATTAAAACCTCGGTCTCAACGTCCTAATTTGCTGTTGTTACCACTGAACGATCGTTAGCTATTAATAAAAGCTACCAATTACACAGAACTTTTGCTGACTAGGGTTCAGAGAGCCTTCAAGTCTGGGAACCAGCCCTAAAGATGGGAAATCGTTAACCATTTTCTTTTCCTGCCCCGCTAAATGCGAAGGGTGGCGCTGTCGTCACTCCTCCCGCACTGTGGCGCGCGCGGCCTCTGCACGTCGGACCTAAGTCCGCGTGCCGCGACCGGCCCCTCGGCGGCCGACTCGGTCCGACCCTGAGCAAGTAGGATGTTGAAAGACGCTGAGTGCGGACCCTCGGGTTCTGCGTCCCCGGCCGAGCGAATGAGAAAGCGTCGGGACTTCGCGCATCTCGCCGGGGTTCCGCCATGAGCTCGCTACACAGGCCGAACATACCTCCCGAGGGGCGCCCGGCGTGGCTCCGCCCCCGCGCCATCAGCCCCGCCCTCCGGCATGCCGGCGTCTTGGATCACGTGCCGCGCGATCCAGGCAACCAGGAGCTCCCGGGTTCCGGAAGTGGCGCACAGCCGCGCCAGGCTCCGCCCGTCGCCAATGACGTCAAGCTCAGTCCCTACCACTACCGCGCCTCTGAGTCCGGGTGTGGGGAGAGCCGTGGTTTCCGCTCAGGCAACAAGGCTGCTTCCTGTCTCCAGATCCATTCGAGCGAGGATTTTGAGGTTGTAGACCAGGCTGGCCGGAGCGCATTTGCGTGCGGTACGGAAGGCCGGCGGCTGGCGTCACGTAGGCCTCCCGGCCCAAGCTTTTCCCCCTCTCCTCCACTCGTGCTGCACTTGGTTCCGCCGAGGCGCACGACGGTTCCGCCCCCTTCTTCCTTGTCATTGATGTTGTTGTTCTTGTCAGTGCCGCAGCCCCGACCGCCGGGAGCGCGAACCCGAGCCGGGGCCGCCCGGGTGGTGCGGTGGCGGCGGCGGCAGCGGCTGCGGCTGCGGCAGCTGCGCCGGCTGCGGGGGCTGCTGCGAGGACTGCGCGGGCGGCCGGGGGCGGGCGGCCGGCGGCGGGGCCGGATGGCTCTGTGCGGGCAGGCGACCGGCGCCGCGTCGCTGCCCAGCGAACTCATCGTGCACATCTTCTCCTTTCTGCCGCCGCCCGACCGGCTGCGGGCCTCGGCCTCCTGCTCGCACTGGCGCGAGTGCCTCTTCTACCCGGCGCTGTGGCCCCAGCTCCGCATCTGCCTCCGCGTCTCGCCCGCGGAGCAGCCGCGGCTCGAGTTCCTCATGCGCAAGTGCGGCTGGTTCGTGCGGGAGCTGCGCGTCGAGTTCGCCGCGGAGAATTACCTGAGCGGAGGCGGCGGCCCGGGCGACGGCGGCTGCGGCGGCGCCGACACGGGCACCGGAGGGGAGGAAGGTGAGGCCCTGCAGCTCTCCTCCCGCTGGCTGGAAGTGCTGCGCATCTACTTGGAGCTGGTGTTGTGCGTGCTGCTCAGCATCCGGAACAACAGGTAGGCTTGCGTGGGGGCCACGAGGGTCTCTCGGTCTCCTCGCCTGGGGAAGATCCCTTGGGATGCGCCGGCCGGCCTCAGCGTGGCCTTCTGTAGATGGAGCTATCGGTCCTGACCGGGCTATTCTCTTGAGACGAGAGGTGCTAACGGGGCTTGGCATGACACTTTATCAAACACCATTCCTGGCGCCTCCCAGGCACGGTTTCATTCATCCATTCTTGACCATGGGATAGAGCTACCAGGCAGTGTCATTCTTTATTTTATGCGTGGGAGAGTTATGAGTTAAGAGTGAGGCCTGTGCAACAAACAAGACGGTTTTCTGATTCTGAACTCGACCATAGGTAATTCGTAGTAGTGGGGGTGAATAGTTTTACTGCTGGTGTCTATGCTTACAAGAATTACAAGAGTTCTTTAAGAGTCCTTTTCTTACCTAGAATATTTTCACTAGGGTGGGCCAGACCCAAAGAGTAGATAGAAGTGCTTGTTAAAGTTACGTGGGGGGTGGGGACGGGTGCGGGGGCGGGGGGTATTGTCAGAGTTGAGAGCCCCTCCCTCCCCATGCACCATCAAGCTGAACTTACTCCCAGTGTAGCGGATTATATCTTGGGGTGAAGTAAAGGAGCTGGCCAGAGTCTGTGGGGTGTGGGGCGGGGAGGTAAGTATAAAATTGACATTTTGCATCAGGACTCTACTAATTCCATCTAGGGCTCATAACCCATTTTGGGACTCCAAAACAGACTCCATATCCTAATCAGTATTTCTCTATTGTTCTATAAGTCTAGTGTCCTTTAAGCCATATTGTATTATCTGTATCTGGATATTTATTTCAACCTTACAGTGACACTCTTAATTTGGGAGAGAATTTATTTAATTTTGTTTTGTTTTTGTTTTTAAAGGGAGCGCCTTACGTAGTTGTAATTGTAGCAGTTTGCAAATACTTTAGTGTTTTTCTGATTTGACCCTCTAACACTGTCAGAATCAGGGCAGCAAATACTGCCCCACTTAACAGACGGGAAACAGGTGCTTAATAGGTCAAGTGATGTGCATATTGTCACTCTCCTAAGAGCATTGCCCTTCCTTTAAAAAGAAATCATCATTATGTTAAATAGGATTGAGAGCAGGTTGTGGTTAATGCCAGGCCATATATATCAACATACAGATTATGTTTTTTTTTTTCATGATCTCAATCAAGAGATTAAACAGTAAGTAATCATATTGTATATGGAAACCAGGCATGATACACATCTGGAGTCCCAAAACTTGGGAGCTAAAAGTAGAGAGATTAGGAGTTCAAAGTCAATCTGCTGCATAGCAAGTTCAAGGCCACCCTGGATTATGTGAAACTTTGTCTCAAGAAACAAAATAATCCTGGCTATGGTGGCACTCACCTTTAATCCCAGCACTCAGGAAGCAGAGGTAGGCGATCTCTGTGAGTTCCAGGTCAGCCTGGTCTACAGAGTCGGGCTACACAGAGAAACCTTGTCTTAAAAAAGATAAAAAGGAAGGAAGGAAACAAAAAAAATTGTTTATGGAGCATGGCTCCATTACTCGTGGGGCCTGTCTTTTTCCTAAGCTTTTCACAGTAAACCATTCCACTTTGCTCTGATTTTGTCAAGATAAGCTTTCAAGGCTAAAAATTTTCTTAATCAGGCTAGAGGCTTTCTCTCAGAGTTGAAGGTATCTGGGGACCAGCAGATTTGTTCTGAAATCAACAATGTCTGCTAAAAAGGAGGGAGGGTGCCTTTGATTCAAGGAGCAACTCACAGTACCTAGTTCTTTTAAGTATTCTAGAAATTTATGAATGAATTATGAATGAACATAACATCACACTAGTAGTGTGCCACATTTTGTCTTTAATTCTCTCTTTCTCTTTTACCCTTCCCATTTTAGCTTCTATTCTGAGGTACTTGTTTGTGAGGCCACATGTGTCTGCTCTGTCTGGGTCTGCTGTCACTTCTCTGCTAGCAACTGTCATTTATGATTGTAAGGTTTTCTTTCATCCTCTGTATTGATGGAACAATATACTGTGCTGCTTTGATAGCAGATTCATTATATGTGTGTACATTATTTGTACTATTGCTATCTCATTTTAAACTAAGTTATGTTGGACTTGGATATAGCTTTCTTGATAAGTGCTTTTCTGGCGTACAGGAAGCCCTGGGTTCAATCCCCAGTACCACCTAAATTGGCAGTGGTAGCACACACCTGTACTTTCGACACTTGAAGAAGCAAAAGGATCCAAAGTTCAAGGTCAGCCTTGACTCTATAGCTAGTTTAAGGCCAGATTGGGATTTACAAGACCCTTTCTCTCAAAAAAAGTTATGCTTATATGTTTGGAAATACACGTTAATGTCATCTTTATTTTCAGAGATGTCTAAATACTCTGATATTCGAAGTATTCAAATGGTAAAAATATGAGACTTTTTCTTTAAGTTTTAACAAATTAAAAACATTTTAAACTAAGTTTCTTATTCACTGACTTTAGTAAAGCCTTAGACTTTTTTTTAACTAATAAGAAGTATAAACATGACACATTCTTTTAAAATTTATAATGCTCTTGCTTTATATGATGACTGCCATTTTTTAAGCATAAGAGTATGAATCATACTGTATCAGACGTCCTGCTTCCAGTCTTTATGCTGGATTATTTTATACAATTCGTAGTTATTTTATTTTGTTCCAGTATAGTCATGCCCCTTGGGAAAAGAACTAAAACTGTGACCTACAGGTGCAGGGTGTTTGCAAGGTTATTGATCTTCTGAGAGAATAAATGACATTTTTCCTGATTTGAATTACATACACTGTTCGAGTGATTATGGCTGCTATATTGGTATCTTAGATGTTAGGAACAGATGATAGTCAACAGAAGTAAAAGTGTACCTCTTCAAAAGTAAAACACAGTGCTTCGGGTTTCAGAAATCCTTTCTCTACAGGAGGCAAGAACTCCTGTCTTGTCTAGAGAGGCAGTAAGAGCTCATTAAAATGTGTTTTAAATGGGTTGGACAACTTCTCAGTTCTATAAAAAATTTTATCACATTCAAGATAACAAGTTCAGAAATGCATTTGAGGCTTTCAGCCTCAGTGTCAGGTTAAATACTTAGTATTGAAATGCTGTATTTCATACTTATGGAAAATGAAAACCTTAAAGTTACCAATACGATTTGGGATAATATATAATAGGCTCACTCACTAAAAATATTCTTTCCCTTGTATCCTAGACAAGTGCCATTCTTTTAACAGTAGACATATCTTGATGTTTATCTTCCCTGTGTATATGTTTTTATAAGCTTTTCTAAATTGGTACAATATTTTTTTTTTAAGATTCAACATTTTACCAGGCCAGAGAAGTGTTGTGTGGGATTGGTTTTTCTTTAAAATTCTAGTTTTTGCCTCTCCTTACTAGTTTGTAGAAGGACTGTTTCATGGTTGTGTCTACTTCATTACCCTCTGGTATAGGAATGAAAAGTTGACTAACACAAATACTGGAGTTAAATTAACTTGTAAAAAGAAGAATTACCAAGGTTGGTGGTGTGTGCCTTTAATCCCAGCACTCGAGAAGTAGAGGCAGGTGGATCTCTGTGAGTTTGATTCCAGCCTGGTCTACACAGAAAGTTCCAGGACAGCCAGGGCTACACAGGGATCCTGTCTCAAAATACTAATAATAAAAATAATAACCATAATAATAATAATATTTTGGCTTACAATTTTGGAGGTTTCAGCCCATGGTCAATTGGCCCTGTTGCTTTTGGACCTATCCTATCTTTTAAATTTTCCAGAATTTCTCAGGCCTACTTTAACTATGGACTTTGAGAATAGTCCGGATCCAAATTTCAGCACTATCTCATAAAAACTCTATCAATAATTCTTAGATTTGGTCTTGTTATTTGACATACACAGGGAAGGAGTCATATCCTTCATTGTGAGCCTACTAAGACATAATAATATAACAAATCCTGTTAAAAACACAACTTAGGGTCTGGGGAAATGGCTTAGTGAATAAGAGTATTTGCTGTGAAAACTTGAGGACCTGAGTTTAAATCCTCAATACTCATGTAACCTCAGCATTGGAGGTTAGAGACATGTGGATCCTGGGAGTTCACAGGCCAGCCAGCTTAGCTGAAAAGGTGAGCTTCCCCTTCAGTGAAAAGAAGAGTACTGAATAGAAGATAATAATAATAGAAGAAGACACCCAGTATCTCAGTGTGCATACTCATGCATAAGAGCATGAGTACCTGCATGCATGTGCATGCACCACACATACATACCCCACACCAAACACACACAGAATACATCTTGAAAAATATAAATGGGCTGAGTATGGTGGCACACACTTTAATCCTAGTACTCAAGAGGCAGATACAGGTAGAGCTCTGTGACTTTGAGGCTAGCCTGTTTACATAGCAAGTTCCAGACCAGCCAGGAGTACATAAGGAGACCCTTTGTCACAATAAATAAATACACGAAGAAGTAGGAGATAAATCCATGAAAAAAATGTTTAACATTCTTGGCCATCAGGAAAATGCAAATTAAGATTATATTGAAATTCTGTCTCAAAATAGTCAGAATGGCTGTCATTAATAAACAACACATGCTAGTGAACATGCAGGAGGAAAGGAGCCCATATGTATCACTGGTAGGGATGGAAATTCGTCTAAACACTATGAGAATCAGTGAGAGGTTTCTTCATAAAATAAGAATGGAGCTACCTTGTGATCCAGCTCTGCCAAGCTTGAGTATATACCTGAAAGAATCTAAGTCAACATACAGCAGAGATACTTGTACATCCATGCTTACGATTATGCTATTCACAGCAATCACAAATGAAATCAGCCTAGATGCTCATCAATACATGATTGGATAAATAAATGTGATGTATACGGAACAGAATTTTATTTAGCCATAGAGAATGGAAAGATCATTTGCAGCAAAATGAATGAAATGAAAGATCTAGATGTTAAGTGGAATAAGCCAGACTCAGAACTACAAATACCACATTTTCTCCCATGTGTATCAAGTATGAATAAATATAAATATCAAATATAAGACATTAAAGAAGAAGGGAACTATCTAGAAAGTAGAAGGAAACCAGCAGAAGTGGAGAGGGAAACACCCAAGGGCAGTGGGGGATGGATATAATTGGATACATTATATTCATATATGAAAATGTTATAATGAAACACATTATTTTGTGTAGTAAATGTACATTATTAAAATACTTCTTTAAATTAGTTATAAGTTCTTTAACCATATCAGATATTATCTCAGGTGACAAGGAATGCCTTGAAGGTGTCCTCTCCAACAAACTTGAGTCTTAATTTTCTTCAAAGAAAATGTTACCCAGCAACTGACAAATATTATTTAGTACAGCTTTCATTTTGATGAGCTCAGTGATTATTACTTGCTTTAAAAAACTCGTTTATAGAATAAATAAAATATGTGTGGACTGACTAATTCATTCTGCCAGGAGGTAGTGCTTATGGAGAAGACAGGTGAGTCTGTGCTCCCAAACAGGATCCATACATTAGAACTGACATAGTGATAGTTTCCTCAAAGATGACTTCAAGCTCACTGAAAACAGAGGCTAACCAAACTTTCTGGAAGGGCTGCTGTGACAGAACCTGGAGTTTATTTCTGGTGCATGGTATATTTTTAATGTTTATTGAGAAACTGATAGAGAATAGACTATAAAACTCAAAGGTACCACCAAAAAAAATATATATGTGTGTGTGTGTGTGTGTGTGTGTGTGTGTATATATATATATATATGACTTACACTGTTGAGAAACTTGAATGAAGTAATTTAATCCATCTTAATATAGTGGATTCTGGAGGCAGCCTTGGAAGAGTTCTCCTAACTTGAGACCTAAAGTGATAATTAAAGAAAATGTGGGCTATTCTTTTTTTTTCTAAACATTGAGAGCCTACTGTGTGCCAGAGAGTGTAGACAAATTCTTTGTTCTTATGACATCTACTTTCTAGGAAGATACTCCCCAAATAAAAGATTTCTTCAAGTTATATGAAAGAGTTTGAGGCTGGGGATAGAGCTCAGTTGGTGAACTCCTTGCCACACATGCATGAAGACCTGAGTTCAATCACCATCACCCATATATAAAAACTGGAATGGTGACATACACTTGTAATCCTGGTGTTGGAGAGGTGGAGTCAGGCAGATCCCTGGGGCTTCCTGGCCAGCACATCTAGCTAGCCTAATGAATGAACCACGGGTCTCAATGAGATACCCTTTCTTAAAAAAAACAATGTGGCCTTTGTACACATCCACTCACATCACACACACAGTGACTTGTTTGCAAAAGTAGATAATAATAAGAGATTATAGTAGTGACTTAAGTTGCAACAATAGATAAGAGTGGTACACAAAGGTGTCTTTGGAGAAGGCAGTTAGAGCCTTTCTTGTGGTGCATGACAAGAGTTGCCCTATGCATCTCAGAGCAAATAACATTCCAAGTACAAGGAGCAGTTCCATGGCCTGAACCTGACAGGATTTTTAGTCTAGAAAGAGTGACGACCAGAGCAAATGAATAACTGGGTCATGTGTGGAAAAGCTCTGAATGACAGAAGGGGGGGAAAGATGGGGTTATATGAGGTTATATGAGCTTGTGGAATCAGCTTGTACAATTATCTTATTCACTTACTGCTGTGAAAAGATACCAGACCAAGGCAACTTTGTAGAAGAAAGCATTTAATTGGGGGCTTGCTTACAGTTTCAGAGTTCATTATCATCATGGCAGGCAGACAGGTAGGCAGGCAGGCATGGTGTTGGAAAGGTTGCTGAAAGATTTACATCCTGATACACAGGCAGCAGGCAGAAAGAAATACTAGGCCTGGCTTGCTTTTGAAACCTCAAAGCCCACCATCAGCTGCACACCTCCTCCAACAAGTCCACATCTCCCCAAATAGTTCTAAGCCTGAAAATAATTGAGCCTAAGAAGGCCTGTTCTCATTCAAACCACCACAGCAATATTATAAAAACAGAGGTCATACAGGAGGAAGGAGCTTGCAAAGGATTTATAAGCAATTAATGGTTCCTGGAGAGGGAGAGGCATTTACTTGAGTGTTGTAGCTTCTAGTAATATGCCCATGCTCCTGCAAATAACTCCTCTGTGAATATCCTCCTGTATGCAACCATATTGAACTTCTTTAGATCATCAAAGACGAGATTTGGAGAGTAGAAGGGAGAATAGTTGGGAAGAAGAAGACCAGCATAAGTGAGGAGACCAGTGTAAGATGGTGTGAATATGACTGAAACAAATACATACACGTATGAAAATGTCATGATGAAATCCATTATGTACAATATATGCCAAGAGAAAAGTTTTAGAAACAAGACTAATGAATAAATAGTGTGTTTTGATGTATGTTTTAAGATAATAACTCTAGGTAGCTAAGTCATGAAACAAGGAAACGATCTAGACAAATGGTCAGCACAGTGGAGATGGAGAAGAGTGGATAGATTTGGAATAGTACTGCCCAGGACTTGCTGATTAGATATGAATCGTAAAAGAAAAAAAATGTTTTTTCATCATTCTTTGTAAGGCTGTTTTCTTGTCCCTATATTGTTAAGAATTTTGGTAGCATATCAAATCACAGTTTTGTTAATTATATTTGAATACAAATAGAATTCTAATTTTGAGAATTGAGGATGATGGAAATTCTTAGGTAGAGCTTGCAAATTCAGGGAAATTTTAGTTAATGGACCCTAATAAAGTTTAATAAAACTACTATTTTAGGCTGGTGACCTATTTATTGGATGTAAACGTGATCTGTCTATCCATTATGGTCCCACTAGTCACGTAAATCTATTTAGATTGTAAATTAATTAAATACCATTATAATGTTGAACTTCCACCCATGCTCATGTCAGCAGCCCTGTTTAAATGCAGTGGGCTACAGAAACCAAGTGAGAATGTGGAAGTATGAGGGAAATTTGTTGGGGAAAAGAAGCAGCGTAGGGGAAGGGGCTAAAACAGGATAATGGGGGTGGTCAAAGTAGATTATTCTTATATAAGAATGTTATATGACTGGAAAAAAAATTTTTTAAGTTGAATCTGGAATTAGAAAAATGGAGTTCAAAAAAGAATATTATGCAATTTTATGTACATTATTTTAGTATTGATCAATTTAGGAACAAATGTTATAACCTCTTCTTCAGCACTGGGAAAGGTTTTAACCTTTTTATGATATTTTAAAGAACTCATGTAGCTGGGTGTGATAGCACATAGTACTCTAGTAACCTCAGGCAGGACACCAAGGCAGGAGGGTCACCTAGGTTCAAGGCCGGCCTAGGGTCTGTATTGAGATTCTAACAACCAGCTTCTTTTCAATTCCTTGATTTTATAGATAATTAGTCCTAGCAATATTAAATCTAATTTCAAGGCCACTGCATTTTGTGTTTCTATACTAGTCCTTTTGATTATATCAGATTAACAAAAGCATACCAAAGTTCCTGCCATGAATGAAGTACCTCAGTTCTGAACTGTAAAATAGAAGCAGGCCATCATACCCAAGATCTCAGAAGCTTTTGAAAAGTCTTGGTTTTGTTAAAAGTCCATCTAGAATCTTAAGTTGGACCTTGAGGAAATGTTTCTTGAGCACATAGGCAGATATATTATTATTTTTGAAGAATTACTCAATTTTATTTGCTAAATCTGTACATACATTTCTAGACTATTAAAAACTGTAATAAGGCGATTCTTACACTAAAGGAGAAAAATCTTTTTTCCTGATGTGCACATCATGGGCAGCATATGTGATTGCATGTGTGTACATGAGGAGACCAGAGTGAGCCATAAGTGGTGTTCTTCAGGAGCCATCTACCTTGCTTTCTGAAACAAGGTCTCTGAGTTAGCCTGAACTCACCTAAGCCTGGCTTGCTAGCTTAGCAGCTCCAGGAATCTGTCTGTCTCCACCTCACTGTTCCTCTGTGTTTATAAAAGTGGGTGTTAAGCACCCAACTCGGGGCCTCATGCTTGTGTTGTAAGTACTTTTCTGGCTGAGCTATCATTTAGTTCCATGCTTTTTTAATAGCTATGGCTGCAAGTAACTCTAATCTGTGCATGATGGTGTTTTTCTAAATTGGATGATTCCACATATCTTGTAAGTCTTCCTCTTCTATATAAGGAACTGGTTTGTGGATGTATTGTTGGCTCTTCTGTAAAAAGATGGTTAACACTTTATTGCCACAGCTAGAAAGAGTTTTTGTTCCATTGCCATTTAGTGCTAGGACATTGAAAATATGGTATAGCTGAAACCTGAAACTAAATGTCTTCTGAAGAGTCTCAATATATTAACTAGATAAATTTTACTTTGATAGTTTATTAAGTTCTTATGAAACTCAAAACTATGCAGTTATTTTAATTTTTTATGAATTCCCAAGGATTGGGTTGGTAAACATAGAAAAACTGAAAAATATGAAGAAAAAAAAAGCTCCCCAGATACGATCACTGGTAAATATATGCAGCTTTTTGCAAAATTGTAGTGCTTTATAATTTTAACTTTTTCATCAGTATGTGCATTTTTCTCACAATGAAAAAATTTGATGTGAGAGTACTGTGGAAGTTTATTTTTAGTTATGTATAAAATAATTGTTTTGTGCACTGTTGGGTGAGGAGTTACCTAGGTCTTGGCATTTTGTATTGGGACTTATGTGGGGGATGTTTGGTTGGTCATGATCTGCATGTGCTGTCAGTAGAACACCTGAGGAGTTCTAAATCAGTAAAAACACCAGAGCTCAGATGCTTGGGTTCCACTCTCCAGGATGGCACTGGCCACGATGGTAGTTCCCTCTGCTGAGGTCTGGAAAGGTTTTGCCTATGAATATGTCTCTGTGTCCTTGGTGAGCCTACACAGGAGATGTACTACTATATGAGAACAAGATGGTAAAATAATAAGTCAAACCATTGTTTTCCCACAGAAACATTGACATAATATTCAGATAAAATATGTATATTAAGAAGTTAAAGCACCATAGACAAGCACAAAGCTGAGAAATTAACACTCCTGTGGGTAAGATGAACACAATAGTTTTTCTGCACACTGCCCTCCGGGGGCTTCTGTGGTAGTGAAGGGTGCAGTGTATGGTATTCCTGGCTATCTGATTTTATAAAAAGCCTTTTATTTTCACTCCAAAGAGTCAGTTTCTATCTTGCTTCATACCACCACAGGAAGGGCTAGAGATCACAGACCCTTGGGACAACAAAGAGCAACCAAAGTAACCTTCCCTTTAGAGCTGACACTGTTTTACAAGACTATAAAAAAAGCTCAGAATTGGGACTACACAAGGGAAGGAGAGAGATGAAGTAAGCCTTCTACCCTACTTCTCAGTACCCAAATGGCTGGTTTCCATCTTGCTTCATATTGACTACAGAGGACCACTAGAGCTAGATGCCCAGGACACCTAGTACCAAAAAAGAAGGGTGAACATCTCCAGTAACCAACATTATTCTAAGAGACTAAAGTAAAAGTACTATTTCTTTAAATGCAGATACCAGCATGATCATATCATCAATCCTTATGCATTACTCTGCTAGCTGGTATTTTCTGGTATTTCAGTTATCCATCAGCCAAATCCAAAAATACTATATATAGGAAAATTCCAAACATGTTTTAAATCACATAACATTCTGAGTAGAATAATGAAATTTTATACTACTGCATTCTGGCCATAGGAGTGACTCATCCCTCTGTCCAGCACATCCATACTGTATATGCTGCCCACTTATTAGTCACTTAATAGGCACTTCAATTATCAGACTGACTGATGAAGCACTGCTGTCTGACCTGTAAGTAACCCATACTTTACTTAATACCAACCCCAAGCACAAGAGCGGTGATACCAGCAGTTCAGAGATGCCACAGAAAAGCTGTTAAAAGTCTTTGTAAGTGAAAAGATTTAAGTTATTTTTTGGTTTTTTGAAACAGGGTCTCACTATGTACCCTCATTAGCCTGGAACTCCTTTGTAGACCGGACTGGCCTTGAACTCACGGAGATCACCTGTCTTAAATGAAAAGGTTTAAGTTTTTAAGGAAAGAAAATACTCTTTTATATTTTGGTGAGGTTGGTGAGATTTATACTACAAGCAGAACTATTATTTGAAATTGTGAAGAAAGAAAATTATTTAGTCTTCTCTAAGTACCTCTCATAATGCAGAAATTATGATCACTGTATGTGAATGCCTAGTTAAAATGAAAAGGGAACTAAATTTATGAGTGGAATACACGAACCAAAAACATGTTCCAGTCAACATTAAGAAAGTGATTACCGGGCAGTCATGGCACACACCTTTAATCCCAGCACTCGGGAGGCAGAGGCAGATGAATCTGTGAGTTTGAAGCCAGCTTGGTCTACAGAGTGAGTTACAGGACAACCAGAGTTACAACAAAGAAATCCCATCTCAGAAAAAAAAAAAATTTTTTAAGAAAACATTGAAGACTTGAGCCAGGGATGCCCTATTATTGTAAACAAGCCATTGACTGGAAACACTCAGATTCAGGAATAGATTTGAACTGAAAAAATATCAGTGGAGAAACTGTGCCTGCCAACGAATAAGCTTTGCCACATTCCTAGCAAAATGAAAACACTGATTGAAGAGAAATAATGCAATCCATTCCATCTTTCAAGTGGAAACAGGCTCTCCTGGAAGAAGATGCCTTTATTAGTTATTGTATTGTTGCTGTTATCAAATAATCTGACAAAAGCAACTAAGAGAAAAGGGGTGTGTTTTAACTAACAGTTTGAGCATAGCAAGGAAGGCATGACAACAGGAGCATGAAACAGCTGGTTATCACATTGTGTTTGGTGTCAAAAAGCAGAGAGAGAGGAATGCTGGTGGTCAACTCCAGTTTCTTTTTATTCAGCCTAGGACTCCAGCCCCCCACTCAGGATGCGGCTTCCCTGCTCAGTTAAATGTTTCCAGAAATACTTCAATAGACACACATACAGAGGTATGTTTCTGTGGTGATTCTAAATCTCATTGGGTTGACAATCAAAATTAACCATAATAATTCCCAGGAGAATATATTTTCATAACTGTATAGAATAAAAGAATAAAAGCACCAAAGACATAAAGTATGGAAGGACAGATGAACTCTTAAAGCTATGAGGCAATATTGCCAAGCATATTTTGATGTCAAGAATATTAGACAGGATGAAGAACCCAAGAGCTCTCAACGTCAGTTAAAAAAACTAAGCTTTAGATGCGTACAACTTTCATTGCTGTTTATTGTAACTTATTTTTCATTATTGGTTGTAATTTCTTCCTGTGTTTCATTTATAGATTAAACTTTGTCATTGATATGTACGTATGTAAAAATAAAGTCTATATCAAGTTTGGTATATCTGTGGTCTCAGCATCTGGTAGGGGTCAGAGGTCTTAGTCTCAGTACCTATTATTAGTACATATTATCATCCTACAGATAGCAGGACTGACTATGTAAATAATGTGAACAAATCAAGACAGTATGACAAGGCACAGACTAAAGACAATACATTTATAGTAATCAACTCAAAAGAAATGAAACTTTATTAATTGTTTGCAAGGAATTCAAAGCATCTTGAAGCTCAGTAAGTTACAAAAACCAAGTGGTGTACACAAATCACATACACACCTGCAAGCGTGCGCACGTGCACACACACACACACAAAACTTGATGAGATAGACATGATAGCACAACCTTTAATTTCAGCCCTCAGGAGGAATAGGTAGATGGATCATAAGTTTGGAACCAGCCTAGGTTACATAGCAAGTATAAGGCCAGCCTAGGCTAGCTAAATGTCTCAAAAAGAAGAAAAAAATATTAAAGAAGTCAATACATGAATAAATTGATAATACAAAGGACAAGAAATTATTTTTAATAGCCAAAGAGAAATGTTACAACTAAAAATTTGATAATTAGAGTGAAAATTGTCAGCAAAGTCAATAGCAGATCAAGCAGATGCATCTATGAGCCTGAAGAAAGATGATTTGAAATTTACCAAGACATGACTCCACCAACCAGCAGTGCAAGTGGTGGAAGCAGCAAGGTAGTTATAACACTTCCCAATTCTGAAAAGGGAAACTGGCATCCAGATTCATGAAGCCCACAGCATGACTATCAATCAGAATGAACGCAAAGTGGTCTATACCAGCATAATGTAATTAAACTGTGAATCCAGAGATAAAGAGAAATTTTTATAAATGCTAAAAGGAGTGATATCATATAAAATGTGCCTTCCTACATCTGTGAGCAGATTTCACAGCAAAACCTTTGCCCTGGAGTATATTAAAGAAGTCTTGAGAGTTTAACAAGAAAACAGCCCAACTGATCAGGCAGACACCTCACCAGAGATGACATGTGGATTGCAAATAAACATATGAAAAGATGTTCCACACCATATGTCCTCAGTGAAATACAAATAAAACAACAGTGAGATGTCACTGTGCACCTAGAATGGAAAGAAATTTTAGCCCAAAGTTATAACAACTCAGATGATGATAAGAAGGTAGAGCAACAAGCTTCACACTCATCAGTAGTGGGACTGCAAAGGCACAGCCAGGTGTTGTACCTTTGAATTGCTGTTCAGCTTACTGTGTCTGTAGCTGTAAGCTTTGCTGTGAGAAGCTTGTAGTAGGCAACAGTCCTGCTGAGGCTCATAACTAGTCAAAGTGATGAGAATAAATGACTACTCACTCAGCCATACATGAGACATCCATATCACCCCCTCTAAGGCTCAGGGGTGTCAGAAGAAGGAGTAGAAAATATGTAAGGACCAGGAAATAGATGAGTAGTATGACTCACGCACTTCTGGGTATTACCTTACTATTACACTTCTGAACTCAGAGCTATGGTTACCTGCACAAGACTGGGCCTGTCAGCATTCTTTCCTGGAATGGGGAGGAACTGCTGAGCCCCATTTCACCCAGAGGGTTTGTATGCATTTAATAGTAGTCACTTGTAAGGTGCCCGTATGACTCTAAACAACACCTCAGCCTGTGTTCCTGTAAGCAACCCTAATGAAGCTCATTGAGTTATTTCAGAAAGGGTCGGGGAGGGAATTGGTGTGAGTGGTAAGAGAGTAAAGAATAATGGGGATAAATATAATTATACTAATAAAAACTGACTTTCAAGAAAAAAAAGACATTTTCTTTCAAAACTATATAAACTCATATGCTATCCAGCACCTTTACCCCTTGGTAAAGTCATATACCCTGAAATTGTATGTCCACACAAAAACCTTCATAAGGCTATTTATAACAGCTGTATTAGTGATTGTCCAAACTTAGAAACCATCAATATGCCCTTCATAAGTGAATAAATAAACTGTGGTAACCTAGACAGTAAAATACCATTCATTCAGTGCTCAAAAGTATGAGCTATTAAACTATGAAAAGTCATGAAAATCTCAAAGTGTATTGCTAAATAGAAAGGTCTGAAAAAAAGCAACATATAGGATGATTTATTCTGTACACAATTCTACAGTAGGCAGAACTATGGAGAATGGGAAAAAGATCAGTGGTTTGCCAAGGGCTGGAGGTTTGTGGGTATAGTTATTTTGTTTGTGCTCGTACACAAACATGTATGTGCACAAACAGGCATATGTGTGCTATAGCATGGGTCATAGCACATGTGTGAAGGTCAGGGGCAATTTTAATTGGAGATTTAAGAGCATGTTGGAGTTATTGAGAAGTTGTCTTTTAATCGGAGACAGACCATTTACATACAGGGTTCTTATTGAGAAGTATGTGTTAATTCCTGAAGTTTTGTTATAGTTGTTTCCTGGTTGACTTTTCTTTCTCCCTTACTCATTTTAAAGGTTTGCTGGCTTACTGATTTAAAAATGTTTGATTCTTTCCAACACTATATTCATTTCTTCTTATGAAGTTCATTCTTAGCTCTTATAATTGTGACATTCATTCTAATCTGTATGTAATAACCTTTTAAGTGTTTTTTGTAGTGCTGGCTTAGAGGTCAGGAATTATTTTGTTTATGCTTATTCTGGAGTCTTTGTTTAATCCATCCATTTAAGGGATAATGGATGGCATTGCTAGATATAGAAACCTTGGCTTGCAGTTTACTCTCAAGGCTTGAAGCACATCATCCTGTACTTTCTTGGCCTTTAACATTTCTTCTGAGAGGTCTGATGTAATGCTGATAGGTTTGCCTTTGTAAGTAATTTGGCTTTTTTCTCTTGCAGCTTTGAATATTCTTTCTTTGTTCTGAATTCTTCAAATGGAGAGGTTCTTTTCAGGTCATGTTTGAGTGGAGATGCTTCCTGATCTTGGATGTCTACAACTTCCCTCAGATTTGGGGGACTTTTCTGCTATAATTTCATTGAATGTGTTTTGGGGGGTTTGTTGTTTCCTTAAATGCCTTTGATTTGTATCTCAAGTCCTTCTAACTAAAGGATTATTTAACAGCATTGATCTTTGGGTGATATCACACAGTTCTTGAGGGTGGTAGCCATAGGTGTGACTTTTTCTTGTTTGATGTCTGAATGTAGTAAAATCTCAATCTTGCTTTAATCCTTGATATTCTTTCTTCTGTTTGACCTAGTGTGCCCTAGGTCCATAGGGTATACTGTCCACTGGGTCAATTTGTTTTGTTTTGGCTTTTGCTGAGCTTTTTCATTTCCAAAGTTTCCATGGAGAAGTGGTAATGTTGAGGGGTTTTTGTTGTTTGTTTTTTTTTTGGAATCTCCCTTTGCTGAATCTCTTATACAAGTTGTTACATATTTCATCCTAGTTCTGATTTGCTTTCCTTACACCTTTTTGAATCTTCTGTCTTTATCTGCACTGCAAATTTGTATATGTTGGGATTTATATCTTCTATATAGAGTCTTAGTTCTTCTGATGTCTCAATCCCCATTGCCACTCAGAGGAGAGAAAGCAGACATAGTAACAGCTGTTCTGGCCAGGTATTTAAAAACATAAAAAAATAAAAACAAGGCCAGGTGTGGCAGTGTCTTTAATCCCAGCACTCCAAGTCAGAAACTGGTGGATCCCTGTGAGTTTGAGGGCAGCCTGTTCTGCATATCGAGCTCTAGGACAGCCAAGACTACATAGACTGTGGGGGCAGGGGGAGGTATCAACTATACCTCCACTAAGAATAGGAAAGAAAGGGGCTAACATATTTATAAGATAAACTGGTTTTGAAATGTTTGTGAAAAAAACAAATATTAATTAGTATGTAGTTTTAATTAATTAGATTTAAATTTAAATAAATTAATTTTAATTTAATTAGAAGGGGCTCTGAGGGAAGATTGGAAAGAGTGCCTGTGATGAAGATGTACAATCAGTTAAGAGGAGCATGATAAAACAAGGAACAAGACAAAAGTGCAGGCAGGCAGTATTCCTTACTGAGGAAGTAGAGGACACAAAACTGCTTCACAGTTTTCCTTGGTTTGTCCTTTTGCAGTTTACTTAGTGTGGGGATCGGGGAGCTGTTAAGTTCTTTTCTCTCTGAACACCAAACATCGTAGACCAGAAGGTCTACTTGATTCACCCTCTCTTCTGCCTCCTCAAGATACTATGACATTAAGAGCATTGCTAGGATAAATTCCTTCCAGAGTTCTCTCTGTGCAGGCCCAGCAGTCCATTGGGAGTAGGAACTTCAAGCTTCTCACGCCAGAGGCTCTGACAGTGTGGGCATGGGGAATGCCTGAAAAGCATCTGAATTTCTACCAACTGTCTCAGACTCTGAAAGCATAGAGAGCACAGGGCCAAGGCAGTCTGTGTTGGTAGGTCAGGGCACAGGCACTTAAGTGTTCCGTCATGCCTGGCATGTTGGTCTCAGTCTCAGCTGTAAGGCTCCTCCATGTCCATCTGTGGTAGAACCCACACGTCCCCCACATAGATTCATGTCGATGAATCAGTATCCCAGCCATAAGCAGTTCCCTGAACCCACAGTAATTCTCAGAATGATCACTTGCTTGGTGGAAAGAGGAGACCTTTGGGACTTGTGGATATAAAAATGCAGTGGAGCCTGGTGGTGGCGGCACATGCCTTAAATCTCAGCACTTGGGAGGCAGGTGGATCTCTGTGAGTTCAAGGCCAGCCTGGTCTACAAAGTGAGATCCAGAACAGCCAGAGTTAAACAGAGAAACCCTGTCTTCTTTAAAAAAAATGCAGTGGCTACTGCTCTCATTAGAGGTGAAGTTTGACTACAAAACCCTCTAAGAAGATTCACCACCACAGCACCACAAATAAGCTAGTATAGGGATCCCTTCCCCAACATCTGCTTGGTGGGCAAATAGTAGATCTCCCCTTTGAAGCTATGTTGTAGGTTTTCTTTTAGATCTCCATTTTATATGAGTGGGTGTTTTGACTGCATATATGTCTATGTACCATGTGCGTTCAGTTCCTGCAGAGGCAAAAAGAGAGTGTTGGACACCTGAAACTGAAGTCACAAGCAATTGTGAGCCACCATGTGGGTGCTGGGAACCAAACCCAGTGAGTCCCTTCTCAAAAAAAAAGCTTAATCCTAAAATTTGTGTGGATTTGTAGGTGGAGCCATTGGAAGGCCCTTAGAATTAGATGGATCGTAAATGTAAACTATGTTGGAATTTGCTTTTGAAAAGAAAGGAGACAAGGACTTTCGAGCTTGATCAGTCTCTCTATGATTCCCTCTCCATTCCTTCCCCGTGGTATGATGCAGCAAGAGCATGCTTATCAGATACCACTTTCCTGTTTCCACGGCCCCGCCTCCAGAACTATGTGCTAGGTAAATATGTATTTTTTGTAAATTACCTGGTCTCTGGTATTTTGTTGTAGCAAAAGATAGATGATTAGCCCTGAAATTGTTATATTGCTGTCAGCTTTGTGTCTTACTTCAAGATATGAAAATTAGTTTCATTCAAAGAAATAGACTTTTAAATGCCAGGATTTAAGTAAGTCTCCATTCTTAATAGATACATTTTATAAGTTCCACATTCATTTCTGTTTCTCAACTTAAATATAATAGAAATAAATGGCCTTCAACTCTTAACTGTTCTTACGTGCACTTAACAAGTATTTTCATTTGCAAAGAGCATTAAACTCAGAAGCTGAGAAGGCGCTTTCTTCTAAATTAGCAGAGAATATTTGAAACTTTTATTATCAAAGTCATTTATACATGAAATTATCAGTGAAAGAATCCAGTGCCATGAATGAAATTTGCCCAGTTGCTTAGAGTTTTGCTGGGTTTTATGTTTTATAGACATATACAACTGTATGTAAAAGAAAACTGTCTTTAAAATTGGTTGATTCCAGCCTTTCTAGGAACTGTCACAAACAGTATTTTAAAAAGCAAGCAAAAAGCCTTAAATACCAAAATACAAAATATCTTATTTTATGATTACTTGATAAGACAGTAGCTAAGAAGACAGTAGATAATCTCTGTGGCATTTTAAAAAAGAAAGTGATGAGAAAAATAGCAATAGAATTTGAATATCATAAAATACTATATTTGGTTGTTGTTTATTGGGTTTTGGCAGTGTGGCAGGTGGTGGTGGTAGTAGTAGTGGTTTTGTTTTTTGAGAGGGTCTTTTTGTGTAGTCCAGACTGTTCTTGAACTTGTTATGTAGACCAGGCTGTCCTGGAACTCACAGAGATCCTCCTGGCTCTCAAGTGCTGGGATTAAAGGCACAGCCCACTGTTCCCAGCAAATACTATATTTGTAATGGATTTTTTTTAAGAAAGTGAAAGAGAGAGGTGGTGAGGACAGTGAGCCAGGAAGGCTGTCCTGGACTTTACAGTGGTGGACAGAAACCATCATGCTGAGAAAGCTAGGCCTAATGTGAACAGACTTGAGGTTGTCCCGGTCATGCCAAACTTCACACAGGCACCAAACAGCGCACCAGAACAAGTGCCCCATGGAGCCAGGCTCAAGCACCCTGCAAACTCTTGATAGTATCAGCAACACAGGTCTCTAATTGTTCTGGTCCATGTGAGCTTGTTGAGGTTTCCCTTTCAAAGGAAGGAGACCCAACCCCAGTATGAAATATTCTTCAGCTGGGACATTTTGCTGTTGCTCAGGATAAGGGTGATCCCAAGGTCTGACAGAGCAATCAGGGTCACTGCTTGCTTGAGCTCTGATTGTTGGAAACACAACCCCCTTATCACACTTAATCACCATCCACCTTGCTACCTTGGCTTTTGTGCTTGCAACCCTTGATAACACCACAATCCATGATCTCCCCTGCCCTATCAGGGAGGGTACTATGCATAGCAGCTACTGCCTCAGGAGTGGTAGAATTGTCCTGGTGTGTGGTGAAAAGGCCAGGAGAGTCTGTTGGTCACCAGCAGACAAGTCTCATGTGTGGATAATCAGTCCAGGAGGTGAAACACTCTTCAGCTGGGCTATTCTGTCATTGTTTTAGGGCAGAGTGATCCTGTGGCTTGGCATTTAGTTTGGGGATAGGACCTGGTCCAGCTCCATACTGCTGCATCCCATCCTGCCCTCATTACCTGGCCTTTTTTGCCTGCCTGGTGGCTTCCTGTCCCCGCCTCCAGCCATGTGTCTCCTAGTGGTGCTCACCTCTGATCCTTTTTGCCCAGTTCCCAGGTCTGCCTCTCTTTGCAGTGCAGTGCAGTGCAGTGAGCATGGTTCTTTCAGGGAGTGGCAGCTCCAGCCTAGCAGGTTGCAATAGAGTGGCTGGTTTGTGGTCTCAGACTCCTGGTATCCCAACTACCTCTCCCTCTCAGGTACACCTAGCTGGTATAACTTAAAGGGCTTCCATTCCCAGTGTCACTTCATTACTTGTCCCTGAGATCTGTGAGCTCGGCACAAATTTGTGGCTTTGGTCACAATGTTTTCTACAGTCATTAAAGCTTGAGTCCAAGGTTTGTACCGGGTCCACCTCCTTTAACATGTATGCTGTTTCTCCGTACCATGTGGCTCTGGATATCCACAGCAGTCTGAAGGTGATTTAGGTTCTAAGTGAGTTAGAAGATAGAAACTCTTCTAGAATATCCTCTCTACATATTTTAGTGTTTGTATTAAGCATTTAGAAAATCATTTTAACCATTTTCTCCTGTAGGAACCTCCAGAAGTTTAGTCTTTTTGGAGACATAAGTGTTGTACAGCAGCAAGGAAGTTTGTCCAGCACATACCTCAGCAGGGTAGACCCTGACGGCAAGAAGATTAAGCAGTAAGTCACAAGACATAATCTAGAATAATATTTTTTGTTTTCTAAAAGGAATATATGGGCTCAGTGGTTAAGCACTTATCCCACAAGCATGAAGATCCGAGTTCGGATCCCCAGAACCTGTGAATGCTGCATGGGCATGGCAGACTACCTGTAATTCTAACCTTGGAGACCAGAGACCAGGAATCCCCAGAGTAAGCTGCCAGCAGAGACTAGCCCTTTCAGCAAGCTCTGGTTTGCGCATGCGCACGCATACACACACACACACACACACACACACACACACACACACACACACACACACACACACACGGCGGGAGGGTTGGTAAGAGTATATGTCCTAGAAATGTCTTAACAGTGAATTTTGTGATGATTATGTGACATTTCATGGCATATGGTTTTTTTTTTAGGATAAATCATATAGCTGGCTGGGTAATTACTGTTGTATAAATTTTAGTATTTTTATGTGTTTGAGTGTTTTGCCTGTGTGTGTATGTATGTACCACTTGCATGTCTGATGCCCTCCAAGGTCAGAAGGGGGAGTTGAGGCCCCTGGAACTACAAATGGTTGTGAGCCCACCATGTGGGTGCTGGGAACTGAGAAGGAAGTTCTCCTTACTCACAATCTTGACTACTACTTGCCTTTGTTATAAAGTAAGTCATATGTCATCAGTCTGTCTTCCATAATGTTAGTTTAAAAAAATGCTATTTTCCTCAGCTAAGAAACATTTGTGCATGTTTAATGCATCTTATTTATTATATTGTAATATGAATCTTAATTGCATTTGTAGTCTGGATATAAATCAAATAATCAGAAAAAAATGTATCTCAACATTGGATACCATGTATTGCCCGTTTTTTAAAGTCGCCATTAAAACATTAGTGCTGAGTACAAGTGACATCACTGTGACATGTTTTCCTTGTAGAATTCAGCAGCTGTTTGAAGAAATACTGAGCAATAGTAGGCAACTAAAATGGCTGTCCTGTGGGTTTATGCTGGAAATAGTAACCCCAACATCGCTGTCGGCTCTGTCCAACTCGATTGCCAACTCCATGGAACACCTGAGTTTACTAGACAACAACATTCCTGGCAGCAGCACTCTTATCACTGCAGCTGAACTGGAGCGGTTTGTAAATCTGCGCTCACTTGCCCTGGATTTCTGTGACTTTACAGCTGAGATGGCAAGAGTCTTAACCGATAGCAACCATGTGCCTTTGCAGCGACTGTCTCTCCTGGTCCACAATGTTTCAGTGATGCACAAGTCTTTAGACAACATGCCAAACGATGAGCACTGGAAAGCCCTGTCACGGAAGAGCTCCAGCCTTCGGGTCTATCTAATGGTTTTTGATGTCAAAGGCGAAGACATGCTAAAGATTCTGAAACCCAGTATACCACTTGAGAGGGTTCACTTCGACAGCTACGTCACTTGCGTCTCAGGGGCTATTGTTGATCTTATATCCAGGCAGTACGACAAGTTCCTCACCCATTTTATATTGATGAATGATGTGATTGACACGTCTGGTTTTCCAGATCTTAGTGACAACAGAAATGAAGATCCGTTGGTTTTATTAGCATGGAGGTGCACAAAGCTCACTCTTTTGGCAATTCATGGTATGTGGTTTCGTTCGCTATAATTTGATATTGACATCATACCTAAAATAATGCTAGTAAATATGTCACAAATAGGGAGTCCTAACTCAACCCTGAGTGCTCTGCCCCAGTACCCCTCTAATGCTTTTCCTGCCACGGGGCATTTGATACTAATTTAGCTAAGAAAACAGATGTGTGTACGCCTGCAGTGGATATATTCACTCCATTCAGAAGATCCAAAAATGCTTAGCACAGAAGAAAGGAAAGTATGGCTTTCACATTTACAGCTTCATCTTTTAGATTTTAGTATTGATATATTTATTATATTCTTGAAGTAATGTATTGGTTAGTTACATGCTTATTTCTTAGCCATTCATCTTAGTTAAACTATTATTTGAATGGAGTTGCTATTCTGAGAAACTAAGAGAATATTTTACTTCAAAGACAGTTACAAAAATAATCTATGAAAATGTCTCACTCAGCCAGGCATTAGTGTCACACATCCATAATCCCAGCTCTTGAGAGGCTGAGGTAGGAAGAGTGTCACAAGTTAAGAGGCCAGCCTGGGCTATATACATAAGTTCTAGGAAAGCCTGAGCTACAGAATGAGAGCTTGTTTAATAAATAAATAAATAAAGCAAACAAAGAATGTCTTATGCTCTCTCTACTAACACTTTCATTGCTTTTGAAACTATTTTTATTAGCCTACAATTGTGATTTTTTTTTTTTTTAGGTTTTACTTCATAATTAGGCCATATATTACAGGTAGTAACAAGGAACAGATCCATATTAAAAATAGTAAAGGGTTTCTGGGGGAGATGTTTCAGAGAGTAATGTGCTTACAGTGCAAGTGTGGGATAGGAGTTCAGATCTCCAGAACCCACATAACAGCCAAGTAGGCTTGGTGGCCACCTCAAATCCCATAGAGAATCCCTGGGTCAAGCTGACTAGCTAAACTAGCCAGTCGAGCTCTGGTTTGATCTCAAGATCCTGCCTCAACAAGTAGAGAGCAACCAAGGAAGACACCCAACATCATCTCCTCCACAGGGAGGGATACACGTATGCACCCATACACACAAACACATGGACATAAGTGCACACTTGTAAAATACACCAAATGAAATAAAACAAGGATCAGAAACTGTCAGGTTAGCCAGGCGGTGGTAGTGCACACCTTTAATCGCAGCACTCAGGAGGCAGAAGTAGGTGGACCTCTGTGAGTTCAAGACCAGCCCAGTCTACAAAGTGAGTTCCAGGACAGCCAGTGTAACAACAGAGAAACCCTGTCTTGAGAAACAAAAAGAAGAAGAAAAAGTCAGGTTATTTAAGTTAATCTAAACCAGCTCTTTTAAAGCTTTTCTCCTTTCAAATGTTAGAAGTAAGGTTTGCCCATCAACTGTCCCCCTTATCTTTTCCCAGAGGTGACCTCTGTTCTGAAGCTGATATGTATTCTTATTACTGTTTGCTTCTGACAATGAACAGTTACCTTCAAAGTTCAGGTGTCATGACTTTGGATGGTGAGACACCATAGGAAATGATTTTTACAATGCAAATTTCCAGTTTACTATGTATTGTTAATAGATACTTATGTAGGTAATAAAATTTGTTCCTGTGATACATCATTATCCTAAGCTAAAAATGTATTTATATATTTTAAATGTCTTATATTTGCTGAATGAAATACCAGCGTAAGATTATACATCACTTAACAGCTAACCACTCCCAGTGGTATTCTTAGAGACAGTATCAAACTCCTAGGTAGTCATGTTTCTTTTATTCTCAGTGTGCATTAAGGGGAATGGACCAAGATGGTGAAATACAAATGTGAAGCTTCTCAAGAAGCACTTACTGAGGACAAGACTAACTTATCAGAGACAAAATAACACAGGAGAGAATGACAAAGTTGCCTTCTGCTTATCTTTAAGGTTACACCGTGTGGGCACACAACCTCATTGCCATTGCTCGTCTTCGTGGCTCTGATCTAAAAGTGCTTCAAGTCACCGAAGAAAGCATTGATTTTGACCAAGGTGAATTAGCCGACCAGGATGTGGATCCAGTGCATAACCTTATTGAGCAGGTATCCCTGGGCCTTAGTCAACCTTGGCATGCAGTCTTGGACATTGAATCACTCAGTGTCTTCACTGAACCAAATCGTCATTTTTACAGAGAGATGCAAAGCTTCAGCGAAGACATTTAGCTTTTTTAAAATGTATAATTCCTGTGGCTACATATGCAAGTAGGGTCCCATTATGTTTTTTTTCAGTAGTGTAAATTAATCCTTTTGTGCTGTGTTTAATCAGTATTAGCTTTATAGAATTATATATGTATATTCTACTTCTTGATCAAAGAACGTAGTCGGGTATTGGTTTTAGAAGTTCAAAGTGACACTGTATAGGGCTTTCACGGTTAATAAGATTGTTACCAAACCTTAAGGACATACAGCCAATGATTATCTGAGGTTGCTGGCTAACTTTGTTTTTCACTGAGTTACTCTGCCTTTTTGACATTTTTATTCTTTGTTTGTCAGAATCCAGAGCTCAGGAGCCAAATATTTTTATACGTATATATCTATATATAAATATCCATAGCCTGGTGGATTTGTATGCAATGCACTGCATCTATGTATTCTGATAGCATCTCATTGATTTTGGTTTGAAATAGAAGGGAAGATAGTATCCCAAATGAGTTATCTTTAACAGAAAGCTGAGTTTAACTTTCATTACCAATGTAATAATTGATATTGCCAATTACCATTCTGAATTTCATATAGTATAAGTTAGACCTTGCTTAATCCCTTTTTAAATGCATTTACATAAAAATGAACACTCAAATTGCTGGATTTTTTTTTTCTTTTTTCATCTGTTACATTCAAGTTAGCTTCTTTAGCCCAGATTTCAAAACAGTGGAGGAAGAAAGGAACCATATTCCAGGGAAACCTCTGAGGCTAAGTCTAAGCACAGAACTGTAAACGCACAGGCTTGCAGACCAACATTAGTCGTGAAATCCCTAACAAGTCACTGGATTTTCTCTGTCAGCGCACGTGTCAGCTGCCAAAGAATAGATTTACATGAAGAAGTGCCCACATGCTGGCAGGGGCTGGCCAGCTTTGGCCAACCGGATACTGCTAGATTGTAATATTTAAGGTCGAATTTCGACCTGTGGTACACAGCTGTGCTGTGGCTCAGTCAGCAACCTCAGAACTCTGAAAAAAAAGAAAAAAAAGAAAAAAAAAAACATGCACCTGTTTCACTGTGAATAGTGAATGTAAAGGAAAGAAAGGAAAAACCAAAAGCTTGTTCCATCACAGGTATGAGCTGCTTTGATACATGAAGAACATTCCATGAAGTATGTTTTAAAACCTTGTTATATCTGAGAGGCTTTAAAAGCCAATTTAACTGTTTCAGGGCAACCGCGGTACAGACGTGGTCTCTGTGAGACTTCCACCTGACCCCAGTTTTAAGTGGTACGAATGTTGTGCATTTAATGTTACGGACAGTCTGCAATAATAAAGTCAGTAGCCAACGTGGGTGCCCAGCAGTGCTGAGACCTGGCTGCTCTATTGTAAGCTTTGGAAACACGATTTATGCAACAGATGTCCAGATATGATTCTATTTATGGAAAAAGTTTATATGTTTTACAAATGGTTTTACCATCTTATATTAAATGACCTTTTGACAGGTGTGCACTGTTTTGTCTCCAGTGAGCACATACCATGCGGATTTTATATGTACATCAGTAGTGTGAATCCACTGGCACAGTGTGTGGAAATGCCAGATGTGGTGAGATTTTATCTTGTATATGTGATCAGATAAAATAACTCCTGACAGAAACTGTAAGGAAACCAGCTGAATGTTTGACCTGATGACTGATGTTGTATGGTTTATGTTAAATGTATATTCTTTTAATCAATGAATAAAGCATTAAAAAGTGACCAGTGTAATGTATTATTATTATATATGAGACACCAAAAGTGTCAATGTTTAAATAAAAATATTAGGTTGCATAGTTTAGAGAGTTGTAATTTTTTCACTTTGAGAAAAGGCAAGCTTAAAAACAGACACTAAGCCAAGCACTCCTATAATCCCAGGTCTTGTGAAGTGGAGATGGGAAGATCAGAAGTTTAAGGTCAGCTTTTTCATACTTTTCTTTTACTGTGACAAAGCACCATGACCAAGGCATCTTACATAAGAAACCATTTAATTGAAACTGCTTACAGTTTGAGAGGGTTAAAGTCCATGATGGTGGAGGAGAAGCATGGCGACAAGAACATCTGAGAACTCATATCTTGATCCATAAGTAGGTAGAGAGAGAGCTAAGCATGGCACAGGTCTTTTGAAACCTCAAAGCCCCCATTTTAGCTATTGTTCTAGTGCTGTGAAGAGACACCATGACCAAGGCAACTCCTATAAAGGAAAGCACTTACTTGGGGGCTTGCTCACAGTCTCAGAGGCGTAGTCCATTATCATCATGTGGGGAGAATGGTGCTGAAGAAGCAGCTAGCTGATAACTTTACATCCTGATGCTCAGGCAACAGGCCAGACGCGGGTTTTTGAAACCTCAAAGCTCACCCGCAGCAGCAAACCTCCTACAAGTGCACACCTACTAATCTCACCAAACAGTCTACTAACTGAAGACTAAGCATTCAAATATATGAGTTTTGGGGGCCATTCTCATTCAAACCACTATACCCACCCTCAGTGACAGGCCACACCTCCTAATTCTTCCCAAACAGTTCCACCAACTGGGCATCAAGTAGTCAAACATATGGGCCTACGAGGGCCATTCTTATCCAAAGCACTAGAGTCATCTGCTGACTGATTAACATAAAATCCCAGTGTAGTATGGATTTAGCGTACATTATCGATCTGGCAAACTTAAAGGTGCTTCTTATTTTCTAAGAAGTCCTTTATCATGTGCAGAAATAGTTACCACTGTTAAGTACTTGCTAAGTCCCTATTGCTGCTTCTTAATGTGATCTCCATTCTTGGGTCTTGAGATAAACAGTTTTCATTCAAGGGGAAAGAAAATGACTTGCTTTTTTGCATCGTTCCTTTCTTTGTTCCAGACACTGACTCTTCACTGTTTCCTCTTGGAGTTACCTAGTGCCTTTTGATTCCTTATTTCTTAGACACATCCGGTGCCTTTGAGTGACTCAGCATATTTGTGTGCGTAAAATGTATGTGTGTGTATGAAAAGGGAAAGACTGTTAGTAAAGAAGATTGGCATCCGGGTGAAGGGGTAAAGCACTGAACTGAGGGCTCAGCTTCTGAGTTCTGGCTGTACCTGCTTCACCTAGCAAGCTCTTTGTCAGTTTCCTTATCTCCCAAATAAGAACAGGACTTGGCTGTCTAATACGCTTCCCTTTAAAAAAAAAAACAAAAAACTATCAGCTGTTTTTAGTTTAACAGCTTGTAGACAGATAAGATAATCTTTTTAGAAGAGTGAATATTTTCAACATAGTCACCTAAACTGCTTGTTCTATAGGACTAAGAGTACACCTTAATGATAAGGTGTTTCCTTAGCATGTGCAAAGGCCCTGGCTCCTTCCCTGCACTGCCAGAAAGACAAGAACCAACAGAACAAATAAAACCGTTTTTCCCTATCTCCCACCACCCTGGGAGTAAGGAGTTTAGGGAGCCTGCAGGGTGGGACTGGGAAAGACTGCTTATGGTTGAACACATGTAGAAACTGGCTTGGATGGGCTTAAACAGTAAACCAGAGAGGCTCTTTATGAAACCAGTAACAGCCGTGTTCCTGGAGTAGCATGCCAACAGATGTAATAATATGCAGGGGCCACACTACAGTCATTGCCTCCAGCCTTTTTTTTCACATTCTCAAACAGAAAATACCATCCAGCATACTGACACACACTGGAAGGAATTGGATTCCCTACCCACTCCCCACCAATATCCTATAACATTTGCGTTTTCTTTATAATTACATAATAAAATGCATTTTTTTAATAGAACTTATTTTACATTTACCTCCATTAAGTGCCTGCCACAGTAAGTGTGTAGCGGTCAAAAGACAATTTTCAGGGGTTGATTCTCATTGCACCCTGTGAGTCCCAAGAATCAAACTCAGATTGTAAGACTTGGCAGCAGGTACTTTACCTTACCCAGTGAGCGATATGGCTCTCGTATAGAACGTTCAAATACAATCTTGTCGATTGTCAACCTCTTCAAAGATTCAATAAGAAACACCCAGGTAAGATTCTGGCTAAAGCTAACAGATTCAGATTAGTTCTGGTCACCTAATACACATGTAGCACAGACTAATTTACTGATAATACATACCGCCAACAGTATACCTCAAGTCTTCTCAGTACACCCACAAAGTAACCAATGTGTGGTGGTATGTTAATTAGCTTGATTGTGCTAATTATCTCTCAGTGTATACATATATTACAACATATTATACACATGAAATATGTACAAACTTTTTTTTTTTCTTGAGACTGGGTTTCTCTGTAGCCCTGGCTGTCCTGGAACTTGCTGTATAGACGAGACTGGCCTTGAACTCACAGAGCTGGTTTCTGCCTCCAAGGTGGGATTATAGGGGTGTGCCACCACCGCCCAGCATATAGGAACTTGACAGTCAAGTCTCATTCAAGTTTTAAATGCAACTACAGCTAACATCATATTTCAGTTTAGAGTGTCACTGTTGTTGGAGTAAGCTTGTTTGAGGCGGACATTCTACGAAGGATCCACAAGTCAGTAGAGATGGGTGAGTAGTCAGTCCCTCAAGGGTGCCACGCTCAAGAGCCTTTCACACTTCCCTTTAGCTCATAGTTCAGATGCCTGTTAATCAGTTTCTCAGTCTGCAGTGTCTGGGAGCAGAGAGCAGTGACTGAAAGGCTTAGGGGTCATGTACCTAAAAGTGCACACACAGCTCATCCGGCCACTCCTGCAGACTTGAGCATGCTTGTCCAAGCTGGAAATAAAGGGTATTGGCAATCACTTGTGAGGATTAAGTCAATATAGAGATATTGCATTGTGTTAGTGTTAGTTAACTTCACCCCTGTGACTGCAATACCCAACAGAACTAATACAAGGAAAGAGTTTGGTCCCAATCCAGTTCCTACTTCTGCCTACTAAGCCCCATGCTCCCACATCAGCACCACCAGCCAAGGATCGGGTGTTCAGATCATTGGGCTGGGGCACAGCTCAGCGGCAGAGCACTTGCCGCTGTCCCTACTATCCAGTTCCCAGTACTATGACAACAAAGATTCAAAACATGAACCTGTGAGGGAGATTTAAACTACAGCAATGTTCATAATACATGTAGGGAATTAAGCATTTAACATATTTTAGAAACATTTACACACAAGATGGTTAAGTCCGTGTTTAAAAGAACAGGCTTAATCGACAAATCTCATTTAAGTGAATTCTGAAGAAATGCTGGTAAAGTTCACTAGAAGTGCCATATGATACCCACGAATAATTTTACTGTGTGAAGCATTCAAGAACGTGTTCTCTTATTCCATTCTCGCAGCAACCTGGAGAGTCACTATCATGTCATCTACATGAGCAAAGTGAAACACAATGATCTTGTCCCAATTTCAAAGCCAGTAAACGAGAATGGAAACCCAGGCAGTCAGACAGGCCCTAAGTTGTATCACCCTCTCTTAGTTTTTTGAGACAGGGTCTATGTAGCCCTGGCTGGCCTGAAACTCCTACACAGAACACGCTGGCCTCCAACTCATAGATAGCGGCTTTCCTCTGCCTCTCTAGGAATAAAGCCTCTGCTGGGATTAAAGGCACGTGCCATCATGCCCAGCCCCTTCCTGCCACTCTTAAGGCCTGCAAGTACACTGCTGGTTGAGCAGATAGTACTGTTTTTCCACTTAGTTGTTAGACCATATTCAAATTCATAGGCCAGTGCTCTCCATCTTGAAGCGCATTATCTGCCTGGTGTGATTGTGTCTATCACTAATTCTACTGAATCCCAAGGCAAGAGGAAACTGTAGGAGCATGAACTTACATCTAATACAAAGTATGTGTGAAGACATGGTGGAAATGTAACTATGCTACGTAGGTTTATGCTTTTATTCTGGTTTTAATAAGAAAAAGTCATACAGTTGGTATGTGGTCTGCCTACTGTTAGCTATAAAATTAGAACAGGTGATACCTTGCACAAATACTTGTGAACCAGACAGATGGAAGATATTTATTGAAGGCTAGTTGATCAACATAGTTTTGTTAACATATAACTGATCTTGTTTTCCTTTAAATTATTAAATAAACTATTTTGGTACCTTATCAGGTTGTAGGTTGTTCTCTAAGGAAATTAAATTTTCTTTTGACTCAGTGTAGTCCTTGAAAACATGTTAATAACTAGACTATAATTTTATTAAAATACTAAACAGAAAAGTGAGACTTTAAGATTTCCTTGAGTTGATGCTAAAATAAAACATACTGTATGAATAAACTATTGGAAAATGTAAAGTTAACACAGTAATTTGGGAAATAATCACATGGGACTTAAATACCAAATCAGTAAAATGGGAGTCGCTAACTGCTTCTGAAGAGACTGGGTGCCTGATCCAGAGGAGGGAATCTATGTCTAGCAGAGGAAGCCTGGTCGAGAGTCTGTGGCTTTGGAGCACATAGACCACAGATGCTCATCCACAGGAGGGAATGCAAGTCTGGTGGAGTACACATGGTCAAACTCCCAAGGCTGGGCAAGTCCTAGAAATCAGCTGTTGTTTTGCTCAGTGGACATGATTTGCCATATGAACATCAAATTACCTTCCAAATAGTTACATTTATATCTACAGGTTAGTGCTGCTGTCCACTCTGCTTAGAGAATCTCCCATTTACAGTGGGTAGCAGTACCCACAGAGACTCGTGACTGGTCAAAATGGTGAATGGACTGCTAAATGCTCAGCCATCTATATTATCCCTTCCAAAACTTGGAACGTCATAGAAGGGTGGAAGAGGGTGAATGTAAGAGCTGGAGGAGGGAGTGGAGTTAGGTGGAACACTTGTCTTCAGAGCATGACTGTCCTATCTAATCCTGAGTTGAACTGAAGTCACTACGAGAGGTACGAAAACCTTTCAGAGCTGATTGATATAAACACACTGTACAAATTCAACATGAGACTACATGACATGCCATTTGTTAGGTTAGTCATGAAATTAGAGTCAAAACTAGCTCAAGTTCAAACAGTCAAGAGGTCATCTTAATGTCTATAATCCCAGGCACTGCCTTACCTGGATGCTTTAGAACATGCAGGTCACCTGTAGCACCATTCAAGAAATATTAATATTCCTGTTTATTGGAGAATTAACAGAATTTACAGAATTTAAACACTGGGTTATTTCAAGTACTAAGATGTCAAATTTCCCCAAATGCTGTTTTTGGTGGTTTGTGCTGTTCATAAAAATGTAGACATTTTTCCCATTACCTTTGCTACATCAAAATGCTCATGAATCAAACCTGAAAGGTGAAGTGGCTTTAGTTCATCCGGAAGGTCTCATGGTGCATCCTTTTGAGCTTCAGTTTTGGGTCTAAAAATCGAATTCAAAAGACCTGCTTCCTAAGGCTGCATCTAAAACAAAATGAAAATCCCAGCTGCAACTTCTTTAGAGTTATTTTGAAAAGTATGAAACATCAGATGCAAAAATAAGTTTCACCTAACATCCAGAGACATAGAAGCTGGTAGGAACCCAGGTTTCTACTTCATCCTCATGTTACAGAAATTTCTCTCCTACACTTAGCCAGCTCCCCGGTGACCTCTGAGCTCTGGCAGGAAGAGGGCAAGTTCTTCCATTGCCTGTTACTTGGATGCAAAGCAATTTCTCTAAGGATAAACATCTACTGGCTCTAGTTAACCAAGACATCTATCTGCTTCACAGGGTTTCTGTATAAAGGAATTAAGTCATTTTTATTACACTTATAACCTAAGATTTTTCTGATGTGTCTGTGTGTGTAATTTTTTTTTTTTTTTTTTTGAGAATAGGGTTTCTCTGTTGTAACTCTGACTGTCTTAGAACTCACTCTGTAGACCAGGCTGGCTTTGAACTCACAGAGATCTGCCTGCGTCTGCCTCCTGAGTGCTGGGATTAAAGGAATGTGCCACCACTGCCCGGCTGTTATAGTTTTTTTCCAAATAAAGGCTTTTCTTTTTTTTTTTTTTTTCCAAATAAAACGAATCACAGGGTGGAGAGTTGGCTCAGAATTTAAGAGCATTCACAGCTCCTGTAGAGGACTCCAATTTGGTTCCCAGCAGCCATATCAGGTGGCGCACAAATGCCTATAACTCCAGTTCCAAAGGATCCAACAGCCTATGGCCTCTGCAAGCACCTGCACACACACAGTATACATCAGCTCAGACACACATCTGTATATATAAAAAAAAATGTAGCAATGATACTGACGATCAAGTGCTGACCGTGATAGCATTAATATCTACAGTATTTGGGACCTTGGTGATTATTGGTGATATCATTACAATTTAGTTGTTTCTAGGTTGCTCATCTTTACCATTGTTTTTCTTTCAGTTGGTTGACTGGTTTTTAAGAGTCCCACCATTTAGCCCAGGCTAGTCTCAAACACCCGATCCTCCTGTTTTAACCTCCCTAGTGCTGGCCCCACTGGCTGTTTTAAATTATTTCCTTATTATTCTGCAAACTGACAGTGATATGTCCAAGTGGGAACTTTAATGCACTTTGCGCTCACATTGCTTCTGCAGTGTGAGTCTTCCTAGGAATGCCACCCTCTTCTGGTCACCCTGTGGCATTCCTTCAAGGCTCAATACTCAATGGACTTTTCATTCCATCTTTGATGTCTCTTAACCTCAAACCTGATTCTTACCTCCGAATCTCTGCATTGTTCTTTAGTAATTCCCTAAGCGACTGAGGTACAGCTTCTGCCAAGTCTCTCAGAGATGTTCCCCTTTATTTTTAGTACTCCTTTAGGAAAGAGTCCTAGCTTTCTGCTTGGCCACTCTACCAATTCAAATACCCAGTGCCAGAAAAGGGAGAGTCTGCTAAGACTTAAACAAACAGACAAATAAATAAATGCTCATGTTTGAGATTATAGGACTAAATACCACATGGCCTGAAGATGCTTCACCTGTTGGAAAGGCAGTACCCCCGAGGAGGAACTACAAGGAAAGCAGAGCGAGGAGCCCAGCTGGAGACTGGCTTCTGGTAACAGCAATTATGCCATTGCACACAATGGATATCTTTGAAATTCTTACACAAAGAAATAAATATTCCATTTATTTTCTCAAACCAGGTTAAATCACATTTTTGTCTCTTACAAAGAAGACACCACTTCCACTCCACCTCATAACATATACTAAGTTTAACTGGTCTTCAAAGCCTGTTTCTAGGGCTTTTAAAATTAAAACTAAATAAAAATCCTTTTTCTAACACTACTACCAAATTCTGTGAAAACAGCTATGAAAAAAACAGGTGGTTTAAGTTGAGAAAATTATAGGTCTAAAGATGTTTTCAAACAGGCTTACGGTAAACTTGGAACTACTACTGCAGATACAAAAATTACCAACAAAGTTCACAAAACAATTTCATAGTTTCTAATCCTACCTACAAATAAACTTTTAAAAGTCTTTCTTTTTAATAAACCTGGTACAAAGAATGTGATTTTTTTTTTTGACCCAAATTCTGGTAACATATTCCTAAAATCCACAAATACAGAAAAAGTTTATGCATAAAGATAGTACACTATCTTCAATTTTGTAACTGTGTACGTGTATTGGGGGGGGGGGAAGTGGTGCATATGTGTGGGGGTGCTCAAGGAAGCCAGAGGCATCAGATCCCATGGAACTGGAGTTACAGAAGGTTGTGGGTAACCCCACATGGACACTGAGAACCTAATTCGGGCAATCTGCAAGCACAGACTGTGCCCTTAGCAGCCAAGCCACCTCTCCAGCCCTAGCTTCAAGTTTTTTTTTTCTTTTTCCTTTTTTGCTGTCCTAGAACTAGCTCTATAGACATCCTGGCCTCGAACTCAGAGATCTGTCTGCCTCTGCCTCTCGAGTGCTGGGATTAAAGGTCAGACCACAAAATGCTGCTTCTTTTTTTAAATAATTTTATGTGTGTAGGTGTTTTGTCTGCCATGCCTGGTGCATTTGGAGGCCAGAAGAGGTCATTGGATCCCCTGGACCTGGAGTTTCAGAGGGCTGTGAGCTGCCATGCTGGGACCCAAACCCAGATCCTCTGGAAGAGCAGCCAGTGTTCTTAACTGCTGAGCCACCATCTTTCCAGCCCCAAATACTTTACTTCTGAACTATTGAACTACTGGTACAGGTAAAAAGACTAATTTACGGAACCATGTTTATGGGAAACTGGCTAGTTTTATTATTATCAATGCCAAACAAGACTTTAAATCAATTAAAATTTATTTGGTTAAACATAAAGTTACTTTTACCTTTTACATTTGTCTACAACCATGGTGAATACATTCCTGGTATAAAGACACAGCCTTTTGAGTTTAAGATATCCCAACTGTTAAGATTACATGTATAAAACTACCATAATTACTGATGAGGTAATCAAAGTAAAATAGTTATACTATCTAGAAAATAAAATGAAAATAATTTACTCATAAGATTCATATTTAAATCATCTTTATTTACAAAATACTATCCTGAGAATAATTCCATTAAGCTTCAATTTGAGCAAAAATGTGATCACATAAGTAACAGCAGTTACTTAAAACGAAAATGAGAAGAAAATGACTGCCGACAAGACCACCCACCCCCGTCAGGTCTCCTGCGCTCCGGGAGGTTCGCCGGCAGGTTCATTTGAAGGCGGAATCAAGTCTGGGGGGAGCTCACTTCTACTTTCAGGGTGGGGGGGGGGGGGGGGAAGAACCCGGCTCTTGGGGGTAGGTAAGGTGGAAAACCCCTTGGTGCATACACATTTCTCCCTGTTCAAAGAGATTAAAAGGACAATTGGAGATTTGAACCTTGCACTGCACACTTGTTAAGCCACTAGTTCCAGTAGCTTCTGATATTCAAGTACTCACCCCAGAATACTTGATCTCACAAATTAATTTTGACATTGAAAAATGTATTTCTTCAACTACATAGGATCGGTAAGATCATTAATTTCAGGTATGTTTGTTCTACCTTAGCAGTTACACAAGATTTCAATACACTCAAAACTTACTATAAAAGTTTTTCAATGTAATAAGATTTTCAAACTTTAGATCAGTAATTCTGACTTAATATTCTACTAAAAATATTTCCTGTAATACCAAGGACTACCTTAAAACTTCCTGAATAAAATGCATTTGATTCACCTTGAACTTTAAAACTAGAGATGAGGTCAGCGAACTACTTGGGACAACTAAGCCACTTCTTGTCTAGCACTTGAAAACATGATTTATTATGTAGAAACCTGTGGCTCCAAATGCTGTAAAAGCAATAAATTACTTCTATTTTAAAATGGAAGAGTATGAAGGGATTTCAGTAAGTTCAATAAATAACCAAACATGATTTTAGATTTTTAAATAAATTTGATCACATGGGAACTATTTATGAAAAAGACTCTAAAACACTTTATTCAGTAATCTTAAGACTAAAATATAATCATTTTAACCAATGGCCACAATAAATTTCTATCAAATGAAATACACATAATTTTCTTAAAACTGCTTGTAAATTCAGTGATTTTTCTAAACTATCATAATACAGTTAAAATTCCAGTAGCTAAGGTGGATGAAGGTGCTGCTGGACTGTGAGCCATAAAAACCCTTTCCTCATTCTGGTCAGTGTTTATCACAGTAAGAGGAACAAAACTAAAAGAAAAGCACAGATAAACTTCAACACACAATCGGACTTTTAAAAAGCCTACCTGGGAATGGAGGAATTGGTGGGCCAGGGAAGTCCCTTGGTGGAAAATAATCTCGAGGAGCCACATACATGTTTCCTGGAGGAAGAGGGGGGAAGGGGCCCCTTCTCATGAACTGGCTCCTTGGATCCACTGGAAACAATGGGTCTCTGACTGGAGGAAATAGTGGAGGAACGAAACCACGGCCAGCTGCTTCTCGGTCAGCAGGGAGAGGAGAATCAGGCACGTTTGCATTCTGTAACAGATTGACAGCCAGCACTGAGTTCAATGACATGGTTCACAGCTCCTTTCCAGGGACAATTAGGCATACAAGAAAGTATGTAGGCACCCATGCCAAAAGCCGTCTGTGACATTCTAGAAAGCTGCTGAACAGACTTGGTTTTCCACATCGGAATACAAGCTGCTTTTGGCTATGATAAATACTTTTACTAACTCAACAGAAAGCTTTAAGCATGGTGTAATAATCTACCTAGCTCACACTAAAACACAAGTACAGTTCAAGCATATCAAAACAGTATCAAAGACACACGCAAAAAGAAAATGTTAAGATACTGGTATTTTCAAAATGATCAGGCAGGCAGTGGTGGCGCACACTTTCAATCCCAGCACTTGGGAGGCAGAGGCAGGCAGATCTCTGTGAATTTGAGACCTCTCTGGTCTACAGAGTGAGTTCCAGGACAGCCAGGACTACATTAAGAATCCCTGTCTCAAAAAAACAAAACAAATAAAAAAACCCAATCAAAATCAATGTTTTATTTTTAAACAAAAATATATTTTAACATTCAAATAAAAGTTCAAGAAAGAAAATCTGAAATGTGTTCAGCTAATAAAGAAGCTCTAAAGCCATCTAAAAGTTGTGTGTGTGTGTGTTTTTTTTTCTTTTCGAAAATGGGAACTGTTAGGTTTCTTGTTTTGTTTTGTTTTTTTGGTTTATTTCTCTTTTTTTAATATGTTTGTTTATTTTATGTGTATGAGTGTTTTGCCTGCATGTATGTCTCCATGCCATGTACATTCAGTATGCTCAGAGGATAGAATAGGGCTTCAGATCCTTTGGGACTGGAGTTAATGGTTGTGAGCCACCATGTGTGTACTAGGAATCAAAGCCTAGGAAATCAAATCAAATCTCTAGGAGAGGAGCCAGTGCTATAAACCTCTAAACCATTTCTCCAGCCAATTATTTGACTTTTTTGAGAAGACCTCCTTATGTGGCCCAGACTGGCTTTGAACTCATGATCCTCCTGCCTCAGCCTATAGAAATGCTAGGATTACATACACCACCAAAACCTGGCTTATGATTTGAACTATTTCACCATAGGTTATAAGCCAGAAAAGAAACAGTGATAATGCTAAGTAGAAGTATATTTTATTAATATCTTGATATCACAAAGTAGATTAGCTCTAGCCTTATTCTAGTAAAACTAAGAAACTGGTTATGGATACATGGGTAGAATTCAATTTCCAATACTTACACCAAGATCATCTTTGGTATCATTTCTACTGGATTCCATTTCTGAGGATACTGGCCCATCTAGACACAAAGGTTAAAACCAGTAAAAATTCATGAATTCTCACTTCATTCCTAGACCATTTCCAGGTCCAAATGACACTGATATTTCCCCCTATTCCTGCTGACACAGGAGAACAACTTGACATGAGTATTCCATATTAGGGTCCCAAGAGCAGCCAGAGGCCTGTAGAAATTTCAGTAGAGCAGACATTCTTTTGCAGTGTGGTGATGACTCTCCAGCTGGTTCCTAGGCAACCTTGCTGCAGCAGCCTCATAAGGGAACATCTGGGCAGCACCCCACTTCCTATTTTCTCTGTTCACCCTCTAGCATATACTATATGCTTTTATGAAAGTAGACTTGTGGAACTCAATGAATGCACAATGAAAATTTGAACTAATTTTCTGAATTTTATTCTTTCCTTTATGTTGTGTACTTGGATAGCTACAGTACATACACATGTTTCCCGACTTCAGTGGATAGTTGAGTAGTTGAAGAGGTCCCGACAAACATTAAATCTACTAAATATGAAATGATTAAATAAGATAACTGATTAAGAACATAACCCAAATTCTTTTTCTGTAGTCTTTTCCACACCCATTGACATCTGCCTGCCTAATATCCTTGACTGCTAAACAGGATATATGTAAGGGACTGAAAACACTTGAGAAGTTAGCTATGGAACAGAGTCGAGTTTACTATCACAGAGAGAGAGAATAAAGCCTTTCTGTGGTACCCAAACTAACGTTCAACACATGCCTGTTGTTTAGATGACATGCCTGTAATATGAGACAATAAAAAAGGGCTGGATAGATGGCTCAGTGGTTAAGAGTACTGGCTGTTCTTCCACAGGACCTGTGTTCAATTCCCAGCACCCACACAGCAGCTCACAACAATCTGTAACTCCAGTTCTAGGGGAGCTGATGCCCTGTTCTGGCCTCCTCCAGCATGCATATGATACACAGAAATACATGCAGGCAAAACATCCATACACATAACATAACAATAAATAAAATCTTTAAAAAAAAAAAAAGACAACAAGAAATATAAAGACAGGAAATTCAGAATTTTCCTTTAAGAGCTATCTGAGATAGTTATTACATTAGCCTTTTGTTCAACTCCCAGTCCTCTAGACTACCACAATTACTTAATCTCTCTCTCTGCCTCTCTGTCTCTGTCTTTCTCTCTCTCTCTCTCTCACATACACACACACATACACACACACACAATTTCTTACCCGCTTTATCCAAAGAAGACATATTATAATTTCTGAGTTCTGCTGGTCCAGAGAGTCTACCAGAATTAGGATAAAATCTATCTTGCCTTTGTAAAGCTGGATCAGAATATGGTTGGCCTATAAAATATAATTTTTTAGAGTATCTTCATTAACATAAATGAAAGTGTAGTTTACTTATGCTTACATTGAACTTAGACATTTCCACTATATCCAAAAATTAAAAAAATAAAATCTGTGACCTATATTATTGGTAGGCACTAGCCAACTATTTGGGAAAAGTTGCATTTACTTTGCTTTTGTATTAAACAACTAGGATACTTTAACAAATTAGAATTTGAAAGCTTCAATTCCTCTGTATATGTAAGTTAAATCCACACATGAAATGCTGAAACAGGACAATTTAGAATACATGAAAAGAGAATTTAACTAAATCCATTTCACCTTCAAATTAATCATAGTACCACACCCACAAGTCAAAGAAAATGCTGAAGAAGCTACTCAGCAAAGAAGGAAAAGCAGAACAAGAGAGCAACAGTTACACCTGCTACCAAGGCAGAAAGTAATCCAGAAATCTCTGTGGTCAATTTTTCACTATCTTCAAATTTTTGGGTTTTAGCATTCATTCCAAACGGAAGGAAATATCTAACTCAACAGAAGGCTCACAGCTCAGAGGAAGGACATCTGCACAGAAACTGTGAGACCGAAACAGGAATAATATAACTTGCAAGTTAAGACTTCTATTTGTAGTTAAGAGCAAGTTCCTGTTTCTTAGATCTGATGTAACCTGCAAAAATTGATTTTACTTACACTAAACTCGCAGCCCCATTCACATGATGTATATCCTTTTCTTTGTTCTTTCTCTCTCATTGTATTTTTCTAAAAATGTCTAACAGCCAACTATCTCCCCTCTGTAAACACTTATCTCTCCCATAAAAGAGACCTCAAGAGGCCATCAGGGGCTGCTCTCTAACATCCCAACTGAGGGAGCAGCAAAAGGCTGGCCAGTCCCAGTGTACCTCTAAAATAGAGCTTGCTTTAATCAGACAGTCGTGGGTTTGGTCTTTCTCCTCTAAATCCTCAGGTTTAACAACACAAGTTTGTACATAAACTTTAACACAAGGGCCTCTGAAGCCTCCTTCAGTCACAAGAGTCAGTTAGGATAACAAAATGGTAATAACTCTTAACACCTTGTAGAATTTAACACTTTGGAAACAATTACAAATAATCTATTTCACTCGAGAGGTGACAGCAGACTTTACTGAGTACAGTATGCATATATCAACTCCAAAACTCTGGAGAGAGACAAGGACGCTGAACAGTGTGGCTTTCATTATGTGTCCTAGTAGTTTTATGTCAACTTGACACAGAGTCATCTGAGAGGAACCGCAATTGAGAAAATGTCTCTATAAGATCAGGCTGTAGGCAAGTCTGTAAGGCATTTTCTTAATTAGTGATTGATGTGGGAGGGGCCAACTCTTTGTGGGTGGTGTCATCCCTTGGCTGGTCATCCTGGGAGCTGTAAGAAAGCAGCTGAGCAAGCCATGGGGAGCAAACCAGTAAGCAGCCCTCCTCCATGGCCTCTGCCTCCAGGTTCCTGCCCTGTGTGAGTTCCTGTCCTGACTTCCTTCAGTGATGACTAACAAGTGGAGATGTAAGCCAAACATGGTGTTTCACCACAGCAACAGTAACCCTAAGTAAAATACTATCCTACTACAGTATCAACAAACAGCAGAAACTTGCCCTCTATGGCCTCACTCCTTGAAATCGTTAATAGCTATGCCGCTCCTCATCTGACTTAACCACATGGGATTCCCCTGGAACATCTCTCCTGCACAAAGCCAAGGAAACCACTATATGAAACAGAGTCAACGGAGAAAATTATATTTAATGAGCTCCCAGGAGTAGGAAGATGTTGTTGTGGGATATTTTATAGTTATGGGATTACTCCTGTATGCTGTTCTAGGGGGTGCTTCCTGATGCCTTGCAGCATGTCAAGAATTCACATCCTACCTGTTAACACCTCTGTGCTAAAAACAATGGAGTAGTCACCCAGATCTCCATATGAACAGGCCATTTGTTTACCTTAATGCAGATGAAGGTTCCCTATCACCATCAATGGTCTGCAGCCTGGTGATCAGAGAAGACTCTGACTCACCCCCAAGCTTGGACACCTGCCACTGGAATAGGGGACATGTCTGCTGGCAGACCTTGAGAAGTGTTAGGTTCCATTCATTTGTACAATGAAGGCCAGTGTGAAGAGAGGAGTTTTGAATGAATAAAGCACCTAGGGGCTGAAGCAGAGGGAGGAGGAGAGATGGGGGGAGGACCAAGAGAGCAGTGTGAGGAAACAGAGGTGAGATGGCCTGAGTTCTCTGCCTAAGCTACCCGGGTATTGCATACCTGAGAGTTGTCATGGCTCATAATTAATCTCCGTCGCATTAATAAATAATACTTTAACAAGATGCGACTAAGGAAAGTTCTAAAATTTCTGAAGAGAAGGGTCATTTATACCACCTTTCCAATCTTAGCAAAGAGCTGTCTCAAAGCATCAGAATTAGTCCCATGAAAGAAAAGGGCTAACAGCAAGCCTTACCTCTAAACAGATTGCCCCTTTTCCTTCAAACATGAGATTAATTAAACAGAAGGATGAAGTGGGGAAAACTTGAAAACTTAACTCATCATTAATCAGGTCTCAAGAGACCACATTAGAATTATTTTGCTTTTAATATACATCAAAATATCAGAAACTCAGTTCATTCTTGCACAAAATACATACATACTGCCCTCCACTGACAAAAGCAATCTGTTCCTTAAATCCAGGGCCTATCATGTGGCAGGTACTGAGCAATAAAATGTTGGTCTCGATATTGTATATGTTCTTAGAGTTTAATGGTAGGAAATCAGTAAGTATAATGTGGCTGATCTTTTTAGCATTCGTTTAGTGTGCATGTGTACTGTCGTGGTATGAGTTTAAAAGACAACTTCCAGAAGCCAGTTCTCTTCCACCTACAGTTCCAAGGGCTGCAGGTTGCCAGTGTTGTTGGAAAGCCCCCTTACCAACTGAGCCACCTCAGGGACCACGCGTTGGTATTTCAATAAAGGTATATACAAATAACATAAGAAGCAAACCATTTAATTCTAATTGGAGTTAAAAAACAAATATGGTCAAAAGGACTTTAGTAAACTTGGTTGCTTACTACAGCTAGATAGAAGAGCCTATTGCTGAAGACACAACATACTTTTTTGTTGTAGGACAGAGAGAAATCAAACTGGAACTATCTGGAAACTTCTTCCATGCAGACTAGCTTTTATAGTGCCAGAAACTGCTATGCAGTTCACTAGAGAAAAAAGTCACCAATGGAACTGATGGATCTTGCATGTTACAATAATGACCTTCCAGACAAAACACACCAGCTGGCCCAATAGTACCATGACTCCTTTAGGCATGACCAATCATTTTCTGACTGAATTGCAGCCTGCTTTACAGGAGGGAATTCATGCCCAGAAAAGTTTGTGGCTGGGGGGGTCATGGTCCCTAATGCTGCTGTTTTGCTAAATGGGTATGTTATCAAAAAGAAGCTAAGCCAAACACCAGTCACATGGCTCTCTGATGGGGCTGGGGAAGCAGAAGCCTCCTCCAAAAGGTAAGCTAGACAGTCCAGGAGAGAAGAGACAGACCATCCTAAACTAGGATAGACTCACAGTCTTCACAAGACTCAAACAGAATTTCAGGTTTTGGTGAGACAGTGATTCTCCCAGCAGGAGTCAGCAGTGGAGAGGAATCCCATTCTGTTACTCCATAATGATTTGGAGGCTGAAAGCTGAGCACCATCTTGAGAATAGAGATCAACCACAAATCAAGAAGCCTGAATTCAACGAGCCACAACCAATGTGAGACAACCCTTGAGAACTTCTGTGACACACAGGAAAGCATCAGCAGCAAGAGGCTCAGCTCAAGCCCTAAGTGAACGGGGATACTCGGGAGCCCACAATTTGCTGTTCACTGCTGCAGTCTGAGAAGCTGAAGCTCCAGTACGGTCCTTGGCGTCTACAGATGCATCCTCTCAACAGGCAAGCAACACCTGGGAAAGTGCTAAGCAGAAGGCAGGTCCTGCACTGTACATGTCTCAGGTGGCTTCTTCCCTCACTCCCAAGCAGGAGAAGGTTGGTTACCCAGGGAGAATGATCTTGGGAGTGTCAAAAAAGGTGGGAGAACCTGCTCAGGATGCAGGAGGATTGCTAAGAGTTCATGAAGCAGTGATAAGGAAAAAAAAATTTAACATCTATATTTATTTATTTATTTTAAATCCCTCAAGATATATAACTAAATTCTGGGCAAGAAATGTTTGCTAAAATAACAATGGAAATTTTTACTTTGTAGCTCTACGTCCCTACATTATTCAGATTTTCAAAAATACGCATGTATTAATTTAATAAGCAACAAAAACAATTGGGAACCAATTCCTGTAATGTGAATAGTCACCTATTATTCTTTTTAAAGTCTTACTCCTATTTCTAAAAGGCATCATGATTTTTAAGATCAAGAGCACACATGGTCCACTTTTCTTCCATCACTATGTGTCCCCCACACAAGATGTCTTGCAAATATGAAAAGTGACTGTTGTTTCCACACACCTGGTGGAGGGGCCATCATCCTGCGGTCTTGTTCCCATGGAGGTGACAGGGACCTATCAGAAGGTGCTCTGGGAGCATCAGATAACCTCTCATAGCTTGAGTCTCCTCTTTCAGTGTTCATCTGATGGTCCAGAAGACTCTCAGGGCCTCGTGAGCCTAATTAAAGAAAACACCAATCTTCCTTTTTTATCTCAAAAAGTCATCAAAGACTTACTGTCAAATAAAACCAAATTGCTTTTTTAAAAGTGAATATAAATTCAAACAAAGCTTCCCTAGGAAACATTTATACTGTAACCTTACCAAAACCATTTCTAAGAAATGGGAAAGTAATTTTGCAGTATGCATAAACAAATACTTGCTTATAAGCTGGGAGTATAGCTCAGAGATTAGAGTATTTGCTTAGCTAACACAAGGCTCTGGGGTCAACCCATAACACAAAATAAATAAGTAAATAAATAGCCAACAACACTTACCTATAAAATTCATCTTTAAGCATTATCACCATCATCATTTTATAATTACAATCAGTGGTTAAATAATAAATACTATGTCTGAAAAATTAGGTATAGAAAGTAAATTGTAAAAACTTATACTAGGCAAAATGAAAAGATAAGTGAAAGATAAGGTTTTTGTTGCTTAGACATAATTTCTATCATCATCTTATTGGCTACACACCTATCTCAGTAATTCTGCTACTAATTAAGTAGTTTCAGACAACCTCTTTGGAAGTATACTATACTATATACTAATACCAACATTAAGAGGCCAAGACTTGTGTCAGAAGTTGTGATACAAATCTCTAACTCTAGCCAACAATGATTACTATTCTAGTAAATGTCCACATCTTTCCTTCCAGCTTGTTCATCCTCCTAGTCGGTTCATTAGAAGGAGGCTGGGAAGGGAGAACACTCAGGAGTCCACTGGGCTGAGCACAAAGGCTTTAATGAGATTCAAAGACTCTCCTCATCGTTTGCTACCAGAGAACCAATGCCACAGGCCAAGACACTAGCAAGTAGACATTGCTAACCTGAAAATATAAAAGCTTAAAGGGTTTTAAGAACAAGTTGTATACAATTCACTCTCTAAAAACAAATTGTTTTCCTTATACACAATCTTATTCAAGCTTTCAAATTTCAAGATAATAAGAGGAAGGAAAAGGAGTCACTTTGTACTTTCATTGGTCATAGAAATACTTGGTCCAAATTGAGATTTTAGGCCTGTTGGTAACTTACCAAAAACTCCTATAGATTTTTAAACAGCTAGGAAATAACCTTGCAAATAATCTAAACACTTAAAAGCAATTAAATAGAAGAGGAAAGTACTTAAACAGGAGAGGAGAAAGGAATTTTTTACTCTAATTTCAAACATTTATTTGACTACAAGCAATCCTTGACTTACAAAGAATTCAACTTTCAGTGAATTAGTTTAGCCAATTAAACCCTATTTCTAGGATACTGTGTTCAGACATGGACGGATACTACCCATTTGTGTTGTGCAAAATTAACTTTGTTTTAATGAACATTCTTCTCTTAATAAAATGTGATAAAACTGTACAGAAAATATCAGAAATGACAAAAGTGCACTGGCCACTATTACATGTGGCTGGCTGCAGTTGTGTGTGTATTGGTGTGTAACGGGACATGACACACATTTCTTACTATAATTCAAAGCAGAAAAGGTGATAGCAGGGGACTGACTGGCAGCACTAAGCCCAAGTCTTAGAGCAGACATGTAAAAGTCAAAACTCAACCCCTTTCTGGAGTAGGGCTCCACCTCTGTGGTACAGTCACTCTCCCTAGAAGCTTTCACTTTAAAATCAACACAAGCAAAGCTCTTCTTGAGGTGAGCCAGGGGTGGCACCCAATACAGGAGCTGCAGTGTGAAGAACAGTTCCATGTGGAGCAAACTGAAGATCAAGAAGATAACAAAGAGGAAATAGGCTGAGCTGTTTCTTCACCTGCAGCACCTAACACTGGGCACCTGGGAAACTGACATTCTCACTCTTTGAAGTCAACGCCAAAGAACAGGATTCTAAGACATTTACAACGACACTGGGTTTAGCAGAGGACACAGGCTGCCTGAGAGTCCCTGGAGATGGGTGGAAATCAGTGTAGAATGGTGATCTGTTTGGTTTAGCTTGCTGTCTTTATAGTTTCATTTGCTCCTTCCTCAAATTTAGTTTGTGAAATCACTTATCCATTAGAGGCATTTCATTAGCAGTTCCTGTACTTAACACAGCTATGAAAATACAGAAAAAGCAGGGTGGTATGGGAGCAATGCAGATAACCCTGGCTTAGTCTCTCAAAGTGTCAGTGAGAGTTAGGTCTCCAGAGACGGCCCCATCAAAGCCGCCTATAAGATGTCTCATTTCCTTCACATTTAAAAAAGGAGGATAGGGGCTTTCACATTCTGATTTTGTACAATTAAAAAAAAAAAAAGTGCCACCACTTCTGGCCCAAGATTCTTTACCCGGCTAAAAATAAATAAATAAATGTATGGTAAGTGCAAGGAATGCCTGTACTTTCCAAATAACCATTTACAGATCGTTTTATAGGTGAGTTGAGATGAAAATACAAAGAGAGAAATTTAGAGTAATAAAAATGTTTAAACAATATACCTCTTCCTCCTCCCCCTGGAAGCAAAGGTGAGAGTCTGAGTGGACCCTCCAACAAAGTTGGAGGAGAGAGAAAAGCTCTCGTTTCAGATGAAGGTCGGCCCAATGGTGAGGGACCATATGGGGAGTGCTCTGGAATAGTTAAAACAGCAGGTGTAAATGCATATCCAGTTAGCCTTACCGTAAAGTTAGAATCCCATTCAACAACAGCCATCGGATCGTCCTACTGTCAGCTTGAGTCTAATCTGCCCCTCAACACTACACAGGATTAAATGAAATGGGGAACCTGGTGTTTTTAAAGCTTTTCAACAAAGTAGACATTTAGTCAGTTAAAAACATTAGGCTGTATGTATGAATACTCAGAACTTGTCTTCTGTCAGCTTCACACTTATGTAGAGTTCTGATGTTTTTTAAGGTTTTGTTTTTAATTTTGCAAACATGTGTCTGTCTATGTGTACATATGTGCGTGTAAGCAGCAGTGGCCAAGGAGGCCAGAGTCGGATCCCCTGGCACTGGGGTTGCAGGGATCATGAGCTAAGGGTCATGAGTTCTAGGAACCAAACTCAGGTCCTCTGAAAGATCGGCATGCGATCTTAACAGCTGAGTCATGTTTCAGCCCTGAGAGAGTTCTGGTTTTTAAAATGAAGGTGGTTAGGTCTGTGTTGACTGTCATTTATTTTTATCTGTGCAATGCTGAGGCCAGCCACAAGCTCCTAGAGACATTTTACCTGCTTAAATAGAATTCTTTGGACATGTGGAATATAAAAACAAACAAAAGAACCACAAACAAAACAAGCCATTAGATAATTGTGAGTAACCCAACAAGTTAAACAAAGGATGCTGGGGGTACTTAAGAGTTAAAGAAGGATTTTGGAAGCATGAAGTTGATTTTCTTTGTTTTTTGTTTTTTGCTTTGTTGTTTGTTGTTGCTGTTGTTGTTGTTTGAAATGGTCTTATAGTGTAGCACTAGCTGACCTGGAAGTAGATATGTAGACCAAGCTGGCCTGTCCTTGCCTCAGAGTAAGGATTAAAGGTGTTTAATGCTCAGCTGGTTTGGGATTTTGATGACAGTATGCTTCCCAATATTTCAACTGGGAAGGTTTACAACATGGAAGTTCGTGATTTAAGTCAAAGCCAGATAGGCCATGTTCAACCATGAAATATTTTAGTAAAAGTCAGTTTTGAAAAATAAATAAATGCATAAAACACTCTGAAGAGTCAGAGATTACTTTTGAATCCTTACAAGTAAAAAAGTCAGTTATGTAGTATCATGCATCAAATAAATTTCTCTGTAATCCAGATAACCAAGAGCCCTACCATTTTACAAACTTAATCACTCCCAAATTGTGATTATGCTTCCAAAGGTAAAAAAATCAGCAATGAAAAATGAACTTAAACAGCAGGGAATTCACACTTGAACACAGTAAGTTTTCTAAAGTGTGCTGTTAATACATGGGTTACATATTAACATGTTACATGTTACATATTACATGTTAACATATGGGTTACAACAAAAGCTCAAAGCATGGTTTTCCCTCAGACTTCTGCACTGGGCTTAAACAAAAATTCCCCTATACACTATCCCACTCCGAGCTTTGTCACTACGTGAAATCTGCAATAATCTGATATTTTAAAATGTAAGACATACTTACATTTTAATGAAAGCTGACTCTCAAAAGTGATTTGCTGACCAGAAGTTATTAAAAGTAGACTCTACCTATAAAGATTTCTTTTCAAAACCACAGGTATTTCATTCCACTTCAACTAAAATTACTCTGAAAATGTTGAACTATTTGGAGATCATGAAGTGTTAACTCAATAAGGAACTGGCATGGATGCTAACTGCAGCTCTAAAGGGCTGACCCTCCCTGAGATGATTACAGTAACCAAACTACAGACTAAGTTTATCCTCACTTTTAAATCAAGACTTTAGGAATTTTTTGAAGGGCTATGTTAATTTTTACTTTAATCAAACAAATTTCAAAGTATTGTTAATATGTAAATAGTCACAATGCTATTCCACTTCAGTACATATCATTCATTCTCCCAAAAATTAGTTAATGGTACCTTATTAAGAGCACTGGGCATTTGAAGGAGTTGACAGCACTAAATACCTGTCATGACATTTCACTGAGAAAGGGAGATACCAATCATTTTCATTATTGCTAGGAAAAGAAAACCCAGAAACTTAAGAGTTTATGAAACAGTTTCATATAGAATCCTGGCTACAAAATCTAAAATACTTCTAAGTGAAAATGTTAACTTACACTAATATAAACTATATAAACAATATATATGGATACATAAGATGTATTTTAAACAAGGGGTTAAAAAAAAAAAGACTACCTCTGCCAAATGCTGTATTTGGAACATCAAGTGCATAAGGATCTTTTTCTAAAAGTTCAAATTTAAACTCTGTTTCAGTTAATCTGCAAACAAAGAACAAACATCTCTAAGTTACTCATCCAAGAAAAACACCACATTGTAAGCAAAGGCCACTTCCAAGGCAGCTATTCTCACCAGCTCAGCATCTGCAGGAAAGAAAAACACCTATCCTGCATTGCACGGACACCATTCTAGAGTTCCCACACTCACTTGGGGTGACTGGCTTCTTGTTAGTGTTGATGATGTTTAGAACTGTGCTTTCTCACAGAGCCCACACATTTATGAAGTAGAAGAAGCACCCAAGATGAACTACTGCAAATGTGTCATTTTATCACTAAGAGAACTGAGGCAGGGAGATTCACTGACTCCTTCTATGTGAAAAGGCCACAGCTACAGCACAGAACCTCGGCTCTGAGTCACCTACACTCCCCTTGTGAAACTGGAAATCCCATTAATTGACATTATTTTATTTCTAAACTTTGTATCTCTAAATGTCACATTTGTAAACAAAAATTATTTGGTTCCTGATTCCTAAGAAATATTAAGAAATTATTAAGAAATAAAACAACTGTTTGACTTTAATTTCTGAGCTATAAGCCGGAAGACAGAAACTGGTTTTTAACGATGCTGAAGTACAGTTTAGCAAGCAAGTCTAACACTCTAGAAGGCTGCTACCCCCCTTAGAGAAAAGCACTTACTCTTCCCTTTGGTTGTTCACTTTTATTCTTTCTTTCACTTTATTATTGTACAACATGACACCCACCAACAAACCAGGCGCTGAGACAACACTTTATCTATTTCCTGATGAAGAGGGCTGGTATTCTACGCATCACCGAGCCAGAGAGACGCGGCTTTTCTTTTGCCCACTTGTTTTTTCGCAACTCATACTGGGTTTGTTTTTTTTTTTTTTTAGTTATTCTTTTTCAGTGTAACTTATACAAGCTTCTTTAAAGTGCCACTGTAGTGGCCTAAGAAAAGTATTTCAAACAAATTAAAAATTAAAAATTCACACCCAGTAAAACTAGACATTTCATAACAGATTACGTTATGAAATTCCTAACACAAGGTATGGATTTACTGCGAGGTTTTTTTTTAACTTATCCTTAACAAGCGTTATATAATGAAGAAACGATTTCAAGCTTTTAAAGTATTCCCACAAAGATACTTACTTTTGTCTATTGTGAGCATTTTCTTTCCTTAAATCATTGAGATTTCTTTCAAAAGTCCGAGCTGCCAGCTTGAAGAAAATAATACATTTTGAAAATGAATCTATACAAACTTAAAAGTAAGAGCAGCATAGATATCAACATGGTGGTATATAATATCACAACCAGAATCAGATGAACCTGGACCTACTTTAGTAAACTCAATACAAGACATTTTCAATTTAGGGAATTATTCAAAAAGGGAGTAAGTTTCACATCAGCCGAAAGCATACACATAAAGCTGGAGTTTAATTGGTACTTGTTAATGCTGCTATTGAGATGCAAAATCAGGGCCTAGAATTATTTGGTGAGGTAAATATCTAATCATAAGAGGCAGGCTAGGCTGGCAGACAAGCTTAGGCCAAAGTCAATGGAAAAAAAATAGTTACCATGCCCATAATTCTGGGAAACTACAAAAGTCTAAAATAGTTTCACATTTGCCAATACAGGCCATGTTTTTATTTATTTTTATTTATTGATTGATTGTTGGTTGACTGATTTTTCAAGGCAAGGTTTCTCTGTGTAGCCCTGGCTGTCCTGAAACTCACTCTGTAGACCAGACTGACCTCCAACTCAGAAATCCACCTGCCTCTGCCTCCCGAGTGCTGGGATTAAGGGTGTGAACCACCACTGCCCAGCATGTTTTTAATAACTAAGTACAATCAATGCATACTGCACATCTATTAAATATAGAACAATGTACATATACTCTAAGTATTTTATATCTATATGCGTGCACATGTGTATGCATGTGTGTGCTGGTAGTGTACAGTACTGTGCCCAGCTTAGTTATAGTAAGTACCAAAAACATGCAATATTCCCAAATAATGATTAACAAAGGCTAAACATGGTGGTCTGCATGTTTCACAGCCATCCTGTGGATTCTTCAGATTAGATACAGGATATATAAAACATTAGATGAATCAAATACAAAAAGTGAGCTCAGCATACAAAGGTAGACAAAAGCTTACTTAGACTATAACCATTAGCAATTTACAAGTAAAAGGAACTCTATTTTCAAACGTGTTTTCACTTAAAATATAAAATAAACATTTGAATTGACGTTAGCTGACAAACTGAATATTCACAGAAAACATAGTCAAGTATATTTTAGTATGATCAAAAAGGTTTTGTGTGTAATTTATTTTCCAATATGTAATCATAAAATCAATTTTGAACAAAAAGGAGTGTTACACCAATAACAACGTTAGCTAGTAAAATGTAACAATTTACTTGACTTTTATGTGTATGGGTGTTCTGCCTGAATGCGATACACCGGAGTTACTGGCGGTTATGAGTTGCTGTGTGGGTGCTGGGAATCAAACCCAGAGCCTCTGAGAGAGCAGCTAGTACTCTTAACTGCTGAGCTATCTCTCCAGTCTCCACAATTCATTTAACTTTTAACACCGAAGAACTTAAATTAATTTTAAATGTTTTTACATAATATAGAATAAAGCATTAATTCTTGAAAAAAAGATGTAAAAACTCAGTTAAAATGTTACAAACATTAAATGCATAGTACAAAAACTACGAAGAAAGATAAACTCATGGTAAATGATTACAGACTTGCAAAAAGCTATAGCCAGGGGTTACAAAACTGAAATGTCAATGAAAGGTCATTACTACACTACACTGTATAATCTATATTCAAGGGCCTGGAGAGAGAGCTTAGTGGTTAAGAGGACTTGCTGCTCCTCAAGAGGACCCAAGTTTGATTCTCAGCACTCAAATCAAGCAACCTATAAACATCTGTAAGTCTACTTCCAGGGGATCCATCCCCCTCTTCTTGCCTCTGTGGGCAACTACACAAATTCAGACCCATACAAATACACATAAATTTTTTTAAATCTTAGTATTATACAAATATATATATATATAAATTTATTTTTAAATTTATTAAGATATATATATATTTAAATACTGACAACGTGCAATCTATAATGCATTCTATTCAGTGCAGGTTTTTTTTTTTTTTAAGAAAAAACAGCCAATCTCTCCCATATGGAGTTTAATTTCTATGGTAAAACCAAATATAAACAACTACGATAAAGAATAGGAGACTATTCTTTATCTCTATCTCTTTATCTCTAGCAGGTGAAGGAGCCTGCTGTTAACCCTGACAATCAGTTCAATCCCTGAGATCTACATGGAGAAGAGAAGAACCAACTCCTGAAAGTTGTCCTGTCCTCCACATACAATACTGTATGTGTAGCTGCCACCCCCCCACTAAATAAATAATTGAATATCTTTGAAAATGAAACAAAATATAAAATTGTTTTTGGACATGGTGATACATGCCTATAAAACCAGAACAAAGAATCCTTAGTTTAAGGTCAGCCCGGGGAATATGAAGCCCAGACTTCATAATGAGACCATTTCTCAAAATAATTAAAATTAAGTAATTTAAAGGCACAGAATAAATACACAGGAAAAAAGGACTCAGCAGGTTTATATTTGTGCACACACACAAATTCGTGTGTGTGTGTGTGTGTAACAATCAAAGAAAAGGAGGCTATACCAAATGAGGGGGGAATGTGGGAAGGGTTGGAGGGAGGGGACAGAGGAGGGAGAAAAGGGAAGGGGGAAGTGATGTAACTAAACACTGATTAAAAAAAAAAAAACTATCAGATTTGACAGAATAAAGCAAAGGCAGACTAAACAGAGAAAGTATCATTTGAAATTATAATCACAAAAAAAGTAGAAACAAATTCAAGCTTCTTCAAATAAAAAGGTTTTGTGGGTTTTAAGATTTTGATTGTTTTAGACAGTTATCTAAAACTGTTTTAGACAGTATCTAAAACTAAGGCTGTTTTAGATAGCCCTGGCTGTCCTAGAACTGAAGATTGGGCTGGCCTCAAACTCACAGAGATGCTCCTGCCTCTGCGTCCCAAGCGCTGGTATTGAAGGCATGCGCCACCATGCCTGGCCAAGTAACAAGTTTTTTTACTATGAAATACTGTATTCACATAAAAATACTTTTGATGTACTACATTAAGAAAGCATGTTGGGGGAGGGGGCAGTGAGACAACTCCCTGGAGCCACGTAAAACAAAGGAGAGAACCAACTGCAGAGAGTTGTCCTCTGACCTCCACGTTACACACAAAGGCACACGCCCCGTTCCCTCAGCATGCACGTATCACCCACTCACATACAATGTTTTTTTTAAAGAATGTTAGAAACAATAAGATATAAGAGAATTCCTCTATTATTTATTTTTTAATGTGTGTGTGTATGTGTATGTGAGAGAGGGAGAGAGAGAGGGGGAGAGAGAGAGGGAGAGAGAGAGAGAGAGAGGAGGTATCCAAAGAGGACAGAATTACAGGCACTGGGAGTCATCTGACATGCTCAGAACCAATGCAGAGCCTCTGAAGAGCAACAGTGCTCTGACTGCTGCACGCTCTCTCTAATCCCCAGGACTCTTTTTAATGTCTGCCTGGTTTTTGTAACTAATTGCATTAAAAAAGAAAAGTACAAATAAAGTGCAAACTAAAAGATGATTACTTCCCGGTGCCTCCTACGGTCTGACTTGTAACATTATGTCATCACTGGTAAAATTAACAAAATTAAAAGGAAGTGGTTATTTTTAAGTACTATCTGTATTTTTACCTAATCTAAAATGAGTAGTGTATTTTCTGAAATATATTTGCCAAAAGGGCTTTAGGGGAACTTAAAACTTACCCAATTATCATGTGCTTTTTTTTCATGAGAAATAACCTAAAAAATAAAGTTATTTAAATTTTTCTTAAATAAAAACATTCATTCCCACCAATAAAATTTAGTGCCCAAACCATGAACTCAAACTGCCCCAACCATTCATGAAGAAGCCGTACTTTTCTATAGACACATGATCTACTCTACTGAAGGCACACTTCCATGTATCCATCTGACCTGCTCTACTGACCTACTCTATCAGTATCCATGCTGACCTACTCTCCTAAACAAAAATTGAATATAGACTTTTAAATGCCAACAAACTACAAATTTCCAAGGAACAGATATAACTATCCCAACATGGGACTGCAATGCTAACAGACATTTATTTGGGCTACATAATCCTCATTCCCAAAGAGAGGAAAGAAAGTTTCAGAATTCTTTGATTTCAGAATCTTTGGCTCATGCAGCACCTCAGGAGGGATGGAAGCTACAGTCCTGCGTCAGTTCTAACGGGTCAGACTATTCTAACTTTGCACACACAGCAGTCACACCTGTGTCATACCTGCCCTTGGTAAGAATGAATTGTTCGCTCCAGCTCTTCTTCAAGATCCTTGGCACGCTGTCTATAAGGAGCAAGTAATTATTCCACTATGGTGAATGTAAAAAGGAATGAGAGCACATGACTACAAAAATACAGAGTATCTCTCAAAGATGAGTCTACGACACCATGACTCATCTTTGAGAGATACTGACAGATTTCAAAGTACAACTTTTCCTGACATAATTTTAATCTCAATTAAGCCTTATGAGTACTGTTGCTTGGGTGTGGCTAAACAAAGCCACACAAGGATAATACAATAAACAAGGTCTCACCCAAGCCTCAAGCTCACTATGCAGCCTAGCTTGGCCTTGACCGTATTTATAATCTTCCTCCCTCTCCAACCCAAGTGTTAGAGTCACAGGCACATGCCACCATGCCTGATTCTTGGGTTTCCATTTTCAGGATGCAGAATCCTAAAGATTAATTCAGATACCTGTAATCTTAATAGAGTCCCAGGAGGGTAACTTTTAGAAGGTAAAATATGACTTACTACCTTTATAAAGCAAAAGACAAAATTTCTCCTTTTAGATACAGCCAAACTTATTCTTCCTGAGGTAGAGAAGTGACACTATGACTCAGAATGCTGCTGTAGTTTGCCTCTGTTTCACAAACATTCTGTTAGTTCCTTAGCTCCACTGAGGAACTGAACCAAAAACTATAGCTAAGCAGTTATCAAATGCTAAGTGTGTCTTGTTCATTTCATAGCATACTTAATATGTTAATACTGTGTTAATACTGTTAATACTCATTTGAACAAAGCCTTATGAGCTTCAAATTAACTGGTCTTTTGAGACAGAGAGTCTCATGTAGCCCAAGCTTCAAAATCACTATTTAGCCAAGATTGGCCTTGATCTTGTCATCATTCTGTCCCACCTCCCAGGTGCTGGGACTGCAGGCTGGGACCGCAGCAATGAATTATGTGCATGTGCTACTACATTCAGCATAACCACTTACAAACTTCTTGATAGTAACATAAAATATGTCCAAATTCAAATGTAAGACTTAAGTATAAAATTCCCTGAAAAGAAAACTTTTTCCTTTTTATATTTTCTGAATATCTGCAAAATACCAAGAAATCTGAATGAAAAGTGAAATAAAAATAAGCCATTTCATTTTGGTTAGTGCTTCCTGCTACTGAGTTTCCAGACAGTCCCCCTACCCAACAGCAACGAGTACTCCATACCTGCAGGTCTCCAGCTCCTCGGTGGCATAGCTGATCTTCTCATCTACTTTGGAAAGCTTTTCCTCTTTCTCTAATCGGTAATTTTCCTCTACTGTTAATTTCCTTAAAACAAAGATCATTTGATTTCTTTTAATGTATGTAATACATATAATCAATTACATTTTTAAAAATCACATCAGAACTGGTGCATCCCACAAAGCATTTCCATACACCACTGCAAGGTCACATGCAAAAACGGGTCTGTGTATTTCTGATATGAAATTTAGCATTATAAACCCAAGATTATATTGTGCTCATTACATGCTATTGGTATTAACAGTCTCAAGTGCTTTATATTAATTTATCATAACTTATCCAATATAAATATGAATAAAAACTATTATGACTGTCATTTATCAAGGTTTCTTATAATTAAGCATATTTGTTAATATGAAGCTAACAACTAATAAACTATGGCTCTTTTTGTTTTGTTTTGTTTTGTTTTTGAAGACAAGGTCTCACAATGTAGCCCTGGCTGGCCTGGAAATCACTGTGTAGACCAGGCTGGCTTATAATTCACAAAGATCCACCTGCTTCTGCTTCCTGGGTGCTAAGATTAAAGGCATGTACTACCACACCAGCCCTCATATTTTTAATTGATAGTTAAAAATAAGGATTTGGTTCCAGGCCTTATAATTATAACAACAGAATAAACAGCAGCTCCAGCACTAGTCCTGTCACTACTCTTTACTAATAGTAGGTAACAGGTAAACCACCGAGCCATTAGCGTGCTCCAGAAACTGCTGTTAGGCTTTTGCGTGGGCTATTTAACTATTCAGCAGCTATACAGATGGGGTCTATTATTCCCATTGCACAAAAAGGAAAACACAACACAGAGGAACCGAATACAGTCATATACTATGTAACAACAGGTCTGTGGGAAATGCACCAACAAGCCATTTCATCACTCTGTGGACATCAGAGTGGACTTACACAAACCAAGATGGCTAAGAATCAGTGGGTGGCATTGTCATGAGAGCATCATCATATCTGTGGCTCACAGCTGACCAACATGTCATTACATGTCACGTGACTGCCACTGGGAGCGGGCTTTGAGAGCATACAGTCTCACCCTACTTCAGTATTTTCCCTCTTCTTCAGGCTTGGGTTATGATCTCTCAGCTTCCTGCTCCGAGTACCTGCTTCCATGCTCCCCTTGCCATCACAGGCTATACCTCTGGAAGTGTATAAGCTCTCCCTTCTGTAAGCGGCCTTGATCACAGTATTTTGGTTTTTGGTTTTCAGCTTTGTTTTGTTTAGTTTTGTCAGTATTTTATTACAGTAACAGAAAAGTAACTAATACTTAAAGTTGAATACTTAAAGCCTTAAAGTTGAAAATTACACTGTGAAAGGAAACTCCACTGATGGAACTTTAAAGAGAAATCACATATTTAAAACTCAACTCCCAGGTTCTAATATTTCACTTCTTCCCAATATTAAATTTCAAAACATGCAAGTAACACAAAAGATCAGTCAAGAGAAACATCAATAGCTGAACCTAAAAAAAAAAAGTAAAGAAAGAAATCTATAGAGAATAACTGAACCTAAATTATACTCTATACAGGCAAGAACTGAATCTAACGTTTTAACAGTTCTATCCACTTTCTATATCCTACCCTGAAGAACAACTAGAGGTGTAATTCAACTGGAGTAGTGAACATCTTCGGAACAGAAAATACAATATTTGGGGATTCAAAATAGTGTGTCAGTTAGTTTTTGTCATCTTCTCACAAACTAGGCATTTGGAAAAGCGAACCTCAATTGAGAAAATACCTCCACAAGACTGGGGTGCAGGCAAGCCTGTGGACATTTTCTTCATTACTGACTGATGTGGGAGAGCCCCACTCACTGCAGGTGGTGCCACCCCTGGGTTCCATAGGAAACCGTTGATCAAGTCATAGATTTAAGGCAGTAAGCCCTCCTTGGCCTCTGCTTCAGTCCTGCCCTGACTTTCATCAGGACCAACTGTGATCGGGACATACAATCCAAATGAACCCTTTCCTCTTCAGGATGTTTTTGGTCGTGTGTTTTGTCATGGCAACAGAAAGCAAACTAAGACATACTGCAAACTGCTATATTAAATCACAGTGTGAACACACACTAACAGCACACAATGCAGCTTTTCTTCACTGCTTTGGAAATCTACAGAAAATGCCTCTTACCTTTGATATTTTAAACATCACTCATTAAAATACCATAAAAACTCCAACATACACTCAGAAATCTTTAACTTCAAATAATCTATCTTATATGTAAACTTATTTCCAATATTGTTCATTCTAACCCCTAAAGAATGAATGACCTAATCTAACTAAACCCTGTAGCTATCCTACATCTTTTCTATTTAGTCAAGTTTATTCTCTTCCATAGCCAATGTCATCCCAAGAAACCTAAAGGCCCATGATGAATGGCAAGTTTTCAATTCTTAATTTAGTAAGTATGAGTGAATACAGAGGTTGGATGTAAATGGGGGTAACCAGCCATCAGCACTCAAATCTCAATAGAGCATTAATATTCTCCACCAGTTTTCAATACATACAGTGGGCTGTTGTTACCTGAGCTCATTCTATTCTACTAAGTGATCACAAACTGTTAAATTAGCAAATACTGGGGCCACTCTTTTCTGGGGTAATACAGGGTTACTTTCTGTTAACCTCTCTCCACAAAACTTACCAACTAAATAATACACAACTTAGTTTTATGTGTAGATACTTTATTTAAAACTTGCCCTGGGGCTAGAGAGATGGCTCAGTGCTTAAGAACACATACTGCTCCTGCAGAGGACCTAGGTTCAGTTCCTAGCATCCACATGGCAGCTCACAAATATCTGTAATTCCAATTTCAAGGGATCCAATCCCTTTTTCTGGACTCTGAGGATACCAGGCACATATGTGGTGCATAAACATACAGGCACGAACTCACACATACATGCAAAATAAAAATAAATCTTTATGGGCTGGAGAGATAGTTCAGCAGTTAAGAAAGAGCACATACTGCTCCTGCAGAGGACGTGAATTCAGTCCAGTGGCTCATAAGTGCATTTATCTACAGTTCCAGGGAGATCCAATACTTCTGACCTCTGCAGGTACCAGGACTCATGTGCACAGGCCCACATACATACACATAACTTAAAATAATAAATCTTTTTTTTAAAAAAAAAAAAAAGACAATGGTGACAAACACCTGCAATCCAAGCACTTGGGAAGTAGAAAGACCAGGAGTTAAAGGTCATCTATCATTGACTGCAGAGCAAGATCAAGCCAGCATGGACATGAAACAGTCTCAAACAAAATAAAAGATGTCTTATTTAATATATATTGTAGACTTCTTAACATTAAACACACAGCCAACAGCACTGTTAGTTATGCCCAAAGCTTATCTGATACATGATATTTTCTCCACAAAATATATCATGGCCTCCTTACTATTGGGAACACTTGACAGCCTCAAGCATACACTTAGGGACTATGTGAATAGCTAAGTCACCAAATAAATAATTCTCGAAAGATGTGGCACTCAGAAACTGTGAAAAGGATACTTGCTTACAGAATGAGAAGCGAAAGAATTTGAGTTAATTCTTCATTGTTCTCAACATGCCCATGAAAGTTCTGTAAGAACGGGCTTTAAGGTTATAAACAAATTTTACCAATAGGCCGACTTTACACCAGGGATGTATGAAGAATAAGGACTGGCAGGAGAATTTCATTAACTTCCTAAAGGAAAATGGAAGTCTGCTAGATGTAAAGACCAGCATTCATAAAGCTACTATGGTAAGTCAACTACTGCCAATGATGGTTTTAACCAGAATAGTGGCAGAGGGTAAGACGCAATCAGACTAGGAAGGTTAGGAAGGTTGACATGATTTGATAAGATGAATATGGGACATTTAAGGGTAACTTGAGCAGCTTCCTCAAACACAAGACAAATTACTAACCAGAACAAGGAGCACTGAGCAAGACTAATTACCACAGGATAAAGGAATCAGCTTTCTATACATCAGGCAGTTCCATCCAAACAGACCACTCAGATCCCCTGAGCCTGCTTGTCACTATTAGTTTAAGGCAATAATTTGATAACTGCTTACTAGACATGAAGAAGGATTTTGTGAGATATCTGGGAAATTCCAACATCATTTACATTTCCTCCTGTGCAGAAAAATGTGCTTCAAGGTCAAATAACATTTTTACAAGTGAATGATGCAACAGTTGACCACTTCCGGTAACCGCATGCTCTAAGGCCATGAATACATAATACATTCTGCAAAGCCATTTTACTTGCCAGTCAATGGAGTTACCAAACACTTCTTACCTGTGAAGTTTCATTTCGTTTTCTTGGTACAGCTCAGTCATTACTTTCAATTTCTGTTGAAGCTTCTGGTTCTCACTTTCAAACTCTGTGTTTTCCGACTGCAGAGATGCTTGTTCAGACTCGAGACTTTTGATATGCTCTAAAGAAATTTTGAAAAGTCATAAAGGAACAACACTAAAGAAATTTGGTAAAAATAAAACCTATTAAAGACAGACAAGATTTGGACATGCCCAGGGTGATACAGCTGTGGACAATTATTAAATTTAAGAACAAACCAAAGTTTCTCTAGCAACAACAGAAAAATCAGTAAGATGCTTTGCCTAATTGCTTTTCACTATTTTCACTGAGATGCTACATACACTATTTTAAATTGTTAATGTTATTATTATGAAGATTTGCAAAACCTTCAACATTCTAATTCTAGCATCTGACTTTCGGCCTGAGCAGTGACAGCCACTGAAAGAAGGCTGTGAAGATGAGAGTCCCAAAGGCAGGGCTTCAGCTCAGCATTCCCTGCTTCATATGCAAAACGTCTGTTACACTCTAATGAAGACAGTGCCTCAGTGGCACTGGAGATCACGCTGGTGGACAGTAACGAACGGCGGGGCGCTTGCCTAGAATGCACAAAGCACTAGGCTCAATCACCAGCACCGGAAAATAATACCCTGCTGTTTAAGCCAAAATTTCACATGTGCTGTAGTTCAAGCTAGCTGATGACAAACGCTCATTTTCCAGTTTAGTGAGAGACCGCGTCTCAAACAAGACTGGAAAGAATAATGACGACTTCAACTTTATTTCAACTGCTAAACTACCTGGAAGAATCACCCATAAAAACGGGGAGATGGCTCAGTTAATAAGGTAGTGGCCATACAAGCAAGAGGACCTGAGTTTGCATCCCAGCACCCACAAGAAGCAGGGTAGAAGTAAGCCTGTACCCCAGTGCTGGGAGGCAAAGCAGCAGCCCTGGGCTCACTGGTCAGCTGCTCTAGCCAAACTAGCAAGCTCCAGGTTCAGTGAGAGACCCTTTCTCAGAAAACACAGTGGAAAAGCAACTGGAAAGAACCCTGGACATCGACCTTTGTCGCACACACACACACTTACGAACACAGACATAGGAACACACAAATGAAAATGAACAATTCTAATGATGAATTCTGTATTAACTAGCACACCATTGTTTTTAAAAATCTCGTTTCTCTCTCAATATGATTACTTCAACTCCGAATGACTCTATTAGGGGACCAAGATGAGAACCTCAACCCTGACCTCCTCTAAGGTATCATTTTCCAAAACATGTGTGAATCAGTCTAACACAAGGAAAAATGTACTATACCTCAAAAGGGCAGTTTCCAAGTCATAGCAGACATGGAAAAGTTTAGCAATTATATGCAGTTGTATGTAATTACTCTAAAACACCAATTAATTAAATATACATACCAAAAAGGTTTATGTAAATGGTACATGCATAGGAAATCATATATAGGACTTTTTCTGTAAAAATTTTACATCTGTATCAGAAAAAAAAATTTGTCCATCCAGTTCCAAAAACAGTCACTTAGCAAAGAAATCAGTGTTGGGTTTAATCTCTATTATAACTAAGTCATACTTAATACCAAAGAAACAGTATATGCACGCCTGCATGCTCAGGCAAAGGTCAGAGGACAACTAGCAGGGGTCAGTTCTCTTCTTCCAATGGGGAGTAGTGAACTCAGTCGCCAGGCTCAGCAGAGAGGGCTTTTACCCACTGAGCCACCCTACCAGCCCTCATGTTTTACTTTAAGAGGGCACTGGCCAGGCCAGGATGGTAGTTACGAGCTTATATAAACCCCAGTATGTGTGAGGCTGAGACAGAGGATCAGGACTTCAAGACACCCTGGGGTTACATAGAACAATGATTCCAAAAAAAGAGCACTGCAAATGCTTACCAAAAAAGGGAAGAAACTAGGGAGAGAAGAGAGATAGTTGGAAGAAAATGTTTATACACAACAAAAATCTATTATCAAGAAATCTTACGACTCAGTGAGAAAAGAAAGGTGGGTGTAGAGGAACACTACACACAGACACAAGTCTCCAATACTACTTGGGGAAAAGTGAAGACTGGCCAAGTGACTGGAGGAAGCAATGGGGTGACTGGTGACTGATCCCTTGCCATTCTGGCACACCCGTATGTTAGTGCATGCCACAGTAAAGCTGCCTTGAGAACAGAGCGCCTATCCCGCCGATCTTCCGGCATGTTAGTACTATTCTTTGCCCATAGCAGCTTCTGTCTTTGTTGCTGTTGTTGTTTTGGTTTGGTTTTTCCCAAGTTAGACTAATGTTTTTTCAGGTCTAATAAAAATACTGTAATCATTGAGTAGAGCAATGATAATTTTTTTGGTAATTTCTATATCCAGTGGTTCAATCTTTTTTAAAACATTTCGCTCATTTTAAAAAGCTTTTGAAATTCAGACAAGGACCCCTCTGGTCCCCTTTTCACCAGATCTCAATGCTGGTCTTATGGTTGTAAAGGAGGGAACAGTACAGAGAAATGGCCTCACAGTGATGTAGTCTGGTATAGACCGCAGGGCCAGATTCAGACAGGCCTGGCTGCTCTTTGTAAGATAGGAGAAGCTGAGAATTAAGGAGAGAAATGTGGGGTTCTGGCAGCTGAAGCAGTAGCTGACTAAATTCTTGGGGCATTTCTTTCTTGTCCTCATTAAGCAGATTTGTTTGTTTGTTTTTAGCTATGTGACCAGTAAAGGGGCCTTTGTTTGTGATCACTGGTCTATAGCAGGAAACAGGCAGGGTACCAGGCAGGCAAAAGCAAAGCAGCTCTGTGAGCAGGAACTTTTGGCTAATGTTACACAACATACACACATGTGACTGGATCAATAAAGACTTTTTTGGAAAGTAAAAAGAAAGAAGATATAGATAAGGAGAAATAAAAATAAAAGCTGCCTATGGTCCTGTATTTAGAGTTAATCAGTGCAAACATTTAAATATGTTCATCCATTCTTTTCAGATATAAAAATATGAATTTTTTAACAAAATGAGATATGATTTTATATTAACTTTTTTAAACATCCCAAACACAACTGACAGGATTTATTTTTCAATGTGAACACTATCAGCAAACTTTTATAATGTTTTCAATACAAAAAAATTACTTTTATAGTTCTAACAGCACTACTATATATGAAATAAACTATACACATACATTAAAGTAGGAGACCATACTAGTTCCACTACTGAAGATCAATTTTGTGCCTAAAAAAAAATCGTAAGCAAAAATTTTCAATTTGAGCCAGGCAGTGGTGGTGCACACCTTTAATCCCAGTACTCAGAAGGCAGAGGCAGGCGGATCTCTGTGATTAGAGGCCAGCCTGGTCTACAGAGTGAGTTCCAGGACAGCCAGAGTTACAGCAGAGAAACCCTGTCTCAAAAAACAAAAACAAAAAAACAAAAAAATTTCAATTTGATACTTTTTAACATCTAAAACTATTCCAAACATATAACACCAAAATCCACTTTAAAATTATGTCATAGGTAGAAGAGATATTGAAATGCCTTTATGAATAACTGCAAAACTTAAAAGTAAGTCATTCTCTTTAAGGAGATAAATTCATTGAAAAAAAACTTTACCTGTAAGGTCTTCTCTTGTTTTATCTACTTCAGATAACTGAGTGTAAACTTGGTTTCTTTCTCCTTCTAAGGCTTTCAAAGAAGCATTTAACTTTAAAGAAGGAAAGAAGAAAAAAGCAATTATCAGTTATATAAAATATACGCACATCTCTCCGTGCACCCCAAACTGCCCTCCTCTGTTTTCACTCTGAAGTTAGCATGGAGAACACACAGCCACTGACGCGGCTGCCACAGAGCAGCCTTCAACAATATTATCAGGACTTCTCACACAGATCAGCTAAGAGCAGGTACAGAGAATAAACCAGAAGAAAACAAAGCTATTGCTTACGTCTCAAAACAGGATATGGAGCTGTAGGGTAACAAAGTAATAAAACCAGAAGGAAAACAATGCACAAAGGGAACGATGGTATAAATACAGTAAACATTTTAGAGGATCTTAACTGAAGGAGTGTAGAACTCGAGCTTCTCTACATTCTCTACATTCACATTACATGAATTTCTAAAGTTACTATAAAAAAGCAATTGATAAAGAAAATTCTAATCATTTCTCATACAAGCTTGGATGGAAACAAAGCGATCTTTAAATTAGTTGCTAAGGATGTATAGATTTAATCCCTGTTGTAGGTCCTTCTCCTCACATTTATATTTACATAATAATGCAAACCTTAGCAGCATATATCAGCTTCTTCAAAGCTCCCTTTGGCTGATTATCTGTGGTGAAAAATAAAACCATAATTATTGAAGACATACACATGAATGCATTAGTTCTTCAGCTAGGCTTACAACCCGTCTTCTTGCCTCAATAAACAACTTAGAGGTGAGCTTAGTACCTCATATCTGCAATCCCAACACTCCAAAGTTAAGGCAGGAGGATTAGCATGAGTTTGAGGCCAGCCTAAACAGTGCATTCCAGGCCAGCCTGAGCTACAGTGAGATACTATCTCAAACAGTAATTAAAACAAACAATAATAATAATTTATATAAAGTAGAGTATCCTACTCTGAGGAAGTTAGACATTAAAAGCAATCAAAATCCAAAGTCTCTAACAGGAACTGAGTATTTACCTAGCAATGGCCAGACTTAACTATGCATAGATTCTTAGGGAATAACAGCATCCAAAGTATTAGTGAAATCATGTCTCCAGATTAAGTAATATTAAGCATAAATTCTATTAGAAAACTATTTCTTACATGATAAAGTACAAATGAGAAAATATAATTTCATTACAGTTCCCCTTATGTTTTAGTAGCAGTCTCTGTGGTTCTAACAGAAAATTAAGTATAAAATTCCATAAACACACAGCTAAGTTTTATATCACAAAGCATTCTGAATAGCATGAGGAAATCTCACACTGACTGACTGCTTTCTGCCTGAGAAGCCACCCACCCTTTGTCCAGAGGCTCCACGATGTATCTGTTCATTACTCACTTTGCAGCCATCTCAACCAGACAATCTGTTCCAGCACTGGGAGCTAAAGAAACCACACTCCCATCACTTCCTAACAGTATACTGGGATAACTGTTCTGTTATTGCTGCTCTAAGTCCCTTACTGTGGCTAAGTAATGAATTAACCTTGTAAAGGTATGTGCGGACAGGAGAGGAGACAGCACAGGGAAGGTTCACTCAGCACTAGCTGCAGTTTCAGGACCCTACTAGACAACTTGAAAACTATCCTGTGTGGCTACTGGAAGACTACTAATTGTATAATGGGTCGGGGAGCCCAGAGGGAGAAGACCATTGGAACAAATTAGGTCTAGGGTATTATTTTTATTATTAATCTGTACTTTTTCAAATTAAATTTTAAAGAGTTAAAGGGATTTGGTTTGAAAATACAGTAAATGGCTAAAAGAACCTTAGTTTTGTGAATTCCATAATATAATCAGCAACGGCAGCAACAACTGGTGGCAGCCAAGATTAAAGTACTACAATCTCGATCAGCAAGAGAGAAGAGGCAGCAGAGTGGTTATGTAGTCGAATCTTAAAGCTGCTCTAATGAAGAGACGTATGATAGACAGGACAAAGGAGGAGGAGGCTAAACTCTGAAGAGGAGAAGAAGTACTAGAAAAGTCTAGCTCTAGGAGGAGGCGAGAGTGGGCGGCGTTTCAGGCAGATGGACAGAATGTTCCAAGCACAAGTGCACAAGGGCACAGCACACCTGAGGAACAGAAAGCAAAGGGCCAGTCATCATACCTAAGTGAGCATCGTTTTCTGGGTCACTCTTCACCTCCAAATCCAGATTGCCATCCTCTGCCATGTCTTCTCCAAGCACAGCAGCCCAATCTTTCATCTTCAGGAGGCTCTCGATCAGAGACTGGACATTAAGCAAAAGGGGAAAACAAAAAGAGAAGGTAATGATTCATGTTAACGGCTTTACAATTTAGGAATGGACAGTAGTTTAAAAATCAATCTAAGGCCCATGAGATGGCTCAGCAGATAAAGGCATCCACACTGTCTGATGACCTGAGTTTGAACCCCAGGATCCACATGGTAGAAGAAGAGAACTGACTCTCAAAAGCTGTCCTCAGAACTCTGCACACACATATGGCATACACATACCCCACACATACACATACAAATTTTAAAATGTAATGAAGAATTTAAATCAAATCACATAAATAATACCGTATGTGCTCTAATTTTCTACCTGCCATTAAATATGTAAATAGTTGTGTGTTTTTTTAACTTCAACATTTATTGACTATTAAACCATAAAAAATAAAAAACAAAACAAGCCAAGAATGGCACTGTGTCTTTAATCCCAACACACAGAAGGTAAAGGCAGGCATATTTCTGGCAATTGAGGCCATCCTAGCCTATTAAGTGAGTTCCGGTCTTCCAGGGCTATATAGTGAGACCTGGTATTAAAAGGAGGGGCTGGAGAGATGGCTCAGAGATTAAGAGCACTAACTGCTCTTCCAGGGGACCTGGTTCAATTCCCAGCACCCACATGGCAGCTCACAACTGTCTGTAACTCGTGTTCCAGGGGTTCGACACCCTCACACAGACATACATACAGGCAAAACACCAATGTACATAAAAAATTTTTAAAAGGAAAGAAAAAAGCTAATTCTCCCTAAATCAAACAGATGTTAGAATGGCTCATTCTTGTTAACTTACTGTGTGACTATGAAACAGTGTAATACTCTCTTCCGGGTGTGTCAGATGTACAGGAGTATGCCGGTGCACGCGCAGCTGTCGGAGCACGAGGTAAGAAGAGGGTTTCTAGCGCCTTCCTCTATCACACTCCAGCTTACTGCCTCGAGACAGGCCTCTCTCAGAATCAGAAATCCACTACGTGAAGCTTGGCCACTCAACAAGCTCTGGGACCCGCTGTCTCTGTCCCCCAGTGCTGGGCTTACAGGCACACACAGCCATGCTCATCTTTTAAGAGGGTCCTCGGGTTTGCAGAACAAGTGCACTCGCCCACTGAGCCATTCCCTAGTCCCTTAAATATTTTCTCATGTATCATCTCCTACATGTCTTACTAAGTAACAGCTGGGCTGAAGAGATGGCTCGCTCGGCAGTTAAGAACCTCGTACTCTTCCAGATCTGAGCTCACTTCCTGGCACCCAGAGCAGGTGGCTCACAACCATGTGTAATTCCAGTTTGAGGAGATCCAATGCCCTCTTCTAGCCTCTATGGGTGTCCACACACACGTGACCTTCACACATGTGACACTCATACACTGACATATACACAAATAGAGGTTTTTTTAATTAAGCTTTTTAAAAGCAAGAATAGCCATTAGCATGTGGGGCAAATGTTTCGCAGTATCAATTTTCTGAGAGTCACAAGGTCTCTAGAGATCACAGGCCTCCTTGGGCACTGTACTCACACGCACACGCCTTCACGCAGGCGCACACAAATATACACAACCAAAAAGAAAGAGACATCTCTGGCTAGAGAGATGCCTCAGCAGTTGAGAGCAGGTATTATTCTCACAGAAAGCCCAAATTCAGTTCCCAACACCCACATCCAGTGGCTCAGGACTACCTGTAACCTCAGCTCCAGGGAGTCCAACACTTCTGGTCTCTGAGGGCACTGAAAGGCATGTGTACATACCCACAAAAAGATACACGCATAATTAAAAACAAAGTAAGCCACAGACTCCTGATTTATTCAAGTAAATAACCTCAATGAGATCAAAAAATACATTATAAAGGAATCTCAAACCAAGCACTGGGAGTTCTCCAACAAGGGTTTTGTTTGCTTGTATTTTTGTTTTTGAGACAGCTTCACTGTGTAGCCCTGGCTAGCCTGGAGCCCACAGAAATGCACCTGCTTCTACCTCTGCCTCCCCAGTCTGGATTTTGAAGTAGTGCATCACAGTACCTGGCTCAGCAGCGCTTTTTTGAATCTTCTGAGGTAAGGCACACGTGCTAGGAACACAGGTAACGTCACTTCTGAGCCTACTGGCTAAGACCAGGTGTGACAGTACAAGTAACAAAATGACTACGCACCAGGCAGTTCTTCTCTGGAAGGCCACCTAAAACTACCTGCCAATCTCTTCCCTTTCTTCGGGGTTTCTGGTACAAATAAAATGCCCTCCAGCCTTGAGCTCTGCTGAGGGTTCACATCCCATTCCTGTTCTGTTTAGGAAGAATCCAGAGCTTCTTAAGAAGAGTAAGTTCAGAGGGAGGAAAGTACAGTCATCCCTCAGCATCCACAGGGCTTCGGTTCCAGGATGCCTGCCACTACCACTGCATGGATACAGTCTCCATGGATGTTCAAGTCCCTTTACCTAAAATAACAGTATTTGCATATAACCTGCATGTGTCTTCCTGTATATATCACATCACTTCTAGATTACTTATAATGGCAAATACAGCACAGATGCTTTGCTAACAATTGCTGTACTGTATTATTCGAGAAATGATGGGAAAAGCCACACATGCACAGTACAGATGCATGTTTTTGCTTTTATTTATTATTAGTGCTTGTGTTGGTGTGCCTGTGTACTGAGTCTGTACGGGTAAGCTCACGAAGGTCAGAGGACAACTCTGTAGTCGGTTGGTTTTCTCTTTTTACTTCTATGTGGTCTGGGGACTCAAACTCAGGTCATCAGGTTTCTGAGGCAAGCACTGTTACTCGATGAACCCTCTTGCCAGCCCAAAATTTTTAATAGCACCATTCTGTGATTGGCTGAATTCAAGTAGGTAGAAAAGACAGATACAGAGAGCCAACTACAGGTAAACTGTGAATAGAACTAAAGCTAGTCTCTCTTGTAAACATTTTTTATTAATTTTTTACATTTATTTATTTAGGTAGGGAGTAACGTATGCGCCATGACATACACATGAAGGAAGGTCAGAGGACAGTTTGAGAGTCAGTTCTCTCCATACACAACGTACGCACTAAGGATTGGATGTATTCTGGTTGTCAGGCTTTCACAGCAAGTGCTTTTACCCACTGAGTGCTCTCATGGCCTACGTAATGTCAATTATTTTATTCTACAATTAAAGGCAAGTTCCAATTAGTGCATGTGTGTGACCCGAGAGCATATGCACGTGCTTGTTCATATGTATGGGTTCAGGTACACACGCTACAACAAACCTAGAGGTCAGAGGACAACCTTTGAAGTCAGTCCTTTCCTTTCTACCCTGTTAAAGAAAGGCAGGTCTCTCCTCTGCTGTGTAAGCCAAATGAGCTGGCTTTCAAGCTTCTGGAGAGTCTCCAGATGCTACCTCGGTCTCTTGACATGGAACACCAGCATTAGATGCTTGTGCTACCGTATCCAACTCTACCTGGATTCTGGGGATCTGAGCTAACATCATGAGGCTTATGCAACATGTGCTCTTATCCAGTGGGCCACCTCCCTAGCCTGAGTTTCTTTTTTTTTTTCTTTTTTTTAAGTCTTTACACCAATGCAAGTACGTAACACCTACTAGTAGAAATAGTAAGAATATTCAGTCTTACATATAAATTATAAACCCAATTTCTCAAACTTTTTTTAGCATGTTCTTAACAGAAACACAAGTCAGCACAACAAGAAAAGATAAAAAATATTTTCTTTCTTTCTTTCTTGATAAGTACCAGGCTAAACTACCAGAGGAACAAAGACATACAGTGCTAACATATATGTTACAAATCTATGTATCTTCAAGAAGCACTTGAAATGTGACAAAAGACACAATAAAAGCTGTTAAGAGTTTGAATTTCCAAGTAATTATAAAATTGAGGTCATCTAGTCACTAAAACCGAAGAGCCATTACCTTGATCTGATTTTCTTTATCATTCAAAACTTGCTCTGCCTGTACTTTGGATTCTTCAAATGTTACTTTCTGCTTATTGAGCTCATCCACTTGTTCTTTCATTACTTCAGCTTCCTGCAATAGCTGATATGAAGACAAGAACAAAGATGTGAAAGTCAACACAATGTTCAGATACATTTATTTAAATATTTAGATGTATCATTAAGAGATATCAAGATGATATGATGAAAATAATTATATAAAATTCCCAAAGAATTAATAAAGATATAAAAATAATACATATTCTCAAATAATTACCATATAAATTATCTGAACGAATGGGCTATGAAGAAGTTCAGTCAGTAAAGTACTTTCCATACAAGCATGAAGACCTGAGTTTGGCTTTCCAGCACACACATTAAAAAGTCAGCCATAGTAGCTGTTTGTAACCCCAGCACTGGGGAGAGAGACAGAGACATGTGGATCCCTCAAACTCATCATCCAGTCTAGAAAATTTGTTGGGCTCCAGCTTACACGTTATCTCAAAAGATATGGTAAAGAAACAACTGAAGAAGACACCAGCCACAAACACACAGGTACACATATGTGCACACGCATCCACATGCACACACTAATACACACATACATGAACTTGCACACACACACACACACACACAAAGCAATAAATAAAAATTTTAAATTATCACAAGTATATGAAATAATTCAAGTAACCCACAAACAGAATCAAGAAGAGTTTGCAGAGTAAGTTTAACATAGCATATGAAGAAAGGAACGCTGTGGGACACATCGTCATATCATCTCCGAGAACTAAATACAACAGAAAGATATTAACAGTTTCTGAAGAAAGAAGAGCAGGAAACAAAAAAGGTCCATAGTCTACATGGCATTTGATTCTCAAAACCAAAGGTGGAAAGAGAAGACGATATAGCAATGTCAAAATTTTATCCAAAAAAAAAAAAAAAAAGGCAGTGCAAATGAGTATCACACTCTGAGAAACATGAACGACAACAGGGAGCTGCAGCACTGCTTGGTGGTTAAGAACATGAACCGTTCTCCAAGAGGTGCTGAGCTCGGTTCCCAATACCCGGATCAGGCTGCTCACAACTACTTAAAACTCCAACTCCAGGGGATCCAACACCCTCTCCTGGCTCCTAAGGGTACCTTAGTCATGAACACAAAGACAGTCACATACACATACACATAATTAAGATAATATTAAAATATTAAAAAAAATCATAATAAATTTTAAAATTAAACATTTTTTTAAAAAGTGAATGACATTTTCAGCTATGCAAACTTTTTTTAAAATTACCTCCTGTACCTCTTTATCTAGAGGCTAATCCAGAACCCAGAACAGCCAGAGTTACAATAGAGAGTCCCTGTCTCGGGGAAAAAAAAAAATGCTAATCAAAATAACTAACCACAAGAGAGCAAGTCTTTGATACAGGAAATGCAAAGTTTAAGGCGATAAAACAAGAGTCCTTGGCAGCTGAGTGAAGTGAAGCCTCAGGACAACAAAAGCCCAGATCTACAGAACCCATTCTCACTGAACCAGAAGGATCTAAATTTCTGAGAAAAGCGGGCTTCGGGAAGAAAAGGAGGGGAGGAGAAATGGTTCAGTGTTTAAGAGTGCTTACTGTTTCAGCATAGGAGCCATGTCAGTTGACTCGTAACTGCCTGTAACTTGAGTTCTGTGGGGGATCTGATGTCTCTGGCCTCCAAAGGTACCTGCAAGTGTGTGCACACAGCCACACTCAGACACACACATGCACATAATTAGAAAAAGAGAGGAGAAAGGGGCAGCAGCAGGCATCTCAGTAGCACACACCTGTAATCCTAGCGCTTTGGAGGCTGAATATTGCAGTGAGTTCCAGGCCACCCTGAGCAGACAGATAGACAGACAGTGGAGATGTTTAAATGAATGAATTAGCCAAAGCAGCTGAGTGCATGACATTTCCATCTCTCAAAGAGCACAGAGATAGATTACAAATATGTATTGCAGGAAACCAAGCAATTACTAACAACAGGAGAAATATAATGTTGGGCAACAGAGAATATATAATCAAGTCACATAATGTGGCTCAGACAGACTACTCTTCAGAGAATCTTAATCATGTAATCAGAAAATTTGCAAACTACTAGGGTAGGAATATGGATAAAAACACTTTCCATCAAGTATGAAGACCTGAGTTCAAATCCCCAAGACTCACATAAAAGCCAGACGGATAGCACAAATATCTGTAAACCCAGTGCTCATACGGAGAGGTGGTGAATCCCTAGAAGCTTGCAAACTAGCTACTCAGACACACACAACAGAAAAAGAACAGAGACCATCTCAAACAAGGTGAAGACAAGGACCGACACCATGCCATGACACGTGCACACCGCACTCTCACCCACACACACACACTACATCACATATGCACATGGAAAGGAAAGGAGAGAACAAGGGAGGGAAAAGAAGACAGGGAAAGAAAGACAGAGACAGAAGACACAATTTTCAAACTAAAAAATGCATTAGGGCTGGGTAGTGGTGGTGCACGCCTTTAATCCCAGCACTTGGGAGGCAGAGGTAGGCGGATCTCTAGGCAGATCTCTATGAATTCCAAGGCTGGTCTGGTCTACAGAGTTCTACCACAGCCAGGGCTATAAACAGAGCAACCCTATCTCAGGGAGGTAAAAAAAAATTATATTAGAAGAACAGAGGGGAGGGCAAATGTGTGGAAGTCCCTAGGGGTGGGGAAAATGAGGATAGAAGCTAAACTTTTATTTTACATGCCCCCGGAACTCCCTCTTCCTTTAGTCCCCAAATTGTTAATACATTACATCTTACTAATATTCTCTGCTTTGAGGACCAATGTCAACTGCTGTTTCCTGTGATTACCAGAATGCTGATTGCTTTGGCTTACTTGTTCACAGGAGAAGATAGAGACAGAAAGATACACTTTTAAATCCTTTACAAGAGATACAAAGGATGCATGGGAGACCATCCTGCTCTTGTGCTCTTCAGCAAAAGGCTACTCATTACATAGCTCCATACATAGGTCAGTTGTGAGCTTACCCAGAACATTCAAATCTATACTCACTATCTAAAAAGATTCTCTATTGACTACAAACCTGTTTCTGGCTTTCCTGAAGTTGAGAATTTTCATTCAAGGCATCTTTTATTGCTCCCTTAAGTCGTTCTTCATTGATTTCAAATATTCTGAAGGTTGTTTTGGCCTAAGTAAAACAAATACACAGTTTATAACAATTTAACCGAACACCTCATGTTTATATATTCTCCACAGAACATGGAATTTAAGCAAAGGTCACTATTAACAGCAGAGGCAGCAGGATACAGCAAAAGAAGGCTGGCTGAGATCCACGACCCATCCCTAGCCCTACCATTCATTTGCCACATGACTTTAGGTAAAAGACTGAACCTTCCATGTACTGTGAGGACAATTTTGCTAATTACTTAAGTAGAAAAGATAGAAAAGAACAATTATTAGATACTGATTTATTGATTTACTTAGTGGTTCACTTAAAGCACTGCTTGTGCTGCCTATTTGCCAAGTTTGACTTCACTTGCAACCTGGAGCAGAATGACCTGGAGAAATAGCTGAAACAATGGGTCATTGCCCTTAACAATGTGTGGGCTGCCATATATGCTTCTGTTAATTCTTGCTTGTTTGCCTGCCCACCTTGTGGTTTTAGAGTATAAAGTGAGAATCCAAATTGGACCCAGTATCAAAGCCTTTCAGGAGCTGTCCTGGCTTCTGTCCACCAGTGACATCTCCTTCCTTCCACCATCACTGGTGTCTGAGTGCCTAGTCCAGAAAGAGTCCTGCAACACTACTTATTCCTGTCTCCTCCTCTAAACTTTAAACTGTAGAAGGCAATTTTTGTTTACTATTGTTACGTTATACAACTTGAAGAGTGCTCAGTGTATAGCCATACATTGAACCTATCCAGTGAAAAAGAAACTTAACTGAAGTAACTGGAGTAAAAACAGATCAATAAATATGCATATTTAAAATTCCCTATATCTCAAATGTAAATATAGTATTTTATTGTGTGACTTATTATTAATGTGAAGACTATTCTTGGTTATCAACTTAACTAAATCTGGGATTAACTAAAACCCAAGCAAGCTGAGGACACATGAGAGGGATTTTTCTTAATTAAATCATTTGAAGACCCACCTTTAATCCAGATCTTAGACACAATTTTAATCCAGATCTTTTGAGGTGGGAGGTCCACTTTTAATATGGGCCACACCTTCTGGTGGAAGAAGGAAGCTTTTGCTCTTTGCCTGCTTGCCCTCACTCTCACTGGCAAGTCCATTCCTTCACCGGTATAGAGACTACTTCTTTGGGATTCCAGTATATACTGAAGATCTGGTGAGGAATCCAGCCTTACAGACTGAACAACTACTGGATTCTTGAACTTCCCATTGGTAGCTATTGTTATTAGACTAGCTGGACGACAGCCTAAAAGCCACTCTAATAAATCCCCATAGATAGATAGACAGACAGATGGACGGACGGACGGACGATAGAGTTATCCTTTATGTTCCTCTAGAGAACTCTAATACACCAAATAATAAAAATGTAAATGTTTAAAAGTACTAATTAGAGTAATTCAACTTACTTCAGCTACTTGTGATTTGAGAGATTTTGATTCATCTTCTAGGGACTGTATCTTTTCCGAAATATCAGCCATCTGGAAAGACAGTGTCCATCAATAAGGATCTACTAAGTCCCTTTAGCTTCAAGGCAATATGAACTAGTTAGATTGTTAAGTGAGAGCTCACACAGCACTTTTTCAGGTTCAAGAGGAGCCCTCTAATGTCATATTTTAAATAATCTCAAACACATCAAGATTTTCCTTAGGCAGAATTTAACACAGAAAGTTATAATGTTCTTAACATATTTTTAACTTACAAAAAATTCCTTCACTAGGTATATGATTACTCAGGTTATTTATTGGCTACTTATTTATCAAGTTACTTCCACAGCAAATATGGAAAATTTCTTTGTAAATGCACGAGAGCCAAGTGTCGGGGTACACACTGCCATCCCAGCACTTGGAAGGCGAAGGCAAGAAGATCATGAGTTTGAGGCCAGCCTGAGTTACACAGCGAGTTCCAATCCAGACTGGGCTATTTTTACAAGATATATATATATGATATCTTATTATATCATATATATATGTGTGTGTGTGTGAGTGTGTGTGTGTGTGTGTCTCAATAAATGAAAACAACAAGAAAAAAGAAATATGCAGAAAAGATCTATGGTAACATTAAAAAGTGAAAAGATTAATCTGGAAACTTTTGAGACCCATGGCCTTCTATATTCTATGTTTTACATGCATGAGTCTTTTGTTTTATTTTGCTATGGTTAGATTATATAGATTAGTATTTGTAAGGTTGGTTTGGGAGTTTCACTAATTTGTTTTCATTTATTTACATTTTGAAGATAATGTCTCCTCTCCCTACGCAGTTTCAAACTCCTGCCTCCTGCTCCCAAGGACTGGGATTACAGGCTTATGCCACTATGGCAGGTTTGCAGGTAATATTTACATTAGTATCCTATTAATATGTAAAATTCACCAACTTTCTCTTTATAATTCTCCTGGAATACACAGACTTACCAACTCATCTTGTTCAGAATGTTTAGCTCTCTCTTCTTCTAGCTTCTTCTCTAGAAGGAGTATTTCATCTTCAAGTTTAGATTTGGACCTTTCTAGATTTTCATAGGTTGCCTAAAACAGAAAGCCAACTTTAACAGGCTAGACTTAAGAATTTATAGTTAGGGTAAAATCAGATGAGTATAATCATACAAGTTTATAAACATTTTTAGCATTTGTTCGTTTCTCTAATATTAAGATAACAGCAGGTTTAGCAGTAACCAGCAACTTCTATAAAGAGTATAAGTATTTCAGGCTCCCATCAGCTGACTGTAATGAGAAACAAAGAAGACCCTAAAGGAATTAATATGGTTGCATGCCAATAAAAGTTTTTATTTACAAAAGCAGGTGGAAAATCCATTAAGCACACCTTAGTAACTTAGTTCTAAAGCATGTTAAAAAGCAGGTTATGAGGAAAAATTAAAAATTCAATTTAATATAAAAATATAATAAATTTAAAAATCAAGGTTGCATATATTTTCCTTTGAATGGCATATTTTCTGTCATCTTTAATTTAAAGTGATTAATTATTAGATTGGTGTAATTGGATTCTATAATTAACATACCTCTGATATTTGTGCTCCTTCAACAAACTTTTTAAAAAGAAAAACAAAATCAAAACATGTTACACTAGTTTAAAAACCTGTTTACCTATAATCTCCCCCAAATTTGACTACTTCACTATAGGGCTTGAATCAAGATTACTCTATTGGTTTGATTTTTACCTGCAATGTCAACTATAAAGCTTTGTAAAACTTGTATTATGTTATAGTTTGTGTCCAGCTATGATTACTCTTCCTAAAAATGTTTTCAATTACTAAAATTAGAGAAAATTTTCTAAGGTCTTCAATTTGGCCAAATCTCAACTCATCTTAGTAATTCTTATAAATTCACTGTCATAACAACAAATTGGTGAATTTATATTACCTATAACACCAAGCCTGAATAAATATTTGTCTTTGTTACTTTTCTGTTAGTATACATGTCAAACAGCTTCTAAAAACTCTTTTATGTTTTTTTAAAAAACTCTTTTTCTTTTTGAGACAGACTTGGCAATCCTCCAATGTTAGCCCCCCAAGCGCTGGGATGATAGGCATGCCCCACACCTGCCAAAATCCCCTTCATTCAAGAAACTAATAAATTCCCATTGGGATAGAGTTTTTAAAAGAAGCTCGCTAAGTAACACATAGCAACTACAAAAGGTTCATGAGGATATTCACAGGAAACAGATAAAGAAAAAAAATTAAGAAATGTATTTGAAGTCTGTAACTTCTTGTGGATTCTACAAGGGTATTCTAAATCCTAAGACACAGACTTTTCTACTGGCGACAGACAATGACAGAACTGCCACACTGGACTGAGCACGTAAACCAAAGGCACAAGGTCTGTTTTCTATTTTATCATCAGCAGGAGTAGGCTACTTCTACCACACAGGGTCACTGTTCACTTTTTACAACACTTCCTTCTGTAAACAGTACCAAGGCACTCTATCACATCTGTCTGTTAAGTGGTCTGCTACTCTGTCTGCTAAGCTGAAAATTATCATTCTGTCCTTTTGAACCAGGAGTCAACTATGTATCTCTCCTAAATTCCCTGTTCAGTGACATCAAGTTAGTGACTGAAAACTGGCCTTGATGGAGTATTTGTAACACAGAACGCAGAAAGTGTTCTGTAAATAGGGATTAAATATTTGCCAGCATACCATTATTTACAATGTAAACCTCTGGTCTAATTCTAGTTAATGCCTACTATTCATGGGATGAAAAAAAGGTAGTATGGTCACAATTTACATCATTTATTGTCTCCCACTATTCCTAAATTTGTGAAAGAGTTCTATGTCTTCTTCCTGGAGCAAACTATGTCAAAAAAGGAATGGTCTCTTCAATGCATTCTTAGGAATACAGAATAAAGGATTTCTTCCTATAAGCTTACAGATTCTGATAAATTGATTATGTATCCCTCAAAACAAGACCTCACATTGTTTTTAAATGCTTTATGCTACCTACCTACCTCTTTTTCTGTAAGTTTTACCATCCAGATACGCTGTTTCATATTTCTCTGAAACAATTATTTTTACAAATATAACATATTTTTAAAGTTTTTTTTAATTTAATAAGAATCTTTTCCCTAGCTTTTAAATGATACTTTTTTTTTTTACCTCCAAACTTTGTGCTTCTGTTGATTCCTTTTCAAAGCTGGCCTCCTTTAAAGATGACTCTAAGCCTTCATACTGAATGAAACAAGGCAACACGTAAGTAAAAACTACAAATTTTATTTCAAACTGTATGTAAACAGATGCCTAAGAGGCAACCAGAATCTGTCCCCACATGTGTAGAATTCACTGGATTTCTTAGCTTAGCTTTCCCTCTAACCACCGTGACAAGCAAAGCCAGACCACCAACAGGTCAACCTCCAGCTTGCACAAAATACGACAGAACCGTACCCATGCGTAGCAGAGCTACCCCGAGTCTGCTGGGGGTGAAGGCTCTAACAGCAAGAGGGCGCTAAAGAGTGTCCAGAGACGTGAGTTGTCCATTACCCCCAACAACTTAGTAGCTTCCCCAGTCGTTTCAACAGGGCGATGTAAAGTAACTGGCCATCAGACATCTATGTCATCTGACAAATAAGGCAAGTAAGGGATGTAGAATCTCTAAAGACAGAATAATCATCAAGGAATGAAATCTAAGAATGATAAAATATAAAATGCCAGGAGATTTGGAAATCTTCCAGGGGTGATTAAATTGAGCACTATATAGTTCTGAAGTAAGCTCCCTGTTAACAGCAGCTAGATAACACACCAAAGACAGAGTCTGTCTGAAGGCCTCAGGGAACTATTTAAATAGTGAAGATTTATAGAAGAGAGGCCTGCAGAAAGGCAAGCCCAGCAGTTCACATTGCTTTTTCCTTATAAAAGAGAATCATGCAGACAGGGAACTAGGTAAGGACTTTATGAGAACTAGAAACTATGAAGAAACAATTTATATAGTTCAGGACCTGCTAAATATTATGAGCTTTAGAATAGGATTTTGTGCTTGACTGAATATTTCAAAAAATATGGTTTTGATAATGAAGCAAGACAAAGACACCACAAGGAAAAGAAAACAGGTCAATGTGTCTGGTAACTACTACTGCAAAATTCTCAATACAGTTCTAACAAATGGGACTTAACATTAATCTCAAAAAAAGTATATGCCTGATCATGTGGGCTTTATCCTAGGCACTAAGGCTAAACATATAGTCAATGTGATCGATCACTTCACCAGACCACAGGAGCAAACAACACAGGCTCACGGATCAACAGAGAGCTCTGAACACAATTCAGCATTCTTTCTTGATCAAGACTTGAACAGGTTCATGTATAAGAGAAGTCCCTCATCATAATAAAAGCCATTTATGGAGAATATAGCCAATACAATCAATGGGGAGGAACTAAAGCAGAGCCAGGGCATCTCCTCCCCCGACAGCTAGCTAACAGGTTGCTGGAAGTTCTACTCAGCCAGCAGTTAGAAAAGAAAAGAGATTCCAAAGATAACCCCATCAAAAAAGACATTCTCTCTATTTGACCACTCTATCATTAACTAAAACCCAAGCAGTAGGCACACCTTGATCTGACTGGATTATGAGGTGGGAAGATCCACCCTAAATCTGAGCCACACCTTCTGGTGGCACTCACATAAAAGGACATGGAAGAAGGAAACTTGCCTTTTGCATGCTTGCTCTCACTCTGGAAAGTCCATCTATCCTGCTGCTGAGGTGTCCTTGCTGGTATTAGAGCCTGCTTCTTGGGGATATCAAGTATACGGAAGACTGAGACATCTGGCCTTGAAGACCAAACAGCTATTAGATTGTGGGCCTTTCTGACAGGAGACCGCTGTTGTTGGACTAGCCAGACCACAGCCTGCAAGCCACTCTAGTAAATTCCCTTTCAATCTACACAGATTCATTCTATTAATTTTGTCCCTCTAGAGAACCCTTATAAATATAGCATGTTATATGAAGAAAGTCCCCCAAGACTGCCCTAAAAACTAAATCCAATAAATGAATTCAATTAAGTAGTATGACAAGTCCATGTGAAATAATGAGCCAGCTGAAGAAGATACCAATAACCCCAATTCATGATGGTAGCTTAGAAATAATGTTTGGGAGACCAGGAGTTGGGGTAGAAGAAAGTCAAGATAATAACACCAGGCAGAGAAATAAGAGCTACAGAAAGGTGAAGTGAGTCCACCTGGCATCTCCTCCGCGAACACATCCAGTCACACCAGGCGGCAGGCACTGAGCAGAGCCCTGCCAGGGAGGGCCCCTTAGGGACTCCAAGTAGACATCCAAATCAGGCTGGACTCAGTGACCAGAGAGGAAGATAGACAACCCTCAAAAAAGGGATAAGGAATCTGAGTGAGAGCCTTCCAATGCCCACTATTTTCCCTCCCTGCCAAGGTATAGAGGAAAAGGTTCCGACCTGGGACAGACCATGGGAAGAGCTGGCTTGGAAGCTGAATCCGCCAGAAGAAGATACCAGCTCAGCAAATTACAGATGTAAAAGTGCCTAAAGATGGAAAACTACAACAAGTCTCCTTCTGGCACTCCTGATTCTGCCCCATGGAACAAGGGGACTGGTAAAGAACCTGTAGAACTTGGAACAGCATCCAGATAGGACCAATAGCCCCAGCAGCGCAGACTGTGGAGATGGCAGAAGCTAAGGGATTTCCAACACCCCATCCCAGGTATACCAAGGTGGAGCTATATGAATCACAGAAAACCTGGGAAGTATCACAGTGCAGGAAGGAACACTGACCAAGAACATAACATGCGATTTCCCTTTATTCTTCATTTGTGTTATTATTTTAATCTTTATTTATTTTATAAATAGTTTTATATAAAATTTAATTATATTTTAGGAATAATTGGAAATTACTTATATATAATTTAATTTTTTTTTTACTATGAACACTTCAATACTTTATGTGTTGGTTGGTATGTGGGAACTTGTTGGAAAGGCTCTTCTATCTGTCCTTTCTTCCTGCAAATCTAATACACAGTCATTTCTCTATTGCTTTTCATACCTCTAACACCTTTAATCCCAACACTTAGGAGGCAGAGGCAGAGGCAGGTGGATCTCTTTGAGTTCCAGGCCAGCCAGGAGTATATAGTAAGACCCTATCTCAAAAAAACCACAAAGGCTAGTTGACTGGATTGAAAACCAAGATCCAACTATGTGCCATCTCTAGGAAATGTATGTAACTAGGAAAGATATCAAAAAACTGAGAGTCAAAGTTGGAAACAAACCGACCATGCAAATGGAAGCTGAAAACAAGCTGGCACAGTGATTCTCATATCTACTGAAGTACACTTTAAACCAAAGCCAGTGAGAAGAGATATGGAGGGCCACTACATAGTAATAAAGGGCAGCTATCAAGAGCATATAACTGGGGGGCCTCCTTGGGAAGGAGGCGCTTGAAAGAGTAATGAGTTGGGAGAGAGGAATATGATCAAAGTACATTAAAATAATTTCAGAAAACGTCTTATAAAGCTAAATGATACCTGGCCTAAAGACATGCCAATTCTGGTACTAGATACTTAGTAAGGAGAGATTAGAACACATGCTGCAAAAATAAACTTGTAGAAAAGAAAGTCCTTAAATTTATTCTTAATAGCCAAGATCCAGAAATAACAATACCAAGAAATGAGATGATAAGCAAACATGCGCACAAATACAGTACAAATTTACTCAGCAGGAAAAAAATGTAAATATGTGCACAACAGAGTAAATCTCATAAACGCAATGCTGACTGTAAAGCCAACAAAAACAGCACGGCTTCCTTCATACAAACTCTTCAACTAACAAAATTAATGTCTCATTTCACAGGTTATTGGGAAAGAATACTCTTTTCAATTAAGTGGAGCTTAGAAAACAAGACAGATGCAAAAGAATGAAGTAGAATTTCTACCTCATACTAGGTTTGAAATTCAGTTCTACACAGATCATTGACTTAAACACAAGGGTTAAATCTATAAAACTTGTACACAGACCCAAGTGTAAATCTGTCTCCCTAAATTAATCATCACTTCTTGTTCTATAACTAAAAACACAAAAATAATAAAATAAATAAACTGACCATCATCAAAATTTAAAACATTTATGCTTCCAATGGTATCAAGTCAGGCTTATTGGAGCATACCTAAACTTCCCAGCACTCAGGAGGCAAAAGCAGGCAGATACCTGAGTTCAAGGCCAACATGGTGTACACAGGAAATTCCAGACCACCCCAGGGCTACACAGTGAGACATTGTCTCAAAGAAAAAAAAAAAAAAACATACCATGTGGCTGGCTGGAGAGATGGCTTGGTGGTTGACAAGCTCAGCACCCACACAGTGGCTCACAACCGCCTATGACTCCAGTTCCCAGTGCCCTGTTCTAGACTTCGAAAGCACCAGGAACTCAAACAGTGTACAGACATACATGCAAGCCAAGCGCACATGTACATAAAATAAAAATAATATTTTTTTCTTTTTTTTTTTTTTTTTTTAAAGACACATCATTAAGAAAGTAAGCCAGCCTGGTCTACAGAGTTAGTTCCAGGACAGCCAGGGCCACACAGAGACACCCTGTCTGGAAAAAGAAAGTTAGAAAGGGGCAGTACTGGGAGGGGGAGCTACCCATGGTGGCTAATGACAATAATCGTAGTACTCAGGAGGCTGGGGCAGAAAGAGGACTACCTCAAGATCAAGGACAACCAGGATTACAATAGGAAACTGTCTCAAAAACAAAAGAAAAAGAAAAAGAAAAGAAAGGAAGGAAGGAAGGAAGGAGACAACCACAAACGGACGGAAAGAAAGGTATTTGCTAATCACATACATGGGATATAAGAAGCTGGCACCACACACCTATAACCCATGTTCACAATGCTAAAGCAGAATGGAGAATTCAAGGACAACCTCGGCTACTGGTAAAGCTATCTCCAAAATAAATAAATATATAAGGACAGGTAACCAAACCGAATAACCTTTTCTCCAGAGAAGAGAGCAAATGGCAAATAAACATTAAAAATACTCAATGTTGTTAGTCTTCAAGGAAATTCAAGTGAAAAACCAAGACACTACTCAGCCAGTAGGACAACAACACAGCACACAGTGAGAACACAGAAAAACTGGAACTCACCTACAAGTAGAAATGCAAATGATACAACCACTGTAAAAAAGTTTGACAAGTCTACCAAAACATGTATACAGACATAGCACTCCTAGGTGTTCAGGTAGCACCTGAAAATGCATGTCCACACAAAGGCCTACATGAATGCCAAAAGCATTACTATTATTTTTAATATGTATTTTTAAATTATTTATTTATTTCACATGTAGGGGTGTTCTGCCTATGTATATGTCTGTGTTCCACATGGGCCAGAAGAGGGTGTTAGAGGACCTGGCACTGGTGGTTGTAAGCCACCATGTGGGTACTGGGAATCAAACCCAGGTCCTCTGCAAGAGCAGCCACTGCTCCTGACAGTTGAGCTCTTTTCCTAGCCCATCAAAGCATTGTGTTTTTATAACACCCAACACAGAAATAACACAGAGAGCCATCAACTAGCAAACAGATTTGTAAATTACAGGACAAAATATTATTTGACAAAAAATTGAATTCTGAGGTGTGCTACACCACCTTTGTTGTAATCACATTTCCTCTGAGTACACACCTAAGAGTGAAACTTCCATAGCTGTGCTTAACTTGCGCTAAGGAAAAAGAACAGGTTGCCATTTTCCATAGAAAATGTGCAGAATAAACATTTTACAGAGATCGAAAGCTTGTAAGTAACCAGGACTACGCATGGAGTAGGAAAACTGGGTGAAGGATACCAACAAAAATTTAGGGCTTCTTTGGGGAAATAAAAATATTCAAAAGCTGATTGCTAGTACGGATATACAGGTATGTAAATAAAACAAAAACCATTCATCCACATACTTTGGAAAAGGCATGTAATTTTACCATATAGCCCAAGATAATCTCAAATTTGTAATCCTCCTGCTTCTGCGTCCAAAATGCTGAGATTACCATGTATTATCATGTATCACCACAGCTGACTCACCTATAAACTTCAAATGAGTGCGTCAACTGTACAGTATAAACTGTATCCCAATGAAGTTGTGGGTCTGAAGGAATCCTAGTATTTATGGAAGGTGGAGGCAGGAAGATCCAGAAGTTCAAGGTTATCCTCAGCTACACAGAGAGTATGAGGTCAGCCTGGGCTACAAAACATTAGTAGGGGAAGCTATACAGTACATAAGTACAAAATAAAGCAAAAATTAGTTATTGAGAGCCAAGTGTGGTGGCAGACACTATTAATCCCAGCACTTGGGAGGCAAGGGCAAGTAAATCTCTGTGAGTTCCAGGTCAATTTGGTCTACATAGAGGCCAACCAAAACTGCATAGTAAGACTGTCTTTAAATTTTAAAAAAGCAACTATTTATTGAAAGAAAAAACACGAGCTGAGTGGGGTGGCACATGCCTATAATCATACTGACCAGGAGGGACAGATAAAAGGCTCTTAAGTTCAAAGCCAGAATGAGTTATTACATAATAAGACCCTATCTAAAACACACACACATACACACACACACACACACACACAGATAAAAGTCTCTTAAGTTCAAAGCCAGAATGAGTTATTACATAGTAAGACCCTATCTAAAACACACACACACACACACAGAGAAAATAATCTTTTCGAGAAATGACTCAGTGGTTAAGCTCACTTGCTCCACATTTATGAGGTCTGCACATCACATCCCAGCACCAATGTTGACAAATGAGGCATCTCACAAACAATTGTAATTCCAGCTCAAAACAGGGGCAGAGACAGGATGATTGCTAGGGCTTTCAAGCTTCTAGCCTAGGCAAGAGAGAGCTGCAAATCCAGGGAGAAATCCTGCTTCAAGATAACAGAGTGACAGAAGGGACCCCAACACCCTTGAGGCCCTTGTCTGGCATCTAGAATGAGTATTTATATATACTGCACACAAATAAACAAATAAGAATGCTATTGGTTAATTTGATTCCATATAGAAAAACAAAAAAATAAAAAAATAAATCCTGACTCTTGGGGTTGGAGAAATAGCTCAGCAGTTAAGAGCACTCATTGCTTTTCCAGAGGTCCTGAGTTCAATTCCCAGCAACCATGTGGTGGCTCACAACCATGTGGGAGCTGATGCCCTTTTCTGGCACGCAGATGTACATGCAGCTACAGCACTCATGTACATAAAATTTTTAAAATGTATACATATAAAATACTTTAAAAAAAAAAAAAGAAAGAAAAAACCCTGAATCTTGACATACCCTCCCAATTATGCCAAGATGGATACAGTTCCAGGCTGATCAAAGATATTATGGATTGAACTGTGCCTCAAAACTTCCTATATTAAAGCAGGGCGGTGGTGGCATGCATCTTTAATCCCAGCACTCTGGAGGCAGAGGCAGGTGGATCTGTGAGTTTCAGGGCCAGCCTAGTCTACCGAGCGAGTTCCAGAACAGCCAGGGCTACACAGAGCAACCCTGTCTGGAAAAACCAAAAAGAAAAAATAAAAATCTCAGTCCCTCAGAATCTGCCTGTTGTTTGAAGACAGCCTTAAAATGGAAACTAGGTTAAAATGAGGCGGTAAAGACGACCCTAACTTAACATGATTGGTAGCCTAAGAAGAAGGGAGCATTAGGACAGAGGGAAACGCGACAAGCAGGCAACTACCTACAAGTCACGGACCGGTCACAGAAGCAGCAAAGCCTGCCTACACCGATCTTGGACTCCTGTTTCCAGAACTGTAAGGAAATTCATTCCTCCTGCTAAAGCGCATTGTGTCACAGCAGCCCTAGCAAGCTAATACAAAGCCCAAATGAGAAAAGTAAATAAGGTCTCTACATGCTATAGTGGTACCCTTACATCCGTGATAGGCAAAAATCTCTTTAAGCAAGGAAAAAAACAACTGACAAAATTACACTACATTAAAATCCTAAACCTCTGCTTTCTAAAACACCAAACAAAATAGAAACACAAGCCACAGAGTAGAAGAAGAAATTTGCAATTCATATATCTGACAAAATTCTTATATATAAGACATAAAATATTAGAAAAAAAACAAAAAGCCTGCTTCTGTATGACATAAAAGAAAAAGATGATGAGTGCCTTTTAAAGTGTGAGAATGGGCCAGGGAGACAGCTCAGGAGTTAGGGTGCTGGCTGCCAAGGCTGACAGTATGACTCCAATCCCTGGGACCCACGTGGAGAAGGAGAGAGCTCACCACCCCATGTGTCCTGTGACCTCCACACGTGTGCCTCGGTACATGCACACATGCCCAGGCACAAGCAGACACACATAATAATAGTAAAGTAATTTTTAAGGGTGGAAAAGACTTGAAAAGGCAATTTCACAAACAGAATCCCAAATGAGGTCAGGGAAGATGAGCACTCTGCGTCACCAGGGCGGCCTCAGAGACAGCGGCTAAGCGGTGAGGGTGAGGGGCAACAGAACTCAGCCCTGCAAACAAAGCTCTGGCAGTTTCCGTGGCCTCCAGTAGCTCAAGGAGAACCATAAAGTTCCAGCCTCTGTCATTAACGTTATTTTTCAGTGCATCTTACCTCCTTTTGAACAAGGCTAACTTTTTCAAGTAGTTTACATTTTTCTTCAATTAGTCCAGAAAGCTCAAGAGCAAGTTTTTTTTCTCTTCCTTAGAAAGAAAAAAATAAATATTATTATGACCCAATTATTACAAGTTTTTAAATTATACACAGTGATGAGATCTAACACAGGAAAAAACAACTTACCCACATAGAATCGGCTTCGAATCTGAAACAAATTTTTAACAAAATTACATTAAAACAAATATAACTTTGAGTGAATCTATTTGACTTCTACTCGCAACTTTAAGCTGGCAACTTTCTTATGATCTTACAGGTAAAATTATCCAAAAGCATTCTATTCCCGAAGAAAAACATGCTACATAATAAGGTCTCCCAACTGAAAACTCACATTGTGTACGATCATATTAAAGGCTCTAAAATAGCCTCACTTTAAAGACCCCTATTTAATTTCACTTAAACCCATAGCCCACAGACACACACATTTGGCCCTAAGACAAAGTATTTTAAGAAGCCCTATTACTAAGTCTCCTAATAGTAACAGCCAAAATAAAACATACTGTAAAATACCATGGGGCTCTAGTCCTGGACTGACTAAAAAACCCATTAGCCTCTTTTTTAAGCCTCAGCTCTCAGTGAAGGAGGGATAAGTCCACTTGTGAGAGCTCTGGGGCCAGGGTAAAATGAACACGGAAAACGAAGGAAGATTTACACGACCTGAAAATACTGAGACACAGAAGATTGGAAGAGAAAACCGAAAAGACGAGATATGGTGGGTTGTGTGTAAACAGGAGCTAAGGGAAGGCAACTCCAGGTAGAGCGCTCCTTCAAAAGGTGCTGGGACCCACGAAGAAATTAGATGGCTCAGTGGTTAAGAGCACTGTTACTCTAATAGAGAACCTGGGTTCAATTCCCAACACCCACATGGTGCTCACACCATCTGTAACTCCAGTTCCAGGAGATCCAATGCCTTCTTGTCACACCTCTGTGTGTACCAGACACTCATGTGATACACAAACATATATGCAGGCAAAACACTCATAAAATAAATTTTTTAAAAAAAGAAACTTTAAAAAAAAAAAAAGCAGAACTAACATTCTCCTAGTATACGGTGGTTACTTACTGATCGGAAGCCTCGCCACAGAAACAAGAGAATGGCAAACAGTCCAATGGTAAGCACACATATTGCCAATTCCCACGGAAAACCACTGGGATTAAAGTCTGTTCTCATATCTTCAGGCAATGCTGCCACAACCTTCAAGACAAAGAAAGTTAAGCCTATACACATGCATTTTCCGCAGTACTGGTACAAAGACAGGTACAGGTGGCTGTGATCAGCTCTGTTGATGTGGAGTGGGCTGCCATATAATACGAAGCACAAAGCCTCCACACGTATTTTTCTGACAACTTACAATTGTTCTGAGTGAAGAGCAGCTGTGTAGTGAGCCAATGGTTTTCAGACAGGAGTAATGAGGCTAACTCAGAGCTAACTCAGGAGGCGTGAGGATAAGGAGAGAGTGCCAAGAAAAGATCATCAGTAACCTGGGCGGGAATTCTTCCCTCGACTTCAATTTCATGTTTTACCTACATGCATTGGGTTTGACAAAAAAAAAAAAAAAAAACCTCCTTGCAGGGGTAAAACACAGACCTGCAGCTGCTTTGTTTTGTTTTCATTGGGTTGGGGTGAGGGGAGCAGTCAAAAAACCGACTTTGAGATTTGAAGCTTTCCCTCCTATCGCTTGAGTTAAAATAATGCAGTTTGACCACAAGGGCAGATTTCAGTAAAAGGCACGTGTCTCCAAAGACCATGATTGTACAAATGAGGTCTCTCTACACTCCGTCTCCTAATGTGGTCTTCCACACCACACAGCTTAAGGTCTGCAGTTGATCGTATATTTTACCTTTCCTGGGTCAGCTCGAAATTCATCCTCCCTCAGTGGGTTATTTGCATTACGATTCATAACAATAGCAAAACTACAGTTATGAAATAGCAACAAAAATAATTTTATGGTTGGGGGTCAACAACAACATGAGGATTGTTATTATTATTAGTAGTAGTAGTAATATTAAAAGCTAGCAGCATTACGAAGGTTGAGAACCACTGTTCTAGAATCTCCACAGCCAATATTCCTCTTGGGGGCTGACAAAATAAATGAACACCAAACAAATCCTTTATTCTCTTTAAAATCTGTGTTTAGCTCTTATGTCTATATAGACTCCTTCCAAGTGGCTATTTACAGTTGACTAACTTCTATCAAAAGCATGTAATGTTATATTCTTTTTTTAATCCCTGTATCTTCTTCCTTTTTCAGCTGTGACTCCAGACAGGATCCAAAGAGGAGGTTTCAAGCCTCATCTCCGGGTTTGATGGAGACTTCATTTACCCTTCTGTGTTAGCCTCTTAAAGTACCGCACCAACCTTAAAAGGGCACAAGAAAGGGTGAAAAACCCTTGATCCTGATTCTGTCCCTTCTTCACCTCTGTCACCAACACACAAAAATGTGTTATCACACTGTCAAACAACGCTAACAAGGATTTGCCCCCAGGATCACGACGACAGACACTCAATCAAAGGCAACTATTTCCATCATCGCTCCCCCAAAGACAGAGGCCTTGGTCTTTGTATTTGATTGTGTAACCGAGGCCTCTCTACATTTCTTCTGACGTGGTCTTTCACCCCACTCAGCTCAAGGCTTGCATTTGACTGCATATTTTACCTTTCCTGGGTCAGCTCATAGTAGTTCATCCTCCCTCAGTAGGTTACTCTGTTCTTTGTTACCAGGCTCCAAATACCAACTGATCACAAACAAAAAGTAAAGGCAAGGAAAAAAGAAAAAAAAAACAACCTGCTCTTTAAAAGGTGTTTGGTACGTAAGTACATAATACTGGGGAGGAAAAGTCTGTTCACAGCTGACACGTTCACCAAGCATCTTGTGCCCCGCTAATATTTAACACATAGCACACGTACTATAGCCGATGACGTCCCTATACCACCACATCTTAGCTTTTTATTTTTAATTATGTGTATAGGGGATGGGAATGGGGGCATATGTGAGTGCAGGTGCTCAAGACCAGAGGAGGGTGTCAGTCAGATCCCCTGGACCTGCCCTGTGTGGGTGCTGGTGGGAAATCTCAGCGAGAGCAGTAAGTGCACTTAACTGCTGCCTGCTCCCCTGGGCTCACTGTACTTTACAGGACAACTCTAAGGGTGCCTCTCAGGTCAAACCGTTCAATAGCACTGTGTTGGCCTTTCATTTTAAAATAGAATGGACAATTCTAGGCTGACTCGTTGAACTGGTTAGAGCTGGTAAACTAAAGAAAAGCAAAGGAACTGGATCTAAAGGTTTCGTCTCAAATGAATCGCTCTGATTTTAATTACTCCGGCTTCTTCATTGGGTTTTTCCATACTTCAAATTTTAACTACAATAAACAAGCCTATCTCACAAAAATATAGAAACGATACCCAAACAGCATCAATAAATATCATAATACAGAATTGCTACAGCCTAGACCAATCATGGCAGTGTAAGCAAACCGTTAGACAAGGTTCCGGTTACTGAAATGCCAGAAGGTGGCGGTCCATTGGCTCTTCTTCATCTTTTTCTGCTGTATAGCTGTAAAAAGTCTCATCAATAATGGTGTCTGCATTACTTATTAGTAAAACTAAAATTAATCCTTGGGCTGGCTCTTGCTGACTGGGAGAGGGACACATTGTGGAGGACAGGGACATGGTGATTTCAACATTAAAATAATTATAACAAGCTTACTGACCTTCAAGTCCTGGCATGTCTGAGAACTAACTCATGTTTACTGGAGACACATCATAAAACTGTCCTGGCATGTCTGAGAACTAACTCATATTTACTGGAGACACATCATAAAACTATCCCTGACACAATAATAGATGATGACCTCTCCAGGAAGAGACTGGGGCCTCAGTAAGGCCCTCAGTAAGACAAAAGCCAAAGAGCCTGGGTAAGAAAGTTAGCGCACCTGGAAAAACAAGGACACACAGATAATCACCCCTGAGAATGCCGGCCCTTGTTAATGAAGAAATAGTAAACCTGTCTAAAGCTATAATAAAATACAAACCTAAGATAAATGTAAATATTCCAAAAACTTAAAAGGCTGTTTGAGACTAAAACTGCCTGAGATGCAGGAAGCCTCCCAAATTAGTAATAGTCAAAAAGATAAGAGAACTAAGTACTGTTAGCCAAAGGAATTTATGGTTGTATTCTGGGTAAATAAAGTATAAACAAAGAAGAAGCTTAAAACCCATAAACTTCTTTCTTGGCGCCTTCATGCCCTTTCTGCCCGTCTGCCTGAGATAACTGGTAACTATAAATGACATCCAGCAAACCATTAATGAACCATTGTGTTAAAAGTTATCTGAGTAAAAACAAACTTTAGAGATTAAGCCTACAGCTGTGAAGGTTGTTCCTGGCTATAGTGTAATCATGCAAATTCTTTGAAATGTGTTTGACACCTGCAACCTGTAAAATAAAGGCACTACTAAAGCCACAGAGAGTTTTGGCTTCTTTGAGCCTCTACTCCCTGGCAGTGTGTGTGCCAGTCTCTCTCTCCTATACCAATCGTCTGTGCATGGTAGTTTTTCCTGTCGTGGTCCATTGTCCTTTGTGGGGTGTTTCCAGAACGTATCTTGCCTGGGAGGCTGGAACTCCCACACAGAATTACACGTGCCTTGGTGAATGGATCCTAAATTTTAGATGTGATGGGTAACTCTCTACAAATAACCCTCTATAAACGGTGATGGTGATGAACCACAGAGTACAGTCCCAAAACAGGAGTGCTAAAGGAGCCCACGCTCAGGGGTCTTAGACACCCACTAGCCAAATTATAACCAAAGATGCTTTTTAAATTATTTTAATCGCACCTCAAATAAACACAATACACACTAATAGAAAAGATATACAGAATGTCAACGTATAGGCCCTGAAGTCTATGCTCTACTAAAACAGACAGATTTCCTATGAATGGTTACAGTATTCCCTTGTCTCAGAAAAGAAGTCATGGCCAACACAACAACTGGAAAAAGCTGGAAATAACTAATATTTAATCGTAAGCTACTAAAGCCCTATTTCAACTTCAGAAACATCTGGTTTGGAGATGAGATTTTAAAGAAGGCAGAGGTAGAACCTAAAATACTCAGCACACACAAAAGAAAGAAAGGAAGTCAAGTCCTCAGCTGGGGCAGAGTCCAAGAGCTTTGGAAAGTGGGTGACATTTTGTAGGTGAATTATCTACCTAAATCCTTCCTCTCTGATGTCTACTTCTTTAGTGAAAGAACATTAAGAAGAAGCTTAGTTATTTGCCTTCAAGCTGTTTTATGAAGAACTAGGCTTCGAGGTAGGCAAAATGGCTCAGGGGATAAAGGTGCACGCAACCAAGCCTAAATTCAGTCCCGAGAACCCACAGGTGGGAGGTGAGAAACGACCTCTACGTGCACAACATGCACATATGTGCTGCGGTGCATGCACAGACACACACACAAATGTAATTTTTCAAATGTAAAGAAGTAGGCGTTGCCCAATATTCTAAATAAAAGAAAAACAGTTATAAATTGGCAGTTTTTGTCTCTTTAAAAGACATCAGGCAATAGACATATGTTGACAGTCATACAATGGATAAAGATGCCTGTTATTAAAATAACAGAATAAAGCAGAGACAGCTAATAGATAAGAGTAACAAGACTGTCTGTCAGGAATCAGCAATGGGAAAGCAGCAAAGGAATGAATTGCAGTAAACACAAATGATCTGAACCCAGGTCACTGGGCTTGTGCTTCAGGTGTCTTCCCTGAACCAAGTCTCCAGTCCAACTTGAGAAATGAGAAAATACTTTCAGGGGCTGGAGAGACTGCTCAGCAGTGAGGAGCACTGATTGTTCTTCCATAGACCCAAGTTTAATTCCAGCCCCTACATAGTCTATAACTCCAGTCCCAGGGAATCTGACACCTGCTTCTGGTACTACAAACACATGGTATACAGACATACATGCAGGATCAAAACACATACGTATGTAAAATCAAATATATTTTTATATATAAATAAAATACTTTCAAATAAATTGAAAAAAATGCAACATAACAAAACTTATAGAATGAGGCTAAAACAGTGCATAAGGGAAACGTTATGGCTGTAAATGCTGTTTTTAAAAGTTACTGGACCAGGAAGATGGTTCAGCAGGTAGGATCTTGCCACCAAGCCTCATGATCTGAGTTGGAACCCCAGAACCAACATGGTAGAAAGAAAAAACAGACTTCTGAGTCCTTGGACTTCCACAATTTGACACGCATGCAGGCACACTCACGCATGTAATGAATGTAATTTTTAAGTTTAAAAAAAAAAAGCCATACACCATAGTAAAAGAAATAAGAAAAAGAATGACATCTCAACAAAATGCAATCTCAACAGTAAATGAGAAAACATATAATAAAATCAAACGCCCTCTGATGATCAAGAAACTCAGCAAACTAGGATTACATTTCTTAATCTGACAAGCGGCATCACTACAAAACCCATAGCTAACACCACACTGAAGGAGACAGAGGACTGTTCCTCTAAGACCAGGAACAAAGACACCCACCATAGTCCACAGAACCACAAAAAAATTCTGCAAAATCTGACATCCTCTCCATGTTCCTCTATTACCAACCTTATCAAAACCAAGTAGTGGTAACTGTTAGGGTGTGCGTGTGTGTGTGCGTGCGTGTGTGTGTGTGTGTGTGTGTGTACTGCATGTGCATGCACATAGAAGCCAGAGGTTGACAAGATGTCTTCCTTCTCCTTAATTTTTCTGAGATAGGGTCTCTCACTGAACCTAGAGCTCACCCGTTCTTTTCTAAGCTGGTGCTCACTGGGATTCCCCTACACACACCCAGTGCTAGAGTTAGAGGACACCACAAGCCTAGCTTCTTTGTATGTAAGGGTTCCAATTCCAGATCATGTTTGCACAGCAAGCACTTTGCCCACAGAGCCATCTCCCCAGGGCACTAATTGTTGCTTTTAATAAAAGGAGGTATGCTGGGCAGTGGTGGCACATGCCTTTAACCCCAGTGAGGCAGAGGCAGGTGGATCTCTGTGACTTCGAGGCCAGCATGGTCTACAGCGTGAGTTCCAGGACAGCCAGACTTACAACTGAGAAACTGTCTCGAAAAATCAATCAATAAAGGGAGATGTGTATGATTTGAAATTATCTCTCATCTACAAAATGCTTCTCTCCCCGTAATCCCTATTTTAGTAACCAAACTGGCACAGCTAGAAATTTAAGATTATTCAGATTCTCCCTGCATCCCACCCCTCTCCATATCTAATCAATAAAGTCACACTCATTTTAGCTCTTACTTCCTATTTCCTATTTCCCCAGTTAGGACCAACTTCTATATCCTTGGCACTATCGTTTCTCCTTCCTGTTTTGAGTTCTGTTTGCTGACATCTGAGCTTCATACTACTATCAGGAAAATCTATCTAAACCAAAAGTCTAACCACTGAAAAGCCTTCAACGGCTCTCCTGCACCCTACAGCAGTCCTTGGGACCCACTTACCTACAGTAAGCATCATTTCACATTACACGCTCAACTAGCTTTATACTCCAAGCAACAGAGCTCCTGTCCACACCATGTTTTCACATCTCCTCTACTTAAGCTATCTGCTCAGCCTGTAAGGACTTTGCCAGCCACGGAAGAAAATACAATCTGCTCTACCCTTGTTTTGTGTGTGTGTGTGTGTGCCTCTATAAGCAACAGTTTTCTACGGTGGACTAATTTTGTGTCTTCTCTCCCTTAACAGACAACATGATGCCAATGACCAAAACTCTTAGTTCATTTAGACCCTCCACAGCTTTTTCATTCATGGACAGATGCACTCAATCCACTAAGGTTGGATAAATGAGTAATGAGCATAGCTACTTTTAAATTCACAGAAGATAATTAGAACTGGTGAATCAGAACTGCCTCAATATTTAAATGGTCTTTTTTTTTAATGCAATGCAGTTTTCAAAAACGTGTGTGTGTGTGTGTGTGTGTGTGTGTGTGTGTGTGTGTGTGAGTCCCTAAAACATATCAACAACAACAAAATAACCCACAAACACTTAAAGAGAAAAACCTCTGCCGCTTGAATACAAATTGAAACAGAATATACACACACACACACACACACACACACACACACACACACTTTGGCTCCTGAGCGTTCACTATCTCTAGTGTTTACATGAACACCTTTTACATTAACAATACAAAAAGAAGGAACACTATGGTTAAAGCGTCTCAAAAGGGCATTCTTTACTGGGGAAAAAACCATGCAGAATTAGAATCTCAGCTCCAGCCCCAGCTTAGGTGTCCTCTTAAAGAAGTTTCATCACCAAGGAACTCCAGTTCCCCGCAGTCAGGAGAACCACGTGTCAATGACCCCAGCTCAAAACAAGTAACGTTCAGACCAATTGACAAGAGGGTCGGGAACCATACGGGCCCCCCCCCCCCCCGAGAGACGTCCTCATAGCCTTCCGGGTGCCCGCGCCCTCTCCCCCGCCGCAAGCAGGGGCCGAGCCCAGGCCGGCCGGGCGTGCTGAGCTCCAGCTTCCCCGCCGCAGCCGCTCGCCCCTCCCGGCAGCGGCGGCTCCCGAGCCCCGGACTCACCGTGCGCAGCTGCTCCAGAACCCGCCGCACGCAACCCGCGGCGGCCCCGGGCCCCGCCATCGCCGCGCCCACGAGCGGAGGCCTCGCAGCCGGCCGGCCGGCCAGCAGCAGGCCCGGCGCGGTCGGCGCGGCGCTGGGAACGCGAACGCACCGGCGGCCGGAGCGCACCACTGCGGCCCCGGCGAGAGGGGAGCCCGCGTCGCACCCCCGGCCTTGGTCTCACCGGCGCGGCGGAGACGCCCCCTTCAGCACACGAGCTCCGTGGACACGTCCGCGCTAGCGCTTAAAGGGCCCGCGCGCCGAGCCCAGGCCTCGGTGTCCGGATCGCCGAGCGCCCCCCCCCCCCACCGCAGCCTCGCAGCCCCGGGTCCTGAGCGCAGTTCCAGGGTGAAAAGCGCCTCCCTCGCCCCGGCTCCCAGCGCGCCCCTGTCCGCTCCTCTAGAGCCCGCACCCCGCACCGTCGTACCCCGGGGGACCCCTCCGATGCGGAGACGCCGGTCTCCGCCGTCATTCCGGCCAGAGAATGGTCCGAGCCGGCGCGTCCTGCCTACCAAGTCCGCACTTCGGACCTGGGACACGAAGGCGCCGGGGTCAACTGTGTGCTCCGGTCGGAGTTGAACCTCTCCTGGGCGAGCACACAGGGCCTCCCCTCCCAGCGCCGGGCTCGCTCACCTGACCTCACCTGCTGGGCACTAGCCAGGAGCCCCAGTCTTAAACTCCATTAGCGCCAGCGTGCCAAATCGCCAAATCAAGCCCGTGTGGACTTCTGCCCAGCACGAGGCGTTCTCTGAGAAAAGAACTAAATGTAGCAGCTTGCCCTCTAAATTTAGGGCCCTATTTTTAGAGCCCTTGCATGAAGAAGTACTGGGAGAGACGATTTTCAACGTAAGGTCTAAAAGGTAACCTGTCTCTATGTCTTCTTTACCAACGAGATCATTCTCATCCAGTTTGCTTCAGTGGAGCAATTCAAAAAGGAGCGGCCGTCCAAGAGAGCTTGATAAGCAAAATCATAAAGCCTTTGTAAATTTCTGGAATATAACCGTCTGGTAAAAACATCACTTTGCTGCCACAAGCACGAACTCACAAAAATCAGAAACACCCACAGTTACAGCCGATGACTTTTAGGACCAAACTGAGGCCTACTTTGTCCAGACTCAAATTGTTCTTTGCCACATCACCCTAGGGAGTTTCAGAAACTGCGGCTATCGGAGATAGCAGAAGTTGCTCAATATCCCAGTTTTGAGGTAGTGCACAACTTTCACACATATTGGGCTGTGTTGAAATTAGCTTATGTTAACGCTAAAGTCAGAAGAGGATGGTGCTTACAATATTATCTTTAGAATTTCAAAGATGCTTAAGCTTCCATTGGAACAACTAACTGCATTACTCAAAAATTCTTCCGTGAGTATGCGCATCTTTAAGGGGCTCCAGAATCTTACTGGACTTTTAGGATTTGTAAATAGTAAAGAAAAAATTGCTTTGCTCAGCCTATCTTCCATATGTTAATCTGTGCTCTTTTCCAATCTGCAATAGGTACCATCCCAAATACTAAAAGCAGAAATGAGACCAACAAAATTTTAAAAAGATGAAAAACCCAAGATTACCTATAGCAAAGATTTCTCCGTAGCAAAAATAGTAAACTTGACAGTCAGTGCAAAATTCTAAATCTAACTTTTGAATACATTACAGTCTATGCACTTACCTCTTCATCCGGATCTTTCAATTCCATTTCTTAAGAAGTTCATGTTAACATACGCTAACATGTAAATAAAGCTCTACTGAATACTTCATATCCTTGAGAAAGATCCCAGATTTTAATACCTTCTGCACTCCTGTTTCCACACAAGAGTGTGATCCTGTTTTGACACTGTGATAAAGGGGTGCTGTAGGTGGAGCAGTGACTACCAACCCATAGTCCAATTTCATGGACCTCATAACTGATTAAATATATCTGTGTACACATGCCTGTGTATATGTATTTTCTTAAATATTATACATATCACACATTAAAATCCACAATTGGAAAGAAAAATCCTAAGATTGCTAACTACTAAAATACTAAAGATTTTATTCTATAATCTATACACATAGAATAAATAATTTCTAAGAGGCAAAAGATATTGAAAGATTGTTCTCCATTAATAGACAAGAGATTTTTTTACCATCTTATAAAGGACCTTTCAAGGAAATGGGCAGCAAATGTTATTAGGGTTCATAACAGCTCAGAAAACATCCACAAACACCAGGCACTTGCTAACCAGAAAATCTAGTCCACTGCCTAGAAACTGATTTCCCTCATGAAGGCCCTATGTCAAAGCTGAAGGACTAGCTACTCCTGCTTGGTTAAGTACTAGTGTCACACACATAAGCACTCCTCTTTTGGAAGGAAATCAGCAGTATTATGCCACATTGGTATTCTCTGTATCTGTGATGTAAGAGTTGTTCTCAGAATATAGTGAATCAGAAGGTGCCTATTCAACAGGAGCTGGCCAGTTTCCTTGTTTATTACACCTATAAATGAAGCATTCTAGGGAGAAGTAGATGAATGTTAGAACTTCAAGAGGTTCCTCAGCTATAAAATAAAGTTGATAAAAAGTTGTGTTGACTGCTATTACTTGAGTGATAAAAGGATAAAAAATCTACCTAAAATGCTAATTAATTGAAACAATCACCTCAAACAATTAGGCAAAAGGAAAAGTAACCTCTTTCGCTGAAAATTAACTGAAAAATTGCTCCAATATTTTTGTTTACTGAAGCTTTTCAGATCTATGTTATGTGTGCTTCAAAGCTGTGCTTGGAGTGCTAGATTCTAGGTCTGTTAGAAAACATTTAATCCATGATTATCCACTGAAGGCCTCAGAGAAGCCAAGCAGTTGAAATCCATGTGAGTAGTTGCAAAGTGCAAATCGTCAGCAGTATTCAGCTTGGGCTTCTGGTTGCCACACTAGAGATGTTTCTACTACAATCTTTTAGTTTTTCAAGAGAATCCAGATTTTTTAAATGAACTCACATTTTAAATATTGACAGTTGACGTGTATGTGTGTGTGTGAATGCTAGTCTCAGCTTCTAATTCTGAAGGTTTAAGACTAAGATGCTTTCTCCAAAGAAGATGTAAGTTTCCAAGACCACTAGATAATTAAAATACTTAAATTCAATATTTTCATGTCTAAAGAATTTCAATGAAGACAGTTAAGGAAATATATATTTGACTATATTTACTAAGCTCATTAAAGAAAGCATACTTAGTAGTTTTCATTAAATAAATATTTTATAGAGACTCAAATATCATGTTCTGATTAGTAAATTATTTTTTCAACTTCTTAATTTCTCTGGTATAACTTGTGGTGGAGGATAGTAAGTAGAATTGAAAGCTTTCTTCTAAGTATTTAGTGATTATCATTAATACTCGTTTTTCTCCTAACCTGACTGACATTTGTAATCATCTTTAAGACTGGGTCATATGGAGGCTGGAGAGTGGTTAAGAATGCTGACTGCTCTTCCAGAGGACCTGGGTTCAATTCCCAGCACCCGCATGGCAGCTCATACCTGTCTGTAACTCAAGCTCCAAAGGATCTGACACCCTCACACAGACATATACACAGGCAAGCCACTAATGCACGTAAAAATAAAAACAAGTTACTAAAAACAATATTGAGTCATACAAAGCAAATTAACGATCATTCGGGATTTTTAGATTATATGATATCTACTTTCTAGAACTTAACAAAGAAAATTAAATGAGAAGGGACTTCTTAAAGCAAAAGACATGTGCCACCACACCAAGATGGCATATTTTCCAGCATTAGAAAATAAGACAAAGGCCAGGCATGGTGGCACACACCTTCAGTACCAGTATTTGAGAGGCAGAGGCAGGTGGATTTCTGGGAGTCTGAGACTAGCCTGGTCTACAGAATGAGTTCCAGGACATCCAGAGATATAAAGAGAGACCTTGTTTAAAAAAAAAAAAAAAAAAAAAAAGTTAACTCCCAATTATAATATGTTCAGCTCTTCTTACTTTGATTCTCTTATATATCTTAGGTTCTCTCTATTCCTTCTAGATGAATTGCCTATATATCATTCTCAAAAAAAGTCATGTTCTCTCCCACTTCTGTAGTGTTAAAACATAAAAGAATGTCCATCTTTTCCTGCGTTGGCCAACTCTACTTTCCCTTCGGGATCAGGTCAAATATGCCCTTCTAGGGCACTCTCTAGCCACCTTCTCCCACACTTTCTACCTACCACACTACCTAAGCCACCTCCTAGGAAGATCCTGTGGTGTTGTGGAAGTTTTATTTTTAGTTATGTATAAGATAATTGTTTTGTGCACTGTTGGGAACAGGGCTGCCTAGGTCTTGGCATTTTGTATTTTCTGCAGGTGTTGGATTCATGTGGGGGATGTTTGATTGCTCATGATCTGCACGTGCTATCGGTAGAACACCTGAGGAGTTCTGAATCCATAAAAACACCAGAGCTCAGCCACTTGGAGTTCCACCATCCAGTAGGGTGCTTGCCATGATAGTGGTTCCCTCTGCTAAGGTCAGGAAGGGCTTGCACATATGAATATGCCTCCATGTCTTCCTTAGTGAGTCTACACACCACAATAGGTGCACTACTACAAGTGGTACCTGCAACATGGGGCACAACATCATGCCAGCTAGTCCAACATGGAGACAAGGAAGAAAGAAAAGAAACTCTTGCAGAGTACATTTTTTTTTTTCCTGCAAACCTGTCTACAAGTGGTCCAAATACTGGTGAGGAAGTCCTGACAAAACACATCTGCTATGGTGATGAGAACTCCACCGTATGAGGGAACTCTTCCTGCAAGCAAGTTTACCAGCAGTTTTTCCTGCAAATTAGACTCTATCATTAAATCTGGAAAGTGTTTCCTCAGGGTCAGCACACAGAAGCTGTCTTCCAGAACTGGCCAATGTTGTATCTCGTGCTGATAACCAAACTTGGTACTGTAAGAATCGCCCAGGTGGTGCCGCTTTTGAAGACATGAAGGAGTTGTGGAAAGCAACTGAGGCTTGTCACCATGAAGAGAGCCCAGAAGAGGCTATTGGTAAAAGTGCAGCCCAGTTGCAACAGAAGATTCCAGCATTCTGAAGATCCCAGTGCCATGGGATGACCACCAAGAACAGCAGCAGCAGTAGAGTGATGCCAGCCAGAGCCTGGTAGACAAGCTGTGTGTGCTGCAGAGGGCAGAGCCAGAGAAGTGACCCAAGCTGTCTGGAAGAGCCCAGAAGATCATGAGTGAATTCTAGATAATTGGACATTGATGTTTTTCTGCTGTCCAAAGACATTGTGAAAAACTTGATAGATATTTGGTTTCATTTGGTTGCTCCTGTGCATTAGCAACCCTCATGACTGTTCCTCTTGTAAATAGTTTTGCTGGCGAAGTGTTAAATTGAGTTGTGGAGAGAAAACTCTTTTTTTTTTTTTTTTTTTTTTTTGTCTCATACAGAAAGGAGGAAATGATGTGGAAGTTTTATTTTTAGTTATGTATAAAATAATTGTTTTGTGCACTGTTGGGAAAAGGGCTGCCTAGGCCTTGGCATTTGTATTTTCTGCAAGTGTTGGATTTATGTGTGTACGGGGGAGGATGTTTGATCGCTCATGATCAGAACGTGCTATCAATAAAACACCTGAGGAGTTCTGTATCAATAAAAACAAAAATGAAAAACCCCTGAGCTGGGATGCTCGGGGTTCCACTATCCAGTATGGTACTTGCCATGATAGTGGTTTTCTCTGTTGAGGTCTGACAAGGATTGCACATATGAACATGCCCCTGTGTCTTCCTTGGTGAGCCTACACACAAGCCAGCTACTACACTGTGGTAGAACCTTATGACTAATATCATGATATTGAAATTATTGTTTTTCCTATCTACATCTACATCTTCCAACTAGAGTGAACTCCCAGAAAGCAACCTACAAAGTAAATGAGAAGATAGAAATGTTTCCTCAATTAACTTTGAGGTAACAGTAAATGAGTTTGAAAAAAAAAAAATTCTTACGTGCTAAATCCTAAAGTGGGGTCCTGTTGCAAGGCTATATCTCACTTAGGATTTTTTAAAAAGATGTATTTATTTTTATTTTATGTGTATGAGTGTTTTGCCTGCGTGTATGTATTTGTACCATGTGTGTGCCTGGTGCCCCTGCAGTCCAGAAGAAGGTACTGGATCCTCTGCAACTAGGGTTACAGATGGTTGTATCCTGACATATGGGTGCCAGGAACTGAACCTGGGTCCCCTGCATGTGCTTTTAACTGGTGAGCTAACTCTCCAGTGCCCACTCCCTTTTTTGAGATAAGAGTTCGACCGGGTAGCCTGGGCTGAACTCAAACTCACAATCCTCCTGCCTCTACTTCTCAAATGCTGGTATTGCAGGTGTGCAACACCACATTTAGCAGATGATCAGATTAGCAACAAATGAGAATGTGAACGGGATTTGGGATTTTAGCTACAGTGAAGTTATTACAGTACTAGCTGGCTTCAAGATAATAACTGTCATTTGATACTAACAATTTGCTCATGACTCTTTATATTATTTTTAACTGCTTCGTTTAGTATAATTTTCCCTAAAGAAAAGAAAAGCATTATTCAAGATCTTTTTAAAAAATTCCCAACAACATCCATTAACAAAACCCTCATCTAAGGAGAACTCTTATATAAGGCTTCATCGAAAGGGAAGCACGGTGAGGCTCGTACAGGGAAGAGTCACTTGAGCCTGTACAGTAAAAATAATTGCAAAAGATTTAAAAATCCATGGGGTGGGTGAGATGGCTCATCTGGTAAAGGTACTTGCTACCAAGCCTAATGGGTTTGTTCTTCAAGGCCTACATGGTGAAAGAAGAGAACAGACTCCAGCAAATTGTGCTCTGACCCCCATATGTGTATTGTTGCTCAACTGCACACACACACACACACACACACACACACACACACACACACACAGAGCACACTAAAAAAAAACATAAATAAAAGTTTAAAATCTGACTTACCCTTTCTATGAGAAATCCAACTGGTGAAAGAGCAGAGTTCACGATGAAACCGTAGATATCGAATAAACACTTCAGAATCTGAAACTCTGCCGCATGTTCTGCTGTTTTAGAAATAAACCGTATTACCACTTGGTATATAATTTCTGAATCTGAGTTCTTCTTCAGGTAATGAATTGGAACAAATAGCCGTTTCTTACCTGTTTGGGGAACCAGCTGACTACTGAGCAGGGCACCTTCCGCAGACCTGTCTGTCTCTGCCACAACCGGCTCTTCAGCATCTGCACATGACTCTGAATCTTCCTCAGTCCTTTTAGAAGATGAGGCTCCGAAATGTGTTCCTTCATGGACTCTCACAGGTAACTCTATTTCAGAGACCAAATCTACAAATACACGAAGAGAAATGTCTTTTCTAAAATACTTGCTTTGTCGTTGGCTTCCTTTTATCTCCTAGAAAGTCATTGTTTGAAACGCCATGGCCAGCGTGACACTTCATTTGAGAAAATACACAAAACACTAACTGCAGCCTGTGCAAGTTCCCCTAGTGTGACCAGTGACCGAAAGCTTTCTCTCTGTTAGACTATCGCGGGTCAAAATTCTTAAAGCCAACTTTGTTGGAGAACTTTGTTCCTTCGAGAGACTGGAAGAAAAATTCAAAATTTGCCTTCTGTGGCTTCCAGAAGTCCCCTCCCCCTGCATTCCTTGCTTCATCCCCACTCCACACCCACGTGCAGCACCCTCTCATCTCTTACTCCCGCTGTCCTGCTTTCTTCTCACTCAGAACTTGCACTGTGCCCAGAGCATAACCTCTAAAACCCTTAAGTGTGTCTGCAAAATCCTAACTGCTTGTGAAATAACATGCTCAGAGGGCGGGAGGTTAAGACGGAGGCCTTTGAAGGGACTGTATTCAGAACACCACAAAGAGCTTCCTTTATGCTTTGGCAAGGGGTGGGGAGGGCACCTGTACTAATTAGATACTATACATTCCTTTTTGGTCCTGAAATTTGTGTTTATGCAAGCAAATATATTTTTAAAAAATTAAAAAACAAAGCCAAGCATGATGGCACAAGTCTGTTATCCCAACATTTGGTAAACAGAGACAGGAGAATCGCAAATTCAAAATCAGCCTGGTGACTTAGCAAGACCAAGGCTTAAAAAAAAAAAAGAAAAACTGAAAACTACTGTAACATCAACAACTTTCTTCTACTATATAAGCTCATGACTAAGAATAATACATAGGTCCCATTAAGATTTCATCGCTTGGGCTGACAAGATGGCTTCATGGGTAGAGGTGCTTGCTGCCAAGCATAACAACATGAGTTCAATCCCCAGGACCCACATGTAGAAGACGAGAACCAGCTCCTGCAATTTGTCCTCTGATCATCACACACATGCCATGACACATCATATAAACACATACAGACACACGCACATAAATAAAAATAAATATTTTTAAAGGAATCAAATAATTCTTATTAAAGATTTCATTCTTGGAGCTGGCAAGATGACTCAGTGGTTAAGAGTACTTGATGCTCCCGCAGAGGACCCAGGTTCAATTCCCAGCACCCACATGGTAGCTTACAACCCTTTGTAACTGCAATTCCAGGGAATCCAATGCTTGCTTCTGGTGGTGCACACAAGCATATATACAGGCAAAACAATCACATGAGTAAAACAATAAAGTTAATTTAAAAAAATAATTCTGCCAGATGTGGTTGTGCACACCTTTGATCCCCACACTCAGAAAACAGAGGCAGGTGGATCTCCAAGTTTGAGGCCACTTTGATCTAATACAGAGTGAGTTCCAGGACATCCAGGGCTACACAGAGAAACCCTATTTCAAAAAAGAAAAAAAGAAAGAAAGAAGAGAGAAATTCATTCCTGTTAGAAATATTTATCCAAAATATCAATGGAACAGATTTTGTTTACTTTATCTGTTTAAGAACCAGGGAGTCAAATGACCAAAATTATGTACAGTATCTACAGGATGTTTAATATTGGTTGCTTAATAAATAGACCAAATAGTTACACCAAGAAAAGCCATACTAGAACTTACAGTAATTGACTTCCAAGTTCCAAAACTGAGCCCACTGGATCATGAGTCTGTAATAATATTCACCATTAAATATAAAAACTGTCACTCAAGCTTTTTTATGTCTGCACATGGGTGTGTGAATTCACATGGTCACAGTGTGTGTGTGTGTGTGTGTGTGTGTGTGTGTGTATAGGTCAGAGGTCTCTTGCAGGGATCAATACTTTTCTTGTATCATGTGAGTCCTGGAGATCAAACATTTACATGGAAAAAGTCCTGCATCACTAGGACATTAGGAAGATTGAAAACTGATCAAATGTCACACATTGTTGTCCTTTATGTTCTTTTGGGGATTCGTTAACTTCAAATTCCATCCTGGGTTGTCCTTTTAACCCCATGACCATTCCATTCCATTATAATAAAACATTACTACATGACTAAGGGGCATATCAGAGAAACAATTACTTTAAAAAGCATTTTTAAATCCCATAATCAAACCCATCTTTTATATCAACTGAAAAATTTAGAGGAACATATACTCTAGAGGAATCCTTTTTAGCTAACATGATGTCTTATATACTTTGCATATTTAGTTGTTGTGACAGGGTTTCACTCTGTAGCCCAACATGGTTTCACACGGGGTGTCCTCATGTCTCCACCTTCCCAGTGCTGGGATTATAGACATGCGAAGCTCTATGCATCTGTTAGTGTGTATTTAGGGTACATCAGGTTAGAGACTCATATACTAGAATGTGCTGTATAACACAGATAAAGCCAAAAAAAAGTCTTAAGCAGGCATTATGGTGCACACCATGGGAGGTAAAGGTAGGAGGATGAAGAGCTGAAGGTCATCCTCTGCTAGTGAGTTTAAGGCTAGCCTGAGCTATGTGAGACCCTGTCTTCAAGAAACAAACAGAAAGAGAAAGATTGGCAGAGTTAAAACAATGACATTTGTAGTTCTGGTTTGGCGTTGTACATGGAAGATACTGATATAAAAGTATAAAGACAGCAACTGTAAAATCCAGGCCACCTTGAGTTTGTGCACACAAATGCTTCTTTTTTTCTTTCAAGCCAAATATAGCACAAGGCTGTGTCGAGAAACTAAGTTAAAAGCAATACTAAGCTATGTTTTAGATCATTTTGGCTATGAATGCTTCAGGCAAAGGAAAACTCTCATACATGACTATTGTTTCCTTTGGTAATTTCAGAAGGTTCGCATGCTGCTTCAGCAAGATAAGAGCATCAAATTACTGAAAGCAAGCTCAGGAAATTATGAAACTTATCACTACTTTTTTTCTCCCCTCAAAAATTAATTAGATCTGTTTAAATAAAAATCCATGTTATCAACCAAGCATAGTAGGACACTCCTGTAATCCAGCACTCCTGAGCCTAACTCAGGAGAAGCATGGGAAACTCAAGCCAACTTGGCCAACGTAAGACCCTGTCTCAAAAACAAACAAAAACTAAAAAAATAATCCCAGCACTTGGGAAGCAGAGGCAGGTGGATCTCTGTGAGTTTGAGGCCAGCCTGGTCTACATAGTAAATTCCAAGACAGCCAGGGCTACATAGTGAGACCCTATCTCCACAAACAAAAACACAATAAAATAACATTAAATATTAAAACAATATTTTAAAAAGGCAATTGGAGATATGACTCAATGGTAAAGTGCTTGCCTAGTAAGGCCCTGGGTTCAATTTTTGGTCACACACACACACTATATGATCTGCAGTTGCTTTCCCTTACTTTATATATGTTTTAGAGCACCCTGCTTTGTTAACGTACGGTGTATTACTTCCTAAAACTTAAAAGAATTGCTGAATATTTTCACCAAAGTTCATCAAAACTGGTTATAATTTGTACTTCCCTATTCATCAGGGACTTGTTCTTTCTTTCTTTTTTTCAAGGTCTCATGTAGCCCAGGCTGGCCTTAAATTTGCTTGAGCACACTATATAGCTCAAGTTGGCTTTGAACTCCTGATCCTCTTGCTGCCAGGGTCGCAGGGGTGAGTCACTACCATGTCAGGGTTGCAGGGGTGCATCACCATGCCTCGTGTGTCAGGCTTTCTTGTTTAGAAAATTTCCCAATATTACTCTATGAAATGATAAATGAAATTTAAAACACTGACTTTTCAGGATACTTTGAAATCATAAATTTAAGTTCTGACAATTTTTTATATGTCAATCATTTTGAGCAGTGAGTAATTTTATTGGAGATTAGGCACAATCTGTCAGGACTCCTATTTTCCATGAATTCTTTTTTTCTCTTTAAAACATTTTCCACAGATACTTTTTTGGAACATAGCAAGTTTAGAACAAGGAAATATCCTTTACAAGAAGCCCTAGACAATATAGGTCTCTCATGTTTGCAGCCATGCACCAGTCTCATTTGGGAAAGAGCTAGGTCTAAATATCCACATTATACTGGCTGCTGGTAGTGGGCTAGTCGAAAGCTTGTATTTTGGAGAATATTGAGATATCAACGCACAGTTCTTAAAATTCAGGAAAATCTATTGGTTCTAATGTAAATGTGTTTTCTCAGCATTTTGGGCTACTTCTGAAAGGTTTTCTGTCATTCTAAGAACCAGTTATTTCTGTATTGCTGATCAATATTTGAGGGTTTTTAAAATATTTTCTTCTTAATTTATATTTATGTGTATGTGTGTGTGCCCTCCTCACTGTGCATGCAGTGCCCCAAGGAGCCAGAGAAGGGCATCATAGCGTCTGGAACTGGAGTTACAGGAGTCTGTGAGCTGCCCAGTGTGGGTGCTGTGAACCGAGCTCAGGGCCCTAGAGAAGCATCAAGTACTCTTAACCACTGAGTCGCCTCTCCAAGTCCTTTTCTAGATTTCTGATCTATCCATCACAGATAAATCAGAATGGGGCCGAGAGCTATGTAATGTAGATCTTCACTTAACATATGATCCATGTGAGAGGTTTTTATTATTGTTTTTGTTGTTTGTTTGTTTTAAAACAGGGTCTCTGTATGTATGCCTGACTGTCTTGGAACTCATTAAGTAAACCAAGCTGACCTCGAACTCACAGAGATCTTTGAGCCAATGCCTCTGCCTCTGCCTCCAAGTGTGCACCTTCACAAATGGTCCAACCCATGTGGTTTTAATCATAGAAGTAGCTAATAGATGGGCATCTAAATAGAAGTGTGTCCTCCGATATTCACCCACTGTATGACTCTCTGGTGAACTCTCAGAAATAAGAATGTTAAAAACCTTTTACAATATTTGTGATTGAAAAAATTTTAGTATCTTATTCTTATTTTATGTGCTGAATGCTTTGTTTCCTTGTGCATATATATATCTGATGCCTACAGAGACTGGAAGAGAGAGTACTGTATACCCTGGAACTGGAGTTACAGATGTCGATTCTGGTAACTGACCTTGGGCCCTTTGCTAGAGCAGCAAGTGGTCTTACCCTCTGAGCTATCTCTCCAGTCCCTCTTGAAATTTTCTAGACCTTGTATTCTTAGAGAAAATCCTTATCATAGTGCTTCTTAGGAAAACAAAACAAAATATAACTGCAGATAGAATAAAATATTATTTAAAAATCAAAACTAGCTGAATGTGGTAATGCATGCCTTTAATCCCAGCACTGGAGGCAAAAAGCAGGCAGAGCTCTGTGAGTTCAAGGCTAACCTGTCTACATAATGAAACTTTGTCTCAAAATAAATAAATAAATAAATAAGAGAGAGAAAGAGAGAGAGAGAGATCTGGACTATTTTGAATTATTGAAGTTGTGTTTAGCTTAGGTTTCAATGAAAACTATTCACATATGATTCTACTAGGAATGTCTAAAAACTAGGTATCAGTCAGTGAAATCCTTATCTATCAGAATGGAAAGTCAGCAGACCTTGAATAAAATAGATTAACCAAAGCAAAATAATATAAAACAAAGGGGAAAAAACTAAGTGGACTTTAAACACAAACAAACAAAAAGAAACCAATACCACTGGGACAATGATGAGAATAAAGACAGAAAGAATAGAAATTGCTTTCACTTAAAAACAGACTCCACCCTATTTAAAATTTTAAACCTATTTACATAATATAGTTCACTGACAATTAAAAATATATTGTAAATATCTTAAAATCTCCACATAACATGCGGACAATTCTAATCATTCTTTTCCTAAGGTTTTTTTTTTTTTTTAAATAAGTTCCAGAGTAAGTCAAACAATAAGAGTAGTTCTTGTTGGTTATTGAGTATTCTGAAAAACATGGACTTTTTTTCCTTTTCAGAATGTTTCTGTATTGGAGTGCATGTGGAGGCTTGAGTTGACATTGTGTGTCTGCCCCATTGCTTCCACTTTATTTACTGAAGCAAGGTCTCTCTGAACGTGGAGCTTGACAGTTCCAGCTGGTCTAGCTAGCAGGCTTGCCCCTGCAGTCCTGCCTTCTGGGTGCTGAGGTTACAAGCAGCCACCATGCCTGCCCTGCTTTCCATGTGTTTAGGGAGAATCCAGATTCATCCTCATGCTTATGCAGATGGTGCTGAATCCATGGAGCCATCTCCCTGGTGCAAACGTGAACTTTCTCATCTGATTTATACTTAATAAATGTAAATTATCTTAATAAGTTATAAATCTTTTTATACCAACCTGATGGGCTATGTCTGCTCTCCAACATCATGGGATCTTCCATGCTATCTGTGAGAGAATTTTCAGTGGAAAGTTTTTCAGTTTTGTCATTTTCAACTACATTATTTTGATCCACTAGCTGTTTGGGAAATGGTGTTTCTGTGTTCTCTTGGGGATTCCTGAAGCTCCAAGGGTTATCAAAGAATTTCTTCAGATAGTGCATAGAATCATATTCATCTGTCTTCTCCAAGGCTCCTTCCTTACCTTTTTGATCTTCTGTCTCCACGACTGTTATCATTTTCCTTCCTTGCTCCTTTTCAGGGTCCAAGTCGTTTGCTGTAGAATGTTTGTGGTTATCTACCTCACCATCCTCACTTTTCCCGTTACCTGAAACAGTTTTGTCTTCGTCAGCATATGCGAAGCCTAGCATACCAAAACCAAAGTCAAACCAGCTTGGACTGGGAATTGAGCTATCGTTAATGACTGTATCTTCCTTTTCTGTTGATATCTCACTGCATGGAGCTGGGGCTTCTTCACCAGGTGATACAGAATTGGGAACATCTTGTAATGGTAGATTGCTTTCTTTGGACAATAACTCAAGTTCTGTATCCTTCTCTCCAAAACCTAAGTAACTTGTAAATCCACTACCAAACCAAGCAGTGGCTTGAGGTTTAAGAATATTCTCTGACTCAGACACTAGTTCAATCTGTTCCTCTGGCACTGAACTGAATTCTGGTGTCTCTGAGTCAAACTGTGATTGTGGATCTTGCTCAAGTTCCATTTGGGGTTCACCATTGTTTAATTTCTCTAGGTCATTCTCCTCTTCCACTGTTAATTGTCTACTTTGAAGTGAGCTTTCTTGTGGGGGTTCAGGATCTGGTTCAAAAGCCCTCTCTTCAGTGTCTTCTCTCCTCAGTCCAAACCATTCTGACATTTCAGGCATATTTAGGGATGGCAAGCCATAGTCCATATCTGGAGTATAATCCTGCCCCCCACTGCCCTCACTTCCAGGCTGGTCCCAGTCCTTTGACTCACTGGAAATTCTGAAATCTCCAGGGGCCTCTAATTCTGAAATTAGATCTTCAAACAAAGTCCTTTCTGTAGCTGCATGGAAGTCAGTATCCAACTGAAAACTACTTTCATATACGTTGTATTTTTGGTCTTCATCTTCTTCATTTGAGAACATATTTTCATCATCATCACTGTCTAACTCACTATGTTCACTTCCAAATATGTAGCCTTCTCCAAGAAGACAAAGAAAGTCAGATTCCTAAAAGTCCAAAAAAAAAAATCATAAATGTCTCTCCCTGCATTTTAAGATAATAGCCCAGTGTGTTGTTTCACACCTACAATCCCAGCATTTTGGAGACTGAATCAGGAGAATTGTGAATCTGAGGCCTTGCTAGTCTATATAGAAAGTCTATATATATCTTGGACTGGAGAGATAGCTCAGCAGTTAAGACCACTTGCTGCTCTACCAGAGGACCTGAGCTCAGTTTCCAGCACCTACCTCAGGCAGCTCACTCACTGCCTATACCTCTAGTTCCAAAGTTTCCAACACCCTCTTCTTGCCTTCCAGGACACCTATACACATGTGGCATACACTCACACAGACACATAAATATAAACAAAAATTCTAAGACTATAGTTCAAAAAATAAAGGATGATATGATTTTCCCAAAAATATACAACTAGCTTAACCTCAGAGGAAAAACTAAAATCAGGTCTCCGAATCTCAAACACATTTATCACAACTGACCTCTAAGGATCAATTATATAAATTTAAATGGAAACTCTTAGAACAGTGGTTCTCAAACTTCCCAAGGCTACAACCCTTTAATATAGTTCCTCATGTTGTGGTGACCCCCAACCATAACGTTAATTTCATTGCTATTTCTAACTGTAATCTTGCTGCTGTTATGAATCTTAATGCAGATATCTGACATGCAGGTGATCCCTGTGAAAGGGTTGTTTGAGTCCAAAGGGGTCATGACCCAGAGGTTAGGAACTGCTATCTCAGAGTATGCTTTATTTGTTATAAAATAGATGAAAATCATAGATTAGTAATGTTTTGAGTATATTTCAAAAATATAATCAAAAATTTGTTCTGATGAGGGGCAAAATTTTGCCCCTCCTAAGAGTATACTAAGTGAATTCATGCATATGTGCAGTGATTTGAGGGAATGGGCTATATAGTTTGAATGTGTTCCCCCAAAAGCATATTTTGGAAACTCAATGCAACAGTCTTAGGAAATGGACATTCATGGTAAGTGATTAGGCCACAAGGGCAATGTAAATGGATAAATGTAGATGTCCATTCATGTCAGGCACCAAATGTAGATATAGATGTCAGATGTAGATGGTTCACTGCAAAGGCTTTTTATTCTTTGTCTAATTTAATCACAGGTTCTAGCCTGGAGCCCTGGAGTCCTAGGAGCGTTTTGTACTCTTTACAGTCTAGTCTTAATCCTTGAACTGGAAGGCTTCAGCCTTCGTACAATCTAGAATATTTAAACTGCTACTCAAGACCTAGAAGGTTTCCGCCTTAGTCTCCCGAAACCTACTGCTGACTGAGCTACTCTCATTAGCTCCTTCTGTACTCTGACTCTTCTCATTCAGGCTCAAGCTCTTCTCCAAGTTGCCTGGTTCAAACTGACCTTCTGAGCTGGCTCACTGTTTCTGACTCAACTCTTCTGACTCTGACAAACTCTGGCTGCCTCAGACTGAACTGCTCTGCTGGGCTTAAAACTGACTCATTCTTCCTATCTGATTCTGACTTCTTCTGCCAAGTTGCCTCTGTGTCCCTGTGTCTCTCCCTGAGCTCTCATTGTTCCATACTGCCTCAGTAAGCCTCTCTGCTCCCCAGTCAGACCTATTCATTGTCTCTGTGTCTTGTCTCCTCTGTGCCTGCTCAGGACTGCTCTCCTCATACTACCTATGTAACTGACTCTTCTGTAACTGACCACTTCTGTAACTGATTCTGTAACTCACTCTGCTCTGAGCTGAGAGCCTACCTTCTCTATTGTGAGAGTTAGTGTCCTCACTCTAACTCACTCTGCTAACTCTTCCTCTGATTAGTTACTTTGTCTGCCATTCACTCTGACTCATCTCAGATGTCACTTCCTGTGTGACACTGACTCCTGAGCTCTGCTTCCTACGTCTGCTTCTGACAGATTCTGTTTTTCTTAGGGATTAAAGGCATAGACCACCACTGCCTTCTGAATACTGGGATTAAAGGTGTGTCTACATTCCATCCAGACCACACAGGCTCTGAAGGTAGACCCTAGCTTTCACACAGGGCTATTACTCTACAGATAAAAGCTGTAATCATTATCATCGGCATGGGTGCATCATCCCAGGAGTGATTCTTTATCAAAGGATGGGCTTACCCCCTTGCTCTGTCATGCCTTCTCTCACTCTCTTTGCTTTCACCACAGAGTCATATAACAAGAATGCCCTTACCAGATGCCAGTAACTTGGTAGTAAACTTCTTAGCTATGATGGTTTGAATGATAATGGCCCCCATAAGCTCATATATTTGAATTGTTTAGTAGGTGAAGTTGCCTACCACCAAGCCTAACAACCTCATTGCAGAAACCCACATAGTGGAAGAACAGAACCAAACTCAGCAAGCTGACCTTTGATCTCCACACTTGGACTGTGGCACACGGTCATACACACACACACACACACACACACACACACTCATACACATGCCTGATATGTGTAGTTGAGCACATGGATGCCGTGACACTCATGTGGAGGTCAGAGGACAAATTTGTAGAGCTGGTTCTCTCCTTCCACGTTTACAAGGGCTCCAGGGACCAAACTCAGAAAGACAGACTTTGTGGCGGGCTCCTTCACAAGCTGAGCCATTTCATGAGCTCCCATTTTGTTTTTTAAATTGCAAACTAATTATACCATTCCCCCAATCTATATAGAGTAATAATTGACACACACAAAAAAAGCACATAATAACTACATCTAATTTGGTGAGTTTGGACAAATCCACTGCTTTTACCATCACTACAATCTAGGGAAATATTCCAAAAGTTTTCCAAGAGGCATTAATATTTTAAGTTGCAACCTAAAGGGTGACAGAAAACTAGCTAGATGTAAACAGTGTGGGGTAGCAGAGAAAGCAGAGAAAAGCAGAGAAAACGTCCCATTCAAGCCCCCAGGCTAGGAAAGAGTTAGCACATTCTAAGAGCAATCAACAGCCTGTCTGTCCAGGGGTCTGTATGGCTTATGAGAGAGAGAGGCACACGGCAGGAATAGCCACAAGTGCAGGCCCTGTGAGGCCAGGTTTGAAGTCCAGGCTGTATGCCCTGAGAGGGATTTAACAAAAGGAATGATGCCACCTGATCTTTTGCTTTTGTTTTCACAAGATCCATTGCTGTTGAAAGGATGGACTAGAAAAGAGAGAAATAGAGTCACACAGTATTGCAGTCAGGAAGGAATGACGGCCAGTGAGAAGGTTCAGTGAAAAGGCATTTGCTGAGCAAGCCTGGGAATGTCAGTCCGACCTCTGGAGCCCACGTAAGTACTGAAGGAGAGGCCTCCACAGAGCTGTCCTCTGGCCTCCGCAGGCACTCCACGGCAATGCACTCTTCCCCTCCTCGAGCATATATGCACAATAATAATAAAGTGAAATTGTTAAGAAGAGAGATGATGGTGCCTTGGATCAGGTCTACGGGAGTGGAAATACAGAGACGAGCATGTGCTACAGATACAGTTTAGAGACAGAAGTGACAGGGCCACGTGTCCTTCAGGAAGTGGACAGCTAATCCCAGGGCCAACAGTAGACGGTTTGTGAAAGCAAACAGTCTCATTTCACGATGACCCTACTTGTAGTAAAACCTGGAATCTGAACTCAGTTGGCAAGTCAAAGTCATATAGTAAAATAGCATCTTATTTCTTTTCTATTATCAACGTCAATATTATTTGAAGCTCATTAAGAATTCCAACACTGTGGGGCTGGAGAGATGACTCAGAGGGTGAAGTGCACTGGCTGCTTGCTCTTCCAGGAGACCTAGATTCAATTTTCAGCAACTGTCTGTAACTCCAGTTCCAGGGGATCTGATGCCCTTTTCTGGCCTCTGCCGGCACCAGGCATGCATGTTTCACACAGATATGCATACAAACAAACACTCAAATACATAAAATAATAAAATAAATTAATTTTTAAAACCTAATAGCCAAAGTGTTTGTACACATGTGAGTACACCCAGGGATAGGTACAGATATGTTCACCTAGGGAAGGAGGTAGGAAAAATAGCCTTTTGGTCTTAGTAGGACAACAGTATCAGTGATTGTAGCTAAAGAATAGCACTCACTGCATGCCGTTCTGTGTCCTCTGTACATTCATCTATTCCTCAATCATTTGGACGTAGTGCTATATTACACTCATGGTTCCTATTTTTCCAGTGATAAAACTTACGCTTCCAATACTCCAGCACTATTAAGTGGTTGAGTCTGGCTTTAAATTGATACTCTCTCCAGAATTCACACTTCCTTTTTTTCAAGACAGAATTTCTCCGTGTAGTAGCCCTGGCTGTCCTGGAACTCCCTCTGTAGACCAGGCTGGCCTTGAACCCACAAAGGTCTGCCTGCCTCTGCCTCCTGAGTGCTGGGATTAAAGGCGTGCCTGGCCAGAATTCACAACAACTATAGTCTATTGCCTGTTAATTGTTCAGAAAGCAAAGTCCCTCGATTGCCATCTATTCTGTTTTATCTGTTTATATTCCCGTACCCAAACCATGCTATACTTAGATTCACTAAATGAGGTATACAGCCAATGAACATTTGTACCAAGAAAGCCATTTTTGCAGAGAACTTTGTTTAATCCCATTAATAGCTGAGAATGAGCTTACTCACTTTAGTTGACATTTCAACTTCTTCAGATATGAACAACTCTTCAATCTGGACTGCATCTCTGGGGAAAAATCCAAAATCCTTTCCTTTCTATCAAAATGAAGAACAAAGATTATACAGGAAAAGTGACTGAAGCATTAATAACTGCGGAGCCTCACTTCGTCCTGTGACCTCGGCTTTTAGCTACATTCAATCACAAAACATTAATGGCCAATCAAATGCCATCTGAAAACCACACATGGGTCCTGGGGATATAACCAAGCGGTGGCGTGCTTGCTTAGCATGCATGAAGCCCTTGTTCAAGCCCCAGTGCCAAACAACAACAGCGAAAAGAACAAGAGTGAGGTCCTGTTTTTTTATTATTTGACAGAATATTTATTTAAGGGCACGATGAGCTAAGCTGTTGCTCACGTCCCTGCCAGAAACTTCAGTATGGCTCCTGTATTATATACTCTTACTATTCTTGTTCTCCCTCTCTCCGTTTTTTTTAAAGATTTATTTATTTTTATTTTATGTATATGGGTATTTGCCTCGTGCCTCTGGGGACGAAAAGAGGCCACTAGATCCCCTAGAACTGGAGATATAGACAGTTGTGAGCTGCCATATGGAAACTGGGTACGAAACCCAGGTCCTCCGGAAGTGTAGCAAGTGCTCTTAACCGCTGAGTCATTGCTCCAGCCCAACCCCCTCCTCCATTCTTTAAGAACCTTCTTTGCTCAGGTTCTGCAGATTTACATTTTCAGATCTGAGACATCAAAAAGGAACAATTCAGGTGACAGCTAAGGAAGACAGACCTGTGACAAACTCGGTGTTTTCAAGATGTCACATTCAAGAAAGGAATTCAAACTCCCAGAAGCCGCAGATGGAGGTAGTTAAGGTCTGTGTGTCCCAAGGGAGGATGCAGTTCCATTTGGCTTTTTTGGGCTAACCTGGTAACAGGTTCTCTTGACCCAGTTTAAGTACATGTAGGATGTCTCCCGAGAGTGACGACACCACTCGACTATTCACGGCCCTTCTTATTCCTATTAGAGTTTCACAAACGTTTTCTGTCTTCTGATCCAACACCGCCAGGTGTTAAATACGATTCTTCTAGCGCTCCAGTTAGTTTCCATTTACAACTATTTGTAAATAGTCTAAGTCCACAATATACAAGTCCTTAAATGGTTATGAGCACAGACTAACCATCTCTACTTCACCTTAGCCAAAGGCAGAGTAGCAATCAGACTGAACATTTAATGTACCAAACTAAAGGGAGTTGAGACTTCACCCAGAGTTTTACCCATTAAGCACTGTTTTGTGTAGAATTATGATTGTCATAGTTAGTAAACAAAAAAGATTGCATTCTTTGCCTCTTATGACATATGCTATGTCATTTTCTTTATACCTGCACCAGATTTCAAAACACAGACTGGTATTTTAAAGCCATCCTAAGCAGTAAGGAGTCCTGGAAGCTACAGAGCAGAAAGCAAATCTGGCCAGTGGCAAAAGTTTGGTTACAGATTCCCTGGTGGGAAAAGGAAGATTTCAGATACAGTCTGTGTCTTTCAGATGGATATGGTGCTGTACACCAGCAGCATCAACACCCAGGAAGATCAGATATTCAGGCTCATCCTTATGTAAGGCTCCATGAAACTCTGTCGCAAAAATAAAATTGTTTATTGGGACGGCAAGCACAGAGGCTACACGAGGGAGGAACCCAGTATATACACAGTATGGGAACTATGTAGGACTCTGTCAGGACTGCCATCTCTATTCAGCTTACAAGTAAGCTCATCTATCATAGCATGCCATCATTACAAAACATAATACACCAGAAACAGAAACCTTTTCAACTGAAAATACTAAGTATTATCCTGAGAGTTAGTTTGGGCTTCTTTTACTTTGGCCAAATAAAATGATCTCCCAGTTATTATTTTATTTTCCATGAAAAATTCACACACCTTTCTTCCCTAGACTACCAACCTTTTTACTGGCCTTTCAAACATACCTCAGTCCTCTCTCTGTTCAGACAAACATGCTTTGAAATCTGATCAACTGATTTCCCATTCTTTCTCAGATTTGGTCACTGACAGCACAGATTGATGGCTGTGGTTGCCGTAATATTTGTCAGCACTCCTAAAGACTTTCTAAATACATGGGAACTCTAAGCTTAAAACTATGTGTGCTATGTAAAAGTAATTTCAAGGCACTCCTTTAGTCCTCCATCTCAAGCTGTCTCAAATTCTCTTCCAAAAAAACCTCTTTTATAGAAATTTTAGAGTCACCACCTAAATGTGATTTTGTTTTTCTTTTTGTTTTGTTCTGTGTTTTGAGCCCTAGATGGTCTGGAACTTGCTATGTTGTCCAGGCTGGCTTTGCAGAGTCCATCCGCCTTTACCTCCTGAATGCTTGGATTAAAGGCAACCATGTGACCATTTTCTTTTGTTTGTTTGCTTAAATTTGATGAGGGTTTTAATATTTATACAGAGCTTTGACGTTGTTAGCTAAGAGTTACTTTAAAGACTAGCAGTGAGTATCCTTGTGCAATTTGGTCACTTATTCTGCATTCAGTTCTTAAAACTAGATACTTACACTTCCTGCCCACAAATCTTCTCTCTCGCCTGCAAGTTTAACATAAACAGATATCTCTTCTCCCTTAGTGAAGTTCAGGTATCGACAGTCAGGTCCTGTGTAATCTCTCAGGGCTAAGACTCTGCTGATTAAAGCTATATAGACACATAAAGAAAAGCACATATTTTAAAATGTTATTGCTTCTCATTTACTTAGAGATACATAGACAAGGTCTTGCTATGTATCCCAGGCAGGCCTTAAACTTAAAATCCTCCTGCTTCAGCTTCTCCAGGATGCTGAGATTATACATATATACCACCATCCTTGACTTCTCCATCCATTTTACCTTCCTTCAATCTAGCCTTTGAATTTTGAAATGATAGTGGGTCTGCTAGTTCACACCTGGAATCCTAGCACTCATGAAGCTGAAGCAGAAGGATTCCAAGAGTTCAGGCTATAATAATAATAATAATAATAATAATAATAATAATAACAACAACAGTAAAGTTTGAAATGCTAATTTACTGATATTGGTTATGTTCTTAAAAACCAAAGTAAACTTTTCAATACACAGATATTCAAACCCAGATTTTTTGGCACAGTATTGAAGATTATCCATAACCTGGTCTCACTTACCTATTCTTTTAATTTAAAATACATTTTTGTAAGCTGGGCAGTGGTGGCACATGTCTTTAATCCCAGTACTTGGGAGGCAGAGACAGGCAGATCTCTGTGAGTTTGAGGCTAGCCTGGTCTACAGAGTGAGTTCCAGGACAGCCAGAGTTACAACAGAGAAACCCTGTCTCGAAAAGTCAAAAAGAGAAAAAATTACATTTGTATGTGTTGTGTGTGTGTGTGTACACGTGTGGTGCACATGTGGAGGTCAGAGTACAACTTTAGGAAGTTAGTTCTCTCCTTCTATCCTGTGGGTCCTGGTTATCAAAGTCAGGTGTCAGGCTTGGCAAGTACCTTCACCCCCTGAGTCATCTCTCTGGCTCTCCCTTCCTTATTTTATCTTTTAAGGATGTTTTATTTTATTTTATGTGTTTAAGTGTTTTGTTTGCAGGTATATATGCCCATCATACGTGTACCTGGTACCCATGAAGGACAGAGAGGTACTAGATTCCCTGGAACTGGATTCATAGTTGCAAGCTGGGAATGAACCCATTACAAGAACAGTAAGCACTCTTTAACTACTAACCCATCTCTGAAGCCCCTGCCCTTCCCTATTTTAAGCAATCTCTCCTATTTCTTTGTACAGATTCAGGGCTACACTCCAGCATGCAAATCTATTGTTCTCAGAGTGAGTCGCTACTCTTGTCTGGTGTGTAGGAAAAACTGGCTTTCTTTCTAGTACCTTTACATTTCCAGACATTCTATTTTCATTCCGTGAAGTCCCCCAACACATGTCTATAAGGTAAACAACCCTATTTCATTCTAACAAGTGGGCCATTAGCTAAGGTTCAGGAGGCTGATCATTGGGATCTGGATGGCTAAATGTGCCCTGAGATTCTTTTCACTGCAACATCACCTTCCTTACCCTAAGCTTCTATTTCCATCCTTCCCTCAGTCCAGAAAAAAATCCATCACCTAATTCATATCCTGCTTCCTCTCTGAGCCTGAACTCCAGCATTACCCATTATCCTCACAATTTTATACCACTGTTGTTTCATCTCGACCTGTTTTCTTATTATTAAACAAAATGAATATTCCTACAGAGTAAGAAGCAGCTTACATTTCACTTTATTACTTTTGAAACACATTGTATTAGAACACATACCCTGGGGACATAGCAAGCCCTCAACAATTCTGAGTAAATCGTGTGTGCTCGATTCAGACCTTCAATGCCTAAGTACCATACATATCATATAACCATTATAGTACTAATGTGTAAAATTCAAAAACATACTGATTAAGTCCTTTAATGAGGGTCAAATAATGTGGGACGATGGTGGCGCATGCCTTGAATCCCAGCACACAGGAGGCAGAAGCAGGAGGATCTCTGTGAGTTTGAGGCATACATACATGCAGACAAAATACTCACACACAAGATAAAATGAATAAATCTTTAAAAAGAGCTTTTTTTAAAAAATTAATAAAGAAAATATGAATTGGGAGAGGAGATGTTGCAGGAGCTGCAGGTAGAGTCCAAAGTAGGATACAGGGTAGACATGATTAAAATACATTGTATAAATGAATCAAATTGCGGAAAGATAAATAAAATTCCTTTTATAATATAAAAAGCAGTTATTGGAGGAAATTTAAAGGATCTTTATTATAAAACACCATGTAGTTGTCAGGGTGTGGTGGTGGAACTCTTTAATCCCAGCACTGGAGAGGAGATGCAGGCTGATCTCTGTGAGTGTAAGGCCAGCCTAGTCTACATAGGGAGTTCCAGGACAGCCAGGGCTACATACATTCTACCTTTAAAAAAAAGAGAGAAGGAGGCTGGAGAGATGGCGCAGCAGTTAGGAGCACTGGCTGTTCTTCCTAGAGGACCTGAGTTCAATTCCCAGCAACTACATTATGACTTGTGGTCATCTGTAGCTAGTCAGTGGATTCAGACCCTCTGTGGCCTCTGAGAGCACCAGGCTCACACCCAGAACCTTTACATGCATGCAGACAAAACACACATGTAAAATAGAAGTAAATAAATCTTTAAATATACATACATATCTTAGATATTTTTGTGTTTCATATATTTTGCATTTTAAGTTATGTGTTACAAAATTAGAAATAGTTTTCATGTTGGGAAGATAGAACTTATTTTCTGCAAGTCTAAGATGGGAATACAATATTTTGTTTTTCTTACTTTCTTTCATTTTTTTTTTTAAACCAAAGAACTCACTATGTAGACCAAGCTGTCCTGGGACTAGAGACCTGCCTGCTTCTGCCTCCTGAGTGCTGGGACTAAAGGTATGTACCATCATATCCAGCAGGATACAATTATTTTGCACCATCCTGTGGATAACAAAAAATTAAGTTCTTGAAGCTAGAGAGATGATAAGTGGTTAAGAGAACTTACTGCACCTGCAGAGGACCCAGGTTCAGTTCCATAACACCCATAACAGGCAGCTCGTAACTGCCTGTTATTAAAGTTCTAGGGAATCCAAAGCCCTCTTCTGGAGTCCAAGAGCACTAGGCACATACGTGGTATACATACATACATACAGGCAGGCAGGCAGGCAGATCCATTATATAAAATAAAAATAAAATTTTAAAGCATAAGTTCTTTAGCTGGGCAGTGGTAGTGCTTGCCTTCAATACCAGCACTTGGGAGGCAGAGGCAGGCGGACCTCTGTGAGATCCAGCCCTGTCTATAGAGTGAGTTCCAGGACAGCCAGGGCTACACAGAGAAACCTTGTCTTAAAAGCAACAACAGAAAACATAAGTTTTTAAGCACAAAGTAGAAATTGATTTCTCCTCATAGAGAGTCAAGAAACTTTAATATTAAATGGTATAAATCATATATATTGGAACACTTATTTTAGCATTTCACATAACAGATTAACATAAATGATTAGCATTTGATCAAATTTAAGACAGATAAATAAATAAAAGCATTTTGAGGGAAACTCATGAAAATCAGAGAGTTCTGAGTGTGAAATAGAAACGAAAATGTAGAAGCTTCATAAACAGCAAATTACCAAACTGCCTGATATTTTCTTTAAACAAGTCAGTTACAGTTACAAAATCAGTAAAGGGTTTGGCTATTTAGTTTTTGACAGATGGGTTAATATCATTTCTGACATATTTCTATGCCAGTTTTATTTTTGTCTTTTATGTTAAACTTATAATAACGCTGTCAAAAATGCTCTGCTTCTAGAATTCCTTTTTAATATCAAGCCACACTTTATAATGCAACTATTTCTGAATGCCATTAATGTGGATTTTCGCCACACAGGTCCACAGCTACATTAATGTGACTTTACAGCCCAACACAAGAGGGAAGAAGAAAAGCCAACTTACTTTCACATTCCAGGTCACCGCACTTTTTAAGGTGTGCCAGCGGCTTTGTGCTCTCCAGACACTTTGCCAGAGAAATGACCAAAAGAAGGATTCTTTGAACCCTAATTTCCGCCATGCTCAAACAAGCCACCAGGAATCCTAAACAAGGGTTAGAATGCTTGTTAGGTCGCAGTCATGCCAACAAAACAGCAGGTGACTCTCTTCTGTACTGCAGAGGAAAAAGGCTGAGTGTTTTCCAATCTCTTCGTAGCTACATTTTCCTGTCGGGGTGCTGCCTCAGCTTCAGAAACTAACGCTCTCTGGTCTCGATCTGCAGTGTCAGTTAGCCAGGTAATACAGAAGGGCTTAATAATTAACGGGGATTTTTAGTTGGACTAATGTCTTATAAAGTAACCCACGTGAAACTGACTCACTTAAAGGCACCTTGTCCTCAATAGGACAGTTATGAAGCCTCCACAAAAAGGCAGTTCATTCATCTCTGTTATAGTATTCTGGCAGATGAGCAAACACCTACAAACCAGATATTTACTGCATGCAAATTCTAACTTCAAAAGAGAAGGTTGAGAGCCAGAAACAGCTCAGTGAGTAAATGCACTTATCATGAAGGGCGGTGACCTGAGTTTAATATTACCTGAGACCCACTTGGTGGGAGGACAGGTCTGACCCCCACGATTTGTACTCTGTCCTGTATTCACACACTCACACACACGGAGTGTAAATATATAAATGCAAGTTTAAAAGCTAAAGGCATAATCCAAAATGATTTACTGCTTTGTGAAAAAGCTTCAAATATAGAAATTAAACTAGAAACAATTACTGTACATGTGACATTAAGAAGGAGAAGGTAGCCGGGCCCTGGTGATACATGCCTTTAATCCCAGCACTTGGGGAGGCAGAAGCAGGCAGATCTCTGAGTTCCAGGCCAACCTGGACTACAGAGTGAATTCCAGGACAGCCAAGGCTACACAGAGAAACCCTGTCTCGAAAAACCAAAAATAAATAAATAAATAAGTAGAATTAAAAATAAAATAAAAATACCAGAAAAGCTATTCTTTTGAGTTTTTTAAAAAATCTTCAGTGTTACTATGAAGTCATAATTAGAATAATAGTTAGGATACAATAACTACTTACTATGATCTACATATTATCTGAAGTGCATAGATAAAATGCATAGATACATGTATATCCGACTTATAATTCATACCAGCTCTCTGGGGTAGGTGACATTACCAGCCTAATATTTGCATATGAGCCACAGTAAAGACAGGTTAAGTCAACCAATGTCATGCAGTGTGAGTGGAGAATTAATGTAAATGTAGGTCCTGTGATAAATCAACACAGGGACTACTGTGTTCTAAGTCATGTGCTGTGGAAAAACAGAAGCAGAGAATTATTCCACATGTTTAAATTGCGAGTGTATTTCTGTAAGGGGAGGGAAAGTGAGATGAGAGAGAGCACTGCAGATGGTCCTCCCTAGGGTGAAAATGGGATTTCAGAACGTATTTTCCTTTATAGCTTTCTTCTTTAAAAACTGATGTGCATATATCATTTAAAAATAAGTTATGGGTTGGGCAGTGGTGGTACACGCCTTTAATCCCAGCACTCAGGAGGCAGAGGCAGGCAGATCTCTGTGAGTTTGAGGCCAGCCTCGTCTACAGAGTGAGTTACAGGACAGCCAGAGTTACAACAGACAAATGCTGTCTCGAAAAAACAGAAACAACAACAAAGAATTAAAAATAAGTTATGAAAGTCAAGTTACTTGAATGTGGCTGTTGCTTTAAAAGGATCAAAGTCCTATGTTAAAATGTTGCTTAAGGGACTAGATCTGAAGGTCCTCAGGTTCCAATGCAGCACACTCCACTCTAGTGCCAGACAGAAACAAGACAAACATTCACCACGCCACTAAGCTAAAGTAAAGAACCTTTGTTTTTAAAATCCTAAAAGAACAGAAGTACAATTGCCTGCTGGTTTGTTTATCAGTGGGAAGTCTGCTCTCCCCAAGATAAGGTTTTTACATCTTCCAAAAGAATCCAATTCCAATCAAATATGCACTTGAGGGTCAGCTGGCTTGCAACAGAACATTCCATAGTTGTACGCACGCGCGCGCGCGCGCACACACACACACACACACACACACACACACACACAGGGACATGCACACACACAAAAATAAGTAAATTTAATTTAAAAATTCCAAGAAAAAAAAGAGCAATAAGGCCTAGAAAAGCTTAAATTTGCCTATCGAATGTCATAGAAGAGATATAAGTAAAAAAACAATTTGGGAAGAGATGAGTCTACTAACCACGTACACCCACTCTTGCCTCTTACTGCACTTACTGATCTCATTCTCTGTTCAGATTGTGATTTAAAGATATCAGAAAATGTGGTAGAATAATGTTGGTTAACCACAGAGCCAGATGAAGAGGCAGAACGTGAAGAGGATGGGGATTTAATTTAAGAAACTACTATACATAGCAGCTACACCAGCTTAGTCAGATGTTACCTAACCACTGATGCAGTGTGTAGGTTAAATGTGTCTATACTCAACTACAGAGCCATCACTAAGGAAGATGTCGTGGCAACAAAACGTGGCCGTTGGAGGTAAGAGAACCTACTGTACAGAGCTGAAGACATCAAAGACACGCTTTGTAGCCTACAGATAAACCCACAGAACAGCCTTTCCATACACTCACACATCATGAGTGTTTGATTTTTAGTGTGAGGTGGTATTACTGACCATTCTATAATGCATTGCACTTTCTCAATATCTCAAATTTCCTAATGTGGAAGCATATTCCCTTAAACCATCTGCCCGTCGCTCTGGGAATTTATAAGGTAATTCCAGTTAGGGGCTCCTTAGAATTAGCGGAATTGAATAAACCGTAGGGTTTTACCAATGTCCAGGTATGAGGACAGAGCCTTTGTGAACAGTCTCCACGGTTGGCAGGCATGCAGTAAGACTGAAGACCTAGGAAAGACCGAGAGTTAAGCTGGTGCGGGAGACATGGAACAGCCTGGTCTCTTCTCCTCAGGGACTTTCTTCTGCCCAGCTGCCCTGAGTCTATCAGATGACAGTATCTGTCTGCTATGTCAAAGTCTGCCTTCGCTGCAGGGAGTCACCTTACCCAAGATTACTCCTCCTGGGTGTTCTAGTGTATCTAGGAATAAACAAAGTAGTAAAAAGCGAGGTCATTTTTCATCCAGTGCTTCCTGTTGACTAAGCCATTGCAGTTTGATTTCTGTGCTTCTGTGCTTCCTTCCTCTTCCTTTTGAGGAAATGAATCCATCGGGCCTCAGACTCCACCTCAGCATCTGCTTCTAGATGACCCAACCTCAGAAGCCATGAGACACAGACAAAAAAAAAAAAGACAAGAGTAGACATACATGCTTTAGTGTCACATGCTTTGGTGTTACTTTTGTGTTACTGAAGTCCACAGTATAATTCTACTCATCTGTTTTATGTTTTGTTTCCATATCAATAGGAGTTCTACCAGGAAATGAATGGACTTTCAGATTTAAGGACTAATACATGGTGATGATTCCGAAGAGACGATTTGCAACAGTGTAGATTGGGTTAAAGGGAAGCAACGGGGATGTAACTTCCTCCGGCATGAAGGAATCGTGACTTGCTTGGCGAGGAGCTACAGGAGAAGCCTGCCCAGCAGGAACTCGAAGGCTTCAGTGAAACAGCTCAGTCAAGAGCACCTCATTCTTCCCCACCTTCTGCTGTCTCATAGTGCTTCTCATTAACCAAAACCAGCAGCATCAGCAAAGAAGGGAATCCTTTGAAGCAGCTGTAAACATCTGCACTCTGGAAGCACAAAGCACAATGACAAATTGAAGAGTGGATTAGAAAGATCCAAACCGCCCCCCCCCAAAAAAAACACCTCAAATACATCATGATTACTATGTACTATCCAGATCAATTTTTTCTGGGAGAGAGAAGGGGAGGCATGCCTGTGGAGGTCAGGGGACAACTTTCCGGAATCTGTTCTCTCCTTTCACATGGATTTCTGGAATCAAATTCATGTGTTAAGGTTGTGTGGCAAGCATATTTACCCTACTGAACTATCTCTCTGACTTATAATTCATCTTTAACAGTGCCTTCTTTCTAGCATGTAGACTAGGCCATGTAGTGTAGAATATACCCCATCTGCCTCAAAATCTCTAATAGTCAGAAACTCCCCTTTGTTTGGATATGGAGGGAAATGGCAGACCTGAAGAATCTGTGTCCCTTTGGGGCCTCATTATGGCTGTTTGTGACCATGAGCCTATCTAACTTCTACAAGAGGAAACTGCTTTTCAAAAATGATTTATTTATTTGTATTTTATGTGTGCGAGTGTTTTTTAATGCATGTATGGATGCATGCCTGGTACTCACAGATTACAAAAGAGGACTTTGATCTCCTGGAACTTAAGTTACAAAAGGTTATGAACCATCATGTGGGTGCTGGGAACTGAACCCTGATCATCTGCAAGAACAGAAAGTGTTCTTAACCACTGAGCCATATTTCCAGTCCACAAACCTGCTTTTCATTTTAAGTTATACCTCTTAACATTACAGGCTTTGTCTTTCCTCATCATTTTACCCAGTGATTATTCATAATGTTTACATTGCTTTAGGTATTATAATTAATCCAGGTATGATTCAGTATATAAGAGGAGGGTATACGTAGTCTATCTATAAATATTATACCATTTTATATGTGGCTTATATGTAAAATATACTGTGTTGTAGAGGGCACAAGGTCCTTGTACTGACAGAGAAGCACTAAGAGAAGCAGGAATGTTAATCACCAGGGATGACTCCTCAATGGCAGAGACAAAATCAAACACCTGCACTCCATCCAGAAAGCAAAGAGTGGAGGTTGTTAAGAACCTGGAGGCCTTTCTGCTATCTGTAGGGACAGGCCCCGCCCTAATTCCCTAGAACGATGATTCCAGACTCTAGACCGTTATCTTTAGCTCCCACAACCAGGACCCGAGATACCTAATAGTCTCAATGACCCTTTCTAGCCAGAGGCTCCCCAAGCTCCCACAACCAGGACCAGAAGTAGCAAATAGCCCAAATGACCTCTACACAATCTGTATGACTGAGCCAGACCAGCTCCTCAGGCCCTCAGCCTAGCACAGGTAGCCTTTCTCTAGAGCCCATCTCTTTAGGAAATGACATCTACCATGAGTTGAGTTTCATTGTAGTTATGTTTCCTTGTGCACTGAAGATTCGTATTACACCAGGAAACATTTTTCCAAGTTGAACTGGGCTTAAATCTGTTGGGAATAAATGACTGGTATTAGACTCCCTGGAGTCTGATCCAGGTTGATCAAGTCAATCCGCACTGGGTTTTCATTCTTCTCTCTTCATGTGGTTTGCTTCTCTGCCTGGCACCTGCAGAGACCCTCTCACTCTGTTAGAGAGGGTAGAACCAGCCAAGGGATGATTGTATAGACAATAACTATGAAGGTGGGGCTGGAGATACGGCTCAGTGGTAGAGGACTTACACAGCGTACACTAAGTCCTGAGTTCAGTCCGACATCACAAGCACAGTCACACACACGCATACTCAGGAGACATGAAGGTAGGTGGGAGTGGTAGGAAAGGAAACAGAAGTCAGACAGTCACCCAATCATAATGGGATCATAATGAGTAGAAGTGTGGAGTGTGGGGTTTTTTGATGTGGAAAAGGAAGCCAGGCAATATTTGAAGGAAGGAGGTGACATGACTTCTGTTGGGTTTTTTTTGTTGTTTTGTTTTTTTCATGTAACTTTTTCTAGATCCTACTTATTCTTCAGGACTCAAATAAAATCACATAAATATTAGCACTTAGTATTGTTTACTGAAATAATGAAATGGTGGATGAATAAATGAGCATATTTCTTAATTATTGTTTATTTATTTTTGGTTTTTTGAGACAGGGTTTCTCTGTGTAGACCAGCTGCCCTGGAACTCACTTTGTAGAACAGGCTGGCCTCCAACACAAGAGATGCACCTGCCACTGCCTCCTGAGTCCTAGGAGTAAAGCCAGGCACCACCATACCCATGTGTGAGCAGATTTCTTTTCAGGAGTAAGACATATCTCATGGCTAAATAAAATCCTGCGTTCAGTTGGATGGTCTGCCTGCTGTCTCACATTTAAAAAAAGAATCACATAGTCTTTTTATTAAAATTTTACTTCTGTAAAATGTGTGAACAAAGGCTGAGAGCATGGCTTCATGTGAGAGCAACACCTAACTTTTATGAGGTCCCGGGTTTGATCCCCAGCCATGCCTCGCCAGAAAAAGAAAAAGAAAAAAAAAAGTGTACAAAAAGAATGGAGTCAGCCTTTTTTAATATTTGCTGTTATGTTGATGTTAGCAGCAGCAGAAAAGTCTAAATATTCAGGAAGCCAAACTATGAAAAGCCTTCAGATTCCCAAACACTGCAGGAGATGTCTGGCCAGTTGCTGTGATACTCATGCCCACAGTCCTATCATTTGGAGAGTAGTGACAGGAGGATTAGGAGTTCAAGGCCAACCTGAGTTGCACAGTGAGTTCGAGGGTCCCTGGGGCCGCGTGAGAAACTATCTCAAAATGCAATACATAGAAGAACAGGCCAGCAGCCAGGAGCAACACTGAAGAAACTCTTATATCATTCTCTCCAAAGTCACCTGCTTGATTTCCTACTGCTATCCCTTCCCCATTTATACACCTCACCACCAGCAATTTTTGTAGTGTTCATGTATTATTGTGTGTGTGTGTGTGTGTGTGTGTGTATGTGTGTGTGTGTGTGTGTGTGTGTGTTTGAGGCAGTCTCTCACTGGGAGCAGGGACTTACTAATTAGCCTAGATTGGCTGTCCATGAAATCCATGCATTTTCTTATCTCTGCCTCTCCAGCACTAGGACTGCAAGCATAGCCCAGGCCTTTTTTTTTTTTTTTAACCATCAGCATCAGAGACAGATCTCACCCTTGTATGGCAAATGCTTTACTGACTAAGCTACATTCCCAACCCTCCACAGCTTCTTTAAGGAAAAAATAGTAACCAAAAAAAACAAGTCATTCCTTAACAATTTACACCTCCCAATAATGCACATTTTAATTTGTAAAATTCATTATTTTATTTTCGTATGCACAGGTGTTTTGCAAGCATGTATGTGTGTGCAACATGTGTGTGCCTGGTGCCCATAGAGGCTAGATCAGGACATCAGATTCCCTAAAACTGGAGGGATGGACAGTTGCGCTGTCCATGAGGATGCTGAAAATTAAGTCTAGATCCACTGGAAGAGCAGTGCTCTTAAGCACTGAGCCATCACTCCAGCCCTAAGTTTATTTATATGTGTATGTTTGCCCATGTGTATATCTGTATAACTCATGTGTGCCTGGGGCCCTTGGAGACCAGAAGAGGGTGTCAGATCCCCTGGAACTGCAGTTATGAATGTTTGTGAGCCAAGATGTGGGTGCTGGGAATGGAATCCAGATCCTTTGTAAGGACAGCAAATGCTCTTAATTGTTGAGCTCTCTCTTCAGGCTCCAACAACATATTTGAGAAAGGTCTCATGTATCCCATGTTAGTCATGAACTCAATTTGTACCCAAGGATAACCTTGAGCTTCTCCATCTCTCAGGTTCTGGGATTACAGGCACACACCACCACTCCAGGTTCATGAGGTACTGGAGATGGGATCCAGGGCTGCATGTGTGCTAAGCAAGCACTCTACCAACTGAGCTACAATCTCAGCTATCAGAATAATTCCATTCCTAAAACTGTATCATATAGGGGCTAGGGAGATGGCCCAGCAGTTTAGCATTTGCTGTTCTAGGAGAGGACCTGGGTTCTATTCCTAGCACCAACATGGTGCTTCATAACTGTTTGAAACTCCAGTTCTTGAATCTGATATTCTTTCTGGCCTCTGTGGGAACCAGGTACTCAAATGGTACACATTTATACATGCAAGCAAACACTCATATACATAAAGTAAAAATAGAAACGGGAGGATAAGAAGTTCAAGGTCAACTGGGCTACATAAAATATTTTAAGTTTTTTTTATTTTTATTTTGAAATAATTGTATATCATCCAAAAAAATCAAATATACTTTCTATATACTTCATCTACCTTCCCCTACTGGTAACGTCTTCTATAAAAATAGTTATCAGAAATAAGTTAACACTGTATTATGATTTAACTGAACTTCACACTATATTGCTAATTTCTGAGTTTTTAAAATAAAATCTCCTTTCTGTTCAAGAATCTAATTCAGAGCCAATTATTTGGCGGGACTTGACTGTAATCCCAACACTTGGGACGCTGAGGCAGGATAATCACAAATTCCAAGCCAACCAAGAATATACAGGGAAACTCTGTCTCAAAAACAAAACAAAACAAAACATAATCTAACTGACATCGTATTGAGTGTTATGCCTCCTCAGCCCTCTATAGTCTGCTTTGCTCTGCACTGATGTGAACACTTTGGAATGTCCCTCACTGGGGGCTGCTTGGTACTTTCTGGGCAGAAGGACGCAACAGAACAGAATCTCAGTGGTTACACATAATAGGTGTACATTGAGTCGCCTGTGTCACTAAACTTGATCACCTGACTGAAGTGGTGTCTTTCCTGAATCTCCAAAGTAAAGTAACCATTTCCTCCCCAAGGAACTCATCAGAAGGTTCTCCAGTGGTACTAACCCAGCTCATTAGCTTCAAGACATTCACCTACTTGTTCTCCACTCTATGTATAGTTTCAGAACTGACAGCCTACACCCATACTGAACAAATTTACCAGTGAGGTGTTCACCTGCTCTCCTTTCTGTCCTGCCCTACAATGTCTAATTGCATTTTTACAAAATGAAAGGAGGTCAGCCTCCTGCTTCTCTCGCAGGATGGTTATGTCATACACTTGTAATATATTTGAATTTCCTTATCACAACCTACATTCTATCCTGAATTGCTCTGCTGCCTTTGTTGATTTGTAGACAGTAAAATTAGTTCTTTGTGGTCTAAGTGTACAGTTCTATGGATCTTGATGAACATATAGCAATATATTCACTACACAGCAGTCCCCAGGCATTTTAAAGTTAACTTTAAGATGAAATTTTATTTTATCTGAATTATATGGAGAATTCTTAACTTTGCCTATTCTGTTCACAAGGTTTGTTAAAAGATCATTGAAAGCAAAATGAATATATTGTTGTCTCTTAATCTTTACAAGATTAAACTCCAATAAAGATTACCTTTGAGCCCTTGAACTAGTTCAAAGTTGAGAATGCGCTAACAAATATCTTTTGAGGCTTTTCATCCTGAGTCAAGAACCTAGCCAATCACATAAGATTTTTTTTTCTTTAGACAATTTTTTCTTTTTTTGATATTTTATTTATTTTTATGTATGCTGATGTTTTGCCCACATGCATGTCTGTGTGAAGGTGTCAGATCCCCTGGAACTGAAGCTACAGAAAGTTGTGAACTGCCATGTGGATGCTGGGAATTGAACCTGGAAGAGCAGCCAGTGTTCTTAACCACTGAACCATCTCTCCAGCCCCTCAATCATGTAAGTTTGACACAGCATATAAAAAGCACTATGAATTAAAAGCCACTCACTGGTCTCAAAATATTTAATCAAAATACATTTACAAACCTAATTGCTTTAATATATTATTTCTTCAGAAATAATTTTAATAACCCATTCTGGTCCCCAAACACCACCAGGCAACTTACCTGCTTCTACATCCTAGTCCTCCAGCTCCCTTGGCCCTAAGGAAGTAGAGACAGGAAGTGGCAGTGAGAAGAAAGAGCAGCAGGAGAGTCAGAAAGGAAAGTAGCTAAGTATGGGCCTGGGAAGACTGAGGCAGGAGTTTTGCTTGAGGTGCAGAATAGCAAGACTCCAACCTCTTAAAACACATAGACTCCAGTGAGGGCTGAAGGAGGGGCTGCTGGGCTCTGAGATGTGCTCAATGACCTCACTGCAGGATCTTTGGGAACAGAAGGTTCTGGGAATGAAGTGGATCCACCACGGGGTGTCCTTACTCAAGTACTAAAGCCTGTATCTTCAAGATAACAACTCACTAGCCAGCCACATTACCACATACAAACCTAGTTTTAAAAAAAGATTTATTTTCATTATTTTTTAAAGATTTGTTTATTTTATTTATGAGTGCTCTATCTGCATGTGCACCTGCATACCAGAAGAGGGTATCCAATCCCACTAAAGATGGTTGTGAGCCACCAGGTGGTTGCTGGGAATTGAACTCAGGACCTCTGGAAAAGCAACCAGCGCTCTTAACTGCTGAGCCGTCTCTCCAGCCCCTATTTTCATTATTTTTAATTATGTTTACAAGTGTGTAGAACACTCTCATGCTCTAGATGAGGGGGGTATGTGTATATAAATGCATGTACCTACAGAGGCCAGAGGAATCGGATCCTACTGAAGCTGGAGTTAAAGGTATTGTGAGCTGCCTGAGATGGGTTCAGAGAACTGAACTCAGTACTTCTTCAAGAACAGTACTTGCTTTTAACCCTGAGCCATCTCTCCAGTGCCATACAAGCCTATTATTTATTAAAACAAAGAAACAACCTGGAAAATGCCAGCAGCTACTAATCTCAGCTAGGAGGGTGAGGCAGGAGAAAGCAAGTTCCAGGCCAACTTGAACCTCACAGCAAGACACTGTCTTGAAAATCAGAACAAAACAGCTTCAGTTAGCCAGGCATGATGGCACATGCTTGCAAACTCAGCATCTGTTAGGTGGAAGCAAGAGGATCAGGGGATCAAGGCCAACCTCAGCAACACAGTGAGTTCCAGGACAGTCTAGGTTATGGATCTGTCTCAAATTAAAAATAAAGCCAGTCTGTGGCCGTGCATGTCTTTAACCTAAGCACTCGGGAGGCAGAGACAGGAGGTTCTCTGTGAGTTCGAGACCAGCCTAATCTACAGAGTGAATTCCAAGACAACCAGAGGTACACAGAAGAACCCTGTTTTGAAAAACCAAAAAGCTAAAAATAAATAAATAAAATAAAATAAAAAATAAGCTGGGCAGTGGGGGCGCACACCTTTCATCCCAGCATTCGGGAGGCAAAGGCAGACAGATGTCTATGAGTTTAAGGTCAGCCTGATCTACAGAGTGAATTCCAAGACACCCAAGGCTGTCACAAAAACAAACAAACAAACAAAAAACAATTTTTAAAAAGCTAAAACTACTAAATAAAGCTTCCCTAATAAAATTAGCTTTGATCTATAATGAAAATTCCTACTAATTACAGAATAAATTAAAATTATAGCAAACTTTAAAGAGTCAGAATAGCTTTGCTTTGTGTAAGTTACTTTCCTGTTGCTGTGATAAAACACCATGATCAAGACAATGTACAGAAGAAAGAGTTTATTTTGGCTTACACTACCAAACAGGTAAGAGTCCATCATGATGGGGATGCAGGATACAGTACACGGCAGGCAGGGTGTCAGGAGCAGGAAGCTGAAGGTACCCATCTTCCATGGCAACTGGAAATAGTCAAGTTTTTAATCTCAAAGCTAGCCTCCAATGACACGTCCTGTAGCAAGATTATACCACCTAAAATGCCCCAAACAGCAGCAACTGGGAAACAAATGTTCAAATACATGAGCCCAAGGGAGACATTCTCATTCAAATCACAACATGCTTTATTCTTATAATTCCCAAAATATCAAAAAAAAATTTTTTTTCTTTTTGTACTTACCAGAGACTGGACCCAGGGACCTGCACACACTTGGCAGTATGTTCTACCACAGAACATATTAATTACCCAGTCCCCTTCCTTTTTTCCACTTTTATTTTGAGACAGGGTCTAAGTACATTGCTCAGGATGATTTTAAACTTACTCTGTAGCCCAGGCAGTCTTTGAACTTGCAATCCTCCTGCCTCAAGAGGATTGCAGAATTGAGTAACTATAATTACAGGTTTTTACTGGTCTGGCCTCAGATATGTTCTGATTGAACTACATGACTACATCAGAGAACTTGAGAGCAGAGTTTAAGACAGACAAAATCGGTTGAATGGTGCATGTGTGTGTGTGTGTGTGTGTGTGTGCGTGTCTGTATGTGAAGTATGTGAAGCCTCAGGTTCATCATTAGCACTGCAAAAGCAGCCTATTTATTTAGTATTTCTAAGTATCCAGATCCTGGGGCTAGAGAGATGGCTCAGTGCTTAAGAGTACTGGCTGTGCTTCCAGAGGACCCAGGTTCAATTCCCAGCACCCAAATGGCAGCTCACAACTATATGTAACTCCAGTTCTGTGGGATCTGACACCCTCATACAGGCATACATACAAGCAAAACACCAATGTACATTAAATAAATAAATAAATAAATTATTTTTTTAAAAAGTACCCAGTTCCCAGTAAAGTTCTTAACTACAACCTCACAGAGTTATAGTAAGACTAGTTACTCCTTTTCAATGCCAGTTTATTAATCATCACCCTGGAAGGCCCATGGACTATTTCCAAATATACTTTTGCTTATTGACCACCTTGCTTGCTTTGAGACAAGGTCTCACTATTATCCCAGACTAGCCTAGATCTTACTATGGAGCGCAGGCTATTCTGGAACTGCTTCAGCCTCCCAAGTGCTGGCATGAGCTACCATATTTCCATATTTTTTTTAACTGGATAAGTTTCATTTATCTGCTGATTGACAGATATGTGTACTTTGCAAATCACAACGAATACATAGAATTGAAGATAGCTTTACCTATGTGGCTTTCATAATTAAACAAGTCCTAAAAAGTCATTATTACCAGGCATTTTAACTGTAGCACTCAAGAGTCAGAGTCAGGCAGATCTCTGTTAAGTTCAATGCTAACCTGATCTACATAGCTAGTTCCAGGCTAGCCAAGGCTACATAGAAAAATCCTGTCTCAAAATAAAACCAAAACCAAAATAAAACAAAGGTATAATTACTTTGAACTAAATTACAGAAAGATATGTTGTAGTATTAAATGATCCACAAAACCTCTGTAATTTAAAACAAAAAAGCTTATCTTTCATTCCCCAAGTCAACCGGGCTGTTTTTCTTTGGTAACTTTCTTCTAGGTAGTAACCCAGAGATCCAGAATAGTTCCATTTTGTGACTTAGCATTCTAGATCATGTGGCCTCTGAAAGTCATCACAAAAGCAAAAGAGAACATGCAGAGAACCATGTGTGGACTTTCACAGTCCAGCTGGAGACATATGCCCTTTACCCACAGACCCTGAAGAACCTAATCGTGTGGCCACAACTTAACTGACAGAAAGGCTGAGGTGAGTGCTCAAAAGTTGAAATACTCAGCCTTAAGCTTTCTTCTCTCACCAAACCTCTGCAGAATGGTGTCCTGCCGACGTGGACTGCTAGTTCTGAATTAGCCCTACTGCGATATGTATAGCTTGCTTGCCTCAGAGTATCACCAACAGTCATGACTTGTTTAAATGAATATGTAATTTTCTTCAAATTGTAGCAGGGCTACAATTCTGAGTAAAAGGTCATAATCCCAGATAAAGTATAGAACACACTGTTCCACACTGCCTGCTCAGTGCTGAATCATATGCTTTTGCTCTCAGCAGAGTTGCAGGCTGATAGATTGTTAGGAAAGCCAAAGGGTTCAAAAGGTTAAATGACTTAATAGAAAATTGCCTTGCAGCCTCACCCTAAAGGAAGTCAAAAAAGGACTAAGGACAACATGTTTGACAGCTAGAAAAACTAATTTTGCATTTGCTCCAGGAGATAGAATGATCAAACACTAAGGTTCTCAGTGAGCACTGTCCAACATCAATAGACTAAGTGAGGATCGGAGAGATGGTTCAGTGGGTAAAAAGTGCTTGCTGCCGAGCCTAATGACCTGAGTTCATCGCCAGGCCCCAGATAGTAGAAGGAGAAGACCAATTCCCAAAAGTTGTCCTCAGTCCTTACACAGGCTCCAAAACGCACATGCCCAAATACACATTAAATAAGTAAAATTTAAAAAAAATAATAAAGTAAAAAATGAAAGAGGAAGACACCTGAAGTCAACCTCTTGCCTTCACACATGTGCATACATGCCCACTCACATGTATATACCCCCACACACATATAAAGAAGTTGAAATTATCCCAGCTACATGGTGAGTTTGAGACCAGCCTGGACTTCATGAGATTCTCAAAGGAAAAAAAAAAGTAGTAGGGGCTGTGTCTACTTGTATGTATTTGCACTACATACATGACTGCTGCTCAAAGAGGCCAGAAGAAGGCATCAGATCCTCTGAAACTAGAGTTACAGGTGGTCGTGAGCCTGTAGGTAGGTACTGGAAACAGAATCCAAGGTCCATTGCAAGAGCAGCAGATGCTCCTATAACCGCTTGGCTTTCTCTCCAGCCCCAGAGATTGTCTCTTGTTCCTACTAGAGTGATGGATATGAAGTGAACATAAAACAACCAACCTTGGGCTAAGCTACCTAGAATATGAAGCATCCAAGTTTCTGTGCCCATGACAGAATAGAGCTGGGGAACTACGCTTAAGACCATGCCTATGGATTTCAGCGAGTTTGAGGCCAACCTGGTCTACATAGTAAGCTCCAGAACATCAAGGCTACACAAATCAAAACAAAGCAAACAAAAAGATCATGCCTGGAAGTGGTTTGTGTGACTACTGGAGTTGGAAGGCTAAGACCAGAGTAGCCAGTGGTGTAGTTCCAGACTAAAAGTTAGACAGAATTATTCAAATCAGCTCAACATGTCAATGGATCCAACCACAAAAGGCAATTTTCTTGTCTTCTTGGAGTATGTTCTTATGGACTGTATGGTTCTGCAAAGTATGGCTAGGAAAAAGTCACAAGAGTCTGTTCTGGAGTCAAGAAGCAAACAGAAGCTTTCTACACTTGGAGAGACCTTTAAAATATAAGTAAATAAATTTGGCATGCAATGAAAGTGGAAAACTTCTACACAAATGCTCTGAGGAACTTAATAAAATTGTGCACAATCTGAATGAATTAAACTATCAATGTTTTTGTAAGGACTACAGGGTGGTAGGATAAATGAGAAACTGAATCTCTTTCTGTTTAGATTGATCCAACATTCCAAAGATGTTATGTTGTGAAAGCTTATTTTTAGTTATGTATAAAATAATTGTTTTATGCACTGTTGGGAGAGGGGCTGCCTGTATTGTTTACAGACGTTGGATTTATGAGGGGGTTGTTTGATTGCTAATGGTCGGCATGTGCTATCAGTAGAACACCTGAGGAGTTCTGAATCAGTAAAAACACCTGAGCTCAGATGCTCCGGGTCCCACTGTCCAGAAAAGTGCTGGCCAGGATGGTAGTTCTCTCTGCTGAGGTCTGGCAGGGTTTGCATCTATAATAATGCCTCCATGTCTCCTTGCTGAGTGACACAGTAGACATACCACTACAAATGGCACCCAACATGGTAGGCAGAAAGTAAAGACAGGCAAGACATCTGTCAGCTAATCTGATGTGGAGACAAGGAAGAAAAGAAAAGAAACTCCAGAGCTTGAAGAGTCCAGTAAAGTATGCTCAAAGCAGTTCCCAGAGGACAGACACTAAGGTATTAGTAAAATGAAAGCTTTATAAGAGAGAGTTGTAAATGAGGAAGAAGCTTTTAGGTGAGAGACATTTTTTGGACGAATGTTTTGGATGAATTTCCATGGTAATCCTGATCATGAAGCCAATGCTACCTTTTGCTGCTGGCAGCAGCCAGGGCACAGGAAACAGAAACCAGAGTGTTCTGTTGTATAAAATGAGTTTGTTGATTGCTTTTTGTGTGTGTGAAATCCAAGTGGGTCTTGTGCTTGAGATCTATGAAGAAGGCTGTATGTTTCCCCTTAGTGGTGGTGGAAAAAAACACCAACCCACCAGAATGTTTCAACTGGAGATTCTTCCCACAGCTCAGGACCCCTTGCTGTTGTGGAAGCTTCGTGTTAGAACCAAAAAGCCTGCTAGTTAAACTGAACAGCCTTTTTATTTATTTGTTTGCTCCCCACCCCTGCAAACCCGAGTAAGAGAAAGACAAGCAGTTCAGATACTGGTGATGGTGATGAGAACTCCACCCATGAGGGAACCCATCCTGCAAAACCGGTATTTCTTCCAGCAAACAAAACTCAATCTTAAAATCTGAAAAATGTTTCCTCAGGATCAGAAGCTGTCTTCTTGAACTGGCTAAAGTTGTGCTGGTAGCTGAACTTGGTACTGTAAGAGTCACCCCAGGTGGTGCTGGTTTTGAAGGCATGAAGGAGTCACGGAAAGCATCTGAGGCTTGGCACTATGAGAGGCCAGGAGAGGCCACTGATAAAAGTGCAGACTCAGTGGCAGTTAATACACCAGACTGAAGGTGTACATAAAGCTGAGGCTTGGCACCATGAAGAAAGCCCAGGATGTTTGATTGCTAATGGTCTGCACGTGCTATCAGTAGAACACCTGAGGAGTTCTGGATCAATAAAAACACCTGAGTAGATCAGGGTCCCTCTGTCCAGTGTGGTGCTTGCCATGACGGTGGTTCCCTCTGCAGAGGTCTGGCAGGGCTTGCAACTATGAATATGCCTCCATGTCATCTTTGCTGAGCCCACACAGTGGGCAAAACAATGTTAATTATTCTTGGCAGGTAAGACTAAGAGGCAGGCAGATCTCTTGAGTTCAAGGACAACCTAGTCTTCAGAGCGATTTAGTCCCAGGGCAGCCAGGGCTACAAAGAGAAACTCTTTCTCAAAAAACCAAAAATAAATTGTAGTAAGGTGGTTCAATAAGTCACGCTTTAGAAATATAGAAGGTGGTTTAAAGAAAAGTCACACTTTAGCTTTGGGGAAGTCTTCGTAAATATTCTGTGATTATTCAATGTGTGCTGCCTGAGACTCTGGAGCAATTGCTACCTGTGGGGTAAGACTCTGGGAACTCGCAGTCACGTGTTTAATACACACAGACGCACATGCATAATCAAAAAGAAGTATTTTTTTAAAAACTAAACATGGTGGACTAAGGGTTCAGCTTGGAATGTTTGCCTAGCATGCAGAGCACTGCACACACACACACTCGTGTGTGTGTGTGTGTATGTGTGTGTGTGCGCGAGTGAGTGCATGCATGATAAAAGAAAGAAATCCACATCTCTAGCTATTTGATTTTCAAGTTATGTGTGTGCATATAACATGTATGTATGATGCATGCGTGAGTGTGCATATAACATGTATGTATGATGCATGCGTGAGTGTAGTTGTCCCTGTGCCATGGCAGGCACATGTGTGGAGATCAGAGGACAAGTTTTAGGAGTCAGTTCTCTCCTTCAACTTGGTGAGGGAGGGTCTCTCTGGCTTCTGCTGAGAGATGTTTACTCCAGGCTAATTGGCCCTCCACCTTCCTGGTGATTCTTCTGTCTCCTCCTCCCAATTCAGTATGGGAATACTGGATTACAGGCGCACACTATAGCATCTGGCATGTTTCCTCCCACATAAGTTCAGGAGGTTATCAGGTTGACAGCCTACCTCAGGTTGTCAGGTACATGTGGCAAGTGCTTTCACCTGCTGAGCCATTTCACCAGCTCAGATGATTGATTGTGTGTGTGTGTGTGTGTGTGTGTGTGTGTGTGTGTGTGTGTTTTCAAGACAGGGTTTCTCTGTTGTAACTAGCTGTCCTGGAACTCACTCTGTAGACCAAGCTGCCCTCAAACTTGTAGTAATCTGCCTGCCTCCGATCCCAAGAATTGGGATTAAAGGCACGTGCCACCACCACACAACTTCAGCTAATTGATTTTTAACAAAGGTACTACGATCATACATTGTGGTAAAGAGTTCTTCAATACTCCTGGGGATAGTGGCTACCCATATGTAGAATAGTGAAATTAGATCCTGCCTCTTAACCACATACAAAAATTAACTCAAGCTGGGCGTGGCAGTTCATGCTTTTAATCTAGTATTCAGGAGGCAGAGATAGGCTAAACCTTGTGAGTTCAAAGCAAGCCTGGTCTACATAGTCATGTCATGTCATGTCATGTCAGCCTGGAATACACAGTGACATACTATCTCCACCATTAGCCGCACCCCTCCCAAAAAAAAAAATCAAATCAAAGTGGATCAAAACTGAATGACAGCATTAACATTTAGGGTTCTACATAGTACAGTACAGTAACTACGGTTGACAACTAACTTTATATTTCAAAAATTAGTAGAGGAGAAGAGTTTAAATGTTCTCTTCACAAGCAATGAAAAATGTTTGAGATAATTGATATACCCACTACCCTGAACTGTGCTTCTGATCCTTCTGCCTCTAATTCTGTGTGTATTACAAGATTGTACTATCATGCTCAGTTCTATCTAGTGTGGGGATCAGACCCAGCACTTTATATATGCTATGCAAGCCCTGTACAATTCCTAAGCCCTGAAAGATATTTTATTTGTGTTTTCTTTTTGTCTTTTGATCTTTTGAGACAGGGTTTCTCTGTGTAGCCCTGGCTGTCCTGGAACTTACTCTGTAGACCAGGTTGGCCTTGAACTCAGAGCTATGCCTGCCCTCTGTGCTGGGATTAAAGACATGCACCAGCACTGTAGAGCTAAGATATTTTTTTAAAAAGGCTTATTTTTAAAATTATGGATGTGTGTGTGTGTGTAGACATGTGCATATGCGTGCAGGTGCACACAGAGGCCAGAAGCACTGATCCCTCTGGAGCCAGAGTTACAGGTATTGTGAACCCTGGTGCTGACATGGGTGCTGGGAATCTAACTTGATCTTCTAGAAGAGCAGTACACACTCTTTTAACTGTAGTGCCATCTCTCTAGTCCTCTGTAAATCCTTTTTCATGAGTGTCTTTTACACCTCAAAAACTAAAGTTAACAAAGCCCAGGGTTGGAAAGATATGAGGAAAAAACAATTTCCACTACATTTGGTAGGAATACATATTTGTGTACGTTTCCAATTTGCCTCAAATGTCTCTAGACTCATCAATTTTAGGTATATTTGAAAAAGATTTTTTTTTACATGCACTGATACATGCAAAGGTATTAGTTATAATCAGACAATTGAAAACAATTTAGAAGCAAATCTGTAAAGCTATATGGAGCATTAGCTTGTTTGTAAAAAACAAAAACAAAACCCCTCAAATAACCTTATCTTGAACAAGAATGACAAATCTGCAATCAGTGTACAGAGGTCCAAGGAGACTGGGATGGTCAGTTCCATGCATTGCTTTGAGCTACTTTCCTCTGCATGGAGGCAAGAGACAGTGTGACCTGGGTATTTACTGCCTTCCACATTCCCATGACGGCCACACCTATCTACAAGGGACACAGAGGAGTGTGGTATCTACATGGACTACATATCCCCACCTAGAATTTAGGATTATTTACTAACAAAAGGGATTTCAAAGTCTGTTATTTTCCATCACAGGAAACAACATAAAACTCCACAGTCATTAAGACTAATAGATATATGGAGCTGGGAGATAGAATTCAGTGGTAAAGTGCTTGCTTAACATATGTGAGGCCCTGGGATTGATCCTAGGCACTACGAATGAGGAAAGGAGGAAGGAAGGAAGGAAGGAAGGAATGCAGGCAGGCAGGCAGGAAGGCAGGCCATTGTTATGCTGATGTGTTCAGCACAGTGGATGTTGTAAAGATAGTATCATTCTATTTTTCTTAAAATTGAATGTTGAATATGTATGTATATTACATATGCTTTAAATAAAAAAATATTTTAATAAAAGCAAACACACAAAAATTTAAAGAAAATATCTAGAAATAACAGCTTAAAAAAAGTTTTGGGCTGGGTGTGGTAGCATGCCCCTAGTACTTGGAAGCAGAGGTAGGTATATCTCTGTGAGTTTCAGACCAACCTGGCTTGCATTGTGAATGCTAGATCAACCAGAGTTACATGGTGAGACCCTCTCTCACAACAACAAAAAAAATAATTTCTGAACACTAGTTTCAAAGTCAGACATAGTGATGCAGACCTATAATCCCAATAGGTGGGTGACAGGTGCAGATTCAGGACTTCAAGGTCATCTTTGCCTCCACAATGAGTCCAAGGTCAGTCTGGGTTGTGTGAGATGATGTCTTGACACCACCCACTTATCAAGAGAATAAGGGATAACTATGGAGAATATTTGGTTAAGCTATGATTAATCTTGGTTGACAAAAATGATAAACAAGCTAGGAAAGTGGCCTCAAGACATTCTAAAATGGTGGATTTTTAGACTTCTAAAAAATTTGTGTTTTGAGTGGGTGTACACAGGTGAGAAGACCAAAAGAGGATGTCAGATCCCCTAAAGATGTGTTACAGGCAGTTATGAGCTGCCTGGGATGGGTTAACTCAGGTTCTCTGGAAAAGCCATCTTTCTAGCCCCTAAAGTGATGGATATCAATATGCTCATTATACAGATCAGGAAAATGCAATCGATCCTGAAGTTGAATAGAAAAGGAAAAAAGGCTTAAATTAGTTAAATTTCTAGGTCTCTTTACCTACAAAGAATTCAGTGATAAGCCAATTATCACATAATTTGCACTTTGTAACACAAAAAGGTAGGCAGCCTTGAACATACTACAGCTGTATTAGAAGCCAATGAGAACAAACAGCTGAAGCAGGCAAATACCCATTTGAAAAAAGCTTGGATGTGTAGCTCATACCCTCCTTCACTCTGTAGGACTACAGGATTTCATAATAGCTCACTTCTTTTAGTTACCATAAGGACTGGAAAGGCTGGGTGTAGATGTAGATTCGGGGCAAAATGCTGTTTATTCTTTGGTTAATTTAATCCCAGTCCTAGAGCATTTAAGCCTCCATACAACCTTCAGCCTAGAATTGAAGGCTTCAGCCTCTGTACAATCTAGAACGTTTAAGCCTCCAAGACTTAGTGCTGATCTTACTAGCTCCTTCTGAACTCAATTCTGGTTCAACTCACTCAGTCTTCTGCTCAACATACTGCCTGTGTCTCCTATCCTCTGAGAGCCTACTTTTCTATCCTGAGAGACGTGTCCTCACTCTGCCAACTCTTCCTCTAATTTGGCATTTTTCTTGCCCTTTACTGACTCAGACATCACTTCCTGCCTGACAGTCCTGTCTTCTATTTTCTTCTGTCTTGGGAATTGAGGACGTGTTATCACTGCCTCCTGAATACTGGGATTAAAGGTGTGTTCCAACATTCTTTCTACCCTCAAGCAGCCATGCTGTCATATTAAAAGATAAAAGATGTATATTTGCAAGACATGGGTTCCAGAGATCAAACTCAGGCTTATGTGACAAGCACTTTAATTGCTGGGCCATCCCACTAGCCCTGAATTCACAGATTTACACACACATGCACTTGTGTGCCAAATAAACACAAAAAGATAAAAATTCTGAATTCCAAGACAGGGGAATCACAAACCTCTTCTCCCAAGGATCTATAGACAGTTAATGATAACTGGGGAGAGATGTAAATACCCATGCTCTTATAAGCAACCCTAATTAAACATATAAAGTCATTAAAGAATTAACGTAGAAGGGGAACTAGTTGGGAAGAGAATGAGTGGGACAGAGGGTAAAGAATATGTTATATACATGTGTGAAAAAATCACAATAAAATCCATTATAATACATGCTAATAAGCCTTCCAGGGGCTGGAAAGATGACTCAGCAGTTAAGAGCACATGGACTTTTCCAGAGGACCTATCTTGCAGCACCAAATATGGCAACTCAAGACTGCCTGTTCACCCAGCTCAAGAGATCTGACATCTTCCTCTGACCTACATACCACAGCTGTGAATAAAAAATTAAATTTAAAAAATTAGACTTCCAGGTGAAAATGCATACAATTTAAATGTTAGTACTTAATATTCTTATTAGTAAAGCTTAAGTGAAAATTACTTCTTGCGCCGTATTAAGTATATTCCCTTGACCATTATTACCCACTAATTGAGCTTAAATGTTCAACTATTATCCCTTTCATAAACATAAAAATTGTTCATATGTCCAGGTAAAAAACAAGGGCTTGGGGTGCAGGTCAGTATTAGAGATGTGCTCAGCCAATAGAAGGCCCTAGACTCAATGCCAATCACAAAAGAACAGAAGCAAAATTTGTATCACACAAAGGAGTGTATACAGGGCCTAGCACTTGCCAGACAGGCACTCAAACGTTGTACTACATCCCTATTCAGTAGGCTCCCAACACACACAAATGTCACAAAAAAGGTTTTGAGTTCACACTGCTCTAGCAGAGGCCTGAGTTTGGTCCTCAGCACCCACACTGAGCAGCTCTTTTCTCTCCAGTATGTTGTGGCTTCCTTGGTGCTTGCACACATACACAGACAAAACATATTTAAGTCTTAAAAAAATGTTGAGTATCCCTTCCTTGGAGTCCTACTCTCCTCAGTTCTCACCTTTATCAATCTATGTGCTTCTAAAAAGGGAGGACAAGATTTTTTTTCTCCTTAGCCATTTTAAGCCTAGTTGTTCCTTTACCAACCTGTTCCATTGTGCATGACAAGGACATAACATTTTGTAGAGTACAAGTTGTTGATTAAGCTGGTCTTGGTGTAAACAGGCTCACGGATGTAGGCGGTTTTGCTTGACTTTTTTTCATTTACCCCCCCAAAAGAGTTTAAAAAGAATTCTTTCCACATATTCCACGCTTTAACAAGGAGGTTGTACACAAAACTAAATGAAGATGTTTGTTTTTCACTCAAACCATTTACTTGTAGACAGCATACTGAATATTTAAATATCAACTCAAAAATAGACACTGCCATTTAAATGCTCTCATATGCATCAAAATGTTAATACAAGTACTAATCTTAAACAGTCACAAGTCTAAGCCACATTTATTTGCACATATTTAGTAATGGGCAACAGATACTCCAAGTCCATACAAATTTATAAACAACAAAGTTAGTAATCACTTGGTACATTTGTGTTATCTTGTTTACATATTCAAGTCTAGATGAACTTCCTTCATTGTGTAAACTCCCACACAATATTTTCTTAAACAAAAATTCTTGAAAACACATATTGGCATGTTTCAGTTATAGCCAACAAAAAGACAAGACCACAAATCCAAAAACCAAGTTTAGAAGATACTTTTACCCCCCACCACCCAGGAGGTGATAACTACAACAGATTACACACTATGTTGTTATCACACATGTAGCTGTGAGGACAAGAGAACGATGTTCCCATAATCATGAAATGACAACCAAATCATACTGTTTATCTACCAACTGAATGGTTTAAATGAAAAACAGGAAAATGCTTAGACTAAAATTATAAAATAGAAAAAAACTAAATGTTTAAAAAGAACTATTCCCCATCAAAGCTGTAAAGACCTGGTAACTCAAAATAACTGTATTCAGGCAAATCAAACTGATGAAACCTTCAAAAACATCCTAATCATGTTCAGTATCTTGTGACAAAAACTGAAAATGATATAAAGATATTTATTATACAAGTGTCAACAAGGACATCCCAAAAATAATGAAAGATGCACATTTATTTCTACAAAAGCAATGTATGATACAGAACATAAAGAACAATTTTAAAGATTTACCTATTAAAATATACAGATTCTGACTGAAGAATAGGGTATTTAAAAAAGATGACAAGGGATGTTAATCTTTTTTTATTATTATTATTTTTACATATTTTGGAACCTCACATAATTTTGATAAATAACTCTTACAAAATTATGCAAAAAGTACAAGAATGTCTGGTAAACAAACAGTCTGTATTTTCCAAAAAGAATTTTTACAACATGCAATTCTTAAGGCAGCATCCTCCTTACAAGGTAATCCTTTTACTCATCAAGAAATCTTCTGCTGCAAAGAATAGGCTAAGAAAGCCTGGCTTCTTCCGTTAACGCCTTTTGTCTTTCCTGTCTGATTTTCGGTCTCTTTCACTTCTTGAAGATCTTTTGCCTGATCGACTACTCTCTGATATAGACCTCTTTCTGTCAGATCGGGAATTCTTATCCTTCGATCCTTTTGTATCTCTACTACTACCACCTTTTGAAGATTTGTGACTTCTTTCTAGTCCTGAAGTATCCCTTCGCTTCCGGTCCATGCTCCTTCTGTGCTTTCTATCTCGGTTATGTCCTCGTCCCCTACTCCGACTTCTACTCTCACTACTACTGCTAGTGCTGCTGCTGCTGTCTCTGCTGCTGCTCCCACTTGTGCTGGAACTGCTACTTGAACTGCTTCGACTACTACTACTGCCGCTGCTGGAACTGCTCCCACTGCTGCTACTGGTAGAACTGCTACTTGAACTACTGCTGCTACTGCTTCGACTTCTACTCTTGCTTGTTTTATTTCTTGCTCGACCTCTGCTTCTGCTCCTAGTTTTGTTTTTGCTTTTGTTTTCTGAATGTACTGTCAAGACTGGCTCTACAGGCACCTCAGGGAGTTTTATAGACTCTATAGGAAAATCCTTCCGCTCAGGTAGTAGATTCCCTTGCTCCTGAATAACCTGAGGTGGAGGCTGTAAAACAGCTAATGGCAAAGTCTCAGGCTGAGAGAGAGGCTGGGACTGGAGTACAGGTTGGGGCTGAGACTGGGGCTGAGACTGGGGCTGGCTCTGGGGCAGGGGTTGAGGCGGGGGCTGAGGCTGAGCCACAGCCACAGGCTCAGGTTGGGACTCAGGTTCTTTATCTTCTTTTTCCTCAGACTCCTTTTCCACTTCCAAAGAATTAACATTCTCTTTTCCAGGAGAAAGAGATTTACATTCTTTATCTGGCTCAACATCAAATTCCATCTCTGGCTCCAATTCTTTGCTAGTTTCGTTTTCTGAAGGCTCTATACTTTCAATTTGGTTAGTTTCCATCACTTCCTGCTCAGCAATTACATTTTTGACACTTTCAACCATCTCTAACACATCAATAACTTCTTCTGGCTGACTATCCTGTTGCTTCTCACCTTCTCTTACCTCATTTTCCTCCTCCATCTTAGCCTCCATTTCCTGCTTTTGTTCCTCCTCCTCCTGTTCTTTCTCTGCATCACTCTGAACTACACCTGCTTCCTTCTCCTCTTCCTCTCCTGCCTCCTCTATTTCTATATCATTGTGCTGATTACCTGTCTCCTCCAACTCTTCCTCTCGCTGAGCCACCTTACCCTCTTCTTGTTCCGCCTTCTGTTCTTCATTACGCACCACCTGATGCTCTTTTTCCTTCATTGATTGTCTTCTAGGCCTAGCCTCCATCTTATTTATTTGTTCTGCAAATTCGATGCGTCTACCTTCAAATAAAGCTGAACAATAAAATTCACATGTGTAAAGTCCACTGTAGTTAAGAAAATTCAAAACAAATTTACACTATAACAATTTTATGACACAAACCGTCAGTGTCGTTTAATCATTTTTGTACTTTCCCCCCCTTTTTTGGATAGTATTGGGAACTAAGTCTTATGCAGGATAGTCAAGCATTCTAAAGCTGAACTAAACATCAAGCCCCGAATATTTTCCTAAGGAGATGACAAAATACTGATTATGGTAAGTAAGTACTACAAACTGATATACCAAAATCAAATATCCACAGGAGGCCTACCAAACAAATTATATCCATCCAAATCTGAACATCTACCTAGGGAAAAATAGGGACACTTTTGCTGCTAAACTGTATTCTAGATGAAAATTAATAAAACCTCTTTTAAACAGAACACCTGCTACAGTTAACTTTTCTGGTCCCAGGCATAACAAAATGTGCAATCACCAGCCTAGCAATGTCTAGCACTCCATGTAAATATCTGATATAGACTTATGTTTACTTTCTCTTATTTCCTTAGCATTCTTTTGTAGCTACTAAAATTATAAAGCACAAAATAATCTTATACAAAGATTTCATACCTATAATCACCATCTACGAAATGAGTTTCAGGTTACACTTGATTATGCAGAAGATATTCCTGAACTTTGTCCCCACTATAGATTTCAAAATATCATAAAAACCCAAACCTGAATTATTAAATCATTTCTAAGAATGGGAATATGTTGTAGAAGTTTATTTCTAGTTATGTTTAAAATGGTTGTGTTTTGTGCATTGGGGGAAGGGCTGCCTAGGCCTTGTCATTTTGTACTGTCTACAGGTGTTCGCTTAAGTAAAAGACACTTGATTCCTCATGATCTGCACATGCTATCAATAGAACACATGAGCTTCTGTGTCAATACTGGACTGTTCCACTGTGCAGTACGGCACATGCAAAGACAGGTAGTTCCCTCTGCTGAGGTCTGGCAGGGTATGCATCTATGAAGATGCCTTCTTGTCTTTCTTGTTGAGCCCATGCAGTAGCGTACTAATACAAGCCTATGTGAACGTATGGTCTTAACATTAAGATAACTTCAATGGACTTCACGTGCTTACCATTCATTTTTCTCTGTGACTCTTCTATTAGCTTTTGGGTAGCTGGACACATTCTTCCAGGAATATAAAACAAATGGGGCTTAGTCTTAGTTCTTATATACTTAATTATCTTGGCGTTATGCTCATTCCACTCTTCTTGCTAAAGAAAAGATAAAAAGGTCAGTGCTCTGTAAACATAAAGGATTATCTAACTTAGGATTTAAAACACTGCTTACCAGCTGCGCAAGCTCAACCTTCTGTTCCAAAAGCCGCAGTTCTGTCTGTTTAGCACGTCTCTCCTCAAACAGTTCTCTCCTCTCATTTTCAACCTGTTTTCTCTCTTCTTCAGCCTGAACTTCCAGTTTTTGTTCAATTTCTTGGCGCCTCTTTTGCTAAAAATAAGTAATGTTTCAGTATATATAAAGTAAAAGATTCTCAAAGATTACTTAGTTTTAATTCAATTACAATAGAAACACCACACATCTTAATTACTGAAACTTACAATTTTACACTGTAAATTCCACTTTTATTTGTGTCACACTTTCAGATATCAGTAATTTTAACTTAGTATTTGGGATTGATTGCAACTTGTCTTTCAGGAAATAATGACTGAGGCCCTTGCCCATAAATATCTAAATTTGAAAGTCACTAGTCACAGATTAACCATACATTACATCATAAAAGTTTCTTCAATAAAACTTAAAAACCTACGTCTGCAAGATGGCTCACTGGATAAAGGCACCTGATGCTCTACCTGAGCAACTGAATTCCATTCTCAAAACACAAGTTGGAAGTGTGCACAATGACTTCCACAGGTATGTGGTGGCATCCACATGCCCCTCTCTCCCATAATTAAATGTAATAAAAAAAATTAAAAGCTAACTTAAGAAGAATGCTTTGAGTATGTGTGTAGGTCAGAGGTCTGTTGCTCCTTTGTAAACCATCTTTCTTGTTTTCTGAGACAGAGTCTCTCACTAGCCTGGGACTTGCTGTGTAAGCTAGGCTTTTTAGAAAACGAGCTCCTGGAATCCATCTGTCTCCACCTCACCAGCAAAGAAAATAAAAGTACACACTACCACTTCTAGCTTTCATGGGCTCTGGGGATCGAACTCAGGTCCCTCATGTGTGCACTGTAGGCATTTTGCCAGAAGAGGTATATAAGATACTGTTTAAAGAGTGTCTTCAAATATTCTTTCCAAATAACAGGAAGTTACTGAAGTTCTTATTTTTCTTAAATAGGTGCTCGTTATGTAGCTCAGGCCGGCCTCTGACTACTTAGCCAAGGCAGGTTCTGTCAGCCTCTAGTATATATATACTATATATATGAACAACAACTAGCTTTTGAGACAGTCTTGCTGGGTAGTACAGGTTAGCCTCGGCTATTTACATGCATGTACTACCACACCCTGTAGAAGTCTCAATTTAATAAGTAATTAGCTGTATTTTCCTCTCTGTATCAAAAAACCTTTTTTCCAAACATGAGATACACATTAGAGGTAGCTCAGCCATTCAGAGTACACACACGCTGCTCTATCCTGAGAACAGAGTTTGGATCAAACAGCCATGTCAGCAGCCTACCATCAAACATCTGTAACTACAAGGGACCTAACACCCTCTTCTCACTTCTTGGGCACAAACATGTGTGCATGTATTCTTGTTCCCTCTCACACACATTAAAAATAAAAAAATGTGTTGTTTTTTTTTTACTGTGGTTGAGACAACATGGTCTCACTATCTCAGGTAGACCAGGAATTCTGAGATCTGCAGGCATTTACCATCCCACCTGTCTATGTATAGGTTCTTTACATTCTCAAATTCAAAGCTGAAATAATTAGTCCCCCCAAGTGAATCATGATTTCACTGTTAGTTTTCCTGCAGAAGCAGTAACATCAGCTCCAGACATAAATCTGTAGCTGTACTGAAATAAAAATTTATAGAAGGTAGATTAAGTAAACTGTAAATGACAGCCCTTTGCTTCTAGAGTGGTAAGGATTGCCTTTGAGTGTGTAATAAGACTCAATTACAACCCCTGAGCCAGTCCTGGTGACTTAATGTCTATAATTCCAACATATGGGAGAGGCAGGAAGACCAGTTGTCAAGGTCATGCTCAGCTACACAGATAGTTCAAAGCCAACCTGGACTACATGAGACCCTATTTCCAAAGATAAAAAGCAAAAAGATAAAATTAGTTGCAAAACCTAAATCCCCTTGTTTGAAGAAAAAAATCTGAGACCTAGAGACAGTAAAATTGCTCAATAGGTAAACGTGAAAGCCATCAAAGCCTTTCCAAGTTCAACCCAAGTTCAACCAACAAAACCCACATCTTGGTGGACGAGAATCAACTCCCAAAAATCGTACTGACCTTCAGTCTATGTACATGTTCCTATCACAAGAACAAAACAAAACAAAAAACTTTGATACCTAAGCAGTTGGAATTTGCATAAGACTACACAATGAGACTATTAGAGCTCAGGCTAGAACCAATGTTCTCAATATTTAGATTCAGGCTCCTTATAACAATGCACGCAACATTAAAAAAAAAAAGTCAGTTGAAGATAAAACAATTTCTGAAGGTTTTAAGTGTTTCCTTAAATTTTATTTTGTATTACTGTGGTCTTTAAAAAAATTTTCTTTTTTCTTAGGGGGATGGTAGTGGAAGGGGGTTGTACAGGGAAACTGAACCTAGGGCCTTTAAGCATCCCAGGCAAGGACTCTACAAACTCAGCCACTATCCCTAGGACAAGAAATTTTGAGACAGGGTCTTATTATGAATCTTTAAAAGCTTTTAAGCTGAATAAGGTGTTATAGACCCATAATTCTAGCACATCACTAATATAGGGGGGGATTAAGAGTTCAAGGCCAGGGGCAGGTGAGATGAACTAGTAGATAAAGGTACTTGCTGACAACTGGACTTCAACCGTTTGGATCCACGTGCAAGTTATCTCTACAAAACAATGTCAAACACATGTATATATACAATAAAATAAATATAATAAAAAAAATCTAAGAGTCCAAGACCAGCCTGACAATTTATCAAAAACTAATATCCCAAGGACTGGAGAGATGGCTGGGGCGGGGGGAGATCACTGGATGTTCCTTCCAGAGGACTTGTGTTTGATAACCAGTACCCACAGGGCAGCTCACAACTCTGGGACTGGAGTCCCAGAGGATCCAACACCCTTATCTGGCCTCCACAGGTATTGTATATACATGGTGCACAAATATATAGGTAACATCCATACACATAAAAGCAAAACCTATTAAAAAGCCGGGTATAGTAAGCTCACACCTTTAATTAACACAGAGGCAGGAAGATCTCAGTTGAGTCTAAAGCCAGCCTAGTCTACACAGTAAGTTTCAACACAATTATACAGTGAGACCCCATCTCAAAAATCCAAAGGTGGGCAGGTAACCTATTAAAAAAAGAAAAAGCACAAACAAACAAAATCCCCCAGTATTTCTAAAGTGGAAGCAAGAGCAGCAGGAGTTCAAGGCCATTTTTAACTACATGGTGAGTATCAGCTTAGCCAGAGTTTCATAGCAAAAGCCCTTATCACAAACCAAGGGAATTTTCAAGCTCCTTTTAGAAACATTAGTCCCCTATTTGGTAATCAGTAAATGGGGCAAAACAAAAAAATTGCACCAATACCCTTTCAGTTGCAACAGTTGATTCTTGTTTAAATTTTTGAAGAGTGCCCATCAACAAGCCAAATATTCGTCGGTTCCTAAAAAAACAGCAAAAGAAAATCAATTTCTGCAGATTCAACACAAACTCTGTCATTTTCTAAGAGACCCTATAGGCATTTGACTAAGTGTAATTTTTCTTAATACTCTGACATGTTCTGTAGATACCTTTGCTTTCCCTTTTCATCCATATTTTGATCCTGGATAAGGTCTCTGCGTGTACGCTCTTTGGAGGTAGCTACAACGGAAGACTGCAGTGCTGGCTACAAGAGAAAAAGATGTATTGGTGATTTCCAGAACATGTGCAACATGCTTTTCAAAATGTGCTAAGAATTGTGTTCATCCTCTAATATTTAATTTCTGTACCTTTTTAACATCATCATCTTCTGGGTCACTTTCCTGGCGTGATTCTCTTCTTGTCCGTCGCTCCCCACCCAGCCTATCACAGGAAAAGAAATACAAATGACCACTGAAGAAGCGGGGGTATAATTAAGGGCAAATGAGTATTCTAGGACTCATCTCTAAAACCCACATTCTATCAGTTTACATCTCATTTACCTTTTTTTTGGTCAGTGAAAAAAAGTTAAAAATAGAAGCAAAATGCTCAAACCAAACTCTGTTATCATATATGAACATTTCTCAAAGCACAAAACAGAAAGTGTTACTTCTTCCAATCTCGTTGACTTTTGTAAGATACTGGCTAGCCTAGCCCAGTTCAAATACCAAGGGACTTGACAGAAAAGTGCTAGGCTGCTAAGTCCTAATACAACACAGAAATATTTGCAGGAACCTAGAAAATAAGACATGTACTGATGCTTCATAAAACTTTTGACAACATACCTACTGACTGCCCCTTCCAGGTCTCTTTGTTTGGCTGGGGGTCCTCCTCCACTATCTGAGAATCCACGCCTGCAATTAAAAACATTCACCATAAAGTTTGAGAAATATAAGATAAATTGACATTTCCAGTTGGTGAAAGAATTTAGTGAATTTTATCAAAAAAGAAAACACTTTCAAATGTAAACTTAAGTGAGCATTCACAGGAAAAAGTTGCCTTCTTCCCTTCCTGGGATTGCAAAACAGCACTCTGCCACCGATTCTCAGATGTCAAAAGGTCTTTACAGTACTTAAAAACACAATTAGGTTTATAAAAAACTGTACTAATAGCCTTCAACCTCTACTTTTGCAATATATTTATATTAGAAAGCCAGCAGCAGATCATTAACTCTATCATATGTTTTGGTTCAATCTGTTAACCCTTTTTTTCCCCCCCAAGACAGGGTTTCTCTGCAGACCTGGTCGTCCTGGCTCCATAGACCAGGTTGGCCTCAGGACTCATAGAGATCTACCTGCCTCGTCCATCTGAGTGCTGGGATTAAAAGAATGTGCCACCACCACCCTGCTTCATTCTGATAATCCTTTTAAGTTTTTAAATTTTAGGATGAGTTAACATTTATGAAAGATCTTACCTTAGCAATAAACTACCACGTCCTCTACCTCCACCAGGACCAGAAAGGGCCAGCAATCTGGCTTGGATGGGCCTATAAAAAATTTTTATAATCAGTGCAAAAGTCCTATGTAGACATATGTAAGGGCATCATATATTTCCACAGGTGTGGTACACCCTAAGGAAAAACGAACACAAATAGTTCTAAAATGACGGTTTCAGATCCACTTATTTGAAACGGAAAATTAGATTCCTCTTCCCAAGACCAGTATTACTGAAAATATATTTACCCCGAGACCGCTACACATCCATGAGGCTGGATCAGCTCCTATCTGCCAACCCTAGGAACTCCTAAGTCAGTAGGGAGCCAGGAGCCCCCAGAGTGTCTCCGGTTGGGCCAAGGCTCGGGGCCCCCGAGGTTGAAAGAAGCTTTGTACCGCAGTTCCGGGCCTGCAGTGCCAAGGGCGGGAAGCCGTGGTCTAGGCCTTCCCACGGTCGCGGAGGCCATGCCGCGCAGCCAGGCTCGCTCTCCTTCGGCAAGCACTTGCGCCCAGCGCCTTAGGGCGCGGGGATGGCGTCTCCCCGCCTAACCGAGGAGCGGGCACGTACGCCGCCCGGGAAAGGGGCCCCTTGATCCCAGACGGCCCACAACCGGCCGGCTGCCCTCCCGCCCCGGTTCGACCAGACCTGAGGAGCGCCCCGCCGACCTCGCAGGTTCCGTCGGACTCTCACCTCACATCATTCGGGTCCCGCCCGGTGAGCTTGCGGATATTCTCGTCCACGTTTTTAAGGCTCTCTTTGGCCTTTTCCAGCTGCTCCTGCAAAGTTCTCACCGCGACCGCCATCTTCTCTCTGCAGCAGGCTTCGCGACTGCTCTACAGGCCGCGCAGTGCCGCGCCGCGCCCGCCGCCCAGACGCGAGAGGACTGACAGCCCGCCTCAGCCAATAACCGCAGGCTTTATTTTTTTTCTGGCCTCAACCACCCAGGGACCGGAAGGGGAAGAAGCGCGCGGCTCCGAAACTCCGGGCCAATGAGAAGCCGGCACGGCGGTAAGCCCCGCCCCTAGCCTCCTGCGGATGGTTGCGCTCGGCTCCTTGCGCAGAGCGGGGTGGGATTACGTCGGTGTGCTAGACCGGAGCTCGCGGGCCTGGCAACGCGGTCTCAGATCTATACAGTCAGTTCCATTAAACCTATGATGCTGCCGACTTTATAGTGTTTTAAAACACCTGCTAACACCCATGGGACGGAAGCAACTGTACCTTCCCTCTTTCCCTCCATAAGAGATGTAGTTAGGAACTGGCGTGGCCACGTGTGGTTGTTGCGCATGCCCAGAGAGCAGGAACGCAGGGAGGCGCAGGTTGTCTTCCATTAAAGTGACCTGGACTTCATGAAGCAAAGAATCACCGCTAGTCTTCATCCTAACAGCTAATAGTAGTGGATACTACGAGTCTCTTTGAATGCCTTAGTCGTTAGAATCTAGAAATTTGGATGAAGGAGTTATTCATGATAAGGAAATTGAGGCTGCAGTTTCCCTAAGTCAAGCATGTCAAGTCAGATCTAGATTGAGAGGCACTCCATGATGTGACCCTGAGGAAGGCTGACTGTCTTTTCGCCTAACCTAGAGCCTGGGGAAGTGGCCAGTATTTTGCTGTGTGTTTTCCAGATTCCACTCTACCCTCCCTGCACTGCCAACATAGGAACTGATTTTGTTCCAGAAACAGGTACATGTTCTAGTTCAGAAAATGTTGGACAGAGGTCAAATCCTTAGAAGATTGCCCCCTGAAAGGAAATGAGAATTTTTGTTTTGTTTTTAGTAACAGTAAATAAGTTTTACTCTGAATGCTACTTATGTGGAGGCCCATAAATGGATAGGTGAGAAAGTATTTCACTATCTTCTTAAACAGTGAGTGTTTACCACTACCTGTCGTCACTGAGGTTGGCCATCTGAAACAAGAGCTATGGGTCTTTAGGAGTTAGATTCCAAATGTTGGTTTAAGACATCACAAGCCACTCTGGCCGACTCCAGATATTCAGAGTCTTATTGTTTGGAAAGTTTTGCTTTTATTTTTTGTCCTATTTCTTACTGTACCAGTCTCAAAATTAAAATAGTGAAAATAAGTCAGGATAAGCCGGGCAGTGGTGGCACATGCCTTTAATCCCAGCACTCTGGAAGCAGAGGCAGGCAGATCTCTGTGAGTTCAAGGCCAGCCTGGTCTACAGAGTGAATTCCAGGACAGCCAGATTTACAACAAAGAAACCCTGTCTCAAACAAACAACAACAAAAAGTCTGAGGATATAGCATTCAGGAGACCTGAAGAGAGAAAGAGAGCCATTGACAAATACTGAACACAGCATGTACCAGGCACACTTTTAGGTCCTAGAATACATCATTGTATATTAAAGATCTCTAGAAGGAAAAGGACACAGAAATAAAATCAGTTTGCAGTGGTGGCACTTTTAATACCAGCACTTGGGAGAAAGAGGCAGGTGGACCTCTGAGTTTGAGGCCAGTTTGCTCTACAAAGCCAGTTCTAAGATGGCCAGGGCTACACAGAGAAACTTTCTCCAACAAAACCAAGGGAAAAGAAAGAAAGAAAAAGGAAAAAAAAAAAAGAAATGGAGGAAGGAAAGGAGGAGAAGGAGGAAGAGAAAGATCTTTGAAGGAGTTTGGGGGTGGCAAAAGGAAAAGTATGAAGATAATTGATACACAGAAATAAATTATCTAGCATATTAGCAGGAAGTGCTACAGAAAACAAAGATTGGATAAGAGATAATGAAGTATGAAAATTATTTGGTTCTAATTGCAAACATGATTTCATTGAGTTACTTGTTTGTATAACTGAAGACAGGATCTTTGAAATTTTATTATTATTTTGTGTGTATGGGTGTGTACTACATGCATGCATAGTGTGGTCAGAGACCAGAAGTGGGTGATGGATCGCTGGAATTGGAGTTACAGATGGTGATAAGCTACCATGTGGGTACTGGGAACTGAACACAGGTCCTCTGGAACATTACACATACTGTGTGATATGTAATACGTAACCTGAGAGGAAATAACACTATAAGAATCTGTATTTGCCAAAGGCCAGCTATCAAGCAAAATAATTTTGTTGGCAAAATGCGACTAATGAAATGATGTGGCCAATAAATTCATTATTTTATAAATTATTTTTGTTATATTTATCACTTTTAATTTATTTTCAGTGTATGTGGGTCTGTGTGTATACACATGAGGAGGTTAGAGGACAACTTGCCAGAGTCAATTTTTTTCACCATTATGGGATCTGGGGATAGAATTAAGGTTGTCAGTCTTGGTGGCAGGTGCTTTTCCCCGACGAGTCATCTCATCAGCCAAATAAACTCTGACATTGTGGGAAAACACAAAATGTGTCTATATTTCTAACATAGTATGCTAGTTTAGCGATCTTATTAGAAACCTACTTAGAGCTTGGCCTGGTGGAGCATACCTGTATTCCTACACTTGAAGGTTGAAGAAATGGCTCAGCATTTAAAATTGGTTGCTGTTCTTGCAAAAGATGCAAGTCTGGTTCTCAGCACCCATATTAGGTGGCTCACACCTATCTGTGACTCCTCCAACTCTAGGATATCTTACACCTTCTTCTGGCCTTTGCTAGCATCCACACTTGTGTGTGCGTGTGTACATGTACACACACACACACACACACAATTAGAGATTAAATACATTTATGGCATAGGAAAGATGGCTTTGTGGTTAAAAGTACTGGCTATTCTTCCAGAGGTCCTGAGTTTGATTCTTAGCACCCACACAGCACCTTATAACGATCTGTAGCTCCAGTTCTAGGGGATCTGACAACCTCTTCTGGTTTCCATGGGCACCAGACATTCAAATGGTGCATATACATTATATGCAGGCAAAACATTCATGCACATAAATAAATTAAAAATATAAATCCTTAAAAAAAAAAGACTGTGGAAATCACCCAGAGTGCTGTGGGTGACAGTGGAGCTGTGCCTCATATCTGTTCCCTCACTGCTGAAAGTCTCTACTTCTGCATCTGCTGTGATTACAGGCCCGTATGACCACATGAGACTTTCAGGTGGAACTTTGAGGTTTGACTTATATGACAAATGACATAAATAAATCTAAATATTAGAAGGGATTTATTAGGAAAACAAAACAAACATGTAGTTCTAAATAACAAAGATTCCAAGTTCCTTAGAGATTTGTGCCTAGACAGATTTCCTTTAGGAAATATCCTAAATGTCAGCCACTTGCATTGCAGGGAAGCTGGGATCGACCCTACAGTAATCAACAGAACAAAGGTAATTCCTTACTTCTGTAGACTTTAGAGGGGAGGGGGCTTTGAGCTCAGTAGTTTAGTAATGGTACTAAATAGGGTATAAGGCCATGACTTGGGCTGGGGCATCTACAATCTAGTCCTATTGTCGGGCTATATCGTGAGAATTCTACATGCTATAAGCCTAGGGCTTAGAAGCTTAGAACTTCTACTAAATAGAAGATAAGGTGAGGCTGATCCCCTCCAGGGAGGCAGCGTCAGTGATCCAACATTAGTTTCTTTTCTCATTGCTGTGAAGAAAACACTTGCTAAGAGCAACTGAAGGGAAGGTTTATTTCTGGCTCAGAGTTTGAGAGCACATCATGGCAGGGAGGACATGGTGGTAGGATCCTAGGGTGGCTGGTCACATTGCAGCCACAGTCAGGAAGCAGAGACAAATGAATGTTGGTGCTCAGCTCATCTTTTCCTTTTATTCAATTTAGAACTCCAGCCCTTATAGCAGTGTATCACACATTTAAGGTGGGGTAGCTGTAGATTCACCAGATGTAGACATAGATTCAGGGTAAAAGCCTTTTATTCAATCACTGGTCCTAATCTTGGAGCCCTGGAGTGTTTTGGCCTCCATACAGTCTCATCTCTAGATGCTAGCTGTGACCTAAAAAGGCTTCAATCTCTGTATAATCTAAAACGTTTAAGCCTAGGAGACTTACTGCTGACTGAGCTGCTAACTCTTCCTATGATTCGTCACTTTACCTGCCCTTCACTCTCATCTCAGACATTACTTCCTGGCTGATACCAACTCTTTCTGAGGTCTGCTTTCTGTCTTTCAAGTGCTGGGATTAAAGGCTTGCCCTACTGCTGCCTTCTGAATACTGGGGTTAAAGGTGTGTACCACATTCTTTCTATATTCCATTCAGATCACACTGGCATGTTATCATGTGAGAATGTGATCATCCATTCATATAGGTCCCTGGATTTGATGCCTTCATATAGACCCTTGGATTTGATCCCTTTCTAGCTATTACATAGGCCTTTCAATGTGATCCTTTGCCAGAGCAGCCTTGTTGCTGGATTAAATGATTAAATATTCCTCTACAGGGTGGGTCTTCCCTACCTCAATTAACCTAATCTAGATACTCACAGACAAATCCAGAGATTTGTCTCTTAAGTGATCCTAGATCCTGTCAGGTTTATAATATTAACCATGACATCTACCATTGTTACAAATATGGAACTGTCACCTGAAATTCCTTTGAAAGAATGTAATATCAGGTTATTGCTACCAATTAGAGAAAACTAACATATAGCAAGATATTTTGGTTTCCCTAAAAACACAGAATGGTTTTTGGCATATGTTTTTGTGCCCATCCTATGGGTAGTGTTTGAGAGTGAGTTTGATTTAGACTATTCTTTACCAGTGGCTATCATTTGTTTACGTGCCACTATGAAAAACATAATTTTGCCATGTGCAGCTTGTCCATGTTTCGTGTAGCTTAAACTTCTGGGAACTTTGCTCAGAGTATATATAGATTGAAATCCAGAGAGCTGAGGAGGGAATTAGGTTGGGGATATTGTATTGAGATGTTAGTCTAGCTCACTATCAGCTCTTGCTCTCCCTGCAACAAGGGCAGTACATATTTCCTTCTTTCTTCCTATCTTTCTTTTTCCTTTTCTGAGCCAGGAGTAAACAAGCATGGTAGCAACGTGCTACCATAATGTCAATAGGGGAGGCAATGAAATAATTGGAAGAAAAATCTGTTCCATGAATTACCAAGAAAAGAACTAATCACACATTAGTGTGATTAAAAAGAACTAATCACAAAATAGCATAACTTGTAGTACTAGGGAGTCCAATATGGGAGGGATACTTGAAGCCAGGAGTATGACACCAATTTAGGCTGTATAAAGAGACTGCACCTCAAAACAAAACAACAAAAAGACTACTCAGAATCTCAGCAACACCAACATATTTGGCTAACATGCAAGAGGCCCACCTCCACACAAAAGTAAATAAAACCTCAGGTGCACTGGTGTACATCTGCAATTCTAGATTTTAGGAGGTGGAGCAGGAAGATTGTGAATTTAGGACCAGCCTTGGCAACAAGAGACTCTGTATCAAACAAAACCCAATACATTTGTAAAGAATCTGTAGTATGTGTAGTATGACTAAGCATGCATATTTGGAATTGTTCTATCACAGATCCTCATGAAGGCCATCTCAGTGATACTTGTAAATTCTTTAGCATTTTTTACCTCTTCCTCAGATTACATTTTCCTTTTTTTTGGTTTCTCAAGACAGGGTTTCTCTGTTGTAACTGTACTGGAACTCACTCTGTAGACTAGGATGGCCTCGAACTCACAGAGATCAGCCTGCCTCTGCCTCCCCAGTACTGGGATTAATGGTGTGTGCCATCACCACCCCGATACATTTTTCTATTTAAGTGATTCTTTGAGTGTTTTTCTTATACCACCTCTTATACCTCACTTGTCCCTTGAATCCAACTCCCATAAATCTTTGCAGTCAAGATAGCTTTTTTTTTTTTTTTTTAAATTCTGAGTTTAGCTCACTATATCTGATATCTACTGAGGAGAGTTTAGAAGCAGGTATATTGGTGCAAGACTTCAACTCCAGCACTTAAGAGGCTGGAGGGGCCCAGAGTTTGAGGTCAGCTTGAGCTACACAGAAGACACTCTTCTTGTACTCCCAATTCATTCATTTTTTTTTTGTTTGTTTGTGAGACAAGGTCTCACATTTCACAACTTTCAAATGGGTCACAAACTAGTAGCTGGGGATGACAGATCCTACTCTTTATGTTTCTCCTGTCACGTTAAAGAACACAAGACAACAAAATCTTAGGAGTGGGGGGAGGGTGCGGGAAGGGGGAAGAGCGTGTGGTGTGTGTGTCTGTGCCTGGATCCTGAGTTGCAGGTGGCCATAGAGGCCAAAGGAATCAGATTCGTCCTGGAGCTGGAGTTACAGGCAGTCGTAATGTGGATGGTAGGAATCGAATTTGAGTTCTCTTGAAGAACGCGGTCTTAACCGCTGGCCATCTCTCCAGCCCGGTTTTGTAATTAACACCGAGATGCCAGAAACAGATTTCTTCAGCTTAACAATACTGCTATTATTATTATTATTATTTTTATTATTATTATTATTTTGACAGAGGTCTCATTCTGGTTTCCAACTCATGGCGATCCTCCTGCCTCAGCACCCAGCGTGCTGGCATTACACGCATGGACCACCACGCCCGACTTGCAGTGCAGCCCCTTGGGTCTTTACCCTCCAGCCCTACACACGTCGACCTGCCCATCCTGGAGAAAGGGCTGTTCTCACACGTAAGCGCCGTGACTAGACTAGGGCTGCTGCTTTCCAGCCCAATGACCGTAGGGGAGAGAACCGGAAGTTGCTCGCGCCGGACCGGAAGTTGCTCCCACCCCACGCCCGGCCCAACCGTCTGTGGAGCTGTCATCGGGTCTTGTGGGCCCAGTGGCTGCGGCCCTGAGGAGGGGCGCGGTCCACGGCGGCCTTCCTCGGCCTCGGCCTCGGTGCGGGCGGCTGCGCTGCGCACGGGGTGCGGCCCGGACCACCTGCGCGGGCTAACGGGAACGCCGAGCCCCGCACCGATTGCAGCCCACTCGGCGTTGGAGGGATCGGCGGGAAATGGCGGACGAGGCGTTGTTTTTGCTTCTCCATAACGAGATGGTGTCGGGAGTATACAGGACCACCGAGCTTGGGGAAGTGGTGAGTGCGGCCACGCACCCTGGGGCCCTGCGGCGACGCTTGCTTCCGTTCCTCTCCCGCCCCGCGGCGGGAGACGCCCATTAGGGTAGACCCTTGGTCCACCTCGAGGCATCCCACAGAGCACAGCCAGTGTGTCGCTGCCTCCCTAGACGTAATCGTTCATCCCTTTCCGTTCTGTGTCTTCTGTGTGGTGTGTCCGCGTCCAGATGGTCCTTTGAGTGTGCATGCCACAGATTTCTATAATCGATCCTATTAGAAGTAACTGAGAATCTAACTGCAGAGCTGATTTGACATTCCTGCTTAATTTTCCTGGTGCTCCAAGCACTTTGTGAGAGGTCCACTTACAGACTGTCCCAGCGGGACTCTTCGTCCTTCTTTCTCATCTCTCGATTCAGGATCTCTCTCCTCACAACTCCAGGGCCGAAGCTGATGAACCTTGGAGTGAAAGCGTAGGGAACTTTGCGAGATTTTTTAGCAATAATTGTGACGCCATTTGAATTAATGACTTAAAATACTTAGTGCTCATTACGTTAAGAGCTGATTTTAGGAGTTTTGTGGCCTCACCTTGTGGAGGTTACATCGAATGTGGAAGTTCACATTCCCTCATGATTCTTTGAGAAGACGTTTTGTAAGCATATCTAGTGGGACTGGACCTTCATCAGTCTAGAAGGGCCTCAACCTCAATCAGCTGTTCTCAACCCTTTCACAGGGGTCTCATAAGACCATCTGCATATCAGATATTTACATTATGATTCATAACAGTAGCAAACTTGCAGTTATGAAGGAGCAACGAAAATAATTTTATGGTTGGGTCACCACAATGTGAGGAACTGTATTAAAGGGTCATGGTGTTAGGAAGGTTGGGAGCCTCTGTCAGATAAATAAGATTAAACCCTTCCCTCACAGACCGAAGGGAATAGAATTTAATGACTAAAGTATTGTGTGGCAATTAGGCCTAAAATCACAAAATGCAAAATGTTTATCGAATTTTAGAAATGAGATAGTCTAAAGTCATGGTCAGGTCAGGAGACTTTTTTTAAATTTAATTAATTTTTTTTTTTTTTTTGAGACAAGGTCTCACTTTTCAACCCTAGTTTGCCTGGAACTCAATTATGTTGACTAGGCTGGACTGGAACTCACAGAGATCCTCTTAACTCTACCTCCCAGGTGCTGGGATTAAAGGCATGTGCTGCCACTCCTGGCAGGAGCCTTTTCTTTAACACTGTTGATAAAGAGAGGTGAAGGCTAGGGGGAAGGAAAGCATTCTAGTTAAAGTCATAGAACTGTAAAAGTGATGACCGTATTTATTTTTGAGATAGAGTCTTACTGTGTAGCTCTGGCTGGCCTGGAATTTGCTTTGTAGACCAGGTTGGCTTTGAATTTACAGACATCTACCTGCCCTACCTCCCAGGTGTTTCTCAGTAGAGGACTTAAAGTGAGGCAATGGTGTGGTCCATTGGCTTGTTACGAAGATAGGGTGTCTGAGCTAGAGAGATCTTTGTAGTGAGAAGATGTATTATTGGAGGAGTCAGGGCAGGAGATGAGCAAGGTCTGAATTAAGACAGGAATAGTGAGACTAGAGAATAGATTTAAGAGGTAAGGAGGTAGGCTCTAAGCTTTGGCTAAATATGGGAATGGAAGTTGAAATTATCCTCTGTAGATCAAGCATGTAGATTGGATGGGATGTTGTTAATGAGAAAGGGGGTAAAGAGATGTGGAGGCTCTTGAATTATATACGAACAGGTTTAATTTTTGGTACACTTAAGAAAGGTGCTGCTAGATTGTAAACTATGAGAAAGATGGACATGACACATTTGAAAATACCATTAGGATGATTTAAAAATTAGGCTTTTTTTTTTTTTTTTTTTTTTTTTTTTTTGAGAGAGGGTCTCACAGTGTAGCCCTGGCTGGCCTGGAGCTTCAGTGTAGACCAGACTAGCCTCCCAACTCTGCCTCCCAAGTGCTGAGATTACAAGCATGTGACACCATATGTAGTCATCAATTTTTAAAAATCTATTTATATTGTGTGTATGGGTATATTGCCTGCATGTATGTCTGTATCCTGTATATGCCTAATGGTCATAGAGGCCAGAAGAGGACTTCATATTTCCTGGAACTGGAGTTACACACATAGACATACATAACAATTAAAGAAAAAGAGGATATGAGTTTGAAAGTATGTAAGAGATATAGATGAGAGGGTTTGGAGGAAAGGGAATGGGAAATGATCTAATTATATTATAACCTCAAAAATTAAAAATATATTCTTTAAAGAAGGTTGTGATAGCCAGAAGCAGTGGAAGACTGTAAGGAAACTGTTTCTAGGCACAGCAGAACAGTTGCACACATGAACTGAAAGCAGTTGTGACAACATGCTCAAGTCAGACAGGTGCAAAAAAAACTATTTAAAAACCACATGGGGCTGGAGAGATAGTTTAGCAGTTAAGAGTACTGGCTGCTCTTCTGAGGACCTATAACCAATTCTCATCATCAATATGATGGTTTACAACCAGTGCCAGGAGACTGGCTGGACGAAGTCTTCTGGCTCTTACAGTATCAGGCAAATACGTAGACATACATGTAAGCAAAACATCAACACACACAAAATAAAATAAAATTTAAAAACAAATTAGGGGCTAGAGAGATTGCTCTTACAAAGAGTCCAACTTCAGTATCCAAGAGCCGAGAGTTGGACAACTCAATTGCCTGTATATAACTCCAGCTCTAGGGATCCTAGCCTCCACAAGCACCTGTTCTCACACGCATGTAACACACATACATATATGCAATTAAGAAAATCTTTTGGGGGACTGGAGAGATAGCTTAGCAGTTAATAGCGCACTGGCTGTTCTTCCAAAGGACTCAGGTTCGATTCCCAGCACTCACATGGCAGCTCATAATTGTCTGTAACTCTAGTTCCTGGGGATCTGACACCCTCACACCAATGCACATAAAAATAAAATAAAATAAATCATTAAAAAAAGAAAGCAGGGCAGTGGGGTGGTGGAACACACCTTTAATACCAGCACTCAGGAGGCAGAGGCAGGAGGATCTCTGTGAGTTCAAGGCCAGCCTTGACTGCAGAGTGAGTTCCAGGACAGCCAGAGTTACAACAGAGAAACTTTATCTTGAAAAAACAAACAAAAAAGTAAATAATTTTTACAAAGGATATCTTTTTTTCCTTTAGTGTTTCTACTGCTGAGGATGCAGCTCAGGGAAGTTGCCTGTAAGATCAAGAATGTAACAGGGCTTGAGGTGTACAACGTTGATCCTAGCACTCAATGGTAGAAACAAGTCTCTATGAGTTAAAGACCAGCCTGGTCTACACAGCAAGTTTCAGGCCAGCCAAGGCTATATAGTCAGACCATATCTTTAAAAAAAAAAAAATTAAAAATTCATCATATAGATATAGGTGTGATAACACATGCCTGTGATCTCAGCACTTGGGAACCTGAGGCAGGAGGGATGACATGAGTTCAAGCTCAGTGTGAACTGAACAGCAAGGCTCTATTTTTAAAAAAAGGTCTTTAAAAATCCATGTTCTCTTTCCTTCCATCCTCATTACTTAATAAGACTTATTACTTAAGTTTTCTCGTTTCTCCTGATATTTTGTTTTTCCTTTTTGTGTGGTGCTAGGAATCAAACCTAGAACCTGGTACGTAATTAAGTAACAGTTTATATCAGAGAAGTATAGCACCCGTCCTTCCACTAGTTTTTAGTTACAGCCTTACAGTATGTCTGCCCCTTGTCTGTTCCTTTTTGAGCCATTTTCTCTGTTATTTTTGCTGTTACTTTTGTTTACATTTATTTGTTTGTGTATGGGGTATCTGTCTGCCAGCCCGAGTATGGAAGTCAAAGGATAACCCGTAAGTGTCAGTTCTCCCTTTTCACCATGGGAGTCCCATGACTAGAATTCAGGCCTGCAGGTTGAGCAGCAAGCATCTTTACACTGAACTATACACCTGCCCTCTCAGTCTTATTTCTGAAACAGACTTCACTCTACAATCCAGACTGGCTTTAAACTTACTGTGTAGCTCAAGATTGCCTCAAACTCACTGTGATTCTCCTTCCAACTTACTCTATGTTCCCCTACTCTCTCTCAAATTCATAACCTATTCTTAATTATTATTGTTACACACACACACACTAAATACCTGTAAGACAAACTTAGAACTTTTAAGTTGCTTATTCGTAAAGGTTCCCACTGCCAAACCTGAGAACCTGAGTTGAATTGTTGAATCCCTGGACTCATATGGTGGAAAGAGAGAACTAATACCCACAAACGGTCCTCTTTCTTCTACCTGTGTGCAGTGTGTGCCCACTCCCTCACTCCACCCTTCTCCACAAATAAATACATACAATAGAACATTTAATAAAAAGTTGTTAAATTTTTATTGTGGGGTCTTCTATCTTTTGTTAATTTATTTAATTTATAAGTTATTGTGAATTTTTTTCCTTCTTTGCAAATGGAATATTGAAAAGGTACTGATTTTTAGAAAAATTAGTTTGTGTGTGTCTCCCTGTGTCCATGTGTGTGTCCGTGTGTGTGTGTCCGTGTGTGTGTCGGTGTGTGTGGTCATGTCCCTGAGTGTGCACGTTTGCAGGTCATAGTGCACCTGCGGAGATCAGAACAACCTCTGGAGTCATTTCTCTCCTTCCAGCACCCTTGGATTAAGTCATCAGGGTGGTGGCAAATACCTTTACTTGCTGAGCCATCTTTCTGGCTTCTGTTTTATTGTTTTAAAATACAGATGTCTTAGAATTCTAAGAGCATTTAAAACTGTTTTTGTTTGTTTGTTTTTAAATAGGAAAATGGACGCTGTATTACTAAGCTGGAAAACATGGGGTTTCGAGTGGGACAAGGACTGATAGAAAGGTGAGCAGTATGGATTTGAAATTTTCTTCCAGGTAGGTTATGAACACAAAAAGTCTTTTTCAATCACTACATAAAACATGAAATATTTTTATTTTAATTTCCAAGTTTAAATTCTTTTTTGTTTTATAGTTGATAGATGGAAAATTTTGGTTTTAGGAGGCTGCTGGTATATCAACAGTGGAGCATGTTTAGCATGCACGAAGCCCTGGCTTCCATCACTGCAAAAAAAAAAAAATTCTTTTCAGATCTGATGCTAGTTAGTTCTGTTATTCAGGTGTTGTTTTCTTTATGGACATGGTCTTGCTATGTAACCCAGATTAACTGCAGATTTACTATTCCTCCTTTTGGTCCTCTCAGTACTGGGATTATAACCCTTCTCTACTGGGCCCAGCTTTAAATTTTAGAAGACCTATTTTACATATGTGATTTTTTTTTTCTATGAAAACATTAATACATTGAGATAACTATTTAGAATCTCATAGTATTTTCTGCCTATGACTTAGTAGGTTTTAGAACCTGAATGGAATTTTGTTTAAATGCAAAATGCCTTAAAGTCTATGTTTATGGATCACTTCTTTTGCGTATTCTTTTCTGAATATTGAAATAGTTTAGATTATATTTTACATGCATAAAAATACTTCAACCTACCCTGTAACTCATGTAGCCCAGGTTAGCCTCAAACCTGAGATCTTGCCTCAGCCTACAGAGTGCTTGACTTAGTGACACAAACCACCACTCCAGCTAGGTCTTTTGTTGTTGTTCATATGCTAGTTTGAGTTGTAACTGAAAGTATGCCTGAGTAATAACTAACAGGCTCTTGAGCCCATAATTTTATAACAGAGTGTAAGTCCACTGAGATGAGATTGATGTTGCGTGGTGTTTATCACTGTATGTCTGTCAGTAAATGCTAGTAGCATAATTTGCCCCTCTTGGGAGAGTAAGAAAAATATTCCCCCCCCCTTTTTGAAGAAATATATTACTTCTAGTTGATCTTCTTAGGTTTACGAAAGATACTGCAAGGTTCAAGGATGAATTAGACATCATGAAGTTCATATGTAAAGATTTTTGGACTACAGTATTCAAGAAACAAATTGACAATCTAAGGACAAATCATCAGGTATTTAGATAAATCTTTTTTGTTGTTTCTAAGACCTGCTTTTTTAAGTCACTTACTGTGAATGTGCTTAGTATCAGTTACTTACCTGTTACTGTGTGTGATGTGTGTGTGAGTGTTAGCTGCTTGTGTGCCACAGTGCGGTTAGAGAACTCAGGCATGGCTTGTCTTTCCACTTCAGGTTTCAGGGATCCAGTTCAGATGTGATGCTTGTGCACAAGTGCTTTTGTATGCCACGCTATCTTTGTTGGCCTTTAATTTACTTACTTAAAGTAATTTTTTGAGGATTTATTTTTATGTATATGGCTGCATAATAAGAGCACCTTGTGCATTCAGTGGCCAGAAGAAGGTGTTGGATCCCTTGTGGCTGGAGTTACAAAAGTTATGAGCTTCAGTTGTTTGCTGGGCACTAAACCTGGGTCCTTTGCAAGCACAGCAAATGATTTTAATAGCTGGGCCATGTATCTCTCCAGCCCCCTAGAATTTTTTTTTTTTTTGATAAACTTTATATTTTTCCAACATTATTGATGTCAGTCTTTTTCACTTGTAGGATAAAGTGAAAAAGGAGAAAGCAGTAGTTACCTATATATATAGCTAGCTATATATATAACTATGTATTTCTTATAACTATAACTATTTCTTTCCTTTAATTACATAAGCTGTGTTAAAATTTAAAATACAACAAATGGGGGCTGGAAAGATGACTCAGTGGCTAAGTGCATGCAACTAATCCTCTTTCAGAGGACCTGGTTCCCAGAACCCATGACAGGTGACTCACAACCTCCTGAAATTCTAGCTCTAGGAGGAATCAGTGTCTTCTTTGAGAATCCACATATGTCCACATGCATACATAGGAACACATAATTAAATAAAATAATCCTCAGGCAGTGGACAAAGAGACACCTCATTGTCAGTGGTGTTCATATAGCCAGGTGCCATTTGAGAACTTTCTGCATTCAAGTTGGCAGGACCATCATTCATGACAGTGATTCAGTGAAAAGTGTTGAGAAAGAGATCTGCCTGTGTTTTAAGCTTGAAGAACTCATTGACTACAAGTTTGTGCCATGACTGGGTCTATGAATAGAGGTGGACTAAACTGGGTCCTTTCTAACATTACTGAAGGGTCTCTGGACACAGCTTTTAATTCCACTGTCCAGAATTGATAAGATGGTAAGATGGGTCTTTTTTTCTAAAGCATATTTCCCAATAAAACTATTGGAACTGGGGGGGGGGGGGAATCTTTAGAATGTAGCTACTGTCAGAGTAATTGGTTTAGGGTTAATTCTTTATTATCATTTGGAAGTATGATGGTATTCAGAGCAATAACTATATCACATTTATGTCTTTAGAATAATTTCTAAAGTCTAATTACTGCACATATTTAACTCTTAAATAACTTGCTTTGGTTTGACTGGAGAGATGGCTGAGTGGTTAAGAGCTTGTACTGCTCCTCTAGAGGACCTGAGTTCAGTTCCCAGTATCCATGTCAGATTGCTCATAACTGCCTATAATTACAGCTCCCGGGGAAATCTCATCTTTTCTCATCTCAGTGAGCAGCTACATTGATATGCATATTCTCATACACACACACACACACACACACAATTAAAAAAAAAAGAATCTTAAAATAGAACTTGCTTGGGCTAGGTGGTGCACACATTTAATCCCAGCACTCAGGAAGCAGGAGGATCTCTGTGAGTTCAAGGCCAGCCTGGTTTACAGAGCGAGTTCTAGCACAGACAGTGTTACACAGAGAAACCCTGTCTCGAAAAACCAAAGAGGGGGAGGGGGATAACCAAACAAACAAACAGAAGTACTTGCTTGGGTTTGTAGTGGTTGTTTTAGTGTTCTATTTATGTTTGCATGCTTATTTATTTATTTATTTATTTATTTGAGACGGAGACTCACTCTGTCTCTTTCTATCCATCCATCCATCCATCCATCCATCCATCCATCCATCTAGACAGGGATTCACTCTGTGCTCAAGCTGCTGACTGAGTGATGGGATTATAGACATGGGAAACTATACCTGCCTAGAGTAAAGCAATTTACAGACGACTATGACTTTTGATACTGTTTTTGTATTTTTGAAACAGGGCATATATGTACTTCAGGACAACAAATTTCGACTACTTACTCAGCTGTCTGCAGGAAAACAGTATTTAGAACATGCATCAAAGGTATTTAGTGAAATTTGGTTTTGTTTGTACTAAAAAAAAAAAAAATTTACAGGGAAAATTACAAAATCATAACAAATTCGAATTAAACTTAGGAATTTTAGCAACTTGTTAAGCCCATACCCATGTTCCTGTGGTCCTCTTCATTTTTCTAGAGTTTTTATTTTATTATGTTGTGTGCATGAGTGTTTTGCCCGTTTATATATTGTGTACCAGATGTGTGCCTGATGCATGAGGAGTGCCCATGTGGGTACTGAGAATCAAATTCAGGTCCTCAAGAAACAAGTACACTTAACCCCTGAGCCTATTCTCCAGCCCCCTCTTTTTCCTTAGCCCACATGTTAAAAACGTCTTTTAATAAACTGCTTCAATAAATAGTAATTTTACTTACACCCTTTTGTTTAAGCCATTTTCTGTGAGACAGGAGACATGCTGACCGTCAGCTCCTGTGCACCCGAGTACTGCTGTGGAAACCAACAAGAGAAACACTACTAAGCCAGTGAATGTAGATTCATTACAGTCTTTAAAACGATGTGCTTACCTCAGTAAAGACACTCAGACATACAGACATTAGCAGTGCAGAATTAGTCAGCTCAGAGTTTATCCTTTGGTAGACTAAAATGTTTAAGAAATGTAATTGTCATTTGTTTCTAAAAGTTTGCTTTATATTAAGTATATCTGTGGTCTAGGCTTTGTGTGGTTTTGCCTTTAATCTCACAAAGAAATCAATGAATAAACAAATGGACTAAAGAAAACTTAACAAGCTTTTGGTTTTTTTTTAAATTTATTTTTATTTTTTATTTTTATTTTTTTATCTCACTATGTAGTCTGGCTAGTCTGAAACATGCTGTGTAGACTCTGCTGGCCTGGAACTCACAGAGATCTGCCTGCTTCTGCCTCTTTAGTGCTGGGATTAAAGACCTATGTCACCATGCCTGGCAGAATAACAAATTTTAATATACAGGTTCCTTTGAAATAACAAATATTTAGACAAGTATAATTTATCTGTAAATATTTGTTCATACCTCAATTTTTTGTTAATTTTTAAAAATTACTATACAAAGTAATAGGCTTCATGATTCTTCTTTCATGTATACTTTGTTCTTGTCCTCCTCCCCTACTGCCCTTCCCCACTTGTCTGCCTCCCTTGTGCTGACATCCTGCTCCTCCTAATACTAATACCTACCTTCTGCCTTTGTCACACGTATTATATTGCTTTTTTTTTTTTTATATATTTTCCCTACCATATCTGAAATAGCTAGCAAATACAGTGTAGTTATGATTGCAGAAATCATGGTCCTACAACCATATGAATTTAGGCTTCAAACATTTTTATGGTTAATATATATTTCATTATTTTTCTTTTTATTAATCACATTTTACTATTTTTAGTTCTCACTGAACTTTGGGGCATCTTAGTTTCTTCAGTTGTGAAGAGTAAGTTAAAGAATTTTGCTGGGGAACTGGATTGATGGCTCAGCAGTGAAGAGCACTTACCATATAGCTCAGCCTGGTCTACAACTTGTAGTGACCCTCTTGCCTAGTCTTCTCAAGTGCACAGATTACAGGATTACAGTCTTACCATGTAGTTCTGGCTGTCCAGAAACTCACTGTATAGATCATGCTGTCCTTAAACTCACAGAGATCCACCTGCCTCTGCTTCCTAAGTGCTGAAATGCTGAGATTAAAGCCCAACCTCACCTCCTTGTCCTTTTTTCTTCCTTTTTTTCTCACCTCCTTGTCCTCCTCTTCCATTCTTCTCCTTTTTAAATACAGCATTGACTTGTTGAAACCATAGCTTAAATCAATTCCATGTTTATCAGTAGCTTTATTGCTTTAGTATAATCTTATTAATTTTTTGTATTTTCTTTTCTCTTTTAGTACCTAGCATTTACATGTGGCTTAATCAGAGGTGGCTTGTCAAACTTGGGAATAAAAAGTATTGTAACAGCTGAAGTATCTTCAATGCCTGCCTGTAAGTTTACTTATCTTACTTATGTTTTAAGTAATTTTCCAGGTCTTTTTCTTTTAAACTTAGAGGAAACTAAAAATTCTGAAACTTTCATTTTAATATCATCTATTTCACATTCATTTGGTACTATGTGATATCTTTTCACTCAAGCTACTAACCAAGAATAAAATTTAGTTGAATTTTAGTATATTACTTTTCTATTTACTGGCAAATTAGTAATGAAATACTGAGTATTGCCAAACATGGTATACACACCTTTAACCCCAGCACACAAGAAGTAGAGGCAGGTCAATCTCTTGTTCAAAGCTTACCTGGTTTGGTTTACATAGTGAACTCCAAGCTAGAGCTACATAATGAGATCCTGGCTCTCAACAGAGTGAGGGGGTTGGGGGGAAAAGGAGAGACAGAGATAGAGACAGACCCAGGATGTAGGAAAGGCATCTCTTCATAAAGATCATTATCCAATGGAATAGGCTTTATTGAATACCTTAAGGAGTGTGAAAAGATCTTTGACATAGCAAGTTCTTTGAGTGAAACAAATAGAATAGAAATAAATGTGTTGGTTTTCCTTATGTCTGAAACATCAAAGAATAATTGTTCAGTTTTCTTTTTCAGGCAAATTTCAGGTGATGATACAGAAACTGTAGAGTGCAGTGAAACACAAGAGAGACTACTCGTGTATACAAAACATTGCAAGTACTGATTTCAACCTCATCATTGGATATCTGTGCTGGAGCAAAGGTGTTATCTCACAAGATTTACCTAGACCAAACCAGAGTAGATAAAAAGTCCTTCCACCAAGACATAAATTAACTGAACAGTTCAAAGTGCTTTCAATGAACTAGATACCAGTATGTAAAGTTCTTTATTTTAAACATCTTTATTTCCTTAGTATGATATGTATTTAACTGTAGATTGAGAAGTGAAACTCAGGGTTTGTTGAATTGCAGTATAGAAAAACAGTCAGAAGAGTTTGTGTTCAAATGACCAAAATTTGTTAAAGTATAAATCTGTTGTAGTTATTTAAAAAAACAAACCACTATGCTAAATTAAGCTTAATTTTTATTGTACTGCTTATAATTTATTTCTATTGAGAGAATTTGTATGCTTATATATAGATTTCATTTATACATTGTGTATATATGTATATACAAATATATATGTTACTGTCTAAATTGCTTGAAAATCTCAATTGATTTCAGTCCTTGAGACCTCCATTAATTTAATCAAAGTAAAATGTATATTAGTTTAAATGTGAATTTGGTATCTCTAGTGCCAAAGAATATTAGATATGCTGGAAAGGAATTTTTGTCCTTCTCTTGTTCATGTATTACCCTTTTAAAAATATTAATTTTAGTTTTTAAGTGTGTGCTTATGTGTGCGTGCGTGCCAGTAGAGGGTGTTAGATTCCCTGGAACTGGAGTTGTAGATGGTTGAGAGCCACCTAATGTTGTGCTTGTTAGAAACTAAACTCTTGTCCTCTGCAAGAGCAGAATGTACTCTTAATCATTGAACCATCTCTCTAGCTTTTATACCAATTCCTATTTGTTCTGTTGATGAAACTTAGGTTGATTCCTAACTTAGAGCTATAAATACCATGTGCAAGAATCTCTGATTTGTTAATTTGGAATCTTTCAGGTAAATACCTGAGTCATATAGTTGGACCACATAGTAGGTCTTTTTTGAGGAGTCACCATACTGATTTCTGCATTAGCTGGACAAGTTTAAATTCCCAGCATCAATCACCATTTTGTTGACCGCCTAACCAGCATTTGTTGTCTTGTTAAAATCAGTGCAATTCCGCCTAGTGAGATGGAGTCTCCAGGTAGTTTTAATTTACAGTTCTCTGCTAACTAGCGGTGCTGAGCACTTTTTCATATGCTTATTGGACTTTTGTTCTTTATCTTTTTGAGAACTATATGCTCATTTCTTTAGTCAATGTATATTTTGTAGCTATAAAGGAATTTCTTTTAATAGAAACAAAGGGGAAAGTTAAGTTATTCAAGAGGTAATAAGGGAAATTGAATAAGCTTCTTCTTGAGGTTACAGCAAACTTAAAAAGTTTACATATAAAAATAAAATTATGAAGTGTTATAGAAAATATGAGGGTACCTTTATGATCTGGTAAAGGTTCTAAAACAAAAGTAGAAAAATGGTCAAGGAAAATAGCAAAAAAGTTAAACATCATTATTAGTTAGGTTTCCACTGATGTGATAAAAACTATGACCAAGAACAGCTTGGGCAGGAAAAGGTTTGTTTGGTTACATATCTCGCACCACAGTACACTGAGAGAAGCACTGTGGGAACCTAGAGGCAGGATCTGAAACAGAAGCCATGGAGGGGTGATGCTTACTAGCTTGCTTAGCCGGCTTTCTTATACAACCCAACACCACCTGCCCAAGGGTGGCAGTGCCCACACAGGGCTGGGCCTTCCCACATTAGTCATTAATATCACCAAAATGCCCCTACAGACTTGCTTACAATCTTATGGAGGCATTTTCTCAATGGAAGTTCACTCTTCCTATATGACTTTAGTTTGTGTCAAGCTGACAAAAATCCAACCAGCACATCCTTTTTATAAATGCTAGGAAAACAATACCCATATGCAAAAGAGTGAAATTGGATCATTATATTAATACTCTACACAGCAATAAATTAAGATGGATCAAAGATTTAAATATAAAAACTGGAAAAATGGCCTTCTGTTAATATATGTCCCTGGTTGGTTTTTTCCAAGGTATTTATTACAAGCCATGAGAAGTCTCAGGGATCTGTCTATACCCTGGTGGCTTAGGCAGAGCTCACTCCATTGTTTCTCATATTCTCTCTTGGTTCTCTCCCTCTTGCTTCTCCTCTCCACCCCATCCCTAGGTGATTTTTCATTCCAAATCCTCCTTGTCTCCACCCAGCCCTCCAATATACAAATGAATGGAGCCTAACCTTCATCTGCTTTAAGGTTAATGAATGGCCTATTCATATGGAGAACTGGTGTCCACTCCATTGTTTAGCAGGTAGGAAGCGGTTCCCCTACTTGTTGCAAGGCATCAGAAAACACCCTTCCGCTTTTACAGAATATAGGAATATTATCCATAACTATGAAATATCCCACAACAGACTTCAATGTGTTTTGTTGGTAGAGTACTTGCCTGGCATTCATGAAGCCCTAAATTCCATCACCAGGAACATATAAATGCCATGGTGGCAGTGTACACACAATCACAGCATTGATAGGAGGTAGAGGCTGGGGGATTAGCAATTTAAGGTCATTCTCAGCTACATAAAAGTTCCCATTAAGCCTGGGCTACATAAGATCTCATCTCAAGCAAAACAACAAAGTTATATTAAAAGTTTTTAGAAGAGAATGAGAAAGGCATAAAGTTGGTCATGGCAATAATTTCCTGGCTATCAACGTTGAGCATGGGCAGCAGAAAGTAGAAAAATGGGAGCTACATCAACCTGGAGAAGCTGAATGGCCAAGGCTTTGAAGATAAGCAGATAAGTAACATAATAGACTGAAAGAAAATGTTGCAAATATCTAAAGATAAATAAAGAGCTTCTACAACCCTGTGGGGTTGTGGTTACTGGTAAGTTGCCCATGGTCCATACCTATGAAAACTACCCTAATTCAACTCAGTGGGTAATTTAAAAAAAGACATGCACCAGGTGGTGGTGACGTTTGGGAGGCAGAGACAAGCGGATCTCTGAGTTAGAGGCCAGCCTGATCTACAGAATGAGTTCCAGGACAGCCAGAGTTACAACAGAAACCCTGTCTCAAAAAACCAAACCAAACCAAACCAAACCTACACGCAAGTTCAGGGCAGTGTTGGGAAGAAGGGTTCTGGAGGGAGAGGGAGTGGGACGTGGGATAAGAGAGGAATTGGGGAAGGATATGATCAAAATTATATACACGTATAAATTTGTCAGGTATTTTTTTCCCTGAAAGAGTTCCTACAACTCTGTAGCAGAAAACAGCCTGTTTGAAAATGGCTAGGACTGAATCAACATTTCCCCAGAGAAGGAAAACAAGTGACTAAATGAATATGAAAACATGCTCAGCGCTGAAATGCTCAACATTGCATAGGAAAATGCAAATAAAACCATATTACTTTATGATATTTATGATGGCTGGTATATGATGTAATATGATGTGTGTGTGTGCGTGTGTGTGTATAAAAGAAATGTTTCTGACAGTAGCGACAGTAGATCCCTTGATCCCTGTGTACTGTTAGGATGTTAACTAGTACAGCTAGCTGCTATGAAAAACAAAGAGGAAAGAAAAATTACAGGCATTCTCATTTTTACCAAACAGCTGGCAAAGGTCCTTTGCTGTACTCAGATACAAATTTTGAGTAGAAAGGATCTTTTAAAAAAAGTTTCATTTATTGGTGCCTGTGTGTAGGAATATGACCATGAGGGCCTGGACCTGGAAACGAGAGGCATGGGATCCCCTGGAGCTGGAGTGTCTCATGATGAGCTGCCCAACATGGGTTCTGGGAACTGCATGCACTCTACCATTGAGCCGTCTCCTTGTCTCTCCATAGTGAGACTCTCTATAGTCTTTGGTAGCTTTTGTGTTGCCATGTTTGGCAACAGCTTGTGGTGTCATCAGCTTGTGGTGTTAACAGCCCCATGTGGGCCTCAGGGATTTTGACTATGTTAGAAATCTTGTGTTGGGGGTGGGGTGTGCTGGAGAGATGGCTCAGCAGTTAAGAATACTCAGCAGTTAAGAATTGACCTGGGTTCAATTCCCAGAACCACATGGCAGTTCATAACTATCTGTGACTCCAGTTCCATGGGATTTGATAACCTCATACCAATGCACATACAATAAAACTAAAACTGGGAGGTAATGGTCCACACTTTTAATCCCAGTACTTGGGGGACGGAATCAGGCAAATCTCTGAGTTCAAGGCCAGCCTGGTTTACAGAGTGAATTCCAGGACAGCCAGAGTTACAACAGAGAAACCCTGTCTCAAAAAATCAAAAATAAAATTAAATAAGTTAAAAAAATTACATGGAAGGTATATACAAACACATCTACATATACACATGTATACATATATATCAATCATTATATACCGGACATCTTAAGCATTCCACAGGCACCAGGACCTCCTGGACATAACCAGAGCATCCCACAGGTACCTGGACATCCTTCAGATGCCAGGATATTCCCTAGGCTCCAGGGCATCCTGCAGATTCCTGGGCATCATGAAGGTACTGGGCCGACATGCAAGCACCCAGACATCTCACAGGCATCAGGGACCTCTTGCAGGCACCAGGATATCCCACGAGCATCCAGACCTACCACAGACACTCAGACATCCTGCTGATGCCTGGACATCTCTCAGGCACCAGGACTTCTAACAGGCACCACTGGGCAGATGCCCAGGCATCACAGGGACCCAGTCTTCCCATAGGCACCCAGCCATCAGCAGGCATTTGACCATTCCTCAGGCACCTGGACCTTCCACAAGCACCAGAGTGTTCTGTAGCATCTGATCCTCCTACAGGCACCCTGACATTCCACAGACACCAGGACCTCCTACAGGGATCAGGGCAACCCAGACATCCTGAAGGCACCAGGGCCTCCCACAAGTGCCTGGATATTGTGCAGGCACCTAGACACCTAGCAAGCACCAGGGCCTCACACAGGCACCCAGACCTCCTGCATGCATCAGGCCCTCCTGCAGGAACCCTGTTATCCCACAGTGATCTGATTCTTCCACAGGCACCTGGACTTCATGCAGGTACCGAACAGCCCACTAGAATGAGTGCCCCATGGAGCCAGGCTCAAGCACTTGGTAACTCAGATGTTGTCAGCAATACAGACAGATCTCTAATTGTCCTGGTCCATGTGAGCATTTTTAGGTTTCTAAGATCCTGCTCAAAAAAAGCATGTCAAGTTGACAAGAGGTTAGTTGTTCTGGCCAAAGGCACACAGGGAAATCCCACCTTTAGGTGCTAAAACAAAATACATACACACATATAGGAAAAATTATGTTTGGTGAAAGTTTCATGAAAACATTTGAAGAGGGAAAAATACAGTGCCCACCATAGGGATTAATGAATACACATTTATAAGAACATTTATGCTTATGCTCTAACTCAGCAATTCCATTTTTTACAAAGTTAAACTAAGAAAGTAAGTATATGAGAAGTATGCATAAAGGTTTTCACTAGTTGGCTAAATATTCGTTGGTGGCACTTGATTAAATGATCATACAAAGAAATTTTTTGGAGCTGTTAAAAAGATGAAATGGATACACATGAATACATTAGATTGGGTACTATAACAAAAAATCAGGGGTTAGGACAGATGATTTATAGTGTATCTTAGTTTTTTCCTATTGTCACAAAACACCATGACCAAAGCAACTTAAAAAAAAAAAAATGCTTTCAGAAGGCTCGAGTCCACGATGGAGTAAAGGCATGGTGGTAGGTGGCTGGAGCAGCAGCTGAGTGCTCACATCTTGCAAGCAGGGGGAGAGAGAGAGGGAACATACTGAGAATGCTTTTGAAATTTTAAAGCCTACCCTCAGGCAGTGACACTTCTCCTCCAACAAGACCACACCCCCTAACCCTTCCCAAACAGTTCTACCAACTGGGGACAAAGTATTTAGTCATAGGAGCCTCTGAGGGACATTCTCACACACACTCAGTAAAAACATAACAAACAAAAAACATGTTACATAATACTGCAATATACAAGTATAATATGAATAGTAACATATTAATGCTCCAGATATGAAAGTCACAAATAAATTGTAAAGCAGTCCTCCAAAGCTTTTGACATTTAGCTTGTCTTAGTCAGTGTTCTATTCCTGTCTGAAGAAACACCGTGACCATAACTCTTACAGGGTAGAAAGCCAATGGCAGACAGGCACAGTGCTGGAGGAGCTGAGAGTTCTACATCTAGATCTGCAGACAGCAAGAAGAGAGCCTTTGGAACTGGCCTGGGCTTTTGAAACTCCAAAGCCCATCCCCAGTGATTCACTTCCTCCAACAAGGCCACATCACATGCCACTCCTTAAGCATTCAAATATGAGCCTATGGGGAGCATTGTACTCAAATCACTACAGTGGGTTACTAATTACCTCCACAATCAATGCATTTCTGCCGTCCTGAGAAGCTAGGAGCTGGATGAAGTATGGGTCCAGTTCTAGCATCCTGAGGAAACCAACATTATTGTACAAAAGCTTGTGTTTTAAAATGTTTACTATTTGTCTCCAGCATCTAAAATATCCTTACACCAACTTAAATCATTATATAAATGATTTCTCACTCTTGTTCACAATCCTCTAGCTAAACCAGGTATAGTGGCTCATGACTATAATTACAGTTGGAAAACTGAGGCATGGATAACACAAGTCTGAGGCCATCTTGGGCTTCATAGTGAGTTCCACAAGGCTGGGCCATGGAGTAACATCCTATCTTAACAATAAAAATCCTTTAGTTTGCTAGTGGAGAGTTCACCTGTATTGTATCATCAGTCCCCAGTGCATCCTCCTCTCCAAAATCAGCAAAACACAAAGCTTTAAGGCCGGTGGTGGTATATGTTCTTGACTTCAGACTTTATTTTGAATATTTATTTTTATGTATAGAAGTGTTTTGATTTTATGTCTACCGTGTGGATGCCTAGCACCTAGAGGGCAGAAGAGGGTGTCATATCCTCTGGAACTGATTACACACATGGTTTTGAGTGTTGTGGGGTTTCATCACAGAAGGTGCTCAGATACAGGTTTAAGCCAACAAAATCTTTGTTAGCTGGCTGGTGACTACACTTGGGTGCTTGGGATCTCAGTGTACCCCTAGCCTTTCTCAGGGTGAATTTTTTTTTTTTTTTAGTCAGAGTTTCTCTGTTGTAACTTGGAATCCACTCTGTAGACCAAGCTGGCCTCAATCTCATAGAAATCCGCCTGCTTCTCCCTTCCAAGTACTGAGATTAAAGGCGTGTGCCACCACCGCCTGGTTCAGGGTGAGTTTTTGAGCACAAAAACCACATTCTGTGTTGACACACTCCAGTAAACAGGAACAGTTAGCCAGAAGCGGAACTATGGAAGCTAAAAAGCAAGGTTAGTCCATTTTGAAACTTTTCCAGAAACTCTGATGGATTAGGCCTTTGTTTTAGTTTTGGCTGGTGGCACTGTCTACCCATGCTGAGTCTTACAGCCTGAACAGCACTGTCATCATGGAGTCAGCTATGCTAAGGTCTCAGGGCCTAAGGACTGGGGCCCTATTACAGTGAACTGTTATGTAGCTGCTGGGAACTGAACCTAAGTCCTTTGCAAGAGCAGCAAGTGCTCTTAAGTGCCAATTCATCTCCAGTCCCTTGTTTTCTGAGGTAGAAACTTACTTTGTAGTCCAAACTGGCTTAGAACCCCCAAATGCTGGGACTGCAAGTGTGAAACACCATGCACAGATAATTAGGACATCATTGAAAATGATTTGCTAGAAAAAGTTTTGGTGGTGTAATTAAACTAAAACTACTGAGTTTAAATGTGAACATTTGCTTAGTTTTGTTGACTATGAACAGATTTGCTATTTCATCTGTATAAATTGTTAACTTTCAGGACATCCACTGTCTTTTATTTTGTTCAAAAGTCAAATGAAATTTGAGTAGCCAAAATAATTTCAACACAAGTATGTATATATACCTGTAAACAAACAGGGAAACAGCACCAGGGACCAATATAAAATATCACCCGTTTTTATACAAACTGCGTAAGTCACACTACTAAGTCACAGCTGATCTGTTTTCAATGCATGTGACTGAAGAAAATTATTCCAACTGTTCATCAGATACCACGTGGGCTTTTCCTTAGATATTTCAGATACTCAAACCAACTCAGTCTCTATTTTGAATATCAACTTGAGCTGCAGATTAAGATGAGACCCTTCACACAGTGTTGAAGAAGTGACGCACTGTCTTCAAATTAGCATCATGCTTCCTCAGCCTCAGGCTGCCGTCACAGAACTATCTCCCATCCCTAGGAGATAAGCTCAATCAAGATGGCTCATCAGCTAAATCACGCTGGTCAAAATACCTAGTAAGAAAAAGAATTCAGGGTATGCATACATATCAAGTACAGCTACCTGTGGCAGCAAAAGATCACAGTTTAGTAAGGAGACTAAATTACAGCACATCTACCCAATGAGAGAACACCCATACACATTTTTAAAAAGGGAAGTCTGGGGGGGGCGCGGCAGCGCTGAGTTCTTCAGTAAAGCTGCCTGATTTTGGGTCCTATCTCTACCATACACTATCTACAATGTTCAGGAAGTATGAAAGTTACTTCACATCTTTCTGTCAGTTTCCTTATCTCTAAACCAATGGTGTAGGAGTAAATGAGTTCCTATATGACACACTAAGAAAAATACTTGGTGGGGCTGGAAAGATGGCTCAGTAGTTAAAAGCACTGTTATTCCAGAGGACCCAGGTTCAATTCCCAGCACCCATATGGTAGCTCAAACTGTCCGTAACTCCAATTCCAGGGGATCTGACACCCTCACACAGATAAACATGCAGGCAAATCACCAATGCATAATAAAAAAAACAAAACAAAACAAAACAAAAAAACTTGGCATAAAGTACTCAATAAAATTAAACAGTACTATGAATCAAGAAACTAGATTAGATGTTCAGTATGTGTGTATTTTCAAAAGGTATCTTGTTTGGGGGAGGAAAGAATGACTTCAGGGTATTTCATTAAACACATTATGAAGCTTTAAAAAGGTGCTAGCAAAAACAAAACAAAAACCCAAAAACAAACTGAACAAGGATCCACGAAAAGAACTAAAATAAATGTGTGCCTTTTGCTTAGATTTAGAATATATTATTAAATTCAGGTGGAACTTTGATACAAGGTATTAAATCAAACAAGGAACAGAGATACAGCTTAGTTGGTAGAGCCCTTGCCCAACGTGTACAAGGCACTGGGTTCAAGTCCCAGAACTGAAAGAAAATTGGAAATGAAATCAAACTTACTAGATAAAAATACACAGCAATTGAAAGTGAAAGAGCATCACATTAAACACATTTCTACTTTTTCCTGATAACAAATAAACAAGAAATCAGATTATTTAACTTACCTGCTAACTAAGCAGATCAGCAAATTCAAAGCAGGAACTCTTTCATCATCTTTACTGTCCTGAAAAACAGAAAGAGTATGTAGTATTTTCCTCTTAAATATTTTCATAATAAATTTCCTTTTAAGATGAAGAATGTAAACATTTTATAAGATAGTCCTTATCTCATGGAAATAACCTGCCAATACGTAGATGTTTTGACTCAAGATTTAGATACCAGAGATGGGAAGCAGAGCAGGTGGATGTCTGGTAGTTTAAGGCCAGCCTTGTCCCCAAAATGAACAGATGACAGTCAGACAGAAGAAAACTGAAGTTTAGGATATTTATTTATTTGGTTTTTTGAGACAGGGTTTCTCTGTTGTAACTCTGGTTGACCTGGAACTCACTCTGTAAACTAGGTTGGTCTCAAATTCACAGAGATCTGCCTGCCTCTGCCTCCCAAGTGTTGGGATTAAAGGCATGTGCACCACTGCCCGGCTCTTTATTTATTTTTGAGACAAGGTCTCACTGTTTACTCTCGGGCCGGCCTGGAGCTCCCTATGTAGACTGCATTGACCTAATAATCAGAAATCTGCCAACCTTTGCCTCCTGAGTGCTGGGATTAAAGGCATGTGCCACCATGTTGCCCATCTTTTATTTTGTGAAATTAAAATAAATACATCATTTTCCCCATTCCTGTTTCTCCTTTCTATCCTTTCCTGTACTCCATCTTGTTCTCTAAAATTCATGGCTTCTTCTTAATTGTTGCAACACACACATATCCCTAAATATATAATCTGTACAGTCATAAACAGTTACTAATATGCATATGATTTCAGAGCTTACCACTTGGTGTAGATAACCAACTGGGAGGCTCCAGCTCTCAGCATTCCTTAGTCACTTCCTGTGCTGACAGGCTTGGGCTACCATAGTTGATATATGCAGTGCTGTGGTTTAAATTACGTTCCTACTTAGTGTATGTGTATACCTCCCAGGGGACTAAACACAGGTTGTCATTCTAAGATTATTTAAAGAAAAACGCTGTTCAGAAGGACTAATAATGCTGTTTACACGGGTTCTAGTTTTATACGTACTACAACAGGAGGTTGTTACAAAGTGAGAGAGACATTCCTTCTTTTGAATATAAGCCATGGATTTCTCTTAACACACTCCTGTTAGGTGATCTTGTAGATGATGTAGTTAGAAGGTAGAACAGATAGGTCTATGGATCTTGGACTTTGAACTTCTAAAATTGAACTCAAATCAATTTTTTTTCAGGCTGGGTAGAGTGCTTGCCCATCATACTCAAGGTCCTGGACTTAATTCCTCCATACTTATAAACACCAGCTTCAGGTATTTTACTACAGCAATGTAAAAGACTAAGAGAAGGATGGGAGTCATAAGCATCAGAACCAAAGTTCTGGGATCTAGTTCTATACTTTCAGACTTCCTTTACTTGAGGAAAAAAAGTCTTCATTTGGATATATATGTTTTTTTACCCCTACATTATTTTTCTTTTTTTGAGACAGGATTTTACTATGTAGCTTTGGCTGGCTTGAAGATCACTATGTAGGCTAGACTGCCCTTAGAGATCCACCTGCCGCTGCCTTTTAAGGGCTGGGATTAAAGGTGCATGCCACCATATTTGACCTCCCCACCCCCTTTTTGAGAAAGGTCTTTTATATGGCCCAGACTGCACTTGAACTGCAGTATTTCCTCTTCTGCCTCATTAGGTGCTGGGATTAAAGTCATGTGCCACCACATTTGGCTTTATGTTATTTAATCTACTGTTATTTGAGACTTTTCTGTTTTTGTGGCCTCTTTAATCCCAACTAATAACATATTCCACGTTTTTCTGTTTTACCCATCACTGGAATCTTTCCACAATATACACGAGTAGACAACTAGAATCTCGCATGTTGTGACTCACCACTAAGAGCCTCACTTCAGAGCATCTTCTTGCAAGCTGTCGAATTAGTGAATGGGCTTCAGGTAATAAAGGCTTTTCAAGACAAGCCAACAAAGCATAAAACCATCTTCCCTAAGGAAAAAGTGAAAAAGCAATAAATAGATATATAATGAAGCACTCATGTAACCTGTTTTTCTAAACATCCAATGCCGTATCTGCTTACATGCTATGAATAAATCAAGGGATGGCCTAGAGAGACAAATGACAGCTCTTCGGTCTCCTAACCACAGGTCACTAGATACTTCAAAATAGTTTCTGAAACCCAACAAACTCATTTCTGATACTTGTACTACTGTTAAATTCCCCCCTCTCTCCAGCAAGACAGTCTCACTGTGTAGCCCTGGGTGTCCTGGAACTCACAGAAACACACTTGCTTCTGCCTCATGAGTTTTGGGATCAGAGTCTTCATTATAAGCAAAGCTTTCCTTTTTCTTAGATGGGGTCTCATTATGTATCTGACTGGCCTCCAGCTCAGAGAGATCTGCTTGCCTCTGCCTCTAGAATGTTGTGATTAAAAGTGTGTGTTACCACACCTGGGTATAAGCAAAACTCTTAATTACTAGGTTTAGTAGGCCTGTAGTGCTAGTCACTTGGGAGGTTGAGGTAGGAGGATTACAAGTTCAAGGACAGCCTGACCAAATTAGTGAGACTGTGTTTCAAAATGAAAGAGTAAGTGAGGGCTCATTGTAAAGTACTTGCCTAGCCTGCATAAAGCCAAGGTTCAATCCTCAGTACTACTTAAAAAGCTTTAATTAAGATGCATATAAATTCTTGCAAAAGTTAAGATACATTTATAAAAAATCACCCTTCATAGACAGTAGTGCAAACCATTTTAATATTAAAATGTTCCCTGAATTCACACAAAGGAATTACGCTACAAACAAAACAGCAGTCTGGGTCCTCTGTTCAATGGTCATGATATTAGCAGTTGTGCTTCCCTTCCATCATGTGTTCTGCCTCACCAAGGTCCAGGAACAATGGAGCCAGGCAGAATGGGATGAGGACCCTGAAACTGAGCCCAAATGAATCTCCCTTTTCTTAAAACAAACACACACACACACACGTTGTAGGGCTTTAATGTAGCTATACTCTTGAAATAGTATTTCAATTATAAAATACAAAAGTAATAACAGATTACACAGAAAAATGTTAAAAATATTAAGGAAACAGAAAGACAGATCTTCACTCTTATCACCCAGATAAAATTTCTGATTTTTGAAATGTTTGGAATTTAGGCTTGTTACAATGGCCCTAGAAAAAATCAGCAGCAATCATTTTGATGTGATTAGTCTAGTAAAAAATATATGCTTAAGATCTGTTTTGTTGTAGCTCTAGATGGCCTAAAACTATGTAGCCCAGGCAGACCTTGAACTCACAAGTGATATGCCTGTCCCTGCCAGCCTAGTACTAGAATTACAGGTATGTGACTATGCCTGGCTGAAGATGTAAAAGAGTGACTCTCAGAGAAAATCACATCCATGTTCCCAGAGTGCCTTAATTTTCTTAAAGTTTTTCTCTTAATCCCTATGCTTATAATGTGCATTAAAATATTGTCAATCCAACTCTACTTCATTTAAAAAAATGGTTTGAAAGAATGAAAAACCCCAAATGAAGATCTAATGTTAAAGTGTGAGCTCCACCTCTGATGGACCCACCAGTGGTTCAATTTCCTTGCCTGTAAAATGGGGCTGATCCCTCCCACATTGTTAGAGTAAATGAAGAATTGTATTGACCTACAGTTCACTATGAAGTTGAGGCTGCCTGTAAACTCTGTATCCACCTCCCAAGTGCTGTAATTTATAGATAGGTGCCATTGCACTCCCAGTCCTTGGGACTTTCCCAATGAGGAAAATATACTGATTCATCTTCCCATCTAAGGCCCTTATTTATAAACAAGATTTGAATTTTATATGCAGAACACATGTATACACACACATAAATACCCCCCCACATATGTAGGTATAAATATTGCAGTCACATCTCATTAGTAAACATAATTTTCCTTGCATAATGAATAGAAAAAGATGCAATACTACCAATTCTGGAGTAAAATCTCTTTCTCCAAACCAATTACTCAGATATTCCAAGACACTAGTAACTGTTGCCTAAAAAAAAGTGGGGCAGGGGTCGGAAACAGTGACATTAGAGACAAGTTCAACATGCGTTTCATTAACTAGAGTTAAAAAGTCGCTCTAAGGGTTAAAATGGCTTTGTTCTTTAGATGTCCAAAGAAAACTGAGACTAACAAGTAATTTCATTTGCTGGTTCATACTGTGCAATTGGCTTTTTGTTTTGTTTCTTGAGCAGGGATTTACTATGTTGTCTTGGCTGGCCTGCATTCACAACACAGTATAGGCTGGCCTTGAACTTGTGGCCATCCTCTTGCCTCAGCCTCTGAAGTGACACCATTTACAGGCATGAGCCAACATGCCTGGGCAGAAAGAGTCTTTTAAGAGATATAATTTTATACTCCCAAGTATCAACTTAGGCTTTAAATTTTAGGCTTAAAAATTAGTTTGCAACTAATGAAAAATTTCAAATACTCCAATAAAAAGAGCCTTTAGGTTACTTACCAATTCAAATTAAGTTGAAAACCAAATCTAAAGAGAAACAAACTTAGCTAGAGAAGGATGTTTTAAAACTATATAGATAAAATTATCATTTCAGAATATTCTTTTACTTAAATATATGTGGGACCCCTGGGGCTGGAGAGCAGTAGAAGTTGAGGCCAGAAAATGCCCTTGCTCCCTGGAAAGGTGAAGCGGGATGAGACGCTTGGCAACCTCCTCCTCCTCTTCTAGTCCGGGAAGGTCCCTAGCCAAAATATTAGTTATAACTTGCTTCACGGAAGCTAAAGGGACATGTTTGCCTGTATTGTAGCTGTATCCATTCATTGGGTAGATGCTTCTCTCTCCTGCCCTGCCCTATGCTAATTAAGCTCCCCCCCCACCCGGAACACTAGGACCCCGCCTTCTCTGGGAAAGTTACTTATGAGTATCGTGTTCATCAAACTGGGCTCCCAAGGCGTTCTTTGTGCCCCATCATTTCTCAGGTCCGTGAGTGGACAGTTTTGCGAGAAGTCACCGAACCCCTACTTCAGGCCTGCGCCTCTTGCAGCTTAGGTCTGAACCCCCTTCTCCTGGCCAGCGAACAAGGCCAGACCGCCGCCACAGGCGGGACATCAGCCGCCGTTTGGCAGTCCGCGCAGGAACCCGGAGACAGAGATCAACAAATGTACTTTAAAAAAAAAAAAACCTAAAAAACTAAATAATAAATAGACTTTAGCTATGACTACAAACTTTTTTCCTTTTTGAAACAGGGTCTCTGTACAGAGCTCTGTCTGTCCTGGAGTTCACTATGATACCAGGCTGGCCTCAAACTCACAGAGATCCATCTGCCTCTGCCTCCTGAGTGCTGGGATTAAAGGCATGCACTGACAGGCTTGATTTGCTGTATTGAATTTTGGATGCAGACTTAATACTTATAACTGAAATGCACACAAAGGAATATGTGAGCACCCTATCAGTAACACAAGCTCCACCTGTCATGGATTCCTATATATCATTTACTTGATGAAATTCTGTTTCCTCCTCTGTAGAACACAGCTATTTAACAAATAATCTCTCACACTGAATGTAATCAGAATCACTGCAGGCCTAGGACATGGCACTGCATACTGTAAACACTGAGTAAATGTGGTAAAACTCTTTCATACATACTGCAAGGAAATGGCTATATGTATTATTGATGACTCTTACCTGATTCATTCTGCTTACAATGCTAAGTAAGGGAGGAAAACCAATCTGAAAGGAAAAAAAGGGGCTGAAATTTACTAAATGACAAGACAAGTAGGGCTTCATTTACTTTTGTTCAAACTAGTAAATTTCTTGCTAAACAAAGTACAGGAAATTCCAGGGGCTGGGGATGTAGCTCTGTGATAGAGCATTTGGTTAGTGTGTTTTAGAAGCTGGGCTTACGTCTCAGTACTTTGGGGAAAAGAAAAATAAAGAAAGGAAGAAAACTTAAAGAAAGGAGAAGAGAAGGTTGGAAAGATGGCTCAGCAGTGAAGGGCATTTGCTGCTCTTGCAGAGGACCCAAGTTTGGTTCCTGACACCCCTATCAGGTGGCTCACAACCACCTGAAACACCAGTTCCTGGGATCCGATCCCCCAAAAATCTTTAACAATAATAGTAAAAATAAAAAAGGGCTGGAGAGATGGTTCAGCGGTTAGGAGCACTGGCTGCTCTTGCAGAGGACTCAGGTTTGTTTCCCAGTACCCATACAGTAGCTCACAGCCATCTGCAACTCTAGTTCCAAGAGACTTTTACCCTCTTCTAGATTCCTTTTACACCAGGCACACACACGCACATACATACAGGCAGGCAAACCCTCAAATACATGAAATAAAATCTTAAAAATGAAAACAAAAACCCTCTTAAAATAGAAAGCCCTTGAGGCTGGGGAGATGGCTCAGTTGTTAAAGTGCTTATCATGTAAGAATGAGGACCTGAGCTTAATTCCCAGAACCTATGTGCATGGTGGTACATGCTTGTAATAGGTTACAAGTTACTGTGCTGGGGAAATGGGGACAGGTGGACCCCTGAGTTCACTAACCCGTCAGCCTAGATGAATTGGTAAGCATTAGGCTAGTCAATTCAGGACGGACAGTGACTGAGAAATAAGACCTGAGGTTGACCTCTGGCTTTCATGTTCATCTTCACATACATGTTTACCCACACATGCATTTTTAAAAAATTTAATGTTTTTTATTTTGTTGAGACAGGGTCTCACTATGTAGCACTGACTGGACTAATTCAGAGAGAGCTGGCAGACTCTGCCTTCTTTCTGAGTTCAGGGATGGCGTGTACCACTATCTGCCTGCTTTTTGGTTTTTAAGACAGTGTCTTACTATGTAAGCCAAATTGGCCTCAAACCCCAGAGATCATCTTGCTTCTGCCTCTTGAATGCTGGGATTAAAGACATGCATCATCACACCTGGCTTTTAATTTTTGTTTTGATTTTTTGAAGCAGGTTCTCACTACGCTGCCCACGTTAAACCAGCTGGACTCTGATCCTCCTGACTCAGTCTCACAAGTACAGAGTGCTGAGATTACAAATGTACTTCACTGTGCCTGACTAAGAATATGAATTTAATCGTATTCTTATTAATGAAATATTAAAGCATTAAATTTAAAAAACAATGCTACTTGAAAACTAATTTTTTTTGTTTGAGACAGTCTCATATATCCTACAGTAACAAACCAAATCAAGGTGAGTTCTATGAGGAGTGAGGTTGGGTAGATTCTACAAGTTTGTATTCCCTTTCTATGTAAAAAGACACCCTTTGTCTTTTCTTTTTTATCTTTTTTAGTGAGTTTTGGACTGCTTTCCATTTTGAGAATGAGGATTTTATTATTCTTGTTGTACTCAACACTGAACACATGCCACGAGGCCTGGCTTGGGAAGCTTTGTGCTTTGAATTCATATTAAAATGTCTTTATTAATTCCCAACTCAGCTTCATAAAAAAAAAAAAACAAACAAACAAACAAAAAAAAAAAACAAAACCAAAAACCACAAACCAAAACAGAGCAGCAAACCCTGAATCCTAGGTAGTCAGGGACATGAATACTCGTAATCCTATCTACCTAAAGACTCAGGGGGGAGGAAGATGCTGTCAAAGAAGGCCAGCCAGGGCAATGAGACCCTGTCCCAAAGTAAAACAAATAAAAACCCTTCAGTAATAGAACCTCTTTTAACTAATACAATTTTTACATAACTAACACTCGAGAGATATAAAATAAAATTATTTTGGAAACTGGACTGCCACTTTCCAAGTTAAGGATCCAATGAACTAAGCGAGAGGTTGGTAAGTATTTTCTATGCAGAATCAGACAGTACTTTGGCTCTGTCAGCCACATATTGTCTTAGTCATACTCGGCTTTGTTTTTAACAACCTGTGAAAGAAGAGCAAGTGATGCCTAGGTCACGAGCGTACACAAACACGGTGAGGTCTGAATTCGGCAGAAGCTGTGAACTGATGACTCCAAGACAGTAACTGATGTCTGCATTCCTGTGTCACTTCTTTGTGTTTATCTACGTCATCACCTACTTGTACATAATCAATCCCAGGACTTTCGTTTGCAGATGGTCCAATGGCCCCTTCAGCACATAACCGTTCACCCAGACAAAATTTTTTCCAGCCTTCCTCATCTTCAGATTTTGGCTGAAAGTAAAAGAAATTACTTATTTCTATTTATTTATTTTTACACTGAACAGTTAAAGAGAGAGAGAGAGAGAGAGAGAAAGAGAGAGAGAGACACATACCAAAGATATCACTTAAGGATACTTCAAAGGCAACAAAGAAATGAACAAATAGAAATTTTGGCTCATTTTCTTTAAAAGAAAAGAAAAAGTTCCCGATATCCTGACTACCCCAATACAAAGACATGGTGCTGCGTAAGGACATTAACTGTGTATGCTCTCCAAATTCCTGCGTTGAAGTCCTAACTGCCAGACCCATAGGCTGTAGCTGCCTTGGAGACATGACTTTTAAAGCTGTAAGTGAACTTTGATCCAGTTTGACAGCCTCTTTTACAAAACAAAACAAACAAAAACAAACACCCAAGAACAACAAAAAGCAAAAGCCATTTCTATTATTCATTTGTGTGTGAATACATCAGAGAACAACCTGAAGGAGTTGGTTCTCTCCTTCCACCACATGGGTCCTGAGGACCAAACTCAGGTCATCAGGCTTGTAGGTAACTGCCTTCACAGACTGAGCCATCTCACTGGATCCTGACTGTCCTATTTATAAGGGGAAATTTGGATAAAAAAGAATACATTTTCTTCCCTTTTAGAAGATAAACAGTTTTCATCATTTTCTTAGATATATGATTCCCTACAAGGTTTAAGAAAATTGCCTGGACCAACATATTCATCAATTCCAATCTTAACTTTAAGTGCTAATATTTAAGGAGCATAATTAATTATATCTAAGCTCCTATGATACGGAAAGCAGTATCTCTCACTATGGACTACAGGCTTCTATTATGCATGTTAATGTGAAGCAGTAAATGTGTTCACTGCGTGACATCATTATTTCATCAAGAAATTCTAAGAAGTCTCCTTTCAGCATTTTCAGGTCCTGAAAATGTATTTATATTCTAAAGACATAACCGTCTAGAAAGCCTCACACAATCAGCATTTGTCAACCTAAATGGAAAAGTAAGAGGGGGGCCTGCATGGCCACACATGCCTTCAATCCCAGCACTCAGGAGGTACAGGTTTGAGGATTCCAAGCTCAAGGCTAGGCTGAGCTACACAGGAGACCTTGTTTTAAGAAACCATGAGCCAGGAATAACAACTACATAGCATGTAGGAAGTTCTCCGTTCAATCCCTAGCACTGTAAGAAAAACAAACAAAGACAGAAATTCTACAAAACATACACAGCACAGGAAACTATAGGAGTACTTAAAGAAGTTGAAGCAAGGACCATAGCAAACATTTGAAAAACCAGCCTGGGGGTGAACAGATAGCAGCTGGGCAGATGTCCTTGTAGAATATTTGTTTGCTTGTTTACTTGAGACAAAATTATCCCACAGCCTAGGCTGACTCTGAATTCATCAAGTGGCTCGCGCTGGCCTCAACTCATGCTTCAGACTCCAGAGTATGGGGATTATAGGAGAGTGCCACTAATCCTGACTTAGAGGTACTTTTGTACAAGGCGGTGGTGGTCTTAGTGTAAGATATAGTTTGACAGTCTTTTATAGCTATTATTAGGCAATAATCCATAAGAACACTTTCTAACTTCTCAGCCTTAATTATTTTGTTAAAATTGACTCAACATTAATACTCTATTTTGATCCTGACAACTTTCACATACCCTGAGTCTCTCAAGATAAAGGTGAATTAAAACAGTCATAGGTCATGCTTGGTGGTACATGCCTTTAATCCCTGCACTCCAGAGGCAGATCTCTGTGTCTGAAGTTAACCTAGTCTACATGATGAGTTTCACACCAGCTAGGGTGATATAGTGAGACTCTGTCTCAAAAAACAAAAACAAAAAAACATGAACTGACACAGGCTACTAATATAATAAGCTGATTTACTTACATAATGATATGAAGGGTAATAAAAATAATATAGACAAGGAATTAGCTCTTTAAAGACTAGAATCTGGATTATTTCACACAGGCATACACTGGACAACTTAAGCCAGGAAACTCACATACCATTGTCACATTACTATCCAACTGCTGGGATTTCCAGTGATTTCTATGCTTGTTCACACTCTAGAAAAAGAAAAGTTAATGATCTTTAGAGAATGAAAACTAAAAGAAATAAGTTTTTGTATAGATTAGAACCATTCTAAGATTTGGAAAATACATACCAAATATGTCTAATGATTAGAGCAATCTGGTAATTGATTCATAAATACTTTTATATTTATAATCATTCATTTTTTTCAATTACAGTCTAAAAACAGAAATACATCTGAAGGAGGTTTTTGATTAAAAGGGACACTTACCTGTCGAACTGTTGAAAACTGTACCACTTGCTGCTGTTGCCACTGAAGCGTTGGGGAATAACCTTCAGGGGCAGGCTGGCAACCTGAAAGCTGCAAATCAGTTTACAAATGTTAGAAGTCAGTATTTGTTTACAAATAGAATCTTATGCTTCTTCAGAGTAAGAGGAAAACCAAGATGAAGAGTAAGTATGTTTCAGTGAATAATCAGATTTATATAAGAAAATAAAGGTACATTTTATCAGAGCAGAAAAGCAGGCACTTAACTTTACAAACTATGGGTCTAGTTAATAAAAGAGAGCCTTTGTCATTTTACTAAGACAAATACGGACTGAATGATTATGGTTGAACTTTCTAGGAAATCTAAGTGGTATGAACCTGAAGGAATATAACTTAAGTGTTATTTTTCTCTAATAGTGAAGAGAAACAAAAAAGAAACCAAATAAAGAATTTTGGGATGGCCAAAATTTTCACCCAAATAACTAAGAGACACTTGACCTGAGAAGGTCTACTTAATTTCTTTTACTGTTTTGGGGGGTGGGTATGGTGATGACACTGCAACCCCAGGGTTCTCAAACAAGGGGCCAAATGCACTACACCCCTGGCCTTCCTTTTGTTTTCCAAAGCAGCACACAGCTAATGAATGATCAGGTATTGCTTCTAATAAAACTCAGTGAGGTAAATTTGAAAAAAAAAAAAACAAAAAACCAAGTATACATGAAATCATGGCCATCAAGTAAAAACTTGTGAAGTTATATAAAACCTTATAATGTCTGAATTAAAATGTCCTAATTATAAACATTAAAGGAGTTACTTCAAATATAAAAAATTATCAAAAACCTCCTAAAACCAAACAAAAACATGACCTCAGGTTAACTATAACCTTCCCTGAGAGATCTGTTTTCCCACACAGGGTTTCCCTCTGTGGCCCTTGCTGTTCTAGAAATCACTATGTAGACTGGGCTAGCCTTGAACTTACAAAAGAGGTCTGCCAGCCTCTGCCTCCCTAGTGCTGGTATTAAAGCCATGTACTACTATACCTGGCAGAGAGGTTTTTGACTAAAAAATTTTTTTATGTGTAGGGGCATTTTGTTTGTATGCATGTCTGTGTACCATGTGCATCCCTGGCACTTGAAAAACTGATTTTATTGTATTCTCTGGAACTAGAGCTAGGGATGGTTGTGAGCCACCACGTGGGTGCTGAGAACTGAATCTGTGTCCTCTGGAAGAACATCCAGTGCTCTTAAACCACCGAGTCATCTCTTCAACCCTGTAGTTATTTTATTGAGTGCTGTTTATTTTCTTCTTGTAATGACCAGATAATGTCACTTTTTGGTTATTTTCTGTGTCCTTTAGGAGATTGTTACTGTACAGGCATAGGGATCCTTTCTTTTTCTTTTTGAGATGGGGGGGTCTCATATATTCCAGGCTAGCTTGGAACACTGTAAGTAGTTGACAATGACCCAAAATATTTCCTGTTGTGTTCCTAGTGCCTAGCACAACCTAATTACTTAATAAAAAGTGTGCTGGCTAACAAATAAAGACCAGAATATGCACAGAAAAGATGGAAAAGTGCTATGACATTTGTGTTTCCATTCTGAGGAAAATGATACCAGGTCAAATTGAGAATGTGTACCATGTACTAGTTTGATAATAGCTATAAATATATAGTCAGGAAAATATTCCTTTATTTACTTATAAAGATTAACATTAGTAAGCAATTGCAATACATTTGGGGGGGCAATCCTTTAAATGATACATACACATACATATATATTTACATTTTTCAGAGGGTCTCATAATGCAGGCTAGTCTCAAAAGTCACTGTTTCCAGGCTGGTCTCCCAACTCAAAATGCTCCTGCATTAGCCTCCAAGTGGTGTCTAACTTTGTAGGGAGCAAGCTAATTTTACCCTACACCATAACTAATACTCTTGATACGATACGAAAAGCTCTAGTTTTGTGTGTGTGTTTATAATATTCCAAGTTGGTTAGTAAGACTCACAGAAACATTTACACTTTGCTTCCTTTTTAACTTCTTTGGATCAATTTGGGCTACCACAACATCTGGACACTGAGCCGCTTCGATCCTACAATTAATAATAATAATAATAAATGTATGAAATTATTGCACTTTGCCCTTTTGTAGTACCATAGATCCATTTTACTTCATTATGAAACCGGAAATAAAATTCACACTCCCAATTAAAGAACGTTTGACATCTGGATTAAAAAAAAAAAAACAAAGAAATTTAAGAGCACATGTCTTAATATGCAATTAAGTTCAAAGGATATTTGCCCCCGGTAGGTTGTAACACAGGGATCTTAAAACTTCCCGGACCTCCCGAGAGAGGAACCCAAAGAGGAAGGATTCTGTCCCCACAGAGGGTCCAGCGCCGCCCCAGGGCTATGCCCGGCGGCACCACAGACGACCAGCCCACCCGCACAGGGCAAATCACTCACTGCACCCTCCTCAAGTATTCCTGAGGCGTCCTGGGAGGCACCGAGGGATCGAAACCTTCCGTCAAGTCACAGGGCTCCACCGGCAACAACCGGGGCATCAACTCTTCCACCGCAGACTCGGCTGGAACCCACGCCATCGTATACAATGCTGCCAAGTGCTGCTTGGCGCCTGCGCTCTATAGAGGGCAGGCACGACGCAGGCGCAGAAGTGACCTCCGGTGTGGCGCTGACAGGCCACAGGCTTAAGGGGGCAGAGCCGCTCAGGAGCAAACCCGCTGGTGACGTCACTCTTAGGGCTCCGGTGGTGAAATGAAGAGTGCGAGTTTAGTTCCTGGTTGAAGTGGTTCCTAGTGTGTTTTGGTCATTTTACCTGATTGTATTTTCTCTTCTAAAGCTTGGGTAGGGAGTAGGGACTGAGGATGAATCTTGTAATCTTTAATATTTAATAAGTTAATGAAAAATATTGCTGTAGTTATCATTTTTAGAGTCCTAAAGTCTTCACCATAAACACATTACATTCATCTAAATCTTAAAATTCTTTGAAAGAAGGCTATGTCTTCTGGTTTCGCGGGGAACAAAATTTACACAAAGTGGATGGATGGAGAGCGTATCTATCTATCTTTACTTATTATCATTATTATTATTTTTACCGTTTTCGGATAGCATCTCAGTATAGCTCAGGCAATTCTGGAACTCCTTACGTAGCTCAAATTGGCCTCAAACCTGTAGTGATCCTCTGGCTTCAGCTTCCTCAGTTCTGGGATTATAATAGACGTGAACCAAGTATCATACCTGGATAATTTTTAGGTTTTTAAGACTGGACCTCTTCTGTAGTCCAGGGTGGTCTACAGTTTGCAATGTAACTTAAGCCAGTCTGCTTTTTCCCCCACTTGACTATTGGGATTACAGGCATTAATCACCACCACCAGCTCGGAGAGACACTTAAAAAATTTAAAGTTACTATTTAGTGTTCACATGTGTGTAGGTTCCGGTTCCTGCATGTTATAGAAGGTGAGGTCAGAGGGCAGCTTTTGGGAGTAGGCTCTCTCCTTCCACCTTGTGAATTCTGTGGCAAGCGAGTTAACCGGCTGAGCCATTTCATTGGCTCTTGACACCTACAAAAATGCAAAATTAGAAGAATTTGAGCATATTTTTCTAGTGAAAACTTCAAATATTGTTGGCTAGTGCCTTGTTCTTTCTCCGTTTGAACACAAGGATAAAATGTCAGAAAAAAAAAAAACCCTGCAATTGCTTTTTATATATATTAGAAAACGGAAAAACAACCATCCAAACAAACAGTAGGCGCGAAAGCTCCATGTGGTGGTTAACATAAAATTTTTCTTCCCGTTATCAGCAACGTCCCAGTCGGGTATTTTAACGTTAATGTCAATCCTTGGCTCCGGACCACAGGAGCTTCGCAGGTATGCCTTTCTGCCAGGTCCCTTCTTTTATTGCTCCGGCTACATCCCTTCCGACACCAGCCCTGCCTATTGCCTCCCGCGCGCCCCGCCCGTTCCTGAGTTGTCCCCGCCCTCGCTGACGGCTCGGGGGACTTTTTCTTCGCTCGTCCCACCCTCTTTATTACTCCCGTTCCATGCCTTCCGCCACTCATCCCGCCCATTACCTCTTATGAGCCCCGCCCCTTCCGAGACGGTCCCCGCCCCCTCACCTCCCGCTCGCCCCGCCCCTCGGCCCCTCGCCGCGCACCTCCCGCCTCCTCCCCTTTGACGTGGCAGAGGCGGCACCAGCCATGTTGTTCAGGCCGAGGGCCTGCAGGAGGCCGGGGGCGGGGCGGTGCCGCCCCTGACTGCGGTGCCACGGCTGCTCCAGCGCGGCGGAGGGGACTGACTGCAAGGCGTAGGCTGCGACCGGCGCGGAGCTCGTGGGAAGGTCCTGTGGTAAGGACTGGCGTGGCGGCCACCTCCTCAGTGCCACCCCGGTCTGAAGCCGGAGCTGGGAGGCGGGCAGCGGGCCGGGCCGGGGTCTTCGAACCGTGTCGGCTCTGTTCTCTCTGTGCCCTAGCCTAAGCGGCGAGGCGCGCCCCAGGCTGTGGCCCAGAGCGCCCCAGAGCGCTGAGCCCTGAGCCTGTCACGGGGCCTGGCAACCGAGCGCCCTCATCTGCGGTCCTCTAGTTCAGGTGGCAGGGTGGGAGCGGGGTGGAGAACGGTCTGAGCATCTCGGCCTGCACCCACCCCCACCTCCTGGAAGACATGCTTTCCCATCCCTGCCCGAGGCTCCTGGGCTCTGGGGCTTCGAGGTTCGTTTCTTGACTGATCGGGAGTGCCCTAGACTTTGAACCCAGGTGACTACATCACCCGCAATTCGTAATTCGGCCTTGGGCCTTATAAAGGTTAAAGAGAAAAGTACCATCATAAAGCTAATACCTTGGGCCTTGGTTACTAATGATCATTTTTCAAAACTGAGCAATACCGTGCACTTGGGCATCTGTTCTGTCTGTAGGGCTTTACTGTCTGTGAGAAACGAAGAGTAAGAAAAAGTTATAGTGAATCCATAGGTAGAATGGAGTGGAGATGTTTAATTCACCTTCTCACCTAAACTTCCGTAATGTCTTAACACCTCCACTCCAAGTCACAGATAACTAGGCATATTTGTTAAAAAAAATTTAAATGTAAATGCATATTAAATCTTCCTTCTTTTCAATATCCTCAGAAGTCCATACGTTTTTAATTGTTTCGTTGACCTATAGTATTATCGTCCCAACTTTCTCATCTACCTGATGTGAAAAATTGAAGGCCAGAGAAGTTTATGGCTTAAGAGCATTACATTTGTTACTTGTTCATTTCGTTGAAAATTTTACATCTAGAGCCGGGAAGACAGCTTAGAAGGTAAGAGCACTGGTTGCTCTTTCAGAGGACCCGTGTTCAATCTGAGCTCGACAGACAGACAGACAGACAGACAGACACACACACACACACACACACACACACACACAGCACCTCACTACTGGCTTACAACCATCTGTAGCTCCATTTCTAAGGGACTCAGCGCCCTCTTCTGCCCTCCACAGGCACATGCATGCACGTGGTATACAGACATAGCATGCAGGCAAAACCACGCATACACAAAAAAATGAAATAAATATATATAAAAGAAATTTTCACAACTGAAGTGTAGAGAGGTATAATGACAATAAATAATAAATTATTTACAATCTGTATGTATTTCAATTAGGAATGCATAAAGAGGCTAAAATTGTAATAGAGAAAAAAAATACTAGGGAAAGCCTTTCAAAATACTAGAGGAAACTTTTTGCTGTGTTATGTTAAAGTGACATGATGCGTTGGTTCTATCAGGAGAAATTATTTAATTAAAAGAGTACTCACTGCTAAAAATTATATTGAAAAATGTGACATTTCTTTAGAATGACTTTTGTATCTTACATCACTTATATATATATATATTATATCTATATATATCTACATAGCTACATTATGTGCATATCATGCATCTCTCTCTCTCTATATATATATATCTATGTATATATATATAGATATATAGATATAGATATATATATGTTTTAAACAAAGTCTCACTGTGGCTGGCCTGGAACTGACAAGAGATCCATCCACCTGCCTCTGTTTCCTGAGTGCTAGGATTAAAGCTGTGTGCCAACTGCCTAACTGGTTTTATATTTTTAGGCTAATATTAATATTAGGGAATAAAGTGCTTGCCAAATAATGTCATAATATTAAGGAAGTTTGTGAAAGGACTTTTTTGTATGTTCTGGGGTTTGCGCTTTTAAGCTTGAGCAGTTACTACTTTTGAAAGTGATGTAAGGGTTAGGTAGTGGTGGTGCATGCCTTTAATCCCAGGATGCAGGAGGTAGAGGCGGTGGATCCTGTGAGTTCGAGACCAGCCTGGTCTACAGAGTGATTTACAGGACAGTCAGGACCCCTCAGAGAAACCCTGTCTCAAAAATCCAACCACCCCCCCCCCCAAAAAAAAAAGTGAAGTTAGGGAGTGTTGTATATGACCATGTAACTAGACAAAGAACAGGTCTAACTTGCTTCAGAACATTGCTGGAAAGTGAGATGTCAGGAAATATAATGGATATCAGTGAGCGAATATGATTTTAGAGCAGAGAGGTTGAGAAAAATCGAGGAGGGAGATTGTGCTCAAATATCATTTGGGTGACTTTTGTGTGTCCTAATATAAGGATGTGGAGTTAGAATCCAGTCCAAGGACAGGAGAGATGACTCAGCCATTAGGAGCATTGGCTGCTCTTCCAGAAGACCAGGGTTCAAATCCCAGCACCCACATGACAGCTCACAACTGCCTATAACTCCAGTTTCAGGGGATCTGACACTCTCACACAGACATACATACAGGCAAATCACTAACACACATAAAATAAAAATAAACGCGTCATTCAAAAAGAGGATTCTAGGTGTAACATATTAAAAAAAAAGGATTTCAGTGCACAGTGTGTTGTAGAGACTTAAACTTGACTGTTGCTTCAGTGTGAAGCCTTCTGAGTCTGAATCTTTCTCGTTAAGAGGGAACTCAGGGAGTGGTTCTCAGGACCTCCTTAAAACATTATTGAGGGTCCAAAGAAAAACAGGCTTTCTTTTATATTTCTTAAAAGAAAAAAATACTAGTATGTAAAGTCTGCATTCTAACGGGGCGGGGGGAGAGGAAGCGACTGAAGATTTGATTCATGTAACCATTGTCTTATGATCTCTGCTCCCTTTCTCTTCTCCATTACTTTTAGTGTTGTTTCTTTGAGACAGGGAATCATTCTGTCAACCTGTAGCCCAAGTTATAGCAGTCCTCCAATCTCAGTCTCTCCTAGTGCTGGGGTTTCAAGCATGCACCACCATGTCTCTCTTTCCAAGGAGAGACCCTAGCAAATAGGATAGAAACGGATGGAAAGTCATTCCAGCTTAGTTTCCAGCAAGCTTATCCATCAGTGAAGGGTGGCTCACAGAATTAATCCTAGATATGACAACTTCTAAAACCCTTCTTGGGTTTAAGTTAAGACCCAACTTGGTCTTAACAGCATTTCTTATTGGCAAGAAACTTATTTCTCAGTTTTAGAAGAAATCAAGATGCTATATTGGGAATCTGGTGAGAGCATGCTTTCTGATGCATACATAGTACTTTGTAGTGTGTTTTCACAAAGGGGAGTATAGTTTTCTGGAGACTTTTAAAAATAAGGCCACCAATCCCATTCATTTAGAATCATCTTTTTGTCCCACTATCTTTCTCAGCAAGTTTATCCATCTATATTCATTATTCTAACAATGTAGATCTATGATTTTTCAATTCTTTTTTTAAAGTTAATTGAAAAATATTTTGTTTTACGTGTATATGTGTTTTGCCTGCATAAATGTCTGTGCACTACTTGTGTGCCTGTTGCCCTTGAATGCCTAAAGTGGGTTCCAGATCCCTTGGAACTGTAGTTGTAGAATCTGGTTGTAAACTGCCATATGGGAGCTAGGAATTGAACCCAACAGCCAGTGTTCTTAACCACTGAGCCATCTCACCAGCCCTGCCCTGTCTCCTTTTTAAAGTTTTTTTGTTTTAAGTTTTTTTTTTTTTTTAAATGTGTATGGGTACTTTGCCTGTCTGTATGTCTGTATGTCTATGTAGTGTGCCTGGTGCCTTTGGGGGCCAGAAGAAAGAATCAGAGTACCCACAACTGGAGTTACAGATGTTTGTGAACTGCTATGTGGGTGCTGAAAACTGAACCCAGATCCTCTTCAAAAAGCAGCGAGTATTCTTAACTATTGCCATCTCTCCAGCTTCAGTTGAATAGTTCTTTTAACCTGATTTACTTTATTTTTGCTGCATTAGTACTTGGAATTCTCTATTTTAGTGCAAGTAGGTTCTTCAGCTTTCATTCATGTCTAACCACTCTTTGTGGTTTAAGAGCCTGAGGCAGGACTGTACTCTAGATGGGAAGGCGAGCGCCCTAGCTAGCCAGTTAGAAAGTAATAGAAACCTGGTTGTGGTGATGCACGCTTATAATCCCAGCACTTGGGAGGCTGCGGCTGGAGGATGGAGATTTTCCAGGAAAACCTGTTTTATATACTGAGATTCTGTTTCAAAGCAATGACAATGACAGACAGTAACCAGAAAGCCTAGACCAGACTGTGAATTTAAAATATTATGTTAAAATTATATATCTCAGAATGCTTTCAGAAGTTAGAATTCAGTTTCTCTGAGGGGCTACGTGATGTACATTCTGGGGATACTGCAAACACAATGCCACTAGTGTTCTTTACCTAGTTTCAGGAAAAGTTTTGTTAGCAGAAATACCATTAAATGCTCTTTTCTAGAAGGTCTGATGAAAGCTTGCCATTTTTGAGTTAAAAAAAAAAGCCATGTGTATTTTAGAATTTTTGTATCTATTTATTAGAATTATGTAACTTACAGAGTTGATGGGAATCATAGGGCCTAGGTCCCTACGCCTCCTTGGTCCCTTCCCCTCTATACACATTTAAATAAGTGATAAAGGCACTTACTATGTATTCGTCATAGATTTTTATTTTATTGCCTTTATTTATTTTGTGTGGCTTCAGTGTGTGAGGTTCATTGTGCGCACAGTACACGTATGTGCATAGCACATGTTTGGAGGTCAGAGGACAACTTGATTCTCTCCTTGTGCCATGTAGGTTTCAGGGATCAAACTCTGGTTATCAGACTTGGCAGCACTTTAACCCAGTAAGCCATCTCACCCATCCTTGTCGTAGTTTAAAAGAGTGAATTATGTTGGCTAAACTTCCTTCCTCTTACTCAGCCTTGAGAGCATTAGGCTCTGTATAGCTATTATGAAATGAGTAGAGTTGCTATATTTTTATTTGGTCATATTTACTTGGTCATAGGTTTTAATGTGCTAATGTTGCAGAAGGTGGGAAAACATACTTCCTTTGAATTTCTTAGATTTCTAGATTTTTATATGTCTTTTAATTTATGTTGCAGACAGAAATAAGAATCAGTCGCCACAATGACAACCTATTTAGAATTTATCCAACAAAATGAAGAACGAGATGGGGTCCGGTTCAGTTGGAATGTTTGGCCGTCTAGTCGGCTGGAAGCTACGAGAATGGTTGTTCCAGTGGCAGCCCTGTTTACACCTCTAAAGGAGAGACCCGACTTACCACCCATTCAGTATGAGCCTGTCCTGTGCAGCAGGACGACTTGCCGTGCGGTTTTGAATCCTTTATGGTAATTAAAATACATGGAAAAAACTAATGTGGTAACATAGTTCAGAACTGTAATTTGTGCCTGGAAGTTTAACTCAGTTGATAGAGTGCTTACCTGACACACACAAAGCCCTGGGTTCAATCCTCACCTTCACATAACCAGCACACACCTGCGATCTCAGCACTCAGGAAGTGGAGGCAGGGCAATCAGAAGTCCAAGATTATCTTCAGCTACATAGCAAATTCAAAGCCAACCTGGGCTGCATAAGATTATCTCAACAAAACTAAAAGGAAAATCAATTGTTTCTTGTTCATTCATGTACGGATTCCATTTTTTCTGTTTAGAGTTATAGTCAAAGAAATCCAAAGAGCTTAAATTAAGTATTCTATTTATAGTGAATTGGTAATGTGAAGAGACCAGATACAAATGTCATTATAAAAACTGTGATATCCTATTAATGGTACTGGCTACGTATGAACCCATCTTATGACTTAGAAAAGTCATAACTGAGTTGGTATGATATTCAAAAGGTGCTTATGTTTCAAAGGTAGAATTTTAGGAAATATTTTTAAAATTTCTCTTTCTTCTACTTCTTCTCTGCTAGTGGATGTAGTCAGTTCTACCTTAAGAACTTATGGATTCTGTCTTTTAATTGGTGTGTGCTAGTGCTGGGATTATAGGTAAATGCCGCTCTGCCTGGCTTAACCCGTCTTTCTGATCCACACAATAGCTTAACATCTTTTCTCTCTCTGATCCTTGAGCAGAAGAACTTTCAAGTATGTATACATTCTTCATGCATTGTTTTGCCTCCAGTTTTCCTGTCATTGGCTCCTTTCCCCTCAGTGTTTTGAAGGCTTTCCTTTGTTTCTTTGTCCTATTATCTTTGTTTTTGTTGATTTATATTTTTTGAGACAATCTCACTATGTAGCCCTGGGTGCCCTGGAACTTGGTATGTGGCCAGACTAGCCTCAAACCTGCTGCAGTCCTCCTGCTTCTGCCTCCCAAGTTTTAGGATTGCAAGCATGTACTACCATGTCTAGGCAAGAAGGCGCTGCTTTAAAGTAGCTCTTCCAAGCACATTCTCTAGAGATATCTTTGTTTTATCTGTTTAATTAAAAATAATAATAATTGTGTGTGTAGGTGTGTGTGTGTGTGTGTGTGTGTGTACATGTGGTATATGTATGTGTGTGTGTATGTGTGGCACTGTGTGTGGAGGTCAGAGGACAATTTTTGGGAATTGGTTCTTTCCTGTCCTGCCTCTGGATATTGAACTTATGTTGTTAGACTTTCTTGGCAAGCACTTTGACCCCCTGAGACATCTTGCTGACCCTTTAATCTTTATTATTGTTACTTAAGTAGTATTTTCAGCTGGGTGGTGTAGTAGAGGCCTGTAATTCTAAGGACTTGAGGGGCTGTGAGTCCTAGGTCAGCCTGGATATTTTATCAAGATCCTATCTAAAAACAAAGACAAAAACAAAAACAAAACAAAAAAACCCCCTTCTCAGGGTACAGTTTAGTTTAGTGGTAAATGTTTGCCTAATGTATGAGGCCCTGGGTTTAACCCCTCATACCACAAATAAAAAGCAAACTGCTTTGATCATCAGTTTTAACCCATTCATGTTTTTGAATGAAATTAATTTTATTTAAGTTAAGGTCATCGTAAAATTGAACGAAAATGTTGCCTAACTAATCTGTCTTTTCTTAAAACAGTCAAGTGGATTATCGAGCGAAACTCTGGGCTTGCAACTTTTGTTACCAAAGGAATCAGGTAAGGACATCTCTTATAGAGGCTAATGCTGTAGTGCTAGTCATATAGGGAAATGCTTATTTAAAAATGGTAAAATAATTATAGCAAAAAAATTTTCTTTTCATTACATTTATTGGTTGCGTGTGGGTGAGAGTACATGTGCAGTGGTGAGCACTTGGAGGTCAGAGGGCACCTTGAGGGATTTGGTTCTTTCCTTATACCGTGTGGACGCCAGGATCAAACTCAGGTGGTCAGGATTAGAAGCAAGTGCTCTTACCCACTAAGTCATCTCATCAGCATGAAGATACCCTTTTGAATAATTAAATGAGATGAATCTGGTGTACATAGTGAGTTCCAGGACAGCCAGGGCTGCATAGAAAGACCCTGTCTCAAAAACAAAACAAAACACTACAAACAGACAAAAAGTTTAAATAATCAGGAAATAATTTTGAATTTAAAACCTTATTTCTGTTTCTGGCAAATAATTTATTAACATTTTTGGTTTTTCTGTTTGTAGTTTCCACCTACGTATGCTGGGATATCTGAACTGAATCAGCCTGCGGAGCTTTTACCCCAGTTTTCAAGCATTGAATATGTAGTTCTGGTAAGAACATAAGAGTATGTATTTAAGAAAGCTATAAGTAAACAAGGCTTTTGTCAGAATAATTATGAAAACTGAGATGAATTTAAGGGCATGGTAGCAGGTTGAATTGAACATTTCAAAGGTAAGAACTATCAAGGTCAATTTGATGAAGGTAATTTCTGACTGGAATTATTTAATGATTAGTAAGATACTGGGTAGGATGTTATGACTTGATCAGTAAGTAAGAAAATGTCAGTTTTATTTTATAATTGGAAGGTCTCTTGGTGTATACTTAGTCAATAAAGTGCCAAAGTCTGCTGATGTGTCCCTGAGTTTATGAATGAACATATCCTTGTATTGAGAAAATAATTTCTTTCTAGTGTGACCAGCTTTACATAGTTGTTTATGGATTTAATTGTGGCAAGCTGGGAGTGTTAGGTTATGCCTCTAATCTTAGCACTTTGGTTATGGAAGCAGAAGGATCAGGAGTTCAAGGTTGTTTTGGTCTTTGAGTTTCAGGGCCACCTGGCTTTATGAGACCTTGTCTCAAAACAACACAAATCAAAACAGTGGAAATTTTAAAATATAAATATATTTTTGAGACAGGGTTTGTCTCTAAAGCCCTGGCTATCCTGCAATTCCCTGTGTGAGCAACTGCCTCTGTCTGCCTCCCAAGTGCTGGGAGTAGAGGTATCCACCACTCTGCCTGGCCAATAAAAAGTATCTGAATGTTGTAGGTATGGTTCACTTGAACTAGTCAGTACTTTTATCAAACCTGGCTAGTTTTTGGTTTTCTGAAAACTCATACCAGTTTTAGATAGTTATTTTATAAACATTATCTCATTATTTTTTAATTTAAAAGTTATTTAAATATGCTGGGCAGTGGTGGTACATACCTTTAATCCCAGCACTCGGGAGGTAGAGGCAGGTGGATCTCTGTGAGTTTGAGGCCAGCTGGTTTACAGAGAGAATTCCAGGACAGCCAGAGTTACAACCAAGAAACCTTGTTTCAAAACAACAACAATAAAAAAAAAACCAAAAAAAACCCAACAACTGTGCTGGGCTCGCTCAGTGGTTAACTGTACTTGTTGCTCTTGCAGGGGGTCTGAGTTCAGTTCTCAGCCCCTGTGTCAGTTTGTTCACAACTGCCTGTAATCACAGCTCCAGTGCATCTAGTGCCCTGTTCTGGACTTGAGAGCATATGCATTTACAATAGCCACATAAGAGCACACAGATACACATATGTACATAGTGAAAAAGTGAAGTAAATCCAAACAAACGTAATTTAAAAAATTGACTATACAGAAATACACTTGTATTAGTTAATAGAATGCTATTATATAGTATTGACCAAAAACTTGATATATGGTTTATGATTTTAAAATAATATATTATCTGATTTATTTTTTATTTAGCACCCCACTTTGTTATTAAACAGAGTGGTCTTGAATTTGTTGAAGCCCTTCCCAAGTAGCTGAGACTGGAAGTATGCTCAAACCTGGTCTGAACTTTGCAGTTGTTAAATTATTATTTGAAAAATACTTAAAGATATTATTATTACTATTTACTACTACTACTACTACTACTACTACTACTACTACTACTGTTATTATTAACAGAGTCTCATGTATGCCAGGCTAGCTTCAGGTTTCCTATGTAGATGAGGATGGCCTTCAACTCTTGGTTTTCCTGCCTCTGTCTCTCCAGTTCTGGGTTCACAGGTATGCATTACACTCTCTTTGAAAAGTAGTAAGTGCTTATAAGACATTAAACCACATGTAATTAAAGAAAACCAAAGTCCATTCCTGCCCCCCACCTTGCCCACCCCCCTTTCAGTGTGTGTTTGTGTGTGTGTGTGTTTATGTGTGTTTTGAGAAAGGATCTTGTTTTACAGACCTGGCTGGACTGGAACTCACAGAGATCTGCTTGCCTTTTGCCTCCCAAGTGCCAGCATTAAAGGCATATATTACCACTCTCAACTATATATATTGTTTGTTTGTGTTTTGAGAATCCAGGCTGGCCTTGAATTTATGTTGATCTTCCTGACTGCCTTCTAAGTTCTGGCATCAAATGTATGCCTCACCATGCCCAGCTATACATATGCTTCTAAATTTAATTTTTCTTCAAAATTTTTAGATTTAAACTTTATTATTATTATTCTTATTCTGCGTGTGTGTGTGTGTGTGTGTGTGTGTGTGTGTGTGTGTGTATGTATGTGGATATGTGTTGTGGTATGTTAGTTGTGGATAATATTTTAGTTAAGATTCCTCTTTTACTTGTTTACACCTCTGTGCCATCCCCAGTTTCTACCCCTCCACAGAGGTTCCTATTATTTGTTGATTGAGGATCTGAGTGAAAACAGGAAGAAAAACACCTGGGGATGGAGGGGTGGAGCAAGGAGGGAGCCCGGAGGAGGAGGTGTAGCAGAAGTAGGAGGAGAAAAAGGAGGAGAGCATGGGGTGAGGAAGCCTTAGAGTGAGCTCTCTGGCCAGCGGCTTGGGTATAGAATTCCCTGAGATTTGATGTGGTTTGTGATGAATAAAGAGCATTGGAAAATTCAACGATGGACTCTCATTAAGTGATTAAAAGATAAAATTAACAGATATGTGCTTGCCATAATGTGTGTTTGGAGGTCAGAAGACCATTTTCAGACGTCAGTGCTCTCCTTCCACTGTGGATTCTGGGGATGAACTCAGGTCATCAGGCTTGTGCCAGAAGTGCTTTTACCTGCTGGTCACCTTTTCGGCCCTTTCTTTAAACTTAATTATTCACTCAGTGCTGTCTTGGACGTCTCTTCAGGACCATACATATAACCTGCTTCATTTCTATAGTGGATTTATTGGATTCCCAGTATTATATTTATAATTTATAAATAATATAAGTATATTAATATTTCACTATTTGCATTTTTTTTTCTAGACAGTGTTTCTCTGGGTAGCTCTGGCTGTCCCTGAAACTTGCTCTGTAGCCGAGGTTAGCTTTGAACTCAGAGATCTGCCTGCCTCTGCCTCCTGAGTGCCAGGATTAAAGGTGTGCACTACCACTGCCCAGCCACTGTTTGCATTTTTAATTAGTTCCTGCTTGACTGTCTTGAATATTGTGCTAAAATTTTAATACCTTTATAAATATTTTTCTTATTGCATTTTTTTAAAGCGTGGCCCCCAGATGCCTTTGATATTTCTCTATGTGGTTGATACTTGCATAGAAGACGAGGATTTACAAGCTCTGAAGGAATCTATGCAGATGTCACTGAGTCTTTTGCCACCTACAGCTTTGGTGGGACTTATCACTTTTGGGAGAATGGTGCAGGTTCATGAACTTGGATGTGAAGGCATTTCAAAAAGCTATGTCTTCAGAGGAACAAAGGATCTGTCTGCCAAGCAACTGCAGGTAAGTAAGAATGGGAGTGTTCAACCTATTTATTTGTGTATTATATGTTAATACATACTTTCTAGATATATGTACTTTTAAAAAATATGATGAATCCATTTTATTATGAGTTGTATTATGACAGGCTTTAACTTCAGTTTTGATATTAGTTTTGTTTCTTGTGTAATTTAACTGTCATACAAATTGAAGACTTCTTGCTTTTCATAGTGTGTTTTGGACCTCTCTCCATGACCACATATATAATCGGTTTAATTTCTGTAATGGCTTTGCTAGGAGTCATTGTAAGCACTTATTAGAATTTCACTGTGTGCATTTTTTAGTTAGTGGCTCTGTGTGTGCAGGTGCATATGTGTATGGATGGAGGCTTTAGGACAATCTAAGGCATGGCTATTCATCAGGCACCCTCTATTTTCGTCATTTGCTTATTTTTTGAGACAGGCTCTGTCATTGGCCTGGAGCTTGATGATTAGGCTAGGCTGGCTGGCCATTAAGCCTCAGGGCTTCGTCCACCCCTCTCTACCACTCCAGCAGTGCATCACAGTTTTGCACCACTGTAGGGAGACTTTTTAATGCATTTTGGGATTGAACATAGATCAACATAGGTTTGCTTTTGAGGCAAACGCTTTACTAACTAAGCCATAAGCACTTTACTGACTATACTGTCTCCTTAGCCCAAGACCATCTGCATTTAACTGGATCTTTTAACTTTGAAGTGACTGAAGGTCTTTATTGGTCTCTTCCTCAGCCTCCTAAGTGCAGCACACAGCTCTGTGTGACTATGCCTGGCCCTGAAGTTTGTTCTTTTCATAGGTTTGTTGAAGATAAGGAAGGAGACAGTGTGGGAACTTGTCATGAGAGATGGTTGAGTGTGTACACACAAAAGGGAAAGAGACAAAAGAGGATGAATGAAAGTGAGAGGTGAGAGAACAAGACTGAGGATGTGGTGGGATTCCTTTTGGAGGACAAGGAAGCAGAGTACCTTGGCAAGGAGGATCGTTTGTTTTTGTGAAGCAGGAGAAATAGGTATAGCTTGGTTGTCTCTTATCTAAAGACTTAGGAACAGAGTGTTTGTGTTTTTGAAGTTTTGGAACTGTATGTAGACCAGTTTTGTCTCCAATTCACAGAGATCTGCTTGCTTCTGCCTTACCAGTACTAGGTATGGGAAAATGGGATACATTCTGAGAAATGTGTCATTAGGCAGTTTTATCCTAGTGTGAACATAAGAGTATTTATATCGGCTAAGAAGCGATAGCATGATAGGTGATATAGTATTAAGGGCCCACTGTTGTGTGTGGTCCATTATTGACTGAGATGTCATTATGTGGCATGGCACTGTACATAAGGAGATATTTTGTGGATGACACGCAAGTATAATCTAAATAATTGATTTTATATATGCTTATAGACACAGCCTGAATGAAACTTTATAAAATATGTTTAGTACACATCTATTTTGGCTGTAGTGTATCATGTGAAGTCATGTGTGGAATTTTCCATTTGGCATTTTGATGACACTTAGAAACTTGCAGGTTTTGGATTACTTCAGGGTTTGAGTTTTTGGATTAGGCATACAACCTGTGATCTGATATCTGCTTTTCAGAATGGTCATGAGAACAAAACAGATTATTTAAATGTTTGCTTTTATTAATAGTAAATTATAAATTTTTTTAGCGTGGTTTATTTTCACTGTGGAGACTGTTTCACTTAATTTACATAATACATACGTGTGATAGAAAACAGGAAAGTGACTGTGTATACCAGAAAAGCATTCTCTCAATAAAGTATTTTTATCTTCTTTCTGTGTCCATCTGGCTAAAAAGAATCTGACCTTTCTGCACAAATAGTGGGGACTCCAATCTTAAAAGTCTTCTAGTTGTGTAATCTTAGATTTATCTTTATGATGATAGTCAGTGTAGTATAAACTCTTAGGTTTTGTAGCAAAATCTGGATTAAAATCCTATGTTATTTACCAGTTAAGTGATCTCAGACAAATTTCATTATTGTCCTTTTCTGTCTTTTTGTCCTCCAACCTCTGAAAATTAAAAAAATGTCCCTCCCCGCCCCATGTGTGTGTGTGTGTGTGTGTGTGTGTGTGTGTGTGTGTGTGTGTGTGTACATGCCACTGTGTACAAGTTGGAGTTGTTTTCTCTTCTACCATTCTGGTCCTGGGAATTGCTTAGGGTGCCAGGCTTGACAGCAAGTATCTTTTCCTACTCAGCCGTCTCCTTTTTGAAATAGTGTCTTGTATGTAGCCCAGACTGGCATTGAGCCTTTACTTTTGCCTCAGCCTCCTGAGTAGCCTTAGGCATGCACCACTATGCCTAGTTTTTCATTATTTTTTTGTGGAAATAGCTCAAAATTTGGTGCATAGTGAAAAGTTGCTGCTTCTGATAGCAGTACAGGAATGCTGCAGGGTTAGGTTAGTCATTTTCTTTGGAGATGTTTAGATTTCCTGGTTGTTTAGTACTTTTGCTATAATGCTTCATGACTAAGCATTTCTAGATTAAGAAAACTTCAGAAATGTAGCATTTTTATGTCTTGAGAGAGATTATATATATATGTGTGTGAAATTCCAAACAAAACTGGTAGTTAGGTAACGTATTTAGTTTGAAAATCATGAATTACTTTATATCCCACATGTGATTCTATGCTCTTTCAAAATTTCATTTAATTTAATTTTATGCGTTTGTATTTTTGAGGCAGGGTTTCTCTATGTAGCCCTGGCTGTCTTGGAACTCTCTATATAGACCAGCCTGGCCTTAAACTCAGAGATGCCCCTGCCTCTGCCTCCTGAGTACTGGGATTAAAGGTACGCACCACCACTGCCCAGCATTGTACTTTAAAAAAAAGACTTACATTTTTTTTTTTTTTCTATTTTTTGATTTTCTAGACAGGATTTCTCTGTTGTAACTCTGGCTGTCCTGGAACTCACTCTGTAGACCAGGCTGGCCTTGAACTCACAGCAATCTGCCTATCTCTGCCTCCCGAATGCTGAGATTAAAGGTGTGTGCCGCTACCACCCAGCAAAAAAAGATTTTTATTTAAAAATATTTGTGTGTATGTGTGTGTGTGTGTTCATGTGCACATAAGTGCAGGTCTCCAAGAAGTCAGAAGAAGGCAGTGGATTTCCTAGAGCTGGGGTTATAGGTAGTTGTGGCCCACCTGATATAGATGATGGACCAAACCTTGATCTTCTGCTAGAGCAGCAAATCTCTTTAACTGCTGAGCCATCTCTCCAGTTCTTTATGTGCTTCCTCATAATGCTTCAGTTAATTTGCGCTCCTTTATTAGATTAGTTTCATTCCTTTCTTCTAGATTTTTAACTTTCATGAGAGCATGGAGTATTTATTTTTTAAACCACTGTATTCCTGCTACAGAGTAGGTGTTTAATGATAATAGCTGAGAGGGATGAATACATATAAGCTAAGAAGTAAGGACATCTAAGTTAATAATTAATGTATTTTGATTGCATTAATAAAAAGTACTTCTAAATTTACATCCTCTTCACTCCATCATACCTTGTACTTTACAATTCCTGGAGAATTGCTATTGAGGGAGCTCAGTCTCCATAGCTAGGCTGCTTCTGGGGAAAGGGATCTTATGTTTATTTTGTGATCTTAACTTGTAGCATAGCACCTTGAACATCTTAAGTTGATAAATACTGTGGAAAATGAACTGATCTCACTGAAATCATCTCTTTACAGGAAATGCTGGGGCTTTCTAAAGTACCAGTTACTCAAGCCACACGTGGGCCTCAGGTACAGCAGCCGCCTCCTTCCAATAGGTAATTAATATGACAAACATAATTCTGTAATTCAAACAGGTACTCAAAACGTACCATCCCCTCAACTTGAGGCATTAGGTGATACTGTAATATTTAGTATTGTTACGGATATAAATAGATTGCAATAGTATATGGGTTTTAAATTGTTGATTAAAAAATTCAATTAAAAATGATTCATTTCTTATCATTATGATGTTGAGATTAGTTTTGATATATATTATTTTTATTTTTAAGTTCATAAAACCTTTAGGTAGTTTGTGGACAGCTATGCAAAAATAGTGTCTCAAAAGCTTTTAGTCTTGTCTTAACTTTACTGGTAGCTTTTTCCTTAACCTTCTAATCAGAGTTGTTACTACTAAAATTAAATTGATTGATGTATTGATGTATCCTCTAATTATTTTGGTAACCTTAGACATTTAAAGGAAATTGATAGCATTTATATTGGTTCCTTGGTGGGGCCTAGTAATAGTTTCCTCCCTTTTTTCTGGGGCCATAGTCTCATATAGTCAGGTTGGACTCAGACTCGGTTTGTAATTGATGATGACTTTGATCTCTTGATCTTCCTGCCTCCACCTTCTTAGTGCTGGAATTATAGACATGAACCGCCATGCCAAACTTATTTCTTTCTCCCTCCTCCTCTTGCCTCCTTCTCCCTTCTCCCCCCGCCTCTGGAGCACGTGTGTGTGTGTGTGTGTGTGTCTGTGTGTGTCTGTGTGTGTCTGTGTGTGTGTGTGTTGCTGAGTATCTAGCCCAGGGTCTTATACCTACTAGATAAACCCTCTACTGACTGAGCTACATCTCCAGTGGCAATCTGTTTTCAAAGAAACTCTAGTAGATTCTGCTACACACAGAAAATTATGAAGTGTTAGCTTGCTGTGTATCAAATATTTTTCTCTACTTTTAGGACATATTCGTAAAAGATCACATTGTAAATGGCTTTTGTTTACCATTGTTTTGCAGATTCTTACAACCAGTGCAGAAAATAGACATGAATCTCACGGATCTTCTGGGAGAACTTCAGCGAGACCCTTGGCCTGTACCTCAAGGAAAGAGACCTTTGCGTTCCTCAGGAGTGGCACTTTCCATAGCTGTAGGACTACTTGAGGTAGTAATGGTGAAAATTTAGTTTTGAAATGTAAGAGCCTGTGTCTGTGTGTGTGTGTGTGTGTGTGTGTGTGTGTGTGTGTGTGTGTGTGTGTGTGTGTGTATGGGGCGGGGGGAACACTGGTGGTTGGTGTGAGTACTCCTTCGTTTTTCTTTCCTCCTTTCTTTATCTTTTCTTCCTCCTTGCTCTGCCTACATCTTTGTCTTTTCTTCTGTCTCACTATCTAGTTCTGTTAGTGAACTGATGGCGGTCCTCCTTTCTTAGACTTCTGAATATAGCTGTGCACTGCCATGCATGGCTCTTTTCTTCTCTCATTCAGTAATCAGTGTACAGTACTTTTTCTTTAAAGCTCCATGTTTCAGGCAATTCTGTGGCAGAACCTAGTTGCAGGACCTATCAATTCAGCTTTGACACTATTTACTAGCAGTAGCATAGGTCTCACAGATTCAGGGCTCAGTTCCATCATCTTGCTGTTCACTTTAGACATGAGCTACAAGTAGTAGGCTGTCACCTGTACTAAGTTGGGTATTTCTTCAGGTTTGATTAATTCACTATAGTGGCTGGCTCAGAGAACTCTATATAATGTTATTTTCATGTATGTTTTCAGGGCTGACCATTCAGAGCTCCAATTAAACACAAATTGAATCTTTACTGCTTGTTTTCCATTGCAACTTCTTTATTTTGTTTTGGTTCTCTTATTGCCTCTCACTGAACTTTCATTTGAGTTTGGTAGTTCTGGGCTTATATCATAGCTTCCTTCTTTTTCCCATTTACTTTACCTCCTAGTTGTCCCTGCTCTATGTGAAGGCTTTCAGTGAATGTAAAAGACAGATCACTGCAAATTAATGTTTTTTAAATTTTTTTTCTATAAGAAATTTGAAGTTTGGGTTGTTTTCTACTCTGATGGGAATGTTCTTGTTCTTCATTGTTGATTTGTCATTGCATGACATTACTTCAGATAATCAGGAAAAAAAAAAGAATTGTTGTTGTTTTTTAAGACAGTGTCTCTCTGCCCTGCTATCAAGAATTCATTATGTAGACTAGGCTGACCTTGAACTCACAGAAATCCACCTACCTCTGCTTCCCAAGTGCTGGGATTCAAGGCATTTGCTACCATACCCAGCTGAATACTTTTATCAAACTAGTTTTAAGAAAGTTACAGAATAGGGTACACTCTATAAAGACTTTGAAACAGAATGCAAGGTTGTATAAAAATGAAAATTAAAAGCAGATTTTTATTTTCTTCCCAATGCTTTAAAAAAAAAATCTTTTGAAGTGCTGGAACTTCAGGTATGACTCTTTTCACTCTTGACATAGATTTTCTAAGAAAAATATTGTCAGTTTATAATACTCAGAATTTGAAAATATATATATATACACACACACATGCATATATATATATGAATTTGAATTCCAATATAATTTATATTATTAATTATATATTACATATAATATATAGAGATATATAATTATATATATTTAATTATATTTATAATTTATATATGCATATATATTTAATTATATTGGAATTCAAATTCAAGTTATATATATTATATATTATTATTATATATATACTATATATTATATATATATTAATATATATATTTGAATTTGAATTCCAATATAATTTATATTATTAATTATATATTACATATATTACATATATTATTGTAATATAATATATAGAGATATATAATTATATATATTTAATTATATTTATAATTTATATATGCATATATATTTAATTATATTTGAATTCAAATTCAAATTATATATATGTGTGTGTGTGTGTGTGTGTGTGTGTATATATATATATATATATATATATCTTTTTTTTTTTTTTTTTTTTTGAGATAGAGTCTCTGTAGCCCAAGTTGATCTAAATTTATGTAGGCCTGGTTGGCTTTGAACTAGCAATCTTCCTGCCTCAACCTCGAAAGTGCTAGAATTATAGGTATGAGCTACTACTCTCAGCATTAAGAAGCTGTTTTTTTTATGTGCTCACATAAATACTGTCTATAGAGTAAAGCACTATGCAGACAGCATGTAGAGAAAAAGACACTGCCCTTTGTCATTGTAGTCTTGTTGCTTGATGAGGTTCTTTCATGTGTCAGAGTTTAAGGACCCTTTTCAATGTTACTCTAGATGGCCTGCTTCTCTGGCTTATCCTCAGTTGTTCCTTTGTTTCTTAGGAATGTTGAGAATTCTTTAGTGTTTAATTTTGCCTGTTTACATCATTGGTAAGTGGAGCTCAAGGGCAGCTATAGTTCTAGGTGCAGAATGATCTTCACTTAGGGTCTGAGTCAGTCCCCTCCAGGGTTCATGCAGTGTTCGAGGATAATTTGATCTAGTTTCATTCTTTTAAGGAAATTTAGTTTTCCTTCTGGGCACTTTTAGAACATTCTTTAGAGTTCTAAATTTTGTAAGATGTTTAGGTTTGATTCTTACTCAATAGTTCTTAGATTTTTTTCATTTTATTTTTTCTATCATTCCTTTCAACCTAAACTCATATTATTCTTCAGCTTTTTAGAAATTTTACTCATTACGCTGATGCTAGATTTCTAGAGTTTACATACTCTTGTCTTCCTCATAATTTCTTTTTTTTTGTTCCTATTTCCAGACTATTACTTCCTTAGTTGTATGTTCTTTATCTCTAACTCAGTTTTCAGACATAGTTTTCAACCCCTCCATTTTTTAAAACTTTTTAAAATGCTTTTAGTCCCAGACAGTTACCTGTTTATTGTGATTCCAATCATAACATGCTCACCTGTATTTCTTAGCCCTCAGTTTCGAAGCCAAACCCCCTCCAGGAGCTGACAAGCTTTCTATGGAGCAGTCTTCAAGAGCTGTTGATGAGTGCCTTAGCAGCAGCTGTTTCTGAACACTGTCTCTTCCTTGCCTTGCTGCTGTTTTTATGGTTTTTGACTTCATATACAGAGTCATATACATAGACAAACACATATGTATTAATATGTACATGTATTTATAATTTTAATTTCTTTCCTTCAAAATTTTTTTCCGCCCAGTTCCATCTGAATTCCTCAGAATTTCTTGTGTGCCAAAAACACTCTTTCTTATGTTTCCATTTTATTTACTTGTTTGAAGTTGTGTGTGGTGCTGGGTCATCCTGGGCTGTGAGACTGGTAGAAGAGAGCTAGCCTCTGAGCTTTGCTTGCAGCTCTGTGTCCCTATTTTTAAAGGGACACCCTTCCATTTCATTGTCATCATGTGATGAAGGAGAAGTAGATTGGAGTGGTCAGTCCATCAGCTTCAACTAGATACATAAATCATGCTTATGTTTTATTAATTTTATTTTTTTAAAGATAGCTGAGGCAAGCCTCGAACTTGCCATGTAACCAAGATTTACTCTGAACTTCCGATCTTCCTTTCACCTCTCGGTTTTATGTGGTACTGGAGAATACTTTGTGAATACTAGGCAAGCACTCTAGCAACTGTACACCCTAAGCCCCAGCCATACTTACATTTTTAAACACAGAAAACAAGAGTAAAACCCAGGAGACAGTGCCTTCTCTTTTACCTGCGTCTACAGCTATGAAGCAGGAAAGATAAGCTTGGCTACAGGATGTAGGTTTAGAGATTGCTTTAAAACTAAGAATGCGGTACTGTTTAGGACTTTAAAAGAAACCTAATGAAGTTAATGTCTTGTTTTCAGCATTTATTTCTTTTCAAGTGTGTGGTGATTTCTAGGAACAGTACATTAAAATGCATTATCAGAAATGTATGTACATGCTTTCTGTTATCCTTTACACATTTTGAATGAGTTTCTTTTCTCTGACAGTGCACTTTTCCCAACACTGGTGCTCGGATCATGATGTTCATTGGTGGTCCTGCTACCCAGGGGCCTGGAATGGTGGTTGGAGATGAATTAAAGACACCTATAAGATCCTGGCATGACATTGAAAAGGACAATGCCAAATATGTTAAAAAGGGAACTAAGGTAATTTTTTTTTTCAGTTGTTTTCTTATGAGTAGTTTTCTGTTCATGTAACTACACATTTTTAGGGATGGCTTGCAAAAGTATATTTCACTAATTGTGATTTTTGAATCCTTGGTATTGTTTCTGCTTGTTGATGCCCTTGTTATTATTAGTTTCTTTTTCTTTTTTCCTTAGTCTTTCAGTTGAATTTTGCTGTAATTTTGATATTTTTGGTAGTCATTGTTATGTCTTTAATAGTAATTCATGTCATAATTTTTGACACTGAGTGCTTTTTGTCTGCTAATGAGTTTCTCCTTTGAGCTTGGAAATTTTAATTTTTTGTAAAGCTTCAAAAAATGTTTTAGATTTGTTCATCTTCTGGTTTGTTTTTTGTTTCCTTTTTAGGTGTGTTTGTTACTTGACTATGTATTTAGCTAGGAAAAAGAGTTCTGTGTTGTTCTCTTATGTTTGTGTTGAAGAAGAGAATGTTTTATATACCTCTCTTTAGTTTTACTTCACTTAGGGACATATCTTAAATCAAAGAATGTTAAAATGTCAGACTTTATTTATTTATTTTTGAGACAGAGTCTTTCTATATAGTGCAACCCATGATCCTCCTGTTGTAGCCTTCCCTGTGCTAGGATTTCAGATGTTTGTCACATGTCAGGCTGGAACTCAGACTTCTAGAAGTCATCTTATCATTTTTATGAAACTATAGAAAATTAAATGAGACTAGGTCATATGTAAATTAATTCTTTTACTCTTAAATTATTTTGGTCTGTTAGTAGGAAAAAGTTTATAGGATGGTTAGGTTATATATTTGATTTAACTAAAATCTTTTGTAGCATTTTGAAGCATTGGCTAATCGAGCTGCTACGACTGGGCATGTTATTGATATCTACGCATGTGCATTAGATCAGACAGGTCTCCTGGAGATGAAGTGCTGCCCTAACCTTACTGGGTATGTATGTGCATATCTAATAATGACTGCTTACAAATAAACCAACAGTCACAGCTCAGAAAAATGCATAACTCATTGTCTTGCACCTTCGTGGCAGCATTTGCTGACAGCTTTGCTGTGTTTTCTTTGTAGCTCATGTCACATTTTTTTTTTTTCTTATTTCTGAAAAGACAGGATTATAAAGGCACAGGTTATTTTGGAAAAGTTTACTCTAAAGTTATTTAGTTGTTTTAGTAGTGTTTTTGAGATAACATACCATGAAATTTATCCATTTTAAACTGATGTTCACAAGTTATATGATCATTGCTGTGATTGAATTTAGAGCATGTGCTTGACCCTGGAGAGCCTCTGTTACCTGTCACTCTACATTCCCCTCTCCTTTCTCACCCCATCCTCCTGCCCTAGGCAACACTACTTGCCTCTTCTGGATATTTCATATAAGTGGGGTAATAAATGATGTTTTGTATTGGCTTCTTTTAAAAAATTATTTATGTGTATGAATATTTGCCTACATGTATGTATATGTACTATGTGCATGCCTGGTGCCCAAGGAAATTAGAGGAGGGAGTTGAATCCCCTGACACTGGAGTTAAAGATAATTGTGAGCCACCTTGTAGGTGCTAGGAACTGAACTGGGGTCCTCTGTGAGAGCAACAAGTGCTCTCGACCACTGACTAACCTCTCCAGGCTCCCTTTGGCTTCTTTTATTCAGTGTGCTTTTGAAGTTTATGTATGATTAAGATGTGACAGTATTTCCTTTTATTGCTGAATAAAAGTGAATAAGGGTTCAGCTTCATTCAGTTTTATCTTACATATATACCTAGGGAAATGCAAACAACTAGGAGCTCAGTAAGAAAGTATTAGAAGGTAAAGGCCATAGTTAGCTATGTCAAATACTACAGATACAAAATGGTGCAGGGTGGAGCTTAAGCAATTCAGCATTGTAAAGGTCATTAGGAACCTTACTAAAAACAGTGAAAGTTGACCTAGAGTAAATTAGAAAGACTGCAGGAGGGGAGACTTGGAAGCAGCTGATATAGACAAGAGCTTCTCAGGTATTAACTTGTAAAAATAACTTGGGTTTCTTGTTTAAAAAGTGTTCTTTAGCATGTGTGAGCTGGGGCTTGAAATCTGCTTTTTAGGATTGTTGGTGTTAATGTTGCAGGACCAAGGGCCACACTTTAAGAAGTAGAAGTATAGACTTCTATAGATACTTTTATATATACTTTTTATAGATACTTTCTGTGAAAAGGAGGAGTCATTAATGCATGATACATTATCAAGTATATTATAGCATGAATAATCTTAGGTGATGTGTCTGAAAGGAGAAAATTTTGGCCAGTAGACAGCTTGATGGGTAAAGGCTCTGTTGGCAAGCCTGATGCCCTGAGTTGGATTCTTGGAACCCACGTGGTAGCAGGAGAGAACTGATACCTGAAAGTTGTTCTCAGACCTTCACATGCACACTGTGTCATAGGCACACCCGTACACACAAAGTAAAATAAGTGTAAGTGAAATTAATAACATTTGTTTTGGGGAATGTCTTTCTATTTGTTTGTTGCCTAAGTAATTTATTTTTTCTGGTAACACATGAGCCCAATTAATTGTGTTGCATATGTTGTATTTGCCTTTTTCTGTGCAGAGGTTACATGGTAATGGGTGACTCTTTCAACACTTCCTTATTCAAGCAAACTTTTCAAAGAGTCTTCACCAAAGATATACACGGACAGTTTAAAATGGGCTTTGGTGGCACATTAGAAATAAAGGTAAGAACCCAAACTTGACATGTGTAATATGTTTATCAAATAAGAACCTTGGAGGCTTAATGGTAACTTTAAAATAGTCAAATTCAGATGTACTTTAAAAATAATGGTTACTTTGGAACCTTGAGTTAGAGATTTTGTTTCTCAGAAAGAGGAGTTGTCATTAAATGCACATGAGACTGCAATCATTCTGAATAGTGGTCAGAAAAGTAGAGTCATATAAGTAAAGTTTCTTAAATTAGATCTCCAAATTTTTTTTTATTTTTAGAGAGATAAGGTCTCATCCAGTTTATCTTCTGGCTCCTGATCCTCCTGCCTCAGCTTTCCAGGTGCTGAGATGCAGATGTGTTCTTCTATGCCTGGATACACACACACACACACACACACACACACACACACATATACATTTATGTATGATGTACATATGTATGTATTTATATACATACATTTATGTATATATATATACATATACACACACATGTATATACACACATACACACATATGAGTGTATATATATATGGGGTTTCTCTGTGTAGCCCTGACTGTCCTGGAACTCACTCTGTAGACCAGACTGGCCTCAAATGCAGAGATTCACCTGCCTCTGTTTTCCTGAGTGCTGGGATTAAAAGCATACACCACCATGCCCAGCATATGTTAGTTTCTATAATGTTTAGTTTCTATAACTTGAGAGGAAATTGTTCTGTAGTTTCGTGGTTAGTATTGGGTTGTACAATTCCATCATGAATTTCAAATTTTGACTTAAAACACTAGATGGCTTGGTGTTGATTGTATGTATATTACAAAAACACTGATTTTGCAAGGCAATGTAATAACTTAAATTTGATAGCAGAGAAACTGGAAAGAGATCAGTCTTGGGGCTGTAGAGGTGGATCAGTGGTTAAGAGAACTGACTGCTCTTCTAGAGGACTCAGACCTTTATCCACTCAGCCTTCTTACCAGCCCTGACCTTACCTTAGAGGGAACCAAATGTACCATGTTCTTATTTGCAGACCTCAAGGGAAATAAAGATTTCAGGAGCTATTGGACCTTGTGTGTCTCTTAACTCTAAAGGACCTTGTGTTTCTGAAAACGTAAGTAATGTTTGTTATAAAAAAATAAAAAAATAAAAAAATAAAATTAATTTCTAGGCCAACACAAAAACAGACCTATCAAGGAAGCCTCCAACTTTTCCTTCTGAATTGTTTTATGTGGTTGAGTTTCCATTGATATTTCCATGTGTGGTTATTCTTGTCACATACACTGCTGTCAGTACTCTATTTTATATGGCTAAGCTATTCCTTATCTTAGTGTGCTTTTAAGTAAATTTTAAATTTTAAGTAAATTCTCATTTGGAAATTTTTAGGTTCTGAAAGTAAAAATAATTCCAAGTGGTTTTTGTCACCAGAATTAGCAATAGAACAACTAAATCAGAGAGATTTAAGTTTCAACTCCTTTCTTCTTATTGCCTGTCTGAGAGAATATAATGCATTCCAAAGTTATAGTCATGTAGCTGTAGATAAGATGGTAAGACAACACAAAGTAGATAATCTGCTTTCAAAAATGACAAAGCGACAAAATCATTTTATATGCAGTTTGTTTGGTTAAGATCTGTGTATAAATTTTCTTGGCATTTAGAATGCTTTTAGTTTTGACTATTCACACATATATATATAATATAGGGTCCCTTTACAGAGATAGGAGCGTTGGGTGGAAAGGTAAATGTTACTGGCTAATCCTTCATTAAATAATGCAAGCTTCAAAAGACCTTGTATCCTTCTAATGTACTTAGCAAACCTTTTAATAATCTTAATATTTTGTCATGTAAAAATAGCTTAATTTTATCTAATTTTGTGTTTGTGATATAGTGTTAATTTTTTAGGCTTTTAACAGTTTTTGAATAAATCTGAAACTGTTTTCTTACTGGAGGCTTATCTCTGCTTTTCTTCTTATATATTAATAAATAATGGTCATTAGCTTCAAGTATGCTGTCTTTTCTTCTTACAGGAGATTGGAACAGGCGGCACTTGTCAGTGGAAGATATGTGGACTCAGCCCTACTACAACCTTAGCCATATATTTTGAAGTTGTTAATCAGGTATGTCTGCCTGCATTTAAAATTTTTTTTTTTTTTTGGTATTTGGAGACAGGGTATGAATCTCTGGCTGTCTGGAACTCACCCTGTAGAACAGGCTGGCCTCGAACTCACAGAGATCTGCCTGTCTTTGCCTCCCAAGGGCTGGGATTAAAGGCATGCGCCACCCTGTGTGGTTGACTGCCTGCATTTTAGTACTGGAATGTAAACAAATACTTAACTTAGACATTGACTCTTTCATATGAGTTTGAAATTCATATGTCATTGGTGTTTTGATAAGCTGACAATGAATCTGTTGATTGCATTGGGTAGTGGGGACATTTTAACAGTACTGATTTTTCCTGTCCATGAACCTTTGTTCGTCCATTTATTTACGTCTTTGTTTAATTTCTTTCATCTTTGGTTTTATTTATAGATATTTTAACTTCGTTGCTGTTTTAAGTGGGATTCTCTCTCTGTCTCTCTCTGTCTTTGTCTCTCTCTGTCTCTGTGCCCCTCCCTCTCTCTCTCTAGTGCTGGGGACTAAACCCACACCTTTACTCTTGCTAGGCAGATGTTCCACCATTAGTTTCCATTTCGGAGAATTTGGTATAGGTGTATAGGGTACCAAATTTTTTTTTTTTTTTTTAGACAGAGTCATATGTAGCCATGCCACCTTGGATTCCCGGTGTAGGTAATGACAGCCTAGAACCTTTCAAGTGCTGGGATTACAGACGTGTGCCACCATGCCTGATTATTAAAAAATAATTATTTTTAAAGTATTTATGTGTATGTGGGTTATGTGCCTATGTGTGCAAGAGCCTACAAGCCAGAGGCATCAGATTCCCTGGAGCTAGAGTTATAAGTGGTTGTAAGCATCCAGTGTGGGTTCTGGGAATTGGACTTGAGTCCTCTGCAAGAGCAATATTTGCTCTTAATCACTGTCTTCTCTTTAGCTCCTCCCTTCCCCGACTTTAAAAGAAATTATTTTTTCTCATCATTTGTAATACTTTTTGGTTGAGTGTGTAGAGATTTCTACATGAGAGACAGAATATGTTATTTGCAGTGACAGTTTGACTTCCTCTGTTCTAATTTTGATGTTATGGGTTATTTATTTATTTTTTTTTCTTTCTTTCTTTCTCTTGCCTGATTTTGTGGTTAGGACTTTTGGTGTTTAGTGACAGTGGTGAGAATGGGAATCTTTATTTTGTTTCAAATGTTAGAATCAAACTTTCAGTTCTTCCCACTTAGTGTGATGTTAGCGATGGCCTTTTAGTGCATGGTCTTTGTTATGTTAAGGTAGCATCCTTCTATACCTAATGTGTTTAGCATTCTTAACATTAAGGAATGCTGAATTTTATCAAATGCCTTTTCTGCATCTATTGAGGTGATATCATATGCCTTTTGTTTCTCATTTTATTGAAATGGTGCTATCATACCATTTATTTATTTGTATATGTTAGACCAGTTCATAGGAAGAACCCCATTCTGAGAAGATTAGTATTAATTCTTCGTTGCTGCTCTAGTTGGTGGCATGAACTTGGGAGAGTGAGGCTTAAAAAAATGAGGCAGACTAAAGTCTCATGCAATAGCCAACTTTATTCAGAGCATCAGACAATTTATACTCTGAGAGTTAAAGAGTCATCTAGCTGGGTGGTGTTGGTGTGTGCATTTAATCCTAGCACTTGGAAGGCAGAGGCAGAGGCAGGTGGATGTCTGTGAGTTTGAGGCCAGCCTGGTCTACAGAGTGAGTTACAGGACAGCCAGAGTTAATAACAGACAAACCTTGTCTCGAAACCACCCCACCCAGAAAAAAAAAAAAAAGTCATTTGATTCAAGTGTACAATCACAAGGGCAAGCTGCATGTGGTGAAACATGTTTTTCCATAGAGCCAAATAAACAAAAACTAGCCAGCTGTAATGAATAATCTAAAGTGAACCCACTCATATGCTACACCTGGGAGGGTCACAAAGCACATTCCAGGAACAACCCAGGCTATAGAGGAACAGAGATTACTAGACTCTTATTTTGTTTACTTGGAGTTTTCTCACAAAGTCTAAGAAATCTCACACAGCTTGGATCATGGACTATGTCTTAACAGTTCTTTAAATATTTACTGGGCTCTGTAGTGAAGGTATCTGACACTGGGTTTTTCTTTGTTTTCATATTTTTATATTTATTTTATGTTTGTGAATGTTTTGCTTGCATGTATATATATGCACCACATGTGTGCCTAGTGCCTGCAGAGGACAGAAGAGAGCATTAGATGAATGGGAACTTGAGTTATGGATGGTTGTGAGCCACCGTATGGGTGCTGTAAATTGAACCTGGAACTTCTGGAAAAGTAGCCAGTGCTCTTAACTGTTGAGCCATCTGTCCAGCCCTGGGCTTTTCCTTGTCCTACAATGATTTTCTTAGTGCTAAAGAATATGTAGTCTTTGATACTGTGACATCACCATATTAGATTTTGCTTAGTTTTTACTTCTTTATTTTTATACAGCATAATGCTCCAATTCCTCAAGGAGGACGAGGTGCTGTCCAATTTGTGACCCAGTATCAGCATTCAAGTGGGCAGAGACGCATCCGAGTGACCACAATTGCTAGGAAGTAAGTTTTTTTGTTAGAGGTTTAATTTATATATCAGAACTATTGTAGGTCTTACTCTCAAGCTGGGTTTCTGTTTTAATCACACTTGTGATTAAAAGTATTTTATTTCTTTCAAACCTATCTTATTTTGTAGAATAGTCAGTGGTAACATGTAATAGCAATTTAAAGTACTCCTAAGGGTTGGGAAGATAGCCCAGTTGGTAAAATGTTTGACTTGCAAGCACCAGGACCTGAGATTGATCCCCTGAATCCATGGGAAAAAAATTTTAAAAAGCTGGATGTGGTGGAACCTATGTGTAATTCCAGCTCTGGGAGATGGAGACAGGTGAATTCCTGGGACTCACTCTCTAGCTAGCCTAGGCTATTTGGTGAGCTCTAGGCCAGTGAGAAATCTTGTCTCAAAAAACAGGATACCTGACTTTTGAGGAAGGATGCTTGAGATTGTTCCCTGCTTCCAAATTCATATGCACAAATGTGCAACTACACATGAACATAAACACACACATGCACAAAAATACTCCTGAGTCACACACTTAAAAATATGCTTATTATGACCAGGTATGGTGGCACACACTTCTAATCCCAGCACTTGGAGATAGAGTTAGGAGGATCATGTGATCTAGGTGATTCTCAGGGAGTTTGAGGCCAGCCTGGCATACATGAAACTGCCTCAAAAAACAAAAGGCTGGAGGAATGACTCAGTAGCTAAGAGCACTCGCTCCTGTTGCAAAGGACCGAGATTTGGTTTCCAGCACCCATGTTGGGTAGCTAACAACTGCCTATAACTCTGGCTTCAAGGGGTCTAATACTCTTCTGATCTCTGCAGGCACCCACCCACACATACACATATACATAAACACACATTTACATTTACATATACATACTCCTAAATAAAAATTAATAGCAAAAGCAATAAATAAATAAATAAATAAATAAATAAATGAATTTTATTTACCTTATCCACATAGGAGGAAATCAAATAAACATTGTATTTAGTAGTCACTAATATACACATATATATGTACATGTATACTTATATACATGCATACACATAGATGAAATATATCATACATACAGTACTATGATTAATGACATTTCTTTTCAGTGGTGGTTAGGTCCATAACTATAATTTTTCCACATGTTATTAATACTTTAATTCATTTATCATATCATCAGGCAGTTTCTGCTTTGTGGACTAGGTGCTGTAGGAGCGTAGTCCTTGATGATGTGTTGTAGATGGTGTGGTGTAACTACTCTTCAAACTGTCTGTGTTGAGTCAGTTGTGGTTTTTCTTCCAATCTTTTTGAATGAATGCTTTTACTAAGCATAATAAAAGTGAGTTACTATGAAAACCAATTTTAAAAAGCCAGTCAAAGCACAAGTTCTTATTCTTTATTACTTGATTCTTTAGGCATAAAATTATCCAATACACACATGAATATACATGAGATTACTTGTTAACATCATTCCATTTTTGAACTATTTTATTTTTAGGAGAAATGTTACCTATGTGGTTAGCTTAAAATAGCTAAATCTCATGGTTCTCTAAGTTGCAAAAGTTCCAAGTATCCAGGTTGAATGATTCACAATCACTTCTTACTCCAACTTCAAGGGACCCGATACCCTGTTCTGGCCACTGTAGATATCTGCACTCATGAGCACATACATTTAATCAGGTATATACACCTATACATCAATAAAGACAAAATTTAAAATAAAAGGCAGAAAAAAATTAAATATGTCACTATAAAATTACATGTAAAGTAATATGTAATGTATAGACTAGGGGAAAGGTCAGTGGGTACAATCCTTGCCTGTAAGCATGAGACATATGTGAGTTTGATCACCAGAACCCATGTAAAAATGGTAGACATGGTCCTGTGCTTATAATCCCAGTATGGGGGAGGCAGAGATGGGAGTATCCCTATGGCTTGCTAACTAGACAGTCTAGCCTAATTGGTGAGCTCCAGGTCCAAGAGATACTGTCTCAAAGGAGGTGGACAGTGTTCTTGAGGATGGCATCTGGGGTTGTCCTCTGGCCTCCACAGGCAACTGGACATAGTGCTTGTACTCCCACACATGATATTGCGCATGCATGATAACTCACACACAAATACACAAAAGATTGCCAATTTTGCTTAGACTGAGAAACTTTGCAACTAGGATCAGCAGAAGTATTTTTTAAAAAAGCAAAAAATAATATCTGAAGTATTATTGCAAATAAAAACTAATACTGGTTCTCTCCAGAGAAAATTTACATTTATCAAACCTTACTTACTTGGGAAGCAGAGGCAGACAGATCTATTTCTGTGAGTTTGAGGCCAGCTAGGACTACATAGTGAGCTCCAGCCCAGCCAGGTCTACACAATAATATATTATTCATAATATCAACCTCTCAGACTAAAATTCTCACTTTAACTTTTTAAAAATATTTTTTGCCTATGTGTATAGATACATTTGTGTGTGTGTGTGCGTATGGGTGTACTCATCCATGTGTTATCATGTGGAATCCAGAGGTCATCATCAAGTGTCATTTTCTATTACTCTCCTTCTTAGTTCTTGAGACAAAGAATCTCTTATTGAACCTGGAACTTGCTCTTTGCTCTAGACTGGTGGCCAGCAGGCCCCTGGGATCTGCCTGTCTGTGCTTTCCTAGCATTAGGCCACAGGCATGCCATTGCATCCAGCTTTTTACGTGGATGCTGGGGATTGGAACTTCAGACTTTCATGATTATTCAGCAAACACTTTGCCCACTGAACCATCTCCCAGCCCACCCTGTCACTTAATTAGTGTATATTATTTGTACAGAGTATTGGGTTTCATTATGACCAAAAATGTACTTTGGTCATGCCCTTCTTTCTGTTTCCCTTTCTTGTCATCCCCTGACATCTGTGAAAGTCCTAATTTTACTGTCATGTGTCATTCCCCACCCCTCTAAATTCCGTGTATAAAAGGAAATATGATGCTTGTTTTCATGAGACTGACTTATTTCGAGTAACACGATGGCTCTCTAGTTTTATGCATTTTCCTGAAGTGTCTTCATTCTCTTTACAGTGGAATAAATCAGCGTAATATATCTAAGACCACATTTTCTACCATTTGCTTCTGTTTTCCTTTTCCCTTTTCCTATGTAGATCAGGCTATTCTGGAATTTGTAGTGATTGTCCTGCTTCAACTTTTTTTTCCCCCCTCTATTGACCCCTGACTGTCCTGGAATTCCTAATGCTGAGACCCTTTAATATAGTTCCTCATGTTGTGGTGACCCCAACCATAAAATTATTTTCATTGCTACTTCATAGCTGTAATTTTGCTGCTGTTATGAATCGTAATGTAATTGTCTGATAGGCAGATGGTCTTACGTGACCCCTGTGAAAGGGTTGTTCAACCTCCAAAGGGCTCATGATCCACAGGTTGAGAACCACTGCACTGTGTAGATAAATTTTAGGATTAAAGGCTTGCACCACTAAGCCTGGCCGGCCGGTCTCTTTTGTGTCCTGGGATTATAAGCCTTCACCACTATGCTTACCATGAAATTTCTTTGTCTGTCTATTCATTAATGAGTGCCTAGGTTGATTATATAACTTGAGTGTTGAGAATACATAGTAGATACAGATGTATATGTGTCTTTCCTAGGAAGCAGACTTTGATTCTTTGAATAGCTGGATCTTTGAATAGTGGAATAGCTAGATCATATAGAAGGTTTTTTTTTAGTATTTTTATTTTTGAGTTATGTATATGCTTGTGTCTGTGTATGGATATGTGCATGTGAGGTACCTGTGGAGGTAAGAATAGGGCTTCATAGAATTATAGGCAACTGTGAGCCCCTTGATGTAGGTACTGGGAACTGAGCTCAGGTTCTCTGGAAGAGAACTGAGCTATCTCTCCCGCCCCAGAAGTTCTAGTTCTAGTTTTTTGAGGAGCTTTTCTACTACTTTCCATGATCTTACTTAACCTCTTTTGTTTCTTAGAGACAGGATCTTATGTATTCCAGGCTGGCCTCTAATTTGTTTTGTACCTGAGGCTGGTTTTGAATTCCTGATTTTTCTCTCTTCAACTCCCAAGTATTGGATTATAGGTTTGTGCTCCCATGCTGAACTCTCATTTAACTTTTGATCTGTCTTGGTTAGTGTATTAAAAGTGAAAGAAAAGAGTACAAACAGTTTTAATTATGTGATTTTTTTATCACTGATGATTTAGCTAAAGACTAGTGAGAATAAAATTCTGATGTTTTGTTTCCCAGTGTAACAACCTTTATTTTTGTATTTTCATTTTTCTAAAATTGAATACGTTAAATTTCAGCACAGAATTATGTATTAAGACACAGAAATTAGTATATCTACATGTATATATGTGATAGAAATTAGCATATCTAAGTCCATAAACATGTATATGGTTTTATGTATGTATGTATGTATGTATGTATCTATATCTAGCGTGTGTGTGCATGTGTTTGGACTTTATTTATGAGAAAGGGGTTCTTAGGAATGATGTCACCATCAGGATTTCTATATCCTACACACATTCACACATGCTATATTATTAAAAGAGATCTTGATTTGTGTATGCATTTGTGCACACATGCAGTCATAGTATGCAGATGGAAATAAGAAGGCAACCCTTAGGAGTCAGTTTTCTCCTCTCACAGGCTGTAGGTCTTTGTACTAGTATGTCTACCTGCTGAGCTATTCTGCTCGCCCATATACTATTATCTTTACAAAAATCTTGGCGTCTTAAAAAATATATTTGGAGATGTTCCTTTAGAGTCATTTTAGAACATATTTTAAGGTTTGTTTTGTTTTTAGGAAAATCAGTGTGATGAACTGCTATTTGTGATGTTTTAATAATGCTAATTAATCTGTGTACTATTAGAATTTTGAAATACTGAAGTGCATTCTATATTCTCTAAGTGTAACTCTGTATGGCTGCCAACTGTGGTATTATGATATAGTTTGGTTATATTTCTGTGCTTTTTTTATTTCTTTAGCTGGGCAGATGCTCAAACTCAGATCCAAAACATTGCTGCATCTTTTGACCAGGAAGCAGCTGCTATTCTTATGGCCCGGCTGGCAATATACAGAGCAGAAACAGAGGAAGGGCCAGATGTGCTTAGATGGCTGGACAGACAACTCATCCGGCTGGTAAGAAGCGGACAGTGTGCTTTTCTCAGCTTGTCAGCTTTCATTTGTAGTAAATATCCTTTAAAGCACTTACAGAGGATGGGGATAACTGTATGAAGAGCTCATTTGAAGTACTGAACTAATAATAAGTAGCAGGGTTCCACTCATTCCCAATAAATTAGAATGCCCCTTTCCTTAAAAATGAATGGCAAATATGCAGCCTCTTATTTCGGCTGGCGTGAAGTTGGTTTGAAAATTAATTCTGTATTATAAATTCTATGACTTTTGTTTTTGTTTTGAGATAGGAGCTCTGTATGTTGCCTTAGCTGGTCTGGAACTTGCTATTACTGTGTGTGTGTGCGTGTGCGCGCGTGCACACGTGTGATGTGCGTCTCGCATGTGTGCTTTTGCATATGCATAGTCTTTACTCTGGCTTTTATTTTGTTTTAAATTCAGTGGGATATGACTATGCAGTTTTGGCTAGCCTTAAACTTCCTCTCATGTCCTGGGATTATAGGCCTAAGCAGTTCTTAACATTTAATTTTTACTTTGTAAACTCTGTCCTATACTTCTTCATTCACTCTTCAACTTAAATACCTTATTGAGAATTCTTTGTTAAGCTAACAAATGTAGGAGAGGTGCCCTTTAACCTATCCTTCAAGTGTCACGAGTGAACTTGTTTTTAAAGTTAGCTACTTTTGTAATATTATCTAGATTTCTCGATCTCAAGGTCTCCCTCTTTCCCCCCAACACCTTTTTGTGAACAAACCAGTATTGTGATATTAAATGTTCCTTTGAAAATGAGCTTTAACCTCACAGAGTCCACCAGTGATGGGGCACTGCTGATTTAAATGCTGGCACAGGTAGTCCAAGCTGGGTTTTTCGATTCTAGATGGGGATAAATTATTAAGTATCTCACCTGTGCTTCTTTAAAACAGCAGAAGAATCTCTTAGTAGCAGAAAGATTTTCTTGATTCATTATCAGTAGAAGATTGATATAATATTCCCGAACCTTTGACCTGGATAAAGAAGCAATTTCAGTTTATTGCCCAGATCATGTGATGTGTTGTCAGTGCTTTTTGACTTAGTGTACTGTTTTAAATGGAACTTATTTTTTAAAAACCTTTTTGCATTGGTGATCATGCTTAAAGCCTTTTCCAGCATGCTAGCTCCTTAGCTCTAGCACTGTGCTCTAAAATAGGAGTGTTTCTGATTCCTAGGTTACATTTTGCTCTAGTATTTTACTGATTGTAATTTTTCATGTTGGTGTTTCTAGAATCTCACCAACCATGTGAGATTTCTTTTTGTGGATAATAAGTTATGCTCTAAAATAGCTTGCTTCCTGAGCCTGTTCACAAAAAATGACTATGTCTTAATAAATGCTCTATTGTTTTGAGATTCTAAAAGCTGAAGTATCCAGTGTGTATCCACTTGGGCAGTGGCTGTGATTTGTAGTAAAAAAGGGTGCATCACATAGGGTCCTAAGTGTGTGTAAAGCTATCTGGCTGTCTTTTTTGTGACCCATCGCCATCTTGGAGCTATGTGGGGGATGTCCTAACAGTATACTTTGAATTATCAACTTCCATAAAATCCAATACCTTTTATTGAAAAAAAAAAAAGACTTTTATTTATCCTTTGTCTTTGGCTGCACAAAAGACTCAGGACTATAATTTTTTAGAGTTCTTAGTGGGTTAAGGTGTCTCTTCTATCTCACACCTCAACTTCACAAACTGTTGTAGTTGTCTGATACTTAAAACAGAAACACTAATAAAGGGCCTAGTGAATAACCGAATGAGACAGTTCTAGGAACCAAAATACAGCTTCCTCACTGTGTATAGCCAGCTGTTAGCTACACACTGAACATTTTGCAACATGTACACAGCAGCAGGGTACTAGCCAGAGGCCAGGCTATTGATGGAGTAATGAAAAGTTTACTCTGATCTTGTGTCACATCAAGAGAAGACTAGTGGAGGTAATTCAGGAGAAAGGCTGATACAATCAAACCACTGTTCTGCTGTTTGTGAAACATCTTTTGCCCATTTTTTGTGTCTTAGTTGTATGGTGTCCAAAACTGAGAATGGCATTATCCAAATATTAGTCACATTTCCTTCATCACAACACAGAAATGGTTTATTTTGGCTCATATTTTAGACATCTTTTTTTATGATCCCTGGCCCTGTTGCTGTAGGCCTGTGGTAATGATGTGCAGTAAGAAAGAGAGACTGTGACTCTTCAGTTCCCTTCAAGGCATGCCTGCAGGGACCAAAATACTTCCCATGAGGCCCTCTTCTCCCACTGGTGCTGTGAGCTGGTGACCAAGCCTCCAACTCTTGAACTTGTGGGACAGAAACAAGAAGCTTAACAAAGTGAGGCCAGTGGCTAAGGTTCACTGACTGCTGTAGTAAGAGCTTGCCTGAGGAGCTGGATGCCTCTTGCCATGCTCTCATTCACGGCTTGCTTCTCTGTTGCTGTGTGTGTCACTTTATCCCGTTTTAATTTCTGCTTCTGTGAATTGTTTTCTTTACTAGACTTTTTCCTTCTTCGTTTTGGAGGGGGGCTTTCAATATAGTAAATTTTATAGCATCAGCTTATTTTTTTAGCTGCTGTGATACATCTTTCTGTCTTTGGCCAGTGTTGAAAAAAATACTTCAGTAGTCTTAGGAAGCATTTGTTGGCCCCTCTCCCCATTGGCATCTATGTATTCTTTATTTACTACAAAAGATACTTGATTGAAAAACAAATCTAAATATTTTAGGGTGAGTTTTTGTTGCATTTCTGAAATTCAGTTGATTTTTTTCAGTCTCTTGCTAGGTCAATATGTAATATTCCAACTTGACCCTATGTTGAATATCTGTCTCCTAAAAAGTAGCAACTTTTTATAAATAGAATATTTATGGACAGAAATCTTAGTTATTATACCAGGAACAAACTGCTAATGTTTTATTTTATGTAGTGTCAGAAATTTGGAGAGTATCACAAAGATGATCCAAGTTCCTTCCGATTTTCAGAAACGTTTTCCCTTTATCCACAGGTAAGTAGGTCGAAGAACATGTTCTTTTCTCTTGTTACTAATAGCATTGAGTTGTTTGTCTTTTAATAATCATCTATGAACATATTTTATTGGATTATTCTTTTAGTTAGGTAAATTTTGGGATAACTTAGAATCTAATTTTATGTGGTCAATGAAAAGAATGTAATATCCCTGTGTTGGCCTTATAAACAGTCATTTATTTGTGGTGCCTGAAGATTTAACTGAAGCTTACTCTGTGTGTAAGCAAGGGTAAAGCCCATTAGTTTGCCATCTGAAATAAGAGATTCTAATTACAGCTATATCAAAAGGACTTATGTGAAGTAATTTTACCAGTGAGATAACCTGGTGTCATTAGTATCACCCAAGAACAATTTTATACTGCGATACCAGGTAAGAGATGTGAGCTTAACTTGTCTTATAGTACCTTTACCATGTCTCTCTCTCTCTCTCTTCTCTTTCTTTCCTGTTTTTGACATAGGGTCTTGTTAAGTAGCCAGAGTTAGTTTTGAAATTGTCATGTTCTTTAGTCTTCCAATTGCTGGGATTATATACTTGTACCTTCAGTGCTTCCGTTTTACCTATAAAACTTTGTTCTGAAACTTCAACTTTTAATGTTTTCTTTTTTTCTTTTTGGTTTTTAAGACAGGGTTTCTCTATGTAGCCTGGCTGTTCCGCAACTCACTTAGTAGTCCAACCTGGCTCCAAACTCAAAGATCCACTTGCCTTTGCCTCCCAATTGCTGGGATTAAAGGTGGTTACCACCACTGCCTGGCCCTTTTCTTTCTTCTGAGGCAGGGTCTCCAGCCTAGTCATGCTTTGACCTGTTGTAAGCTTGTTATTTGGGTGTAGGAGCAGAGCTCCAACCCTCATGCTTGCCTGCCAGGCTCTATTAACTGTGAAGCCATCTCACTAGCCCAGACTTTTTTTTTTAATTAAAAAAAATTTATGTTCATTGGTGTTTTGCCTGCATGTATGTTTGTGTGAGAGTGTCAGAAGCCCTGGAATTGGAGCTACAGACAGGTGTGAGATGCCATGTGGGTGCTGGAAATTGAACCCAGGTCATCTGGAAGAGCAGCTAGTGCTCTTAGGCGCTAAGCCATCTCTCCAGCCCCCAGATGTAATTTTTAGTATCAGGACAAATCTTCTTGGGATATACTTTAGAATACTCTTTTAAAAATACTTGTTTTCTATTTTATATATCTGTGTATGTGCCTGTATGAGTTTATGAGCACCATGTATGTGCAAGTGCCTGAAGAGGCCAGGGCTTCTGATACTCCAAAAAAGTTTCAGGGAATTGTGAATCACCCAATGTAGGTTCTGGCATCTGAAGCCCCTCTTCCCCCGGGTCCATAAGTAAGTGCACTTAACTGCTGAACCATCTCTCCATTCTTTCTTCAGTATATTCTTAATAGAACTTGTTTTGTGTGTTGCTAATGTGACACAATAATGTTAGTAAATGTCTTATTGTTGGAGAAGTACTATTGCTATATTAAAATCAGTAAAAGCTATCTCACCTGTTTTATCTTGTAGTTTATGTTTCATTTAAGAAGATCTCCTTTCTTGCAAGTTTTTAACAATAGTCCTGATGAGAGTTCTTATTATCGCCACCACTTCATGCGTCAAGATCTGACACAGTCTCTAATCATGATTCAGCCCATTCTGTATGCCTATTCCTTTAGTGGCCCACCAGAGGTAAGACGAAAGGGAAAAAAGAGTCGACTGGTTTTGTTACTGTGGTGTGTGGCATTAAGAAAGTGAAAACAACTGTTTTGAAATGAAGTTAGAATTTGTTAAATTATTATCTCAAGATATTTATTTAAAAATGTTTATGGGTGTTCCTTATTTAGTAGGTGGTGTGGTAGGTTATATCATTAAATAATATGAAATCATTTAAATATTACAAAAATATTATAGAAGAGACTCTTGGGTGATTGTGTTTAATGTTGATTGATTAAGGCTACCTAGAGTTTATGATTGGTCTTTGCCTTTAGCAAAGGTCGGAAATGGTCATGATTCTGGGGGAGATGGCTAATTTCATAGATTAATGTCTGACAGGACAGTCTGTCAAATCAAGCCTCTTGTTTTTATGTATCTCATTTTTCTTTGGTCCTTTGAGAACATAAGATACAATTGATTATAAAGATGCCTATTTGGAAGCATGCTAAATCACTCTCTGAGTTATTTTGGAAAACTGTCCCACACACTTTTATTCGTTATCAAGTAAATAACTTTTCCTTATGATAATTTTAAAGTTGTCATTTTACCATTTAAAACTACATAATAGCTGTATTTGGAAATGGTACTTTAGGAAAGGACAGTATAACTGGGTATTTATGATACCTATTGATTAGTTATACCTCAAGTCTTATAAAATACTGGATAAAATAAAGCTGCCTTTTGTTGCTTTTTTCTTTTTTGGCTTTTTGAGACAAGGTTTCCCTCTGTAGCCCTGGCTGTCCTGGAACTTACTAGGTAGATCAGGCTGGCCTGGAACTCACAGAGCTCTTTCCATTTCTGCCTCCTGAGTGCTGGGTGCTGGGATTAAAAATATGTGCCACAGTGCACTAGTTTTTTTCCGAAAGGTAAGACTTGTAGTTCTTGGATCTGAAAAGTAAATTTCATAATAACTTTGTTATTTCAGAGTAAAATATATGAGTTGTAGACACCTGGGAATTATAGGGTAATTTATAGAATAACTTTCCTTTATCTTGAGCACCTGTTCTGATCCAGTCCCAGCCATTCCATAACTGCATTTGCCTAATGCTTTGCTTTTAGAGTTAGCGCTCTCTCTTTCTCTCTCTTTTTTTTCTTTCCCCTACCTGGGCCATTCTCATTAACCTAGTGACTTTAATAGCACTCATCTTTAAAAGCAAATAATCAAAAACTCGCTTTGTCTCCTATATTTTCTCTATTATCACTTAATTTCTGTGTTCTCTGACACACTTAAACTCAAAGTTATTTGTAGGTCATACTTAAAAAATACTTTTTTAAATATGATTTTTGTGTGTGTGTCTGCATTTATTTCTGTGCATCATGTATGTGCTTGGTGTCTGAGGAGGCTAGAACAGGGTGTCAGATCCCCTGGAACTAGAGTTATAGACAACTATGAGGCACCATGTGGGTGCTGTGGAGGGCAGGAGAGACTATATGTCCCCTGCAGCCAGAGTTACCTGGAGTTGTGAGCTGCCTGATGTGAGTTCTGGGAACTGAACCCAGGGCCTCTGGAAGAGCAACAAGTACTGATAATCACCACATTATCTCTCCAGCCCTGTTGTCTGTACTTTCTGACCTCACATTCTCTTCTCAATTTATATGAAACATTTTTTCCCTGACATATTACATCTTTTATTAACATCATCCATGTTGCATTGCATACTTCAACAAGCTCTCAACAGCATTCCACTGGAGAGGGGTCTTTACTTCAAAAACTTTTGCTCTGTGCTTCTGGTATCTACTGTTCCTTCCCAGTTTTCTTTCTGTCCACAAAGAGCTTTTTAGTCTTCATTTTGCTGGTTTTCCCCTTTCAGACTTCTAAGTCCTAGAAAAATGATTAAGAGGTAAATCTTTTTTTATTATTGTTTTGAGACAGGATCTTATTCTATAGTTCGGGCTAGCCTTGAACTCAGTGATTCTCCTGCCTCAGCATCCTAAGTGCTGAGATTACAGACATAAACCTCTCCACTTGGCAAGGGCTCAGTCTTTGCATTTTCCTTATCTTCAGTTTCTCTAAATTATACAATCTATCCCATAGCTTTGGTTGCCATCTTTGTGCATGTGTTATTCAAAACTTATAATCAATTCAGGATGCTGTATTTCATCTTCAAAGCTATTTTATCATATACCCTAAATCTTTTATATCCCAGGCCTTTCATCTTTCCCTCAGAGTTACTGTCATTAACCTTAGGGACAACTTTGATTTCTCCTTAACTCTTTAAAAGAATATTTTTTTTTGACACAGAATCTCTGAATATAGCCTTGGCTGGTCTGGAACTCACTCTGTAGACCAGGCTGGCTTGGAATTCACAGAGATTCACCTGCCTCTACCTCCCAAGTGCTGGGATTAAAGTTGTGTACCATCATGCCTGGCACATTGACTTTTAAAATTGATACTTCAGTGTTAGAGAGATTCCTTAGAAAATTAAAATACATTGAGAATTCACAATGTCAGGGAATGTTTGATAAATTTAAAATTTAAGAAACAAGATGAAGGGGAGTAGGAATTAACTAAAGCATGCTTTGATGGATAATGTTATATGTAATACCTTGTATGCAAATTTAAGACAAAAATTAGAAAATTTAGATGCCAACCTTATCTTTTTCATTGTCCATTTTAGCCAGTTCTTCTGGATAGCAGCAGCATTCTTGCAGATCGCATTCTTCTCATGGACACCTTTTTCCAGATTTTGATTTATCATGGTGAGGTAAGAAGATAGCATTTAAAGCTATGTATGTAAAAATCTTGCACTCAGAGTAAGGAGTTTTCCCTGTCTAATATGTAGCTCATATTTAGTCTATGATAAGCTTTAATTTATATTTTTATAAAATGAAGGTTGTCTAAGCAAAAATTAAAAACTCAGTGTACTCCAAAATCCAAACATTTTGAGTACTTAAATGTTATAAATGGAAAATTGTATTTTTTCATGTTCAGAGGTATTGTTTATTTTTAAAAAAATAAAATTAGTTTTGTTTATTTTATGTATAGAGAAGAGTGCATGCACACATGCAGAGGTCAAAGGATAACTTGTGGAAATCAGTCTTTTCCTTCCAGTGTGTGTCACTGGGATCAAACTAAGTCATCAGGCTTGCAGGCAATTGCCTTCACCCACTGAGCCATCTTGCTGGCCCCAATGCTCCAAATTATTTAAAATGTATAAAATTACCTTCAGGCATAAGAGCTATTTAAAATGTGAATTTTTTTGTTTAGACTTGGTTCCCATCCCCCATTTGTCTTAATACAAATTTATGCATACATATTACATATACATATAAACACATGAAAGTACCTGAAATGCATGGCATTTCTACTCTCAAGGAGTTAGATACAAAATACTCAACCTGTGTATATACAGTGCTGTTGTAGAAGTTTATTTTTAGTTATGTATAAAATGTTTTATGCTCTGTTGGGTGAGGGACTACCTAGGTCTAGGCATTTTGAATTGTTTGCAGGTGTTGGGTTTCTGTGTGTGAGCGGGTGTTTGATTGCTTGTGATCTGCACCTGAGGAATTCTGAATCAATAAAAACACCTGAGCTCAGATGCTCAGGGTATCACTGTGAGTATGGCACTGGCTATGACCGTGGTTCCCTCTGCTGAGGTCTGGCAGGGTTAGCAGTTATGAAATGTGCCTCCTTGTCTTCCTTGCTGAGCCACCACAGCAACATACAACTAACTACACAGTGTGATTCTTCATGGTGTAGGATTTTAGGTGTCAGCCATATTTAGCCTGCTTGTGTTCATTTTGTTGTTTTGTTCATACACTAGTGGACAAATGGATTTACACAAAGCATAGTACTATGAAAGTATAAATATGGACATATCACATGTTGGGTTTCAGCTAAAGAGAGGGAGGGGAAAAGCCAGCCTTTGTCAATGGGCAAACCTACCCTTTCATTACCATATGTAATCGGAAGGTTTTTCTATGTGTTCCATATAACCTGAAAACTCATTTAAGGCATAAGTGGAAATTTATAACTTATTGAAGTGATGAGTGGTTGAAAGAACAGAATGGGGAGCAGTTAAGCTTTAATTTGGGTATTTAGTAGAACTCTATTTCTGCACTTATTCATTCAGCCAATACTTTAGTACATCCCCTATGTATGACAGCACTGCTCTGGGCAGTTTGGAAGGCACATTTATTTCTCCTGGATCCATGCTTGACCTTGTAGTGTAGTATATTGTAATTTATCTGGATTTATTTTTCTGGTTGCCTTATTTGTAAATTATTTTAGATTTCCTTTATTGGCGAGGATGGTTGAGTGTTGAGACCCTGCCTGATATGATAGTCCAGCTTTCTCTTGGACTCACAGTTCTCCTCCCTCAGCCTCCTATGCTGGGATTATTGGCATTAGCCACCACACCTGGGCTTCTGATAGCCTTTTAGATGCTACAGTACTTTAAAAAGGATTATTCACTGTTCTTGGTGACATACATCTTTGATCCAGAACTTGGAAAGCAGATCTCTGTGAGTTTGAGGCCAGCCTGGTCTACATAGCAAATTCCAGATTAGCCAAGGCTATAAGATGAGAACTTGTCTCAAAATTTTTTAAATTATTTTTTTGTTTTATATTTTTTTAATATTTTATTTATTTATTTATTTGTTTGTTTTTTGAGACAGGGTTTCTCTGTTGTAACTCTGGCTGCTCTGGAACTCACTCTGTAGACCAGGCTGGCCTTGAACTCAGAGTGCTTCTGCCTCCTGAGTGCTTGAATTAAAGGTGTGCACCACCACCGCCCAGCCAGTGTTTTATTTTTAATGTGTGAGTGTGTGTGTTTGCTCACATGCACTCGTGCACATTTGAGTGCAGGTGCTAATGGAGTCCAGAAGAGCTGAAGTTAAAAAGGCAGGTATGAACTGCCTGATGTGGGTGCTAGGAACTGAACTTGGGCCCCCTGCAAAGTGCTGTTAACTACTGAGCCACTTCTCCAGCCACTGTTTTTTTGTTTCTTGATTATTTTTAGTTGATACCAGCTTCTAATGTACCTTATGTTTTAAGAAGAATAAGAAGAACTGGTTTTTAAAAATTTTTTCTTTAATGGTAATTTTTGTTTTAACTTGTTAATGTGTGAAATCCAAAGTACATTCATCTTTGAAATGCAGACTATACAGTTACACAGAATATACATTGACTGATTCAGATAACTTGGATTCCAAACCAGCTTTAGAATTCTGAATTAATTAATATGGCTCTAGACTCATTTATTTTAATATAAACGGATATAGTTGCCTTTCTACAGGCCATTGTCTTTATAACATTATTGCTATCCTTACTAAAGTTTTTAGTCTATGTCTTTTATCAGAATGTAACTCTAGCTGGGCATGGTGGCAAGTGCCTTTAATCCCAGCACTCAGGACACAGAGGCATGCGGATCTCTGTGAGTTTGAGGCCAACCTGGTCTACAGAGTGAGTTCTCGGACTATATAGAGAGACTTTGTCAACAAAATAAATGAAAAGAATGTATCTCCACTGATAAAGACTTCTTGAAAGTCATTAATTTTGAAGTCTCTAGGAAATCTGCAATAGAAACCCCCTCAGAAATGAAAACATATACTTTAGTTAATACTAATTTGATATGATACGTAGTGTTTTAAACTTTTGTCTGATGTTTTTATTTCTTTTGTTTTAGGTTTTAAAAACATTATAGTTTTACTTTCTATTTCTTTGTTCTTTTTGTTTTCAGTTTCTGAAACAGGGTCATACTTTATAGTTCAAGGTTGTTCTGGGACTTGGCAAGTTGGCCAGGCTGGCCTCAAACTTGTGTTGATCTTCTCTCAGTGCTGGGATTATAGGCGTGCACTGTCACTCCGGGTCTACCTTTACTTTCTTTAAACCTGATTTTATATCCCTTCTCTCCTTCCTCCTTCTCTCCTTCCTCCCTTCACTGACCAGTGTATTTGTAGTCTACTTTACTTTTGAACTCTAAGCTTAAGTAATCTCCACCTCAGCTTTCTGAGCAGCTGGGGCTTCAGGTGTGCTCATTGCACTTACTTTCGTTTTGCTTTTAAATTGGAGAAGAAATATGCTAATTTGAATGTAATAATATAGTCCTTTACTTATATTTTCTCTACTGGAATAAGTACTTGTAACTTTAAAAATTGAGGTAAGTGGGAGTATTTTCTCTTCTTTTTCTGAAGATACCTTTCTTTGAAGAAAAATGTACTTGAGAATTTTAGACCACCAAAAAATTTAAAATAATTCTATAATTATTTTAAAATTAGACTATAGCACAATGGCGGAAGTCGGGATACCAAGATATGCCAGAATATGAAAATTTCCGGCACCTTCTGCAAGCTCCAGTAGATGATGCACAAGAGATTCTTCACTCCAGATTTCCCATGCCGAGATACATTGACACCGAGCATGGCGGCAGCCAGGTGAGGAGCTTCCCGGTGTTGTATGTGCAGGGCTGCATTGAGGTGCCTCTGCTTGTGTTCTGAGTAATGTGCTCAGACTGCCACACAAGGCTAAGGGAAAGAGACAGGAAGGGAAGGCAGCCAGTGCTTGGTTTTTGTGATGCTTTGAGAACAAAGCAATTCAGTTATCGCTCAGTTGCCCAGAACAGCCAGTTTCCTCCAGTTCTGCTTCCACCATAGCTCTCATTGCAGCCATGATGCCGTCTGACAGTATGCCAGCTGAAGGTTAGCAAAAGCATGCGAGCAGCTTGGAAAGTAATTTAGTGTACTTTTCTTAAAACTGTTTACTGGTAAGGCTTATGAATGTGAAGTTTTGGTAATTTGTTTTAGTTTTGTGGAAGATAACTTGTCAGGTTAAAGGAAAACATGGTATTGAGAGGGCTTTATGGCTGTTATAGTCAGAGGAGCGATTAGATCTGTGCATATACATACATGGTCAGCTTAAGGCCACTTAACACACAGTCATGAGACTTTTCTAGCATTGTTCTGACCAGAGTTATAACAGAACTTTAATTGTAAGTTGTTACACATTTTACATGCTCCACCAATAAGTCAGGGACATAGTTTGTTTGTTGTTGTGCCCTTAGTATCTCGCACAGGAGTATATCAACAACTTTAGAAACAGTGGCGATTATTAGTTTTACTGTATTTATAATGGGTGCCGTCATGAACTGAGACTTTGCAAGCATTTTCCACGCCTCCTTCATATGTGCTTCATGCCAATTCTACTGTGATCTCCACTTTATATGTAATAGAATTAAGACTAATGTTTGTAGTCAAGGAAGCACATTAAATGATGGAGTTAGTATTTTTTTTTCTTTTCTTGCTTTCCTTTTCTTTTTTCTTTTCTTTTTTTTTTTTTTTTTTTTTAAGAAATAGTGTGTAACTCAGGCCGACCTTGAACATTTCTTCTGTATCAGCTTCCTGAATAATGAATGAGATCACATTTGTAAGCTGGCCAACCCAACTATGAATTAGGAATTGAATCCTGGGCTTTTTACCTTAGGATAGTGCTACTTAGAGAGCAGAAAAAGATTTTGCATGATTCTAAATTTCAAAATAGAAGATTTCTTTGTTTAGAATTAAAAATTTTGATGAATTCATTCATCAATATCTTAACGTGTATTACTATTTCCCTTATTTACTTATTTATTGATTAATTGTTTTCATGATGATTAACTTAGTAGAGGATGGATAAAGTGGTGCCTAAGTTATCACCTATGGCTTAAAAAGTTTCAAGTTCATTAAAATGAAAGAAAGTAGATGTTTTTTGCTTGCATCATTTTTTGATGCTTCAGACTTCTATTTCAGACTAGTTGGTAAAAACTGTATTTTCACACTCATTTTAAAAATAAGTTTATGTTTATAATTAAAATTTTTAAACTTATTTCATATGTTTGGATGTTTGCTTTCATTTATATCTGTGTGCCATATTCATTCAGTGCCAAAAGAAGGCAGGAGAGAGGATCGAATCCTGTAGAATTGTAGTTACAGATGGTTTTGAGACACCATGTGGAATCCAGCCAGGTCCTCTGGAAGGGCAGCCAGTGCTCTTAACCTCTGAGCCATCTCTGTAGTCCTGTATATACAATTTTTATGTGCTGAGTTTGGGATTCAATAGTTTATTATTTTATGAATGTTACAATTATGTAATGTTTAAAAAGTACATTATTTATACTGTGGCCTGTGCATTTTAAAATGTTATATTTAAACAAAATTAATTTTACCAATATAGTTAGTTAAGTTGGTGTTAGATGGTAAATTACATATCTTACTAAGTCTGTTTCTGATCAGCACTACTATTTACCTATTTATGTATTTTTGCTTTTAAGGCACGTTTCCTCCTTTCTAAAGTCAACCCTTCACAGACTCATAATAATATGTATGCCTGGGGGCAGGTAAGTGAATAACAGTCTTGGAGATCATTTCTTTTTGTGTTTTGTTTTAGTAAAGCTACATTTTTCCAGTTTATTTAATGATGATTTCTGTGGGAAAGTAGAAGAGTAGAAAATATAATTAGTATTTGGTAGTACCTTAGGAAATAAAAAAATGATCCCGTCACATAGAACCTGTTCAGATTCCAGATTTAACAGCATCACACTAAAGACAAAAGCAAGAGTGTCTGTAGGATAGGCATGTGATGATTCAAGTGTGATGTGAGGCTGTGGCTACAAAGGAGCACAGTAAGCCAGGAGAGCCCAAGGACTGTAGTAACGATGGAAAGGCAGGAAGCCTGGAAATCGTTATTGCCAAGTTTTAGATTGATTAAATTCTACCTCTTGATGTACCGTGTCCACGTTTATGCAATGTCCAGTCTGCATGGGCCTCTGTGCTGGCATTTTAGGGTATGTGATGACAACCTCCTCCATCTTTGGAGAGCAGGTGGTCTACTACAAGAGATAAGCTACATCAATGAGGTGCAAGACAGAATATGCTGAGTGTGACCACAGAGAATGATAGAGGACTGGAGGGAGCAAAGGAGGCAGTCCTGTGCTGGTGACAGGAGAGGGCATGTGAAGAGGAAAGAGCTCAGTGAAAGGACTGTTCAGTTTAAGGGGATTGAATGAGCAGGGAATTCTAGGTAGAAGAGAGTAGGGGCAAGGGTACTAGAGGGTACATAGAGATGAGATGTAGAACTTAAAGCTGGGACTGAATTGTAGAGGACCTTGAATGCCCGGGTGGGGGCTGAGATGAAAGCTTTTGAACAGAGGAGCAAATTTGAATCTTAGGCATGTGTGTTGAAGCTGTGTTAATTGAAGCAGTGCATTCAAGGAGGAATGAAGGCAAGAGGGCATAGAAAATAGATTAGGAGGTGTTTCAAAAGTGGACTTAATGGGACTTCAGGGGAGGTTGCAGGAAATCACGTTACTCCAGAGCAGGACAGCTACATACAGTCTGAATCCTGACTGCACCCTGGACTAGATAGAGGGGTAGTGATGCACATTGAGGGGATGTTTCACGAGATTTGAACATAGACATCAGATAACTAGTACAATATCTTGAGTGTGAGTACAGTGTTGGGGTTACATGGAGTTTGTCATTAGTTTAAGAAGATACATCTGGATACATTTAGTGGTAAAATATCTTGGTATCGTCACACTTGTAGAAATGATTCAGCAGAAAGAAGATAAAGGAAAAATAAGAAGCATAAAGCCAGCATGATTCAATGTTAACCAGTGAATTTAGATGTGACATGTGTGGCTGCTTATTGAACTTCCTTCCTAACTATTTTAAAAATAGTTGATGGGGAACAAGATAAGTTGGGAGTTTGAGTCAACATGTCTGGGAGAACATGTGCCAGTAACTGGAAGGAAAATGCTGATTTTTAATGCTGATATTGTACAGCAGTGCTCATTGACTAGCTATGAGGCATAGGATGGGAAGACCAATAAACAATAATTAGCTGTTCAGGGAAGAAATCAAGGCAGTAGCCCAGGTGCTAGGGCCTGGTGCTAAGAGCCACTTAGCAGCTGCAGCAACTGTTTTAATGAGCCCTCCCATATCAGCCCTACCCACCACAGTCTCTCTTCCTTCTGAAACTTAAAAATCACATGGACACATCTCCTTGCTTATAGAACTATGTCAAAACTTGTCCTGATGGTTTCTCTGGGTGACTGTATCCATCCTGTGGCTTCAACTTTCATCTTTAGTTTGGCTTTGAAGTGAACTGTAGACTTGAATTTTCTGTTGATGTTTCACAGACAGAAGGCCTTGACCTCACCTTCTTTTACATACTATCTGGGCCTTCCTGATTTTCTGTTTCTACCAAGCACCTTCTTAGTCTCTTCATTTCCAAGTTTCAAAGCTGGTCATTTACAACTTCTCCTTCCTGTCTCTGGTTACACCACATCCATTTTGTCTATTTCATATACCCATTCCCTCTTGTCCATGCCATCGACCAAAGTCATGGCTCTAACTACTGTCACAGACTGTGGAATTCCTTGCTAACTGATTTTAAGACTTCAACTACCCCAATTTTCACAGTACTCAGATTAGTCTTCCTAATATAGTGGCCTGAATGTCAGCTCCAAAATCAACACTCTTGACTAAATTACACATGGTATCAATTACTCTTTATATTGTTACTGAGTGGTAAGATATCACTCTATCCAAATATCTTTTTCATGGTTAGCTACCATTGACCTTTTAGCCAAATTAGGTTTCCTTGTTCTGCTTTAGCCTCTCTGTGGTTTTATCTCACTCACGTTGGGAACACCCTTATCACTCCTCAAAGCTGGTGCCCACTGAGAATCCATGAGACCTCTCCTATGCTTGTGTGGCTGGATTATCATATCAATCCCTGACCTGTCAGGAGAGCAGAGAGCAGATTCCAGGGGAATCTGGAGATGGTTTGGAATTAGGAAGGTCTTTGTTGTTGTTCTAAGTTTTGTGATACAGATATCAAATTGAAAGTTGAAAAGTCATGAAAGGTGGGGAGATATTTATGATAAGGAAAGGAGCTTAATCTTGGTATTGTGGGAAGGGCATGACTATATATGAAAGAATTTATGGCTTAGCATATATATTCATCATCAATAACACCTTTCACCCTTGTCCATTTTGCTGGGGGACAAGAAGCCAAGAATAATGCTAAGAAATGGAGTTTTAGACACTGAGGATATCATCAAACAGCTTTTCTACTGTACTGAGTTTTGGTTTTAGATTTGGATCCCAGAGTTAAGGAGAACTTAGATTATAGTTATGCCAAAAAAAAAAAAAATTACAAGAGGCAATGAAAATAGCACCAATAACTAGTTCAAAGAAGTAAGTTACGGTTATCATGGGAAAAGAGAGGTGAAAGGAGACTTTAAAATAAAATAGTATTTGTGGGCCTGGAGAAATGGCTAAGCCATTAAGACTGCTTACTGCTCTTACAGAGGACTAAGGTGTGATTCCCAGCAATTTACATGGCTGTACAATTATTTGCAACTCTAGTTCCAGGGGATCTGATGCTCCCTCTTCTAGCCTCTGGGTACTGCATGCATGTGGTACACATACATACATGCACACACATTCATACACATAAAATAAAAATAAATAAATTTGTAAAAATAGTGTTTGTCATGGATTGTATAGAAAGTGCCCCTAAGGGCTACGTGACTCCCTAAGAGTCAGTTGATTGACAGATAAGCAAAGCTGGCAGAGTTTGAGAAAACCTGACATTCAGCGTCAGTCTGTGGTGAGCTAGGATTTGTGGGGAGGAGCAGTTAGTTTTCTAAAGGCTGCAACTATACTTCCTTGTCTGCTGATTACTACCATTGACAGTTAAGTTGAAAGACCAAATGAGGGCAGCAGGTGAGGTGGCTCAGTGGGTAAAGCTCTTCCCACCAAGCCTGGTGACTGGAGTTCAATTCCTAGGACCCACATAGTGGAAGAGAGACTGACTCCCAGAAGTTGACCTTGACCTCTGGCATGCTCATGTGTACGTACATGCGTATATACACACACACACACACACACACACACACACACACACACACACACTAAATAAAATGTAATAAAATACTAGAGAGAGAGAGAGAGAGAGAGAGAAAACCTAATAAAACACAGCTAGCTTCTGTATACATTTCTGTATCTGTAAACTGTGACTTAGTTTACAGAATTAAATCATTCACAGAAGCAGTGCTTTCCTGTTATTTTTTTTTCCTGTGTTTAAATTTCAGTATGGAATTATAGTTGGCAGGTTTGTAAAGAAAATGACTTGTCAGGTTGGTAACCTAGAGGAAACATCATTCTGGGATGGAGGTGAGATTGCAAACTCTCTTAAATTACTTTTCTCTGCCTTCACTTCCTGTCTATAGAGTGAAAGATTTACATATGCTCCATATAGACAATGATACGTAGTAGACATTGATATTAGTTTTCTCTGTTACCATTTGAAAAAGTAGCTTCTTAAAATAATTAACATAGGGGCTGGTGACAAGGCTTCTCAGGTAAAGGCTCTTGGGACAGTCTGATGAGTTCAATCCCCCAGTTCCACAAGGTGGCAGTAGAGAACCAACTCACACGAGTTGTCCGCACGGACGCTGTGGTCCTCCCTCCCACTTATGTCACACACACACACACACACACACACACACACACACACACACACAAAACAAAATATTTAACATAGGGAAGAAACCTATTTTAAACCTACACAGTTATTACTTCCCAGAAGCAGGACATTAAAAGCATAAATATGAGGACTAGGATTGCTCTTTTCTTCCTGCTATCCTCTGTCCCCTTTATTTGGAGATAAGACCTCTCTATGTGGCTCTGGCTGGTCTGGAATTTGCAATGTAGATCAGGCCAGCCGTGAGCAACTGTAGTAAATTTATTGCTTCTGCCTCTTGAGTGCTGTGATTGCAGGTATTTGCCACTATGCCCAGCTATTTTCCTCCTTCTCTTCTTCCTCCTCCTCCTCCTCCTTCTTTTTTTTTTTTGACTAGATCTTACTTTGTGTTTCAACCTGGCCTTGAAATTATATTATGATCCCTCTGCTTCATTCTCCTGAGTGCTGGGATTACAATATTGTGCCACCATACCAGGTCCTATGGTCTTTCTTGACATGTGATTTTTTTTTTTTTTTCCTCTGAGACAGGGTTTCTTTGTTGTAACCCTGGCTGTCCTAGAACTCATTCTGTAGACCACACTGGTCTCTAATTCACACAGATCCATCTGCCTCTGTCTCCCGAGTGCTGGGATTAAAGGTGTGCCCTGCCACCACCTGACTTTGACATGTGATTGAAAAAAAAAACCCAACATACATCTATCTATCTATCTATCTATCCGTCCATCCATCCATCTATCCATCTATCCATCTATCCATCCATCATTCTATCTATCTATCTATCTATCATCTATCTATCTATCCATCCATCCATCTATCCATCCATCTATCTATCATCTATCTCTCTATCTCTCTATCATCTATCTATCTATCATCTATCCATCCATCCATCCAACCATCCATCCATCCATCTATCCATCCATCTATCCATCTATCTATCTATCTATCTATCTATCTATCTATCTATCTATCTATCTATCTATCATCTATCTATCATCTATCTCTCTCTCTATCTGTCATCTATCTATCATCTATCTTTCTATCTATCTATCTGTCTATCATCTATCATCTCTCTATCTATCATCTATCTATCATCTCTCTCTCTCTATCTATCTATCTATCATCTATCTATCATCTATCTATCATCTGTCATCTATCTATCTATCCATCCATCCATGCATCCATCCATTTATCCATGTGAGTGTGCAGCACCACACAGAGTGAATGTGGAAGTCAGAGGACAACTTGTTGGAGGTGCTTCTCTCCTTCCACCTGAGGGTCCCAGGAATGGAATTCAGCCTTGGACAAATACCTTAACTGACCAATTTTGCCTGCCCTTCTTACAATGAGACTATTTTTATGCACTTTCATTTAATTGTTAACATTTATATGAGGAATGTATTATTAATCTCCCTTTTTAGAAGAAGAAATTGAGGCTAGATAGGTTAGCGTACTCAAGATCAAACTACATTTTATTTATTTATGATGCATGCAGACATGAGTGTGTGTGGCGATCAGAGGACAACTTGGGTGTCTGCTTTCTCCTTCCACAATGTGGGTCCTAGTGATTGAACTCAGGTCATCAAGCTTGGTGGCAGTTACCTTTGCCCAGTGACCTTCTTGATGGCCTAGGGCCCTGTTTCTAAGCCAGGCCAGTCTAATTCCAGACTCAGAATTTCTAGTTTAAGTTACTTTAGTGATTGCAATTTGGGAATTAACTAGCTGAATATTTTGCTAAATATTAATGGAGTCTTATCTCTTAGTGTTCTTTTTGCTAGAATTAAGAACCCAGTGATATCTGGGCATGGTAGAATACATGTGTAATCTCAGCCCTTGGAAGGTTGAGGCAGGAGGATTAGGAATTCAAGGTCAGCCTTAGGCACATAATGAGTTTGGGGATAGCCTTGGGTACCTGTCCCTGTCTCCAAAAGGGGGAAAAGAAGGAAAAGAATTTTTCTGCTTCATGTGCTATGAGGGTGAAGGCCATTCTCAACATTCAAATGTGAGCATTCCAGAAAACATCGACAACTACTGTGAAGGCATGCATAGTTATTGTGAAGGAATCCCAAAGAAGCCTCTGGAGGAACTTCAGTCGCATCTGTGTAGAACTCAGTTTCCTTGGGAAGAATAGGATGTGGCTCTAGGCTGATGAATTGTGGGGGATGAAAAGGAGCTGGGTGCTGTTTGTACTGTCTGTAGTCAGTGTACAGCATGATGAAGTGTGTCTCACTGGGCTTCCAGCACAGGATAAGGTCTTTGTGTGCTTACTTTTTTCATTAGCATTGTTACTCAGGAGAATGGGACACTTACTGAAAACAGTAATTTCATAGGTGAATAATATATCCACAGTTTATAGGAGGATACATGTTGTTTTCTCAGTATCTCAATCCCAGAAAGATCCTTGAGGGGACTGATAGTGAACTTGTTTTAAATTCAGCTGCATTGATTTAAGGGCATCAGAAACATTTTGGATTTTATCTATGCTTTTGAAAAACAAAATATCCAGATGAATAATCAAACTATAGAAACAAGATCCTGGCTTGTAAGACAAACTTGTGGAGTTTTAATGATGAAAAAAAGGACTTAAATGATGTACTTAAATGCAGTACTGTTATACAGAGCTTTATACCCTAAGTAATGCAAAGCTTGGGGCTCATTGTCTAATCCTGAATGTATTTTATTTGTCTCAGTTTTTAAGTTTTATTTTATTTATTATTATTGGAGTGTGTATGTATGTGAACACACACACACACCACACCACAGTACATATGTGGAGATCAGAGGACAACCATGAAGTTAGTTCCTACCTCCACCTTTATGTGGGTGCAAGAGATTGGGCTCAGGTCTTCAGGCTTGCATGGCAAGCACCTTTACCTGCTGAGCTCCTGTATATATTTATTTTTTCCCTTTTATTGAAGATAGATTTTTTTCTCACATAATATATCCTCATTATGGTTTCCCCTCCTTCTATCCCTCCCACTTCTTTCCATCTCCCCTCCCATATAGATCCATTCCTTTTCTCCTTTTCTGTCTCTCATTAGAAAAGAAACGGCCTTTATGGGAATATAAATATAATATAATAAAAACTAATACATTGGAATTGGACAAAACAAATAAACAGAAAGAAAAGAACCAAAAAGAAAGCACAAGAAACAGATCCACTCGTTCATACACTCAGGAATCCCATAAAAAACATGAAACTAGAAGCTATAATATATACGTAGAGAAACTGGTGCAGATCTGTACAGGCCTGAGCATGCTGCCTCAGTCTCTGTGAGCTCATATGAGCTTTGGTCATGTTGATTTAGAAGGTCTTGTTTTCTTGGAGTCCTTCATCTCCTCTGGCTCTTGCACTCTTTCTGCCTCCTTTTCCTCATGGTTCCCTGAGCCCTGATGGGAGAGATTTGATGGAGACATACAGTTAGGACTGAATGTTCCTGATTTTTTGCTGTCTCCATGATGTCTGGCTGTGGTGTATTTGTTCTCATCTGATGCGAGAGGAAGCATCTCTAATGATGGCTGAGAAAGGAAATGATCTATGAATATATCAGAATGTCATTAGGAGTCATTTTATTGCTATGTTGTTTTCAGAACAGCAGTATTTGGTTTTACCCTGTGTCTCTAAGGTATCTAGTTCTCAGGTTCTTGGTCACATAAGATGTGTCGGGCATGGGTTCCATTTCATAGAGTAGGCTGTCAAGTTCAATCAAATATTGTTTGGTTATTTGCACAGCTTTATGCCACCATTGCCCTAGCATATCTTTCAGTCAGAATACCATTGTAGACCAAAGGGTTTGTGGTTAGGTTGGTGTTTACATTTCTCTTTTGGTATATTTTAATCAGAAAAAAGGCTCACTTGAAAAATTAACTCCTTGTTAATTTTGATAGAATTGAGTTGAACATTATAATTGGATGAGTTGAAGTTGAAATTAAGCAAATGAAAAAAAAAAAGGTCCTAGTTATAGGGAGGATACAAGCAAGACTATCAGGTTGTTGTTGGTGATATGTGCAGAATGAAAAGTATTTGAGTGTTACACAAAAATGGTTTCTCAAACATGTAATGATGAAATGTGCTAAGTGTGCCTGATATCCCATTGCTTCATGCTACTTATGTCATCCTTACAGCACTGATGGGCATAGGTCTGTTACTGTGTGGGTGCAGAAACTGAGACACAGGTTCAGCGGTCCCTGAGAGCCAGAGGAATAGTAAGCAGCAGAGGCATAATTTGGACCCAGGCATTCTGACTCCATTTCTTTACTTCCAGACTTCTGTCCTTACTTGCCACTTCCATGTTCTCAGGCCTTAACATGTTCTGTGATTTTTCCTTTATTCAGAAGATGTTTTGGCATGTCTGTGTCATGCCAGAGTAGACCCATGGAACTGTGAACTCTCACCTCACATTTGCTACTAATCTGCTGATTTCTATAAATTAATTTCCTTGTTTTTAAACTTAAAAAATTATTAATGAGTGAAATTTGTGTATCAGAAGAAAAACTTTTTTATTTTACTTTATTTTTTATTACCATGTATCCAATTTTATCTGTTCATAACAGTAATTTGTAGAAGTTATCAGGGACATGACAACTACTACAGGAAAGCACATATAAAAATTCCTATGATTCTATTGCCCAGTAAAAAAAAGTCAATATATTTTGGTGCATATTTTAATTAGTTTTAATCAGTAAATGATTTTTGGGATCCTACTTATACTATCCTCTTGATAATATACTTTTTTTTTTTTTTTTTTTTTTTTTTTTTGAGACACTGTTTCTCTGTTGTAACTCTGGCTGTCCTGGAACTCACTCTATAGACCAGGCTGGTCTCACATTCACAGATTCGCCTGCCTCTGCCACCCAAGTGCTGGGATTAAAGGCATGTGCTGCCACTGCCAGACTTCTTATTTATTTAATTTATTTTTCTTATCTCATATAATATATCCCAACCTCCTCCTCCTCTCCCTTCATTCCTCCCAGTTCCCTCAATCACCCCAAGATCTAATCACTACTCCCCCTACCCTATTTCTCAGAAAGAACAGTCCTCCCAGGTGCTCAAACAGGACATGGCATAACAAGATGGAACAAAGTTGGGCACTAGTCCCTACATCGAGGGTAGACTAGGCAACCCAGCAGGAGAAAAAGGTCCCAAAGGCAGGGAAAAGGGTCAGAGACGCCTGAACTGTCACTCTAGCTTATAAGAGTTTTGCAAGAACACCAAGCCAGACAACCATAAAATACATTTAGGGGACCCTGTAGATTCCGTGTCTGCCACTGCAGTCTCTGTGAGCCCCTAAGAGCGAAGGTCAGTTGAATCCATGAAGCTTGTTTTCCTTGTGTCTTTGACATTTCAGTACCCCAAGAAATCTCTTCTCCCTATTCCGAGCTCTGCGCTGTGTTTGGCCCTGGTCCTCTGTGTCTGCTCCTATCAGCTGCCGGAGGTAGCCTCTTTGATGAGGCACCGAACTATGAGCAGAGAAGGATATAGTTAGAAATCATCCCTGGCTATCTAGTTTATAGTTCCTGGCCTGCAGTTATCAGGTTTTGGTTCCCTCCTTTGGAATAAGGTTCTGCCTTTCCATTGTCCCAGCGGATCCTGTAAGAAGAATAGGTTATAGCTTGAAAATTTTGTGGCTGGTATTGTGTCCCAGTGTCCCACTGGAAGCGTTGCCTGGTTACAGGAGATGGCTTATTCAGACTCCCTATTACCTATTACTAGAGGTCCTCGCTAGGGTCTCCCTCATAGATTCCAGTGAGTTTCCACTGTGCTAGGTCTCCTGATCACCCCTTAAAATGTTCAGCTCTGGTCGTCTTTCCATATATTCGCTCCCTCCATCCTTCATCCCTTCTGTTCCTTTCCCATCCTCCCCCAGCCCACCTGCACTGTATCATCTGTTTCCCCTTTACCAGTGAGATCCCTGTGTCCTCACTGTGACCTTCCTTGTTGCCTACTCTCTGGGTCTGTGGATTGTAGTACATTTGTCCTTGCTTAACAGTTAATATCCAAATATAAGTGAGTGCATACTATGTTTGTCTTTCTGGGATTGGGTTACCTCCTTTAGGATGATTTTTTTCTAGTTCTCTCAATTTGCCTGCAAAATTCATGATGTAATATTTTAAAATAGCTGACCAATAGTGTAACTGAATTCTCTTGTTCTCTTGCCCCATGTTGGGCTCCACTTGTAACTGAATTCCTGAAGAATGTTCTCTTGCCCCAACTGCTACTGTGACAAGATTCCTAACTTGTAACTGATTCTTTCTTGGACCTGATTCCTACTATGCCTCTTTTACCCTCTAGCTCTAAAAAGAGACAGAAAAGGGAGAAATCTTCACCACTCTTGTAGGTGATCTTTAAAGAAAGAAGAAAGATTCACTTACCCCTTTTGACTGTCCTTATCTGTCTGAAGCTCGGAGAACAGGAACTCATAGGGAACTGAACTATCATCTATATAATGATGTTTTTCCTGTCTGGTCAAAGGGTCCCTTGTCTCTGAATCAGCATGGTTGAGTTCCTAAGGGTGGTCCTGGCCCATGAGTAGTGACAGTGGTTCTCCGTCAAGAGCCAGATCAGTGACTGCAAGCAGCTTTAACACAGATAGAGCAGCAGGAACTCAGTCAGTCCGGCTTCCGATTCTCTCATTACTCCTTCCTTTCCTTGACTTCTGGGACAGTGAGGTCTATGCTTTCCTTTGAGGAAAGAGCCTCAAAAACTTTTAGATCTGTGCCTTGATCACCTGCTTGCCGGATGTGTTGATTTAGTTTCAGCTCAGGGCCAAGAAGCACCCCTCTTCCATTGCCTTTTCCTTCTCTCCTCCCATCCTAGCTCTATCTTACATAGATAGTTCAGTTCCCTGTGAGCTCCTGTTCTCCAAGCTTCAGACAGTTAAGGACATCAAAAAAGGGCAATTTGAGACAGAAATTGTCCATTGTATAGTACTCATATTAGGTTCACACAGGGTTGCCTGGCCCATTGGCACAAAGTAACAATAAGTTCGATCAATTATTAATAGGAAATGTGATAGAAGCCTCAAAATTTCATGAAAAACACCATGTAAACAGCAAAAGTTTTAAAAGGAACGTCTCCATTATTTGGCAACATGCCAAGGAAATTGTGAAGAATTGCCCAAGGTGTTCCTTGTATAATCAAGCCCCATTGCCTGCTGGAAGTAACCTTAGGGGTACTAAAAGAGGGGAAATTTGGCAGATGGATGTTTTCCATGTTCCAGAATTTGGGAAACTAAAATTTGAATAACATACTATTATACTTATTCAGGATTTCAATGGGCTTCGGCCTTGAGTTCTGAAAGGGCTGATTCTGTAATTGTACATTTACTGGAAGTAATGACTATTATGGGAATACCTTTATGAATTAAGACTGATAATGTCCCTGCATATGTTTCCAGTAAAATGAAAATTTTTGGCATACTATAGCATAAAGCATATTACTATTATACCACACAATCCTACAGGACAAGCAGTTGTAGATCTGCTTGGACATTAAAGGAAATGCTTGAAAGACAAAAAGGAATAACAGAGACCCCCAGAGATAGGTTAGATAGTGCACTACTAACGTTAAATTTTCTAAATATTACTGAGACACGGATAACAGACAGGAATGACAATGAGAAACACTGGATAATAGAAAAAAATACAGAGTTAAATCAACCCATATTTTATGAAGATGTGTTAACATCTGAATGGAAATGAGGGCAAGTATTATGATGGGGCAGAGGGTATGCCTATATTTCCAGTGGAAATGAAAAGTTGTGGGTACCATCAAAACTGATAAAGATTAGATTTGAGCCAGGAAGATCTCCTGAATACTCTGACTGTTGACCTGAAAAGTGTAATTATGGAAAGAAAAGTTCTTTTAAAAAGATAGAGCCTTCTAATGATTGTATTAAAGTACAAAAACTAAAGACAACAAAAAATCAGCCCTGGGTCATGGAGTAAAGTTTCTGAATCCTAAATTTTCACCTGACTCCAACACCAGTGACAGTAAAGAGTATGAGGAAGATGAAGAATATGAAGCCTTGATGAAAAATTGTCCCAGTGTGAATCTCATGTGGCTGATATAGAATACTTGGTGGCAATCATCAGAAGGTTCCAGGAATAGATAATGAGACTGATGGCCCACAGAATGCTAATCACTACAAATTTGACATAGACTTCAAGAATCCCAAGACTTCCATGACCAGTACAATGGTTGATAATGCATTAGTCCTGAGGAGATTGAGACATCCTTTTTTGAGAAAGGGAACACTTAAGCAAACAGAAACCAGAAGGCAATACCTTAAAGCCAAGTTCCAGGCATTTGAGGAAATAAACTGTCTCTATGCAAAGGAGTCAGTGGACAAACTTTGAAAGAGTCTGTTGCCTTTAATAATATCAGTGAACATCAGAGTTCCTTGAGACAAAAAGATTCCTATAGCATTTTTGTAGAAAATGGAGCCATTTGTGTTAATGGCTCATCAAGTAAACTAACTTCAGGCCAACCTGCAAAGAAAGTGAACAGCCCAAACCACATTAAGCCTTCAAAGAAACACCATATTTTTGAAAGTGAGAACCATAAAAGTAATGTCTTCTACCAGTTTTAACAAGGGGAATAAAAATCCTCTCTTGTGCTTTCTGTTAGTAATGCATCATGTGTGAATGCTAAGGATAAACTTCTGAAGACCAGAAAGGAAAAGAGATGGCCTAGCAGAAGGCCTCAGGGAAAAAGTAATCAATCTCACACAACTTATGGCTTACTAAAAGGGAGAAGTGTAGCAGGTTGCTTTGCCAAGAAGTTTTCTGTCTTGTGCAGCCTTCCTTATGATTGGATACTTTTTGGACTTATGGGAACAGCTTAGGATATAAAGGCGGCAGTAGCCAGTTGGCAGTGACAGTAGGATGATTATATAGCTGATAGTTCAGTTCCCTGTGAGCTCCTGTTCTCCAAGCTTCAGACAGATAACCCTAACCAAAAAGGGCAGTGAATCTTGCTCTCTTTCTCACTTTCAATCTTTAAATGTCACCTAAAAGAGAGGTGAAGATTTCCCTCTTTCCTGTCTTTTTTTAGAGATAGAGGAAGTAAGGAATCAGTTACAAATTAGGAATCTTGTCACAGTAGCAGTTGGGGCAAGAGAACAGGCTTCAGGAATTCAGTTACCCAATATTCTATTGGGTAAATGTGCCACAGTTTCTTTATATATTCTTCAGTTGAGAGGCATCTAGGTTGCTTCCAATTTCTGGCTGCTATGAACATAGCTGAGCAAGTTTACTTGTGCTAGGATGGAGCATCATTTAGGTATATGCCCAGGGTTGGTATAGCTGGGTCTTGAGGTAGGTTGATTCCCAATTTTCTGAGGAATCACCATATTAATTTCCATAGTGGCTGTACAAGTTTGCATTCCCTCCAGCAATGAAGAAGTATCTCCCCTTGCTCCACATCCTTGCCAGCATGAGCTGTCACTTGCGTTATTGATCTTAGTCATTCTGACAAGTGTAAGACAGAATCTCAGAGTAGTTTTGATTTGCATTTCCCATATGGCTAGGGCTGTTGAACATTTCTTTAAGTGTTTCTAAGCCATGTGAGATTCCTCTTTTGAGAATTCTCTGTTTAGATCTTCCCCCTATTTTTTAGTTGGTTTTGTTGATGTCTAGTTTCTTGAGTTCTTTATACATTTTGGATATTAGCCCTCTTTCGAAGTGGGGTTGGTGAAAATCTTTTCCCATTTTGTAGACTGCTGTTTTGTCTTATTGACAGAAGCTTTTCTGTTTCATGAGGTCCCATTTATGAATATTTGATCTAAATGCCTGAGCTAATGGTGTTCTGTTCAGGAAATTGTCTCCTGTGCTAATGTGAGCAATGCTATTCCCCACTTTTTCTTCTATCAGGTTCAGCTTATTTGGTTTTATGTTGAGGTCTTTTATCCACTTAGATTTGAGTTTTGTGCAGGGTGATGAATATGTGTCTATTTGCATTTTTTTTTACATGAGGATATCCAATTAGGCCAGCACCATTTATTAAAGATTCTTTCTTGTATGACATTACGGAGGTTGGGAACCACTATTCTAGAGCAACAAGTGCTCTTGACTGCCAATCCATCTCTCTAACCTGCAGCTATTTTCATTTTCATTATTAATTTTTTAAGTTAACATACACAGTGATAGGTTTCTTTATGGTGTCTTCATATGTGCCATTTATGTTTTTATTTTTTAAATTTAAAATTTAAATTTAGTTTCATATTTACATTTTTTTGAGACAGGGCCATTCTATATAGCCCTGGCTATCTTAGAACTCTTTATGTAGACCAGACTGCCCTTGAACTGACGGAGATTGACCTACCTTTGCCTCCTGAGTGCTGGAATTAAAGATGCATACCTATATCTGACAAGATTATTTTTAATTATATGTATAGGTGTGTGTCTTTGTGTGTATCTGTGCATGGGGATGCAGTGCTTATGAAGGCCAGAAGGTGGCAACAGATTCACTGGGGCTCAAGTTACAGGCAATTGTACACCACCTGATATATGGGTCCTTCCTTGGTACCTAACTCAGGTCCTCTGCAAAAGTAGCAAGCTCCCTGAACTGTTGAACCATCCCTCCAGCCCTCATTATTTGTCTTATTATTTGTCTTCCTCTCCCTCTGCCTTTTTCAGTCTCCCATGTCCCCTTCCCTTTTCTTGTCCTTCGCTTCTGCTTTATGCCAAATGTATCCCATTATGATACCCCCTTCTCCACTACAATTACTTCTTCCTATCTCACAGCCTCCTTCCTAGTCTTATAAGTACGTACACACACACACACACACACACACACACACACACTCTCTCTCTCTTTCCCTCTCTCCCTCCCTCCCTCCCTCCCTCTCCCTCCCCCACCCTCTCAAGTCTAGGTTATGCATATGAGAGAGTGTTTTTATTTTTTTGAGTCAGGCTTACTTTGCTTAACAATGATTTCAGATTTCATCCATTTTTCTGCAAATCTCATAATTTCTTTGTATCTGAATAATAGTTTACTGTGCATGTGTACCACATTTTCTGTATGTGTTCATCTGTCCATAGAAATCTTGGCTAGTTCCATAGCCAAACTAGTGTGAATAGCTCAGCAATAAGTATAAATGTGCAAGTATCTTTGTGGTAGGACTTTGATCATTTGGGTGAATGCCCTGAAGTTGTATAGCTGGGTCATGTGGTGTAGTCCCATGGGTGGAAATCCTCTCGCCACGTGTCCCATTGCTGCCGCTGGCCTCTTGTCTGGCTCCAGGCCAAGAGACTTGGCATGGCGTGGCAGCCTCATGACTGTGGGGGCCTCTGTGAGTCGCGAGTGGACAAATAACACTCAGGAGCACGCTTCAGTGGGTCTCTCTCTTTAATGGGGACTCTAGGGCGTATATCAAGGATCACAGGCGGGGAGGAGCCCATGACCCTGAGAGTGTCCATTGGTTAAGACACCCTATGTGGGAGTGGCCTTGCCTATGCGTGGAGTCTGTGTAATCCTGCTCGCAGGGCAGAGAGGCATGTTTGCTTATCATATCTAAATTTGGCTAGGTTTTGGCCAGGTCTTAGGTGTGGAGCAATGAACTCCCATCGTTCTTACCCTCTAAGGGTGACGTGTGGCTCAAGTGAGCTTCAACACACTATAGCCCTTGAACAGTCCCGCAATTCCTCCTTTCCTTTTATAAAAAAAGGGGGGAGGTAATTATCATTATTAGTCTCTAATTGAGAGATGGTTTGGTATTGGATTAGAGCTCAATTTGTGGTACTCTCGGTTAAATTGTTATCTGTCTCTGTAGGGACTGGATGATACAGAGGCAAGATAAGTCTTAATTGCCAAGGATGGGGTGAAGTTTAACAGTTAGGAGGTTTGAACATCAAGACATAAAGACATTAGGGGTGTAAGGGGCTTGTAGAACCTGTTAGAAGTTTTGGGGTTAGGTGAATGTCCCATATTGTCAGCCCAGAGTCATTGGTATAAAATAACATTCCTCCCACAAGTTCTGTCCAGGTGTAGAGCTGTGAAGCTGGCAGCAGTGGAGACCCGTGGCTTGATCTGGTCTGTCTTGGAGGTCATCGGCCGCTAGATGGTGTGTCTGGACAGGCGTGCTTTAGCAGGAATCCATGGGTGGGAGGATGGGATGATTCTTCTTTCTCGGTCTTCTATTAGCTGTTGGGCTCGTATAAACCTGTGGATAATCTTTTAAAGGGGTTTGAAATCCTGGAGGGGAGACTTGGTACAGGAACTGATAAGTCCTTGGCACCAGAGAAGCATAGGAAGATGAACACATGTTGGTTCCTATAGCATCTGTGAAAGAAGCATTGAAGATTTTGGAATTCGAGTGGTACTCAGAGAGACAGGAGTGGAGGTCTTAGGGGACCATCTATTTGTGATTTCCTATAAAGAAGGCTAGGTTTGTTAATAATAGAGGGAAGTTTCACTGTGTATCAGGTCTGGAATCTCCTTTTTTGGTCTTGGCTTCTCTGTTAGGGAGTGAAAAAAGTGAGATGTCAGGTTGGAATAGTTTTCTTGTTCTTCTGGGGGGCATCTTTTTTTCTTCTTTGGTTGTTCTGTTAATGAACATTTTTGTCTGAGACCCAAATGGGTGGTCCTGTGAAGAGAGACACAGCAAGAAAACCTTTTCCATTGTGAGGAGGGGGGCTCTTTTTATGTAGTAGACACACCTCGCATCTATAGAGAAATATTTATGGGGTGGGACCCGTGGAAGAGGTGATTATTGGGTGTTGGGGTGATTGAGCCAGCCTGGAGGGCATGGCTGAAGTCTCCCTTTGGGTACTTCCTGTAGAGAAATATTTTTTAAGTTATTACTGGCCTTGGAATGAAGTCTGGTTTTTCTTTGTTCTGAGGGGAATCAGCTGTTCTCTTGATCAGCATGGATTTGTTGTGATATCTGGAACATAGACTTCTGTGGGAAGACAAAAATCTTTTCCTTTGGGGTAGGGGGTTTCCCTGTATATCTCATTCGTAAGGGGGCCTTGCTTTAGGGCCATTAAATACCTAAATATATGGAGAAAATTGGCGAATTTTTGGCAGTTCTGGTTTTACTTTATTGTTTGAATGGATTTCTAACATCTTCATTGGTTCACACATAAATGAAAATATTAAGTAGTGTTTTTGGAGAACTGTTAAGTATGGTCTCCCATGCTGTCTGCTCCGTCCCAGCCCGCAGCCAGCTGGGTTTCGTGCTAACGATGGGGGAGCACGGAAGTGAAGGGACGGGGTTCTGGGACCAACGCCGAGAACGAATGAACTAGAAGCAATGAATCAGTCCCAGGAGTCTCTTCTGGTGGAAGCAGAGCTCTGTGTAATGCGGGGTGTCTGCTACATATATCCGACAGTGGGGGAGGGTCTTGGGTATTCAGGGAGGGAATCCATTGGGCTAGAAAAAGGCATTGGGGTAGCTTTATTTGCATGTGGGGCTAGGTGCCAGGACTCTACCAAGGCATGCCTCCTCACAAGGCATGGTCTCACAGAGACAAAGAGGAAGGTATCCTATCAGCCACAGGGCAAATAAGCACCTACCAAGTCACTTTCCTTTTGCTTCTGTGAAACAGGCAATATTTAATATTTATCTGGGATCTGGCCAGGGCCAAAGGCGAGGAGCAGCTGAATGTCTAACGCTCTCACCTTCTGGGAGAGCGTGGTGTTTCTTAATTGCTTCAGCCTGCTCTCTAGCTCCATGGCAGTCCCACAGAGAACATCTGTAATGATTTCCATGGTGGTTGCACCAGTTTCCACCAGCAGTGACGGAAGCCCTTCCCTGCATCCTCAGCAGGTCAGCCAGCTTAAAGCCCTAATCTTCCACTCTGTCATACTTCTACTCTTTCTGGTAACTAGTCCCATCCCGAGAGAGTTCATTTCCTAGCAGAAACTAATGTTATAGAGCAGCCCCTACACCACAATGACAGTCTTGTTACTCAGAGAATCCGGGAGATTTAGATTAGTTTCCCTTTCAGGAACCAGGGCCCTTACAGTATTCTATTTAAAATGGTTTCCTTGTCTGTTTTAGAGATTTGCATATGCATTCTTCAGTGCCACCCAGTGTTTTAATCACAGACCCTTCTCTTTCCCTCCAGGAGTCCGGAGCACCTATTCTCACAGATGACGTTAGTTTACAAGTGTTTATGGATCATTTGAAGAAACTTGCTGTGTCAAGTGCTGCTTGACGTGCAGATGTGTTAGGCACTCAAGATGAAATACTACTTCAGTTTCTTTTGCTTTTTCCATTTACCTGTGGAAACAACAGAGATCTCTCTCTAAATCTGTTTTGTGTCAGTATGGTTTGAGGCGACATGGAAAAATATTGATGATTGCAGATTAAGCTGAAATATAACGAGAGCAATGAGAACAAGTTTGTTTCACTTGGTACAGTATTATAACTAGTTTTACAAATTTGAGGTCTTTATGATTTAATTAATGTTTAAAGAGTTAGAATGGTCTGTTTTGTATTGCAGATACCACTTATTTGTATACTGCAGACAGATCTAAAGTGGCACTGGGTATCCTCATTGACCTTTTAGGGAATATTTAATAGCAGCCAGAAAGGAACAAATCAGTACTGATGATATACGATCAGTTTGCTTCTTTGTTAAGTAAATTTTGTGTGGTTTTTAGTACACATATATGCCCTGTTCTGTACTTTGTTAAAATGGGTTTATTTTTATGTTTATTTAGAAATTATTTGACTTTATAGTAGTATTTCTTATGAAGGTAATTTAATGTTTTTGGCGATTTGCAAAAATTATTTAGAGCTAAAAAATTTCGAGTGAGGTAACGACCCCACAACTGACATTAAATGTGAAACTCCCCCAAAGTACCCAACTCACATGACTAACTAGAGTAATTTTTTTTTAAGAAATCTAGAAAAATAAAGCATGTTGTCAGGGTGATTAAAGAAATTATTTGCAGTAAAAAGACTGTAGTAGCTATTACACTTGATCTTAGTCAAAAGACCTAGAAGGGATGAGACTATAGTAACTATTAACCATATATGTAATTTTGTTGTTTCCCCTTCTTAGATACATTTTCCATTGTATTCTTTCAGTATTTTAACACTATTTCAGGAGTTTTCACTTCACTTTTTGTTTCTATTTCCTTGTGAAATTTATTAATTTGTGGTTCTTACTGAGACAGTATTATATAATGTTTAATTATGTCATGTGATAGTTCTGCTTGATTTATTGATTAGTATCATTCACTTTTACCTTTTAAAGTTTACTTGTAGCAAATGTTTACATTGCTGAAGCAGGTAAGTTTGACAATGAGATTTATGTATCAAGTGCTGCAAATGCAAGGTGGTGCTGGTAGTTGCTGAGGACAGTGTGCCTGTGACTGATGTATTGCATGTACACAATCAGACGATGGCAAAACAGAAACTTCTAATTGTTATACTCAATTGTTTAAATAAATTGCTTTGTTCTGTTTTATTTGAATTGAACTGTGCCAGGCCAAAATGCCAATAAAATATACCTTTCTCTGTTTCCTTAGTTATTTTATAATCTAGTAAAGCCTGGGAAGCTTAATGTAAAATTAGAGCTCTTTAATTTTTTTTTTTTTTTGAGACAGGGTCTCACTATGTAATGGAACTCATTATTTAGACCAGCTGGCCTCAAACTCACAGAGATCCCCCTGTCTCTGCCTCCTTGTGCTGGAACATGCACCACCATGCCAGGCCTAAATTTTTTGATTGATTGATACATAATTGTACAAATTTATGAGTACAATGTGATAATTTATTACCTATGTATAGTAATACATTTTCATTTCTTCTAAACAATATTTCTTTGTGTTGGAACCTTCAGACTTTTCTCTCCTAATTCTTTTAAAATGTGCAATAAATTGTAAACTGTCATCAGTCAACTGTGCTAAAAAGCACTGGAACTTTGTTCAGCTATATTTCGGTACCTGTTATATGATCTTCCTCTATTCTATCCTTTCTTCCCAGTCTCCAATGACTGCTATGCTACTTTAGTATGAAAGCAAAGAGTGTGTGTATGTGCATGTGTGTGATATGTATATGTGAATTCTGGTGCATTAATGCAGTGGTACACTGTAGAGGTTTGAGGATGACTTTTGAGAGTCAGTTCTCACCTTGCACCTTGAGGCACAGTCTCCCTTATTGCTACCATGCTGTTACCCCCAGGTAGTTGGCCTTTGAGCCTCCAGGTAATTCTGTGTCCACTTTGCCTCTCTCCGAAGGAGTGTTGGGATTACAAATGTGTGCACTACATCCAGGGTTTTGGGGGTAGAATGCGGGTTGTTGGCCTTTGCATCAAGTGCTTTTATTCATTGAGATATCTTGCTGCTAAGAATGCTGTTTCTGAAACATAAATTGGACCATGCCATTTCCCTTTGCCTTTACAACAAAGTCCAAACATTTTACCTGATATCCTTCTATAATGTACAGCAGACTCCAGCCTTTCCCTTAGGAAGTTGTGCAAAAGACACAGTTGAAAACGTAGTATGGAGTTGAGTATCTAGTTTGACCTATCAACCTTAGGTGTGGTATTTGGGATCTGTGTAGTAACAAAACCAAATATATATTTTCTTGTGTTTACTTTTAATAGAGATATTTATATACACTAAGGTACACAATGTGATTCAGTACATGCATGTAACATGCAATGGTCAGGGTTATCAGCCTTTCTCCTTTCATTTCCTTATGTATTAACTTTTGAGCTCCTGTCTTCTAATTCTTACAAAATTCATGGATGGTTATTTTAAACCATAGTTGCTCTGGAATCTAGAACTTCCATCTGTATTTTGGTACCTGCAACCACTAACCTCCAGCAATCACCATTCCTTTCTGTTTTGATATTAGCTTTTTATTTTTTGTTTGTTTTGTTTTTGTGACAGGGTTTCTCTGTATAGCCCTGGTTGTCTTGAAACTCACTCTGTAGTACAGCTGGCCTTGAACTCAGAGATCCATGTGCCTTTGCCCCCTGAGAATGAAATTCAAGGTGAGCTGCAGAAGCCTGGCTAACTTAAAAATTTTCACATGAGAGAGCATATATTTGTTTTTCTAAGTTTGGCTTATTTAACATAATGACCTCCAGTTCTATGCATTTTCCCACAAATAGCCATATTTCAAACTTCTTATGATTCAACAGTACTCTGTGTGTGTGTGTGTGTACTAAGTCAGTATACAAAGTAATGTGTTTCGGTATGGTATTGTCACACGTGTATGCCATTATACTTGATGCCTATTGTTCTCCTCCCCAACTGCCCTCTCCCGTTCCGTTGCTCCTCTCTTACTTACATCACACTTTCTCTATTTTTCTGATTCCTGATCTTGACTAGTACAAATTAGTGCTGCAATCCATATGTTTATGGATTCAGATAATTCTTTGATAGACTGATTTCACTTCTTTTTACCCAGAAGTGATAGCTGCATCATATGGTGGGTCCATTTTTAGTTTTTTGAGGGCCCCATAACTGTTTTCCTGAACAGGTATATGAATCTATATTCCCACTAGAGATATGCAGAAGCTCTGTGTTCTCTTGAGTCCTCACTAGCCACTTTGCCTGGGGTGAGGTGTCTCGCTGAGCCAAGTCCTCTGCAAGAGCAACCTGTAAGCCACCTTCCCAGCCCATTCTTGGAGTTTCTGTTTTCATCCTTCATGTCTGCAGTTTGTTGTTAGCTGTGTTCTGTATCATCCATGTTTTCTTTTTATATTATATCTTGCCATATTTTCTTTGGTTTTACTGTTTATCCCTAACACCATAAGTTAACAGTTGAATAGTGATTGCTCCATCCTATATAATGCTTTATGTCACTTTGGATCATATGAAGTGATATACATTAATACATTAATACAACCATACCAGCTTGCTTTCTGATGTCTTTTATTTGTTCCAAACATTCATATCATTCTGCCTTGGTCATGACACTTTTAGAGACAGCAAATAACAGATTAAAAAAACAGTCCATTCTGATCATCTTGACTAGAACATTTCACTTAATGTAGGGCTCGAGTTCAGCTCTAGTCCCCACGATGGGTTCCTCAGTCTCCATGAAGGATAGACAATGTAAGCTATGACAAGTGAGCTCAGTACCTTACTCTTCTATGGGACTGTTAGTTGTCATGCTTAATGCGCTTTAATGAAACACATAGAATACGCCTTATGATGATTATGACATGCAGGAGTGCTTCTTTAATAGTAAAATAAAGATAAAGAAAAACAAATAAAATCAAAGAAAATAACGCGTACATTAAGGGAATAAAATAAAGTTTCTCGAAGTTAGCAATTCAATTCTCTAGGCCTTACAATCTATTCTCCTCAGTTCATTCGCCTTGTCTCTCCTGTTCATCTGTCTCTGTCTCTACTTCTCTGTCTTCTCTTCTGACCAAGACTTTTTTGTAGCTTAAGTAGCAAACTGCAGGGATGCTTCTCTAACAGCCAGGCACATCTCAGAAGAAGCCAGTGTAGATAAGTGGTGTCCTTTCTTCTGGAGCTGCAAGCTTTAAAGTTTGTAATTATCAACAGAGACCACATAACATGACACAATGGTCAATTAGGGACTGCTGGATGTCATGCTGGCTGAATTTCCTAGGTGACTTCCAATTACCTAGGTCAAATAGGGCAAGGACATGTAGGCACCAGAGGAGAGTTTTATTTTGGTTTTTAGGTCCTTGGAAGTATTTATTTTTCGTGAGTCACAGCTATAAATGTCTGATCCTATCTATTGGTTGTCATTAGCTCAGGAAGCTTTCTTAAGTCTTGGAAGTTTGCTTTTAGGTCAGTGCAGGCCTGCTATGTTCTTCATTAACTGGGGGAACAAGTTAAGGATGAACTATCTGTTTCTTCAGGTGTGCTGACTCTCTAACTAAGCTCTCTGGCTTCTATCTATTAAGACTTATCTCTTTTTGGGAAGGTCAGCATTTACTCTAGGAATGACTTTATGATGCACTTGCAATAAACCTGGGTAGCTCCTACATGCCAGGACTTGGAAGTCCGGAGGTGTTTACAGTTTACTTTTGAATAGCATGGCTGTGTTCCATTCCAACCCACAGTGGTCAGCTCAGGGATTAATTTGGATATTACTATTAGGCTATGCAGACCTTATTATTGATGAGAAACGTATGTCACTGTACAGTAAAGATAAGAAAGGGGCAAAGTGGTTAAGGATTTCCAATTCCCAACAATGGAGACCCAAGATCCTTGTCAAGCTGAAGCTTCCATAGTCTGGGTAACATGGATCCTAGCAACTTAATTTGTTATCTTTGTCTGTTTTAACCATCTATTTTTTAAAAATTCAACTCATTCTCCCTTTGTCTTTAAATTTTTATTTCTATATCATCTCCCCTCTAACAACTAGTAATTTTAGTATTGTGATGGTTAATCTTCACTGTCAGTTTGATTAGAATCACACAGGAGATACCTTTGAGTATGTCTACAGGAATGTTTCCAGAGAGGATTAACTAGAAGGCATGTGGGAAAAGAGAAAGATTGGCATTTCCATTTCTCTGCTTTCTGATCTGCCCAGATAGGAGCAAGCAACCTTGTATCCCTGCCACCAAAGCAGACAGCAGCTTCCACAGTGCCTTCCCCTCCATGAGGCACCGCTTCCCAAATGTGAGCCAGAATGAGGCCTTCCCCCTTAAGTCGCTCTTTGTCAGAGTTTGGTCATGGAAAGAGAAGTACTTAATGTTAACAGGCACAACAAGGAAAGGATAACAGAGGACAGTTGGGATAATAGGGTAATATTATAATATAATATAATAATATCAAAGGATAATAGACCTAGACCTGGACACTAACTTCCAAACCAGAGAAAAACAGGGTAAATGTGATTTTTATCAAAATGAAGAAAGAATAGTAAAGGAAAAGCATGGTAAATAAAAATGAAAAAAAAAATAACCGGGATAATACTTGTTAGTGTGTTTTATGAAAATGCAAAGGGTAACCTTTGGGCTGTCACATGATGAATAAATAGCATAGACGCTCCTTACTCAGTTCCTTGCAAACGTCATGAGACTTTATAAAAATTGATGGCAGCATAGCCATCTTCTACAGAACCCACCTAGATGGCCTTGTTCACTGTTGAAGAGCACCTTTATCAGTTTCAAAGTTTTTTTTTTCCCCTTTTCAGTTTAAAGTAACGGATAGTACAAAATTAAACAAGGCACTAAGTTGCCGTGTGCTTTGGCAGCTTATACTTTTAGACCAGAAAACATAATGTATTGGGTAGGATTCAATTGCATATTCAAGTGAGCGTTGACCAGGATTTAACAGGGCAATCTTTAAATCTCTTTTACAAAACCAACACATTCCATAGGGCTGTGAGGGTCGACCTATGAAGCCACCTGGTGCTTTCTGATATTGTCATATAAGGAATTTAGGCAGCCAGTTCAACTGTTGCCCAGTTGGGAAAAATGTTTTGAGTCATCACAGAGCCACTGCCCATGTTATTGGCCAACACTTTCCTAACTGTAGTTAAGCTGGATATTTGGCAGAGAAGGGAACTTTGTAAAACCTGGTGTCAGGGATTGGTCCCTGTGGCATGGCTGTGCTGGGGAAGCCACTTCTTCTTTTGGCCTTTTTGAGACCAGGTTTCTCTCTGTAGCCCTGGCTGTCCTGGAACTCCCTGTGTAGACCAGAGAACATCCTGCCTCTGCCTCTCACGTGCTGGGATTAAACGCTGCATGGCCTTTAAAAAAAGAAAAAAAGATTTATGTATATGAATGCATACCATGTGAGCACCTGGGAGTTCTGGATGGCTTTGAGCTGCTATGTATGTGTGGGTGCTGGGAATTAAACCCAGGTCCTCTGCAAACAGCAAGTATTCTTAGCCACTAAGCCATCTTCCTAGCCCCACTGCTACTTTCGGATCTGTGCTCAGCTGCCCTTTGGGGCAAACTGCTTGTCTTAGGGTTTTTATTGCTGCATTGCCATTACCATGACAATTCTTAGAAAACAATTGGAGCTAGCCCACAGTTCAGAGGTTTAGTCCATTGTCATCATGGTGGGAAGCAGAGTGGCGCACAGGCAGACATGGTGCTGGAGAAGTAGCTGACAGTTCTACATCTGGATCCACAGGCAATAGGAAAAAAGAATGTCACTGGGCCTCGCTTGAACTTCTGAAACCTCAAAGACCTCCCCCAGTGACACATTTCCTTCAACAAGGCGATACCTCCTAATCGTGCCACTCCCTATGAGCCTATGGGGGCCATTTTCATTCAAATCCCCACACTATTTCTATGTGTGCGTTTAACCTGTTCTGGGGACCACACTGTTAGTTTTAGGTAAACCATGCAATCCACGAAATCAGTTGTCATGGGGATTAGAGTCTTTTCTTAAGAATAACACATCTGGAGATTAATTATGAATAAAGATAACTCATGAGTAAAGTGTCACTCAAAAGTGACATGTCTACTAAGAACTTCCAGAAGGAAGGGGTCTCATTTTACTTTGTTTAGTGGCTTAGAGCCCTTTTTTCAAGGCAATTTAGAAATAGCTTAATCTCTAGAGATTTAAAAATTAATCTTTGTGAAATTCTCCTGGAATGCTGGTAGGTTAAGTGTTTGTAAACATTTGTGAAGAGGTAAAATAAAACAGAAAAAAGAGCTTGAGCAAGCACAGAAACACTGTGTGTGTGTGAGAGAGAGAGAGAGATACTGTTATCCGTCTAGTGGGATAATGTGGTTTTAACAGGCTGGGGTGATGTCAGTGCTGCTGTGGAGTCTAATATATCTTCACCGTTTCAGAACTTTCACCAGAAGACAGACAGTGGGTGATGTGCATTTTAGAATCCTAAGACTCAGGTTTGGGGACCACAAGCATGGAACTGGTAGCTTAAGTTATGCAACTAGATGAGATGCCATTCTTTAATTATTTATTAGGAGCTAACAAGGTATGTAGGGAGCAAAATGTCAGACATAGTCTTCCTCCTTGGACATGGATTATGCTGTCACATGTGAGCTCTTAGGATGTTTAATTCTAAAACTCTATTTTTAATGAGAACATTAAGCCTACTGATTTATCAAATATACATTTTTCAGCAAGGAAGTATTTCTATTAAAAAAAGCTATCAAGTTGCTGAAATATTAATGGTAGTACAATATCATTTAATGGAAGAGAATGATTTCATTGAATCCAGGGTTATAATACCCAGAATTATGTTCTGTATTTTAATAGAGATGTTGAGAAAATAAGATCCCGAGTAATAAATTGTGAAATGGCTCAATTAATAGTTGTTCTTAATTAAGAAAGATCTCACTTTTTAGGGATGTGTAGAAGAATGTCAGTGCATATTATGAAATGCTTCTACTTAGGTATGCTTAGTAATTGCTTAGCTAATTATTACAGGGCACAGAGACATGGCTCTACTGAAAAATAAATTTCACTGTTTGTCAGCTGACTTTGGACCAGAGACTTCTGTTTTTTTGCAGTGCTTTTCTTATTTAAAAAGGGCCATTTTAGTTACATTTACATATTGAGTGCCACACATGCTGCACGTGCTCGTGTAAATGACTGTAGTGAGTAGCTCCCCTTTGGAGGCTACAGTCCGTGTGGTTTCAGAGAGCTACTGTTCTATGACTGCACGTACTTTGGCAAGAACAGCGAGCACAATTGCTTTGCTCACGCAGCTTGTGTAGTGACAGCTACATCTGCTCCACTGGCACCTTTAGGATCTGAGTCTGTATCATTAGCTGTAACACTGGAGAGTCTTCCCAAATCTGCTGAAGGAAGCTGACTTCTGGATCGGAAAAATCACACTTCTGCAAGCTCCTCCACAAAATAATTGCTTTGTGGAGTGATGCATTTCTTCCTTTTCTTTTCTTTCCTTTCCTTTCCTTTCCTTTTCTTTATCTTTTTTTTTTTTTTTTTTTTTTGAGATAGGGTCTCATTATGTAGCCTTGACTGTCCTGGAACTCACCGTGTAAATCAGGATGGCCCCAAACTCATAGAGATCCCTCTGCCTCTGCCTCCCAAGTGCTGGGACTAAAAGGATGTGCCACCATGCACAATTTGATGCATTTCTTATGGTTAAATTATTAAAGTGGTGCTTATCAAATGGAGATATGCTAAAACGTGCAAAGCTAACTTTTGTTAAGGTAACCACAAAGTATATTTGATAATGATGTAGCTAATGTTGTATGTTATATTTGGATCTAGTCCTATAATAGATAAAACCTGTTACTAAATAATTACCTATTTATTAACAGAATAAAATATCCAAATCCTCAACCCAAGAGATTAGACCTGTCAGTCACTGTGTTTACATTTTCTCATTTGCTGCTTTGCCTAGCTAAGCAACCAGTATCAGTCTCTTCCTTAAGCAAAGGGATGTGACCCAGTTTCCTGTACTACCCAGTCTTAGACTGGCTACTGATCTATGAAATAGTTTGGTATGGAAAAGTTTCCATATAAAGATAATGGTGCCTAATGAACAGTTCTATTCTAGAAAGACTGAATAGGAAAATTCAGAAGACACCAGACATTCTGTAATGAGATGAAAGAGAGTAGATAGAGGAGAAACGTCGAGAAGCAGCAAATTAGTGGTGGGACATTGAGGTGAAGGTTCACCAATGGCTGCTGCAAAAAATGGATCCCAGATTGTGCTAAATCTTGGACTGTGGCCCTGGATTCTTTTACCTTTTCTTCTAAATGTGTTCAGCTGTTGCAATAACTCCTCATTATTTGAGACAAATTAAACTTACTTGTGGAACAAGAGTCCTGATGACTAGTGAGTTACCCTTTGGCCTGACTGCCTTGTAGTGAATAGAGATTCAGTATTCCCCAGCCAAGTCACAAGTGAAATCTGCGCATATTGGGACAGAGTTCCAGGAGATGTCTTCTTATATTTGTTTGCTTAGAAAATATAAATTTCACTCAGCTGAGGTGTCTTATGTAACAATATCCAGCAGAACTATTTACAGCTTTCTGAATAGACTAGGTCTTTAAATTTTTAAAAGTTACTTATTTATTTGTATGCACAGCTATGTGTGGAGATCAGAGGAAAACTTGTGGGAGTCAATTCTTTCCTTGTACCATGTGGATTCCAGGGATTGAGCCTGGTTATCAGGCTTGGTGACAAGCACCTTTACCAGCTGAGCCATATCACCTTTAAAAAACAGGTCTTCACCAGTAATGGGAAACACATGTGATTCACCACAGACCTTTGTGACTAGCACACTGATAAACAAGGGCTAAATAAGTATGGAAGGTCGACTTTTTGTTTTCTTTTACTTTTTCTTCTCTTTTCTTTTCTTTTGAGACAGGGTTTCTCTGTTGTAGCTCTGGCTGACCTGGAACTCACTCTGTAGACAAAGCTGGTCTCAAACTCACAGAGATCTGCCTGCCTCTGCCTCCCAAGTGCTGGGACTAATGGTGTGCACCACCACCCCCGGCTTGTTCATTATTATTATTTTTTTTTATGAGACAGGATCTCACTATGTAGCCGTGGCTGGCCTGGAACTCACTGTACACCAAGTTTGTCTTGAACTCAAATTCAAAGAATCTGTCTGCCTCTGCCTCCTGAGTGCTGGGAGTAAAGGCCTGGGCCACCACATCTGGCCCTGAAAGGTATGTGTGTGAGTGTGTGTGATGCTGGGGCTTGAACCCAGGTTCTTCTGCATGCTAAGCATAGCCTACTGGTGAACTATACTACCAGGCCTTATCAAAAAATCTACTTTACTTTTGTCTTCAACTGTCCCTTCAAGCTTGCTTAGTATGTGAGGCATCTCACCCTATAATCACTTGGTGAAGACTATCAGGCTGATGATTTTTGGTTCACTTAAAGACCACTCAGTGGCAGCCCCACTTAACAGTGACCTCACTGTGTCCTGTGATGGGTTAAGAAATCTTCTCATCTACGTTTCCATGTGATGGTTTAGCTCATAGCTCACTTGGAATCTACTGTATTGTCTTGACATTAGTCCAAGCCATTTGTTACATATTTATGCACCAGAAGAATATAAATGATACCCAGAAAGTTCTTATCATTCTGATTCCTAAGGATGATTCTTAGCTTGTCTGGGGAATGGCTCTGTTCTATGTAGCCTTTGTTTAGCTCATGGAGATTTCTACTGAGGCTTATCCATTTAACCCTTGCCCCATGATTTCTCTCAGATATAAAATTTTTAAAAAATATTTTTTATGCCTAGCCACAGATTTTGCTTATAAACTGTCCTCCCCCAAAACCGTAAGAGCTGATTTTTTTTTCTAAACAGACACATAATAATTGCATATATTTGTGGAGTGTAGTATGATATCTCTTTCATGTGTACAATAGCAGCCATTGAGTATCAACCAATTCTAGTGAGACTCTGTGCTTTGGCTGTGGTGAGAGCACTTGTAACACAAGTGTGAGGGTCCATGTGAATGCTAGCTCCCAGCACTCAAGAGGCAGAGACAATCTCTGGAGCAAGCTAGTTTGCTAGACTAGGAAGATGGGTAATCTATAGGCTTGGCAGGAGACTCTTCCTCATTATATAAGGTGGAGGTGGAGAGTGACCAATGAAGACCGTTGTCAACCTTGAGCCTCCAGACACAGGTGGAGTCTCACACACACCGTTGCATGCCCATATATGCAAAAAACCCCACACACAGTTGTGTATGGTACCACACGATATACATGTAATAAATAAATAGAAAATCTGTGCTTATTTCTAAGCTGCTAAGCAAGGCCCCCTGTCTGCTCTTAGTAAAAATAGTGACCTGAGGTTATAACATTGTGTGGCCTGTCATGTGTTGAGGGTTTCTGCCCATTGACTCTGTTCTGTGATCAAGTATCCTTTGTAGATTGCAGCCAGGGGGAAAGAAAGGTATTAGTGGGGGAGACTCCCTCCTCGCTCGGAGTCTACACTCTCATGCGACACTATTCTGCCTTGCATAACACTGTAAATGTCAGCCCGGGGATGCTACCATTCAGCCATCATCTATGCAGTGCATGGAGGTGACACAAGTGCTGATAAACTAGAGGTGAGATGATTTACAGGGCAGTGCCCTGTGCTAAAAATACCAATTGCTGATGATTCGAGAAAGTTAGAAATAGGAATAACCTACCAGCCGTATATCTGCAGGGAGAGAGGCATAGGGTATTTAATCATTTGTCCTCCCCAAAAACTCTCTGGGAAGAAAATCATGATCTCATTTCAAATAATCAGTGGAGGATTACAGCCCCCCCCCCCCCCCCCCCCCCCCCCCCCCCCCCGTGCTAGATGACTCAGGCATTACAGTTTTGTTCTTTATTTATGAATCTTCCGATTTCACAAAATTAGTGATGCGGTTCCATTTCTAGCCAAGTATTCTTTATTGCTAAGTTTTAGAGGTGTTGGGAAGCAAAAGTCGCATCAAGAGATGCGAACTATTCTGTGTTTTTTTTTTTTTTGTTGTTGTTGTTCCCTTAGGAAGTGTGCCATTTTGTCTCTCTGTGTTGTGTTGTCCACTGACTTGGAAAATTGCTCCCGTAGCTCTTGAGATGAGTGGACATTTAAATTCCCCCTGGTTCCTTATGAATTATTCAGTGAACAAGGGATGCAATTACTAAAGAAATGAAATAAGGAAAGATGCACGGAAAGTAAACAGGAAAGCACTTTGAGAGAGACTTGCCCATCCAGCGTCTAATGCAGTTTGGCCGCACTAGCACCCTTTCTCCACCAGGCGGCAGTAGCTACCACACAACAGGAATCTCCGGACTCCTTTCTGTACTTTAAATTTTGAATTAAAAAAAAACAAACTTTACGTGATTTTTTTCCCTACCAACATTCATGCTTTGTTAATCTTTGAGTTTTTGAAAGCTAATCTCTGTTTCTGTCTTAAATAATTGGACCCTAAAAGTAAAATACAGTTTGCTGAAAGGGTACAAAATGGGAACATACTTTAGCTCATCATAGTGAAAAGCTTTCAAAGCCGTGTTCCCAAGGAAAATGGAAAGTACATGAAGCCTTTTATTTTCTCTGTGACTCAATTCATTTAGAAGTGGCAATTGTGAGCCCACAGCACATGTGTGTGCCTGTGTGAAGATGGAGGTCACGTCACCGTTGCTTCTCCAGGTACGACCACAGTTTTTACCTACATCTTCACATAGAATGTTTAATATAACGGGTACATTTTCATTGTCTTTACAACTTGAATATAGAATTAAGGTATGAGGCTGCTCCTAATTCGGCAAAAGTCTATCGGCTGCAGCAGGGAGTTCATATCGGGAAGTTATGTTTAGTGGACGATTTCACAGTTTGAAGCTGCCTCCTCTTCAGTTCTCACGCTTGCGCTGGTCACTACCACGTGAGTGGAGGTCGTCGGTGCAGATATACAACTTTGGTGAATGTTGGGAAGAGTGAGAACCTCAGCTATTTCTAATCAGCAGTTTATGAGTATTGGCTGGATCCGGTTTGGATAACCCAACAGTTTAGATGGAGAATTTAAAAAAATAATTAATTAATGAAACTTTATTTTTCTTCTCTTTTACAATACATCCCGACCCCAGCCTCCCTTCCCTTCACTCCTCCTAGTTCTCTCTCCTTTAACTTCCCGACACCCTGCTTCCTCTCAGCAATGAGCAGGCCTCTCAAGGTTACCACTTGTTCCCTCTTAACAAGGCTCTTAACAAGCCCCTACATCAGGATTGGATGAGGATACCCAGCAGGAGGAAAAGGATCCCAAGGGCAGGTGAAAGGGTCAGAGACCCCTCTACTCCAACTTTTAGGAGTTTAAGAAGGACACCAAGCCAAACGATGTTAAGACATATGTAACATATGTAAGACATATGTTAAGACATATGTAGGGAACCTACAGATCCACCAGAGTGGAGGCAGAGGCGATTGTGATGCACCCTATGTAGGCTTCCAGGAACTGATTCAAGTCCTCAGCAAGAGCAGTTAGTGCTCTTAACAGCTGAACCATCTCTCTAGCCTCCAGAATTGTTTTCTAAAGACAAGGTCTCAAGTAATCTGGGATGGTGTCAGTTCACCATGTTGCTAGGGATAATTTTGAACTTCGGATCCACCTGCCTGCCTCTGAAGTGCTGGGATTACAGGTGTGTGGGTGACTGCAGCAGGTTTATGTAGTCCTAGGAATTGAATCCAGCATTTCACCCATGCTAGACACTTTAACAACTGATCTACAGATTCAGTCTTTAGCATTTTCTTAAGTACCGCCAGAGGTTTGGAGAGATGCTTGCTGCTCTTGCAGAAGAACTGGGTTCAGTTCCCAGAACTCACACAGCTGCTAAAACTGGTTGTAATTCCAGTTCAAGGGGATCTGATGCCCTCTTCAGGCCTCTTCAGGCTCTGCGCACACATGCGGTGCACATACATACACGCAGGCAGAACGCTCATATACACAAAATAAAAGAATAAATCTTAAAATAAGTATTACTAGGATTGGAGGACATAGTAGCTTTTCAGTATTACTTATATTTGTTAAATGAAATAGTAAAACCAGAATCACCCAGAAAATCATTTGTCTGAATTTTTTTTTTGTCAAATATCTGTTTATTATATGCATTGGTGTCTTACTTGCACATATATCTATGTGAGGGTGTCAGATCCTCTGTAAGCTGCCTTATGGGTGCTGGGAATTGAACTGGGGTCCTCCAGAAGAGCATACAGTGCTCTTAACTGCTGATCCATGTCTCTAGCCCCCGTTAGCTGCGTTTTGAAAGCCAATTTATTTTTCCCTTTAGTAATGAAGATTTGATCCTTCCCTTTGAGGCCTACCTTGTCAGCAAGGAAAGAATGAGTGGCTCGCTTGTGGGAGGTCATTTCAACTTTCTAACCATCTGAACTCATTTAAGGAATGACCTTTACCAAGACGACTGTGCCAATTAGAGCACATGCTCCTGATAGGAAAACAAAAAATGTCTCCCCCATCACTTGGGGGTTATCTTTTGGAGAAACTTGATCCTATACCATGAAACTCTCCCTCCTCTCTCACCAAGTTATGAGAACCTGCCATGTTATTGGGTGATTATTCTCAAAAGCAATCATAAATGTAAGACCTGTTTTAGAATGGGGATTGTTGTGCCTTTCAGTGTTTATGCAGCATATTGAAAGGATACAGAACTGATCCCAACAGGAACAGATGACATCTATATTATGATTAGGCTTGACTTAGTACTTCTGGAGTCAGAAATTTCTCCTCTGCTAGTGTAGCTGCATCCTACCGTTCAATCAGGTTTAAAGGCTGCTCACAATTCTTGTATGTCTCATCCACTTAATGTTTCATAATAAAATAAATTACAGATGTTAAATAAGAAAAGAAAGTATCATATGTATCTCTACCCAGCAGGGAGAAAACAGATACAGGGCATTTCTTTTAAGGAGGAATCCCATTCATGTTGACTTTACACAGGAATAGGAAGTGGCAGTGCAGCAGAAACCCTGGGACACCAAGTGGCTACAAGGCTCAGCTTTGCCATGTGCTGCTGAGTAACCCAGGGTAGGTTCCCTAACCTCTCTGGGCCTGCTTTCTTACATGCATGATGGGGAAAATCATAGACCTACGCAGAGGTGTGCGGGAGTTGAATGGTCGAGTGCTGTGATATGCTCAGAACACTGCCTGGCGTGTAATAAATGCCCTATAAGTTCTGTCTGTCCTCATAGTCACAGAAGCCCTTGTTCTGAGACTTAATTGTGTGTGAGCTATGCCACATTATTACTTGCCTTTTACACAGAAGGAAACAAAGGTTTAAGGATCTTATGAACAGTTTCATATCTGGGAAACAGTTATTTCCACAGATTACACTGTGGACAAGAGATACACACAGATGCACTGGAAAGGGCAAGCTGATAATGTCTTCAGCAGTGACTGACAACGCTAACTGAACACTCACTGGGTACGGAGAACATGTGGTCTGTGTGCTAAGGGTTGCCTTGACATTGGGCCTCATATCACTCTTCATGAACAACCTGAGCTGTCAGCAGGTTGTTTATTCCAGAACACATGCTGCTCACCGCCCCCTTCCCCCGACAGTGACCAGAATTCCTGTTGCTTGTGTCGGTCCTGACATCGCTGACATCAGGTCCTCTGTGGCTTCTGCCCAATAGCCCATCCAATTTGATCTCTGACTGGCTGCCTTTACTATAATATGTCACTATATTCTAGGGTTTTTCTCTAGGTGACATCCCAGGAGATCCCAGGAGACGTCAGCCCTGATGTCCTGGTGACCAGGTCCTGTACATCCTTTACTAGCTTGGCCTTCATAACTTCCCTGGTCTATCCCGCTGTCCACTCTCTGTAGCTGCTCACTGCTGCCCCAAGTCTGGCATGCTGATTTTACATTTTCTGGTAGCTTCTACATTTTCTCTGTCATGTCAAGAGGGTGAGATCTGTCCTCAGACATCCTGAGCCTTGGGCTCTTACAATATTTTCTCCCCCTGTTCTGTGATTTTCCCCTGAGCTTTAGATGTAGGGGTCGAATTACATATGTATCTGTTGGGGCTGGACACCCCACAGTCCTTTCTTCTCTGCATTTGACCAGTTGTGGACTTCTGTAATAGTTCCTTCTATTGCAAAAAGGAGCTTCTTTGATCGGAGGTGAGAGCTACACTTACGGTATAAAGATAGGTATTTAGGAAACAGTTAGAAATTATATTAGTTTAGGATATTGGTGGAAGTATGTTCTCCTCTTGAGTCTACGACATCTCCAGCTGTGGGTAACTGTCTAGGTCTACAGTAACAGGTGTGAATTCCTTCCTGTTGAGTGGGGCTTAAGTCCAATTAGACAGCAGTCGGTTACACCCAAGATAAAAAGTGCCACTATTTCACCATTGACACACTCGTTCTTAAAAACACTTTTGTTTTTACATTTTATTTGATTATTTTGTGTCTCTCTGTGTATAGGTGCATACACATGTAGAGATCAGATAACAGCTTTTAGGAGTTGGTTCTTCTCTTACATCATGTAGGTTTCAGGGTTCAAACTCAGGTTGAAGTCAGGTTGCTAAGCTTGATGGCAAATGCCTTTACTTACTGAGCTAAGCTATGTTGCTGGCTTCACACACTTACTCTTAGAGATACCTTCTCAGTGAAGCTTCCCTGACTCCCATGGCTTGCTTTCATAGCTCCCCACATATAATCAATATCATGACCTATTTGTTTTCCCATTGTGTCTGTCTTTCCCATGAAAAAGCACTGTTCCTATAAAAAGCAAGCATTCTTACCTCTAATTCTTGAATATTTAGCGTTTATTACAATGCTTTCCATCTAAAAGTCTGACAGTTCTTTTTGGTTTTTTGAATGAGTGTAATGAATCAATTGAAAGCAAAGAGGTATTGCTCTGTGAAAGATGATAGCTCTGCCTTTTCATGAAGCCCTCTGAGCAGGCAGAAAGGAGAGTGCATAAATCCTGTAGAGCACGTGAAGGCACAGCCCCAGAGCCAGCACAGTGATCCATGTTAACCTGCGGAGTTGGAGTGGTTTCCAGATTTAAATGTGTTTGGGGATAAGAAGCCAGGAAGTCCTTCATTCTATGCTCCTCTGGCCCTGGTGGACAGAGAATGCAGTGTGCCACAATAAAATACAAGAGAAGTCACCACCTGCTCCCATCTGTTGCCCAGATAGATGTGTTTTGCATTTTCCATTTGCTGCTTTTGGAGAGCAACCCTGAATTTCTTAATCTCTTGTTTTACCTCCTCTCAAATCCAAAGCAATTTTATGGGGACAAACTTAGTGCATTCAACTGTATCTAGGAAGTAGTAGCTAGAATTTTGTAGAGTAATTGGATGGGTATGTGGAGTGTGTTGTATCTTTCAAATGTTTCAAATTTTTTTTAAAGAGATAGTCTCTTACTGGCCTGGAATGTGTCATGTAGGCTAGGCTAGCTGGCCAGTGAACCCCAAGGGTACATTGGTCTCCATTTCCCCAGCACTTGAATTATAAGGGCAATTTACCCTGCCTGGTTTTTTTGTTTTTCTTCCCCACTTTTCTGGTATGTTCTGGGGATTGAACTCAAGTTTTTGTGCTTGCAAGGCAACTACTTTACCTACTGAACTGTTTTCCCAGGCCCACATTTCAATCTTTTATTAAAATATTTTCCTACCTGAATGCCTATTTTTATCTTTCTGTTTTTGTTTCCTGATTAGACTGCACAAATCTCTTATTTTAAGTTAAAAAAAGTATTTTTTTTATTTCTCTTTCATTTGACAGAATATTATTTTAAGTGAAAATGAAGGCAATGCCTTAAGGCAGTGATTTTTTTTAACCAGGAAAAGTTATTGTTGCTAAAAAGCTTAGCCCAAGGAACATAATTATATCAAGTCATTAGAAGGAGAGATGGCTGGTTAGGAGTGGAGGGATGGCTAAGATGGCCGGACTAGGGTCTCAGCCACCAATTTCTCCCTCACCCACCCTCTTTCGGTGGAGTTCACTTTTGTGAGGCTTTGTAGCATTTGCTTCTGCCCGGCAGTTAAAATTCTGCCCATTGTTCAGGTTTTTAATGATTCTGTTCCTTTCTTTGCTTTGCTTTCATTGTGCTGACAGGGGCTCTACAAGCTGCCGGGAGAGAAAAGTTATCATTAGTCTCACCCAGCTCTGGCTCCCGTGATCTGTACTAACTAGCCTAGCAAGATATGCCCATGGATGTAATAGTGGAATGAATGTTATGGGAGCAACCAACAGCTTTCTGATTGGATTAAGGTCCACTCCACAAGAGGGAACTCATGCCTTGCACTGTAAACCTGGCCAAGGATCTGTGGCTAGAGAGGTCGTAGGGGAAGAACCTGCTACTACCATTTTGCAAAAAGGGCACAGCATCAAATTGCCTTCTGAGTATTAATCCTCATACCCACAGGTAATGTGGTTCTCACTCCTCCTCAAAGAAGCCTCTTTTTATAGTTGGATATAGTTAATACAGAGACTCATAATTGCTCAAAGTGCAGAAATATAGTAACTGTGGCATGCTTAGGCCCTAAATGGAACAACAATATCAACCCTCTCCCCTAACTCTAAAGGCTCCGGAGAACATCCTGGAGGAGGGGCTAGATTGTAAGCGTCAGAGGTCGGAGAGGGGCTGCTGCAAAACAGTATCTTCTGGATATGACAGGGCCTTGCACCCACGATCTCACGACAGCTGTGACCGCCTGTACAAGACCTGCACAAGGTCAAGCTAGTCAACCTGCCAGCATGGATGGGGAGGAGCTCATGAGGTCCCACTCCTGGCCGAGGAACTGTTGGGCAAGGGGTGTGGGGAGAGAAAGAGTCAATTTTCTTTGGCTCATGGTAGGTAGATGGCGCTACACCCATTGCATGTGGGCATTAGTTGTATTTAAAAAAAAAAGGACCTGAAGTTGAAGTTGAGAGGGAAATGTGTGTGTGTGGGAGTCGGAGGAGACAGAGGAAGTAGAGAGGGGAGGGGGTATGTTTTTAAAAACATTGTATACATGCGTGAAATTATTAAAGAACAACAATTGTCACTTTATTGGTTCTTTCGGAAAGCCGTCTTTCGGAGGTTATCAATTTTTCGGCTTTTGTACACTGTCCTTTCATTTGTTTCTTTGTCATGCTTACCCTCACCCTGTTTTATTGCTGGTTTCTGCAAGTGCTCAGTTAATTAATTTTGATACCTTATTGTTACTATTTAAAGTGTGGATTTTTTTTTTCAGTACCTCATTGATACTATATTCTTTTATGAGTAATGGTTTCAATTTTGTTATCTCTAGATTGATTCTAATGATAGTTTTACTTTTTTTTCTAAAATAAAATAAAGGATTTTGAGGGGTAACTTTTTGTTTGTGGGGTGCGTAATGTGACTGGCATCAGGTAATTACCATTAGATTGGTCTTGTTAGGCATTTTTTAACAGCATTTTTTCTGGCTTATGTTTTGCCTGCTTGATTTGTCAAAATGGAGGCTGTGCCAGTCTCTTACTACCGCTGATGAGAGGTCCAGCGCTCCTAGTGGCGGAGGCGCTGACCTCTTTCTGTTTAATGTCAAGTACTCGCTTTCCCAGAAACCCTTGTTTCCTCGTGACATTTAACAAGCCAATCCAGTACTCAGGTTCTGACCAATCAGAGAGAGCCCCTGTTTCCTTTAAAAACTATGTGGCGAGCTTTGCGAAATAAAAGTGCCTTTGATTTTTTGCATGGGTAGTTTCAGTGGTCTTTGTGAGGCAAATTGCGGACCCAAAGCTGACTGCAAATGTACACCGGTATTTAAAAACTCTTCTAGTGTGTATTTCAGAGCAATTCTGGCTAGCATTCATGATTATTAATGTGGTCCTAAGAAACATGTTTATTAATACAACAGTGATCCTGTTGGACTTACGTAATGCCTTGGCATTAAACTTCTTTCATTAGATACTTGTGATTCTATCACTCCTTTTTGTCCTTCCTGTATTTCCCTTTCAGTTTCCTTTCGTCTCATCCATGGCACTTTAAATTTATGGATCTCTTTAAAATAGCAGGCTTTGCATCCAGTCTGAAGCCCTTTGACTTCTGCACATTTAGTCTACCCTGTCATCCTGTTTCATGTTTTGTTTTCCTATTTCTTTACATTTCCATTGTTTTGAAATACAGATCTTATTTTCTTTTGCTTTCATCTTTCTTTGGACACACGCCTACAATAATTCTCCCTCTTCTAGTAGGTCTCAGTTTCAAGGTTTTGTTGTTGGTATTTTCTTATTTTTTGAAACAGTCTCATGTCACTCAAGCCGACTTCCAGATTACTGTGTTCCAGAAAATGACCTTGGATTCCTCATCTTCTTGCTTTGGCTTCTAGAGTGCTGAAGTTACAGACCGGAACCTCCTATCTCAGAGTTGGTATTTTCACAATTAATCTTTCAAGTTAGCACGCAAAGCAACAGGTATAATGGTTGAGGTTCCCCTCCTGCTCTCTCACACACATAGATGCCATTATACTTTGTTCTAATTTGTTTCCTTCTGTCGAAGTATTTGTTTCTCAAATTATCTCTCCACTTATATTTCTCTAATTGTTGAGGAGTAAAGCCATGTCTTTGATTACCTTACCTGAGAGGATTGGTTTGCTTTCCAGTGTCTAATTTCCCACAGTTTTTTTTTTTCACCCACCCAGTTTTTGTGAACTGGGTTTGTAAGATGCAGATAATTGTAAAAAAAAAAAAAAAAGAAGAAGAAGAAACATATTAGTAATATTTTGATATTGTTTTGTTAAACTGTTTTCCTGTTGTTTAAGCTTGTCTTTATCTCATTCACTTGTGGAGCTCTGGCAGGAAGTTATTCATCACTCAGTTGTGTGTGGTAAGTTTGGTCACACACCCACACACACACACACACACACACAGAGCTTACATTTATACCTATCATCTATCTATCTATCTATCTTTCTATATATCTATCATCTATTTATCTATCATCCATCTATCATCTATCTATCTATCTATCTGTCTATCATCTATCTATCTATCGTTCTATCTATCATCTATTTATTTATTCGTGTGTGCACACACACAGGCCACAGTGCACATACGGAGGTCAACTTGCAGGAGTTGATTCTCTCCTTCTACTATGTGGGTTTTGGGGATCAAAGGATTGAATTCAAGTTACCAGGCTTGGTCTCAAGTGCCTTTGACTAGTAAACCATCTGAGTGGTACCTTGTCATTTTCACAGACACTTTGGTGCAAATATAGAAGTAGCTCTTTTGGAGGATATTAACCAGAATAAGTTTGTCTTGGATGTTATAATATTTAGTCAGTAAAGAGAGAAACATGAAGGCAAGTATGTATTTAAAAATATGTTTTAAGCATATTTACTGAGCTACAGTGGTGTGTTGCTTAGGGATGGAGCTGTGTTCTGTAAAATGCATTGCCATGTGACTCTGTAGCTGCAGAAACATTAAAGTGTGCTTGCACAAATATAGATAATGTATCTTGCTGTGCACCTAGGCTGAATAGTATATATCACTGTTTATGTGGTATGATGTGGACTGAAATATGTATATATGTTATATACATGACTTACAGTCGCTAGAAACATTATAGTCAAGATACATTAGCATCCATCCAAAGAAACGAATCTAAATTTCCTTTGTCATTTTGTAGAGTGATAGTTCTAGTTTTAGGATGAATGACTGTGCTTTTAAGAACTCATGCTTTCATTGCGTTACTAAATAAGTCAGCGTTAGAGAATATGGTTGGTGACATCTAGTGAATTGAAGATGTCAAGATAGACAACCCGTATAATTAAAATCCACATCATTGTTCATATCAGTGTAATATGTGCTCTGAGAAGTAAATACTAACAGTTTATTTGAAATAGGTGTATTTTTAAATGGACGAGCATAGTGGTTTTCAAACTCGAGATTCTAATCAAAATACATACTTACTTGTGGTCACACCCAGAGTTACTAAACTAGTTGGGTATGTCAGGATGCATTCAATCAGGCAATCAAGTCAGTTTTTAAAGATAGGATCTAATCTTTCTTCTTCCACCTTTCAAGTCTGGAGTTCCAGGTATGTACAATGATTGCCTGGTTTGGACATGCATTTAAAAACAGTGCCATTGGACTTGGGGCATAGTCCGTGTGCTGAAGCTTGAGAGGTGGTTACATCCAATTGTCTACAAGTCTCTATGAGGGCATGGTCATTGTCAGCACAAAGATCTGTTTTGAAGACAAATGCTTATACCTTAACATTGTTTGACCTTCATCAGGTTAATGAACTTGCTGGGACTTGTTTTTTATTGCACATCAAACCCAACATTTAGAAGCTTAAAGCAAAAAAAAAAAAAAAAAGCTTTTATTTTCTTATAGTTCTTCAGTATGGACACAGCTAGACAGTTGTGTAGATTCACCAGTGGCTACTTGCTGTTGCTCACTTGGCTTTTGGATCAGCTAAAAATTGGACTAAATTTGGACATTGGGATGGTTGGGACTCCTCAGTGGTACTACAGAATCCCCCTGGGCTTCAATGTAGAAGTTCCAGCTCTTCGCAAGACCTTAGACTGGCACAGTCTCATCTCTGCTGAATTCCATGACTGAAGGTGGTCCCACGGTGAACTGTCATGTACATGGGATGGAAGCATAGTGTGCAGATACTGGGAGTTATGGTTCACTGGGGCCACTGATGGACTCTCACAGCAATTTCTAACTATATTGATTATGGGGAGAGAGTACAAGGTGGTAAAATTGATGTCTAATTGTTACATCTTGGTTGGTGGATACTTAGAATATACAAGTAGTTAAGAAACAATTCAGGCTGTGGACTTTATTCAAGTGCCAAAGCACAGCTAAGAGAAGACTTCTGTAGGCATTATACTGCTCAGGAAAGGTCAGGGATGATGGTGAATGCTGTGTGACACTGTTTCTCAGAAGATGTGAACAAGCATCCACTCATCTCAGATAGGGAACCAATGACAGACTGAAGTAAGGATACTTACAAAGTCCAGCTTGGTGGACCAATGAGTTCTACTGGGGTTACTGACCATAGCAGAATGAAACCTATAGCTCACGGCACAGCTTACAGCCAGTTTGATAGGTTGGAGAGTCACTCTTCCAGGCCATTTGGCTGGTCTCAGTCTCTTGTAGGCAGCTTGGCTTGTCTGAGAGTGTCTTTTAGACACTTACTTACTGCTCATATATGCTTGGGCAGGGAGAGGCCTAGTGAATCTGGTCAGTTACAGGAACTTCCTAAAGTAATTGAGTTGGTGTAGCTCCTGAGTTTCAGCAAACTTCCTTGCAAGATGGAATGTTTCATTCCCATTTAGCACATCAGGAATCTCAAGGAGCTTCTCTCTAAGATGGGATGTTTTATTTCAGAGGATGAGCTCAATCCTTGTGAAACTGGTAGATGCTAATAGGAAGACAGTTAACTGTGTGCCTCCAAGGTCACCCAGACTGCAATAGTTCATGCCCTGCACCCCTGGTGATTGATGTTCTCTCTCAATAGCCATGTTTTAGAACTTTTCTGGGCTACTCCCATTCCCCAGATAGCTTCTGATTTATTAGGCAGAGGTTAAGGCCGCAGCGAAAGAAATATACATGGCAAAGGCAAAGAGGAAAAACCTTGGCAAAGCCAAGACAAGGATGAGGCTGCATGATGCTTCAGGTTTGTCTGCCATAGGGGGAACTGTCTGCATATCTTCTGCAGGAATGGTGCCCTTTTTCTTGGGGTCTCTAAGTGTTCATTATATAAGCCACTTTGGGGAAGCTTAAATGAGAAAGAAACTACAGGGAGGAGAACAGTCAAGAAATGGAGGAGAAAGAGCGTCTGATGATGGTGACCTAAGCTCTGGGCATGCCTCCCCTCCACACCTTTCATATTGTTGTATGAACAAATGCAACCTATTGCAAGGTTTTTTGCCAATGGAAGATGAAGCAATGTGAGCTTAAGTGCCAGCCTGGTCAGCACGCACAGAAATGTGCAGAACAGCAAGACAGGGGCACTGACAGAACTGGGGAGGTTGCTGCTGAAGAGGTTTTCTTAGTGGGCTTCCAAGGATGGAGGCAGAGGGGAGAGGAATAAAGGGCTGAGAATCTGGTGCGAGAAGAAAATTCTCTTCCTTTACTGAAGTGAAAACTTAATGATATGTGAGCAAGGGAAGAGTAGCTTTAAATTTTTGAAATTGAGTCTATTTATTTACTTATTTGTGTGCATGTGCCATAACCCATGCATGGAGATCAGAGGGCAACTTGTGGGAGTTGGTTCTCTTCTTCCACCACGTGGATCCTGGGGATTGAACTCATGTCATCAGGTCGGTGTCTTCACCCACTGAGCCATCTTGCTAGCCCAGGAAGAATAGCTTAAAACAATCTCTAAGCAAACTGAAGCCTTGCAAAAGTAGAAGCTAACTAGGCTTCTGTTTACCGCAAACGCTCGTGTCTTTAAACAATTCCCTTTCTTAGAAAACACAGACTGTTTCTCTTAGAATAGTATTTCGGGATTTATTTATTTAATTGTTATTTTTCTGTATTGGGGACTGAACCCAATACTTTACACATGCTGGGCAAATACTCTGCTACTGAGTATTCTACATTTCCAACCCTAGAAGAGTATTTGAAAAAAGGAATGAGTTGCAAAAGAAGAAAGAGAGCAGCCATTAATTTTCCTAAATAGCTCTTTGGATGATAACAAAAAGGAAACAACAAGAAGGAAACAAGCTTTGCTGAGCCTGGCCAAACAGGGCACTTCTGGTTTTAGCAACTCAGCCATCACCGACAATGAATATCGGATCTGGCCCTTAGCATTTGCAGGGGAAATTTGACCTTTACATTTTAAAGGAAATGAAAAACAAAGAGATTACATAATTAAAAATCTGTTTCTGTCTCTTAAAAGCAATTCAATTTAGGTCAGGAGCCAACCATATCCCTTTCCCTCTAATTGTTTTACCTTGGCTCCTGATACTCTGCTCTTGTTTCTCCTGTGGATTGCTCATTAGTGTTGGGCCGATGTTCCCATTGGGTACACCATGTTAATGGTGGAAACAATAAAGGAAGCATTATGATCCAAGACATGTTAATATTGAATCCAAAATAGAATAATGAGCAAGACCGTGTGCCTCCTACATGCCTGTTAGCAACAAACCCTCCATTGTGGTTCATTTTCTATTTGACCTTCTTGGTTAACTACCTTACAGAAGGATGGGATGGAAATGTTCACCACTCAGGGGCTAAGGCTCTGAATCTGTCCCCTTTCGTCTGACCCACGTTACCTTTAGCCTTTGCAGAAAGCCAAATACAAAGGTTATATAGAAATATGCATGTGGATATTTGAATACCACAATAAAAATCAAAACAAAATCAAGGAATTAATCACAATCACAAGTATAGGGAATTCGGGAGAATTATGACACAAAAATAAATTAGTGAGAAGTAAGTACAAAAAAGACTAAATAAAATATTAGTTTTAGGCTAGGAAATATATTTACAATCAATTATCAAAAATATAAAGAGGCTTGTCACAAGGGTGTTTTTTGAGGCTGTTATGGATTTGATTTTCTGATTTAGGACTGACAAGTGGAATTGTGTCATAGCAAAAGCTTCCACACAGAGAAATAAATAATTGTCAGCATAAAGAGACAGCCTACGGAATGGGCAAATATCCTTGTCAGCTATTCGTAATGCATGGGATTAATAACCACATATATAAAGAACTAAAAAATTAAATGCCAAAAGAGCAAATAATCCAATTAACAAATGGGCAATTGAACTTTCCAAATGTCTCTGAAACACATAGAAAAAAAAAAGTTCAACATCCCCAGCAAATCAAAATGACTTGAGATTACATCACACCTTGGTTAAAATGGCTGTCATCTAGAGAACAAAAACCAACAGATGCTGGCTAGGATGTTGGAAAAAGAAATCAGATCTTCTTACACTGTTGGTGGAATTGTGAGCTGGTAAAGCCACGTGGAAATCAGCATGGAGCCCTCTCAAACTGAAAACAGAAGTACTGTGTGATCCAGCTTTACCAATTCTGAGGATTTGCCGGAAGGTATCTCCTGAAGCATGTTGCAGATGCTGTACACCCATATTAACTGCAGCACCACTCACAACAGCCAGTTATGGAATGACCTTGGATGTCCATCAACAGCTGGGTGGTTAATGTAAATGAGTCTACACAACAGAGTTTTAATCCACTGTAAAGAACAGAATTGTTCTGTAAATAACAGAATGTAATTGCCAGGAAAGTGTCTGTGGAGCTGGAGATTATCATGTTAAGAAAGGTAAGCCAGATCCAGGAAGACAGACACCTCATGCTTTCTTTCATATGCAGAATCTCAGTTTACAAAAAGATGTGAGAAGTGGAGAAGTGGCTCAGGGGTTAAGAGCACTTATTGCTCGCGCGGAGGACCCAGGTTCAATTCCCAGCACCTGTATGGTGGCTCACACCCGCCTGTAACTCCAGTTCCAGGGGACCAGATATCCTCTTCTGATCTCCAGAACCAAGCATGTACACGGTACACATACACACATGCAGGCAAAACCCTCATTCAAACAAAATAAATAAACCTAAAAAATATAAAAGCATGGAAGCAGAGGGAGTTGTTAAGGGTGTAGAAGATGATAAGGGGGTACAGAACACTCAACATATTTCCACTTTTCCCCCACAGTTAATAATACATGTTAGAAATACAAGGTCTGATGTTTTGCTATTCCATGATTATTATTGTGTGTATATGAGGTGTATGTGGGTGGGGTATGAATGCGCATGTGTGCAGGTGTGCACACCCACGCATGCACACAGGGGGCAGAGAAGGGCGTCAGGGGTGCTGTCCTATCACACACTGCCTTATTCCCTTGAGCCAGGGACATTCAGTGAACCTGGAGCTAGGCTGGCAGGCAGTAAGCTCCAGTGACTGATCCTCCTGTTTTGCCCCACAATTCTGGGGTTCCAGGCACATGGAACCACTCGTGGATTTTCATGTGAGTTCCAGGGGATTTGAACTCATGTCCTCAAGCTTGTACAACAAGTGCTTTTTCCCAGTGAACAGCGTCCCCCCTCCCCACCAGCTCGAGTCTAATAATTTTTAGAGCTCTACATGGCGGAATCCGGAGAGTTTTGTACCGCCTTCCTCACAGTGTCTGTGGTATAACATTGCCTACTGCTAAAAGAACAGAAAAATTATCAAGTAACTACTTGATAATAAGCTTTAGCCACAGCGACTCAGTTTTCTTTCTGACCACTTTACTTTTTTTTTTTTTAAACAATTTCACTAGTAAAGTTGTATTCTTTGTAGGGAAAAATTAGGAACTATTAAAAACAAACAAGGAAATGACCTATCGATAATTTTTTTAAGCTCACAAAAATACTCAGTTTCTGTTGTCCCTGCTTCTTTGTTGCTTCCTCTCTTTCTCTGTCTGCACACACACACAGTTCTATACCTACCACGCACATGCTTTAGAAATGAGATTATATTATATACTTTTGATGCTCTCTTTTCTTATTTAACAAATTTTCATGTCAGTATCTGTAGGTCTGTACCATAAGTCCTCCCTCCCTCCCTCCCTCCCTCCTTCCCTTTCTCCTTCCCTCCTCCCTCTTTCCTAATTTCACTCTCCCACTTTCACCAGATACATCATTTCCCCCTCATTAGACAATGATGCTGGGAGCAGGCCAGACGGTAAGCAGGCTTTAAGCTGTTAGTAAAGCCCTGGATTTACGCATGCCTCCATCTGATGTTTGTCATTTTTCTCAGGATTTGATTTCTTATAATACTTTAATGAAAATTCACTGGTAGAAAAATGCAGTCATGGATTAAGTATTTGGCCTTTCAGGAGTCTCCCCTCTCCCCCTCAGAATCTCATGCTATACTCGGTAAGCACGCTACCACCGAGTTACATCCCGGCCCTTTTTATATTTTTTTATTTTGAGACAAAGACTCAAAATAAAAAGCCTCACCCAGACTGTCTTGAACTCAATCTGTAGCCCAGGCAGTCCTTGAACTTGCGATCCTCCTGCCTCAATCCTCCGGAATAGCTGGGATTACAGGCTTGTGCCATCAAGCCTGGATGTAAGGCGATTATTTAGAAAGATGAATCTTAGAGAAAAGTCATCAGAATTCTTACCCAGTGCTGGACCATGCATATTGCAGTACTAGCCTGTCAGTCAGCATTTGTCCACTGGTACAGGAGTGGCTTGATTCCTGTCGTGGGGGTAACCAACAGCTTTCTGATGGAGTTGGAGTTGGGGAGCTCTCCACAAAGGGATTTCATACCTGTAAGCCTGGTACTGTAAACCTGGTCACAAACTCATAACTGAGGATTTCGTAGGTTAAGTGGGAAAACCCTACTGTTGTTTTATTAAGTGGACATGACAAACTGCCTTCTAAATACTTGTCTTCATACCTACCTGTTAATGCTGGTCTCAGCCTTCATCAGAAGCTTCTTTTTGCAGTGGGCGGTGGTTAGAGCAGAGACTTGTAACTGGTCAAAGTGCTGAGAATAGGTGATTGCGGGTGCTCACCCTTCAACGGAACAACTGCATCTCCCCCAGGGCTCAGGTAACAGAATGTGAGAGCAGGAGGGTGGGGAGGAGAGTTGTGAAGGTTTCTTCTGGACATGGCATGGCCATTGCACACCTGAAGCTGTGGAGTTCTGATTAAGTTTTACACTTTCACTATGAATTACACTTTAATGCGCTTGTCTACCAGAGGGAGGAAAATTAGGACAGAGTTGAAACTAGAAAAAAAGCAATTAGCTTTATTCCCTCCTTCATGACTCATGTACCCTCTGCCTTCATCCCATCATTGGTCATCTTGAGCTCCTTCCTGAATGTTATTATATACCCATTTACAGCCGTTAACATATATACATGTTTCTATTACAAGCTACAATCTGCATATGAGAGAGAACTTTCGTGTCTTTCTGAGTTTGGGTGAGCTTGCTTAATATTATATATTCTAATTCCATCAATTTTCCTGCGCATTTCAGTTTCCTTCAGAGATAAATAGATTCCATTTCATATATGTACTAACTTTTCCTTATTTATTCACCTACTGATGGCCATCTAGTTGATTCCATTTCCTTGCTCTAGTGAACAGAGCAGCAATCAACATGGATATGCAACTGTCTCTATGGTGGGGTGTGGCGTTCTCTGGCTATGTGCCCAGGAGTAGAATCACTGGGTCATTTGGTAGTTCTATTTTTAATTTTTTTTTTAATGAACCATTAAAGTGATTTTCACAATGGCTGTATTGATTGACTCGCACCCCCCAGTCCCAGCTCCAGCAGTGTGTACGGTCTCTGCTTTCCTGCATCCTTTCCAACATTGGTTGTCATATTTCTTTATGACAGTCATTCTGACTGGTATCTCAAAGTAGTTTGAAGTTCGCAATTACCTGATGATTAGGGATGTTGAGCACCTTTAAGAACTAGTTATTGGCCATTTGTGTTTCTTCTTTTGAAAACTATCTGTTCAGTTAATTAGCCAACTTGTTGACTAGCAGTTTTATTCCCTTTGTATTGAATCTCTGAGATTTTTTTTTTTAAATTTATAAATTGTGAATTGTCTGAAGTGTAGTTGGAAAGGATTTTCCCCCATTCTGTGGGCTGTCTGTGTGCTCTCCTGATATTTTCCTTTGCTGTTGCAGAAACTTTTAAATTTCATGTAGTCCCATCTGTTGATCTTTTCAGAAAGCTTTTGCTGACCCCAACGTCTTGAAGTCTATTTCATATGCTTTTGTCTAGGAGTTTCAGCATTTCATGTTTTAAATTAAGGGCTTTGATGCATTTTGAATTCATCTTTGCACAAAGTGAAAGATATGAATCCAATTTTATTCTTTGCAGGTGGATATCCAGTTTTACCAGAACCATTTGTTAAATAGGCTATCCTTCTCCCCCCCCCCCCCCCGCCACTTTTGTCAAAAATTAGGTGGGTGCCTTAGTTAGATTTCTATTGTTATGATAAAACACCATGACCCAAAGCAACTTAGGTAGGAAAGGGTTTATTTCAGCTCATAGTTCTCATCTAGTCCATCACTGTGGGAAGTCAGGGCAGGATTTCACACAGGGCAGGAAACTGGAGGCAGGAGCTGATGCAGAGGTCATGGAGGGGTGCTGCTTACTGGCTTGCTCCCCATGACTTGTTCAGCCTGCTTTATGATAGCCCCAAGGAGCACTAGCCCAGGGGTGGCCCTGCCCACAGTGGGCTGGCCCTACCACATCAATCATCAATTAAAAACAACAACAACAACACTGCAGGCTTGCTCAGAGGCCAATCTGGCGTGGGTGTTTTCTCAATTGACGTTCCCTCTTCCCAAATGACTCTGATTTGTGTCAGGTTGACATAAAACTAGCCAGCACAACGGCCGTAGCTTTGTTGGTTTACTTCCAGGTCCTGCGTTCTGCTCCATTTGTCTAGTTGTCTGATTTTATGCCACCACCAGGCTGTCTTTATCACTATATGGCCATAGTTTAACTTGAATGTGGGTATTGTGATACCTCCAGCCATGTTCTTACTCCTGAAGATTGCTTTGGCTAGTCATGATTTTTCCACGTTCCAGGATTAAAACAGGATGTTGTAAATTAAACAAATTAAGGGTCACTTACCTGAGTCTGTTGGAAAAGAAAAATACTTTTGAATAGGGTGAGAGCAGCTATAATTACATTATGTGTTAATTTGCATCTCATCTTCGAGGCAGTTCTTGCAAGATAGGAAAAAACAATTAGAATTTCATAATGCGGTAATCACATATTTCAGGAGAATAACCCATATGTGGCAGTCAAATGAAATTCATAGAATGATGACTCTAAATCCACTGGCACCATCTCTGCTTCAGTTTGTGCATGCTTTGTACGTGCTGACGCAAAGCGAATGCAAGATTTTAGAGATAGGGTCCTCATCGTATGAAACTAACCCAGCCTCTTTACTAAAATCAGATTACCTGAACTGAATGCGCTGTCTCCAGTGTGACTTGGTTTACCTGTATGAGAGGCTGGTTCTGAAGTTTTGGGGTAAGGCAGTGATCTGTATGCTAGCAAGCACATCAGGGCTCTCTAAGACCAAAGGGTTTGGGAGGGGTTTGGAGAGGCTAGGAGTGTAGATTTGAGTCAAACTGATGGGAATGAGGGAATGATTTGTAGTTTACAGCTTGGGTATGTCTCTTTTCCTCCTCCCTCCCTCCTTCCCTCCCTCCCTCTGTCCCTCTCCCCTTTTCTCCCCCCTTCCACCCTCTCTTCACTCTCTCCATCCCTCTCTCTCTCCTTCCCCCTCTCTTCCCACTCTCCCTCCCTCTCTTCCTTCCTTCCACTCCACCCAACCCAGAGCTAGGAAGGCACCCCCGGAGGGGGGGTCTCATGCATATTGGACAAACACTCTACCACTGAGCCATCCATCCCCGTGGATACTTTCTGACCCTCTCTGCACGTCAGTCTCCTCACCTGTAAATGTCTGATTTTATGCCCTGCACCCCTCTCTCGTTCTGAACTGGTCCCTCTTGTTGCTGATACTCAGGACGCTCTTTTAGTGAAGTGAGCAGGACCTTAGGAGTGACCTCAGCTCCCTCTCCTTCCTGTATTTCTTCTTACCGTTAATTATGGCTGTGCTAGGGTCGCAGCTCTTTCCGCTCTTCCTGAGTCACTTCCGGATAGTTCCTCACAAGCCACCATTAGCGTCCTTCTGACTCAAGAGAGAAGTTCCTGCAGAAATCCCTGTAATGGCTTCATTTTATACATTTCACACACGTGCACGCATGCGCGCGTGCACACACACACAATTTGAATTTCCAGCACTTTCTCAAATTAGCCCAGATCCGTAATTCCACTCTCATCGGTGTCATTTAAGGGCCTTCCCCTCAGAGTGTATCTATTTGTCGTGTCAGGATGCTGTATTTACTTTGTGAAAATAACTCACAGAATCCTTTGACACCCTCCCTCCCCTCAAGGCTCTCTCTGAGCGCAACTCTGTTGCCTAATGGAGATTTAGAGAGTAAAACTGACCTTGGGGTGCTGCTGGGGTAACGAGAAGACACGGTCAGGGTGGACTCCTTTGCTTCAGCTGTCTTCATGACCAATAGCAGTCCCTGATGAATGGGCATCATGGGGCTGAAACTGCTGAGTATGGAGACCACACTGCTGATGCCCTTCATGTTTTCCGCACCGGCTGAACAAAGGCTTACGTATCACACTGAAGACACCCTTGAAATGGATTAGTATTCTTCATATTTTTTCCCCCTAATTCGAAATAAACACCTTGGCTTCATTATGACTTGAGGGAAAAAAAAAAAGTCAGGAACTGCAGTCCGAGTAGTGTTTTAAAGACACAGGTAAGGTTTCTTAAGCTTTTGTGATGTCCTTTATTTTTGTCACCCTCTATAGTAATTAACAATGAAAACCTTTGAACAAACAAAAGTCCTTGCATACCAGCTTCGAGGACTAGGAAGGCCTAACCTGGCCGGGGTGGAGGCCCTCAGTGTCTTCCCCTGGTACTGGCTGTTTCATCATGGTCATACAGGCTTTTCTCAGCTCTTGTCCTTCTCCCACACATAAATTCCAGGAGAGAAAGGAGCAGACATACTTTGCTCTTTGTGGGATTCCCAGGGCCCAGTGCACAGCTTGTGTGTGTCCCAGGCTTACCTCCTTCCTCTTCCTCCTTCAAGTTTATTTTATTTTATTTTATTTTATTTTATTTTATTTTATTTTATTTTATTTTATTTTATTTTATTTTATTTTATTTTATTTTTTGTTAATGTGGTGGGAACAACTAATCTCAGCACATATTCCCCCCACCAAAGGAAATAAGGTAGAATTTCTTATTTTGTCCGCAATAATCTCCCTCTTACTTATATCTCCCTAATTGACTTCTCCTCCCCTTCCTTCTCTTCCCCCCTTCTTGTGACAGGTCTCACGCCACCCAAGTTGGCTATGAACTTTCAGTGTAGGAAGGATGACTTTTAACTTCTGATCTCTCTGCCATGTCTCCCAAGTGTTCGGGTTAGGGGCACACATCACTAGTGGACATCACGCCTGGTCCTGGAAGACTTTTTTTTTTTTGGTCAGCTTCTAATGTAGCTCACTTAGGCTATCTTCAAACTATGTAGCTAGGGAAGACCTTTACACTTCAGATCTTCCTATCTCTACCTTGAAAGTGCTGGGATTACAGCGTGTGCCGCCATACTTGGTTTTATGTGGTGCTGGGGATCCAAACCTCGGACTTCTGTGTGCTAGGCAAACACTACCATTGAGCTACATCCCATACATCCCAGTTCCGTCACTGAAGTTTTACTGGGTTCGACTACTCTACTGCTGATCTACATTTGAAGTGGTTTCTTTTTTTTAAATATACAATTTATTTTTATTTTATGTCCGTTGATGTTTGGCCTGCATGTATGTCTGTGTGAGTGTGTCAGATCCCTTGGAACTGGAGTTACAGACAGGTGTGAGCTGCCGTGTGGATGCTGGGAATTGAACCCGGGTCTTCTGGAAGAGCAGCCAATGCTCTTAACCAGTGAGCCACCTCTCCAGCCTCTTGAGGTAGCTTCTTAGTTTCTAGTTTTTGGCTTTAATACTAGATATTCACTTATGCCATTTTGTGAGCTAATATAAGTTGGGTAAGCCCAACTTGGTCAGGAAAGAGACCATTGTCACAAAGTTTGAATTGATTTTAAGCAAGCTTCTAATACTGGCCAGGCTAGGACCTCCTGGAGGTCACCTCAGAAAGGACCCGAGTCACATTCTGTGATTGCTCCAAGATGGCCCCTAGCTGTAATTTGTAGGGATTTTTAAAGGCAGGACCCATAAAACTATGTGTTTCCCATCAGGTCCAAGCATACCTGATGGGAAAGCAAATCCTGATGTATTTCTTGCCTGGGTATCTCTTGCCTATGTACTTCCTGTCTGGGTATTTCTCTCATCCTACCTGGGTATATCTCCTCCTCATATCCAATTAGGGGAAAGCATAACTCTGTGTTGTTAATTAAGTTTGAATCCAGACTTACAAAGACTCATTTTAAATGAGAGTGTGTGATGAAATTAGTTTGTTTCAAGTTAAGACATTATAGTTATATAATAATAATGTATTTATTACAAACAAGCATTATTCATATATATTAATGTCATAAGATGGGCTTTACTTACTTATTTGTCTATTTATTTATTTTCCATATCTATCTATCTATCTATCTATCTATCTATTTATCTATCTATATTTTCAAGACAAGGCTTCTTTGTGTAACCTGGCCATCTTGGAAATCACTCTGTAGAGCAGACTGGCCTCGAATTCACAGAGATACACCTGCTTCTGCCTCCTGAGTGCTGGGTTTAAAGGCGTACGCCACCATTACCTGGCCATACCACGTTTTAAAAAACTGTAAGTTCAGCCTCTTCCTGGCTGCTAGAGTGATATGAACGGCTACCTTCAAGTTCCTGCTGCCTTGACTTTCCCAACACAAAGGTCTGTACCCTGGAACTCTTGTTTCTTCTCTCCAGGCATGGTTTGCAAATGGAGCCTGTCCCAGACCAGGAAGGCAACTTGCATCCTGTGGTCACTAACTGCTGTTTACCTATTGAAGCCTCTCAAGAGATTGTGCAGTACCAGAAAGCGCCGCTGCTATTTCGCCAATAACCACTAGAGGGCCCCAGACATCACTCTGAATATCCATAGCAACCCATGACCTACAAGTCTACAGATTTCCCGCAAAACCCATTGATCAGGGCACCATCACTTCCGGATTACCACCTCAGTTTGATACAGCACTAGAAACATCATCACTGGACCAGACAAGACCCTTAACTAGCAAAACCTCCCTGAAAGTTTCCAGGACTAACCTTTGAGAGTCCACAGTCCTCCAGGTAGGAGACACTGGCGATACCCTTAAACAGAGAGGAGTCAGTCCCCTGTTGGTCAGAAAAGGACACTCTTAGAAGTCCTTCAGTTACTGCTCAGTCCCCAGAGTTGTGGGGAACCATCAGTGCACACACCTCAAAGTTTACCTCATGTGTTCATGGCCCCTGATACCCAGACCACCGGAGTCATCTGTGAGAGATTTCTCCAGATTCGAGGGGAAAGTCATCCCGGCTGCATCCCTGGCCCTAGGACTCTGAACAGCCCAGACCTGGGCCTGCTCTGGTTAAGGACCCCCCTGAGGAGAAGTATGGGATGAAGGTCACATGAGGGAGAAGAAGGCACCTGCTCGCCTACCTTAAGGAGAGAGGGAAGCAGGCAGGAGCCAGGCCCTTGTGAGGATCTGACTGGATTTCACAAACATCAGCTGCATCTTCAAAAAGTGTGCATTTTCAGAGTTTCTAAAGGCACTTTTCTGGCTCCTAAGTGTATACTGAAAGAATAAAATAGAACTAACACACATAGGAAAAAGACTATCTAGACGCCAAAATTTGTAATTCATTCTAGATTTGCTTTTTAAGACACCCTGTGTCAGAAACAGTTGAATTTAGTGCTATGAATTGTCAATATTTTTCTGTGTTAGCTGTTTAAAACCTCAAAAGTATCTTATGCTTATAATGTTTGTAAATAAATGGCTACCTCACCCAATATATAATTTCAGTAATTATATATTGTAATCACTGTAAATGTAATTGTTCCAGTCAAACCAAATCCAGTGCGTAGTTATGTTTTTCATTTTGTCTCAAGATGGATTAGTTCAGTAAACACTCCAAAGAATTAAAATATATAAAAAATATTTTTGTCTTGCAAAAGCATCAAAAAGCCAGAACATATATCTTAGTGAAAAAAATTTATTAATTCAGGCATTTTGGTCGGAAGATATTAGAGACCTCAAGAGAAATTTCAAAATGAAATATTCTAATTTATCTTAAAGGTCATAGCAATACCACTGCTATTTTAAAAACTTTTAGATTTGTGCGTGTGTATGCGCACCATGTACTGCGGGGGTCCTGGCGGTCCAGCTCTGGCCCCCGCGAAAATGGGGGTTCTTTCTTCCACGAAGGATAGGTAAACCCCAAAGAAACACGAGTCAGTCTTGGTGGCTGTTAAAACCGCACGAGGCCTTTTTATTAAATGAACTTGGCGCAGCGGCCGCTTGGGACAGGCGCAGCGGCTTGGGGCAGCCTCCACGCACGGGCGGGAGATATGGGCAAGAGGCGAGAGGGCAAGAGAGAGAGCGACCCCGTCCAGGGCTTTTATTGGGGCCCCCCGGAGCCCTGGTCTTGGGCTATTTTGATTGGTTCCTCAACCGGTCAGGTGTGGGGGTCGCCGCCTGCACCTGAGACGCAATGGTGCCTGGGTATTCTGGGGAAGAAAGAATCCCTGCTGAGTGGTGGGGAGAAGCTGCTAATAACTACTAACTTAGGGGAATTTTCTGGGTTTTATATTTCTTAAATCTTTGCAATAAACCTGGGTTGCTTTATTGCAATTTACTTCTGGATAGCATGGCTGTGTTCCATTCCAGCCCACAGTAGCCAGCTCAGGGATTGATTTTGCTATTACTATTGGCTTATACAGATCTTATTATTGATGAGAGAACATATGCCACCGTACAGTGAAGACAAAAAAGGAGCAAGGCAGTTAGGGAGTTCCAGTTCCCGGCAGTGAATTCGCTTCAGGAACCTTGTCAAGCTAAAGCATTTCATAGCCTGGGAAACCTGGGCCCCAACAATGTACCTACACGTGTGTGTGCTTGGTACCTACAGAGGTCAAAAGAGGGCATCGGATTTTCTGGAACCGGAGTTACAGACAGTTGTGAGAGGCCAAGTGGGTGCTAGGAACCAGACTCAGGTCCTCAGCAAGAGCAACAAGTTCTCTTAACTATGTTCGGCCCAATATAATTGTTCTTAGCTGTCATTTACACTTTATTTATCTGAAATTTGTATTATGAACCCCACTAATACATGTATGTAAAAATAATTTTTTCCATGTGAAAATCTGGTATTTTTACACTGACAGTCACTTACCTATTCACTACATAATAAGGAGTTGTCACTTTTTTCCTTGAAAACAAACATGGGGTTAGTTTTAAATAATTGGTAATTTGGGCTGAATTATAAACTAGCACTACAAGAATGAGTACTTACTCGATGGGATGGGTTAGGAGAATAGAGGTGAGACTCAGTTGGCTGTACGCTCCCGAGAGGCTGGAGGCAGAGATCCTCCTGATTGGCCTAAGACACCTTCTTCTGCCTGCATTGCTCATCCCTCTTTGTCTAGTTGCTTGTCTGTGTTGCCTGACATTTTACAGACAGATATCTGTTCACTGAGCACTTCAAAGTTTCCAAATTAGCCTCAGGACACTACCAATAACAAAAAAATGTTGGTGTATATCCCGCTAATATTTCTACCAACCAGATTCACATGGGATGAGGTTGTCCAGAGGCCAGAAGGAGCTGCCATTGCTTATTTGCTTTGTCCAGGCTAATGGCAATGGTGTCCAGTAACATTCTGGAATATGGCAGGAAAGCAATCTAGTAGAGTCAGGGAGGTGTTGGGGACATGTCAAGAGAACCTCTCTTCCTTCCATCTCCCACTCTTTCATGCACAAGACCATGATGGTGCCTGGGTGGCATCTCACCACCTAGTGTCGGGGGTACTCTTAATGATTTCCTAAATTTCCTTCCTTCCTTCCTTTGTTCTTTCCTTCCTTCTTTCCTTCCTTCCTTCCTTCCTTCATATCTCTCTCTTCTTTTTTTCTGGGTCCAATCAAATCAAGTGTTTATAAAGTACCATGTATTGTTCCATGTACTAGGTCACATCAGAGAGTAAAACAAGGATCCATGACCTTGTAGACTGTACAGGCTAGTGTTTATTACCACCTAATTTATGTGTCGATTGTGAAAATCACTGCATCCTTCTGCACCTGCCACCAGCTGCCCAATGGATGAGGTCAGGATCATTGTGGACATGGAGGCTGGTATACTACAGATGCTGAACAGGACTCCTGTTCCAACCCATTACCCGGGTAGCAGAAAGGGCTGGAAGTGGACTTTTAATACTGAAGTACAAGGGGAAGAGGGGAGAGGGAGCTGCATTGTATTAGCTGGAGGGCTATACAAACTGTTACTGCTGCTGTTGCTGCTTGGTGGCAGTTTTCTTGGCTAGGTCCTCAGCCTCCCCTGCAGCTGCCAGAGCCCTTTCCTTCCCTTTCTCTTTGGTCTCTTTGGCTGTCTCAACAAGTGTGTTGGAATGTGCCTCACCTTGCAGCTTTGCCAAGATGTACTCAAAACACTTCATTGTCTTGGTCATAGTGCTTCTGAAATGGGCAAAGCCAAATTCCTGGACAGCTCTGGAGATGCCAAATGAGCTAAAGGAAACCAAGGCTTCCTGTGGGTTTCAGTCCAGCAGCTGTTGTCAGAGTTCACACAGTATACACATTGTTTCCCCTACACCATCTGCTGGGTGTGGTTGATGTCCCAGGTGAACATAGGATTTTGAGTCTCCACAATCAAGTCCTCGAAGATGTACACCAAGTGAGCAACACTGGCAGAAAACAGTTGCTTTGACCAATGTGCCATCCTGTTAGTCTTGGTCAGGAGTCCCTGGGAGAGAGATTCTAGTTAGGAGTCACCTCCTGGTGCCCTGTGTGTTTAGTGAAGCTATTTTTGCTATAGAGATTCAGGTACCAATGAACATTGGGTCTGCGAATGAGTGCGTTCTGGCTCAGGAAATACTTCACTATCATTGTGGTCTGGGCAAGCTGAGTATCTGCACAGCCTCAGGGTGCAGAGCCAGGGATTGATAGGGCTTGCTGAATGCTGGCCAGGCTTGCATCATGACCTCTGCTGGACTAGGCCCAAGTTGCTAACATGACCACAGGGACTCTAGGGCTGTGCCTTGTTAATTTTTTTTAATCAAATATTATTTATCCTGTAGTATAGGTAAGTATTTAAAAATAATACTTAGGAAAAAGTGAAAATTGTCAATGTAATAATAGTTACTTTCCTGTTGCTGTGATAAAAATATCTGACTGATGAAAGCAACTTATGAGAGAATTTAGTTAGTTTGGCTTACAGTTCCTGAAGAATACGAGTCCATCATGGTGGGTAGGGATGGCAGCCAGTGGCAGGCAGAGGGAGAGAGAGAGAGAGAGAAAAGAGAGAGAACCAACCCCTTTAACAGCACCAACAACTGGGGACCAAGTGTTCAAATGTCTGAGTCTATGGGGGGCATTTCTCAACCAAACCACCACATTCAGAATAAAAATAGAGTTTCCATGTCAACCCTACTTTAAAAATGTCAGTGAAGTCAAGAGGCTATGAAGGGAGGTTCCTATGCACGGCAACAGAAGCCACCAGAACCTTACACAAAAAGCACTTCAACAAAACAGACTCAGCAACCTCAGCCTCAGACCGAAGCTGCTGTTAGTATTAATTACGTCCACAGAAGCTGACTGTTTAAAAGTATCTGATGTGAATAGCAGTAATCTAGGAACTGGAGAAAAGTTCTTAGTGAGGATTCTAATATTAAACCCAAAAGTCTTAAAAAGAGAAAAGAGGCAATCCTTAGGCCTAAAGTCTTCTCTGAGTTACACGAAATGTGCACTCTTCTTACGCAGTTGTTACTGAAGAGATGTCAATCATTTTTATTTTCAGGTGCTAAGTTTTTGGTTTTTTTTTTTTCTTTTCTTTTTGGAGTTAGGCTATGGCTCTAGAGCAGCAGGCTGCTGTCAAACTCATGGCAACCCTCCTTTCTCAGCCACCCAGGTGCTGAGATTATACTTGTGAGCTACCACCTCTGGCTTGGTTACATTTTAAATTCTCTTTCAGATATACAATCATAGCTTCAGATATTTTTTTCAAATATTAAAATTTTTTTAAAGCAATATTCCTTTTTAAATTGAAAACGAGTTTTTTTATACAATCTATCGTGATTTTGGTTTCACCTCCCTCAGTTCCTCCCAGATCTTGGAGAGATGGCTCAGTGATTTAAAGCACTGGCTGTCCTTCCAGAGGGCTCATGTTAATTGCTAGCACCCACATAAGTCCCAGGGGGAAATCCAATGCCCTCTTCTGTCCTCTTAGGGTGCTGCATGCACAATGTGTGCTGTCATACATGCAGGTAAAACACCCATACACACACACAAAAAGTAAACGTTTAAAATGCTGACATTTATTTTATAAGGGAAATATATTAACAAGAAGCTCAAACGCTTACCTCGACCTTTCATTAAAGCTAGGTCGATCTTCAATTACACTGGGTATTTGGGGTTACTTTTTGAATTTCTCTTTTTGTAATCTGAGTGGGCTCAGTTGTTTGGCAGAACAAGGGGTTATGCTATTTTATTTAATTTTATTAATTTTTTTTTGGTTTGGGGGATCAAACCCAGAGCCTTGTGCGTACTACTCAAGTGCTTTACGGTGGAGCTACCCTAGTCCTCGGCACACCATTCCAAAATACATTTTTTTTTTCTTCTTTTCTTAATTTCTATAGTTAGCACTCCAAATAATGGGCCTCACGAATACATTTTTTTTTTTTAATGTGAACTATCGTATTTTGCTCACATTTGTAGCAATCCCTAAACCTTGTAATGCGAGTGGTTGACTTTCCTTTCACTTAACCGCTGGTGTCACTGGGAGCACATGCGATCTTTTTAATAAAAAACACAGTTATTCTTCTCTTGATGTATATTGATTTGTCCGAAAGATGCGAGCATTTGTTACGTGACTCAAATGCGGAGGGAATTAAACGGGCGGACGTAGAAGCAGCGCTGAAAGTACCGTTTCTGAAATGCATCGATCTCAGCTTGTCAGTCTCATTTGAGATGATAAGAAGATGCTCCAGGAAGAACGCAGATTCAGACTAATGACTGAATCTGAAGGCGGCACAGGGCAGGGAAACCTCAACTTTATATCATTATATTATCCTCAATAGCAGCCGCGCACAGACAGGAACACACCCGCTAGATACCTCTGCCAACGAACTTATGAGCTCATCTGAATTAATCTTTGTAAAATCCCATGAGCCATCAATACTTGGACACTACGCCAAGCCATCCAGGAGAGGACATACGGCTGTAGTGTAATTAGAAAAGGCAGTTGGAGCATCACTTATCGAACAAGATGGTAAAGGAGCCTCAGTTCGCTCTGCTGTGGTCCAAACTTTTAAAGGAAGAATGAATAAAATGTTCTACACCAGAACTCTCCATTATGCTTCAGCATGGCTTAAACAGCTCAGAATTAAAGCCATCAACACAACATTGATTACTCAAAAAGGAAAAAAACAAAACAAAACTGGACAGGCACCATGCTGCTGTAAAACAGGCCATGGCAGTGTCAAGCCTGCGCTTGGGGAGAAGGCCCTTGACTGAATTAGGAAGCCTGTGAAGTGTGAGGCTTAGTTCCATTGCCTCTAAAATAAAGGTTTTGTATTCAGGGGAGTGTATGAAGTATCTTTTAGTTTTAAACACCCTGAAACTATGGGTGAAAATGGAGGACTTCTCCTTTTCCTTGGACTATGTCTTCAAGGCACTTCCTTTACCCACTAGACTTCTCATTTCTCCTCGGGCACACCAATCACACTGAGAGGCTTAGGGGTGTGTCACTCTCCTGGGTGTGGGTGTCCGTTTTCTGACTTTTGCACTCTCTTCAAGTGAACCTTTCTCCTGCAAGGACCCTGGTCTGCAGCTAATTCGTTCAAATGACTGTTTTAAAGTTTTACATGCTCCACGATATATCCAAATTTACAGAGTGATAGTGAAAGTAGTCTATGCTCGTTCTTCTTATTTCCTTGAGTCTTTGAGCATTAACGTTAGACAGCAAGCTTGAATCTTACTGCCCCGGGGAAGGAAGGACACAGCAGATCACAGAAAGAAGGAGAGCTCTCATTGTGCTCTAAATATCTTTTTCCTTTTTTGGCTTTAATTTATCTCACGTTAATTATCTCTTCATTTGTGTATGGATGCCCGCGTACCACAGTGTATAGGTCTGAGGCCAGCTTTCAGGCGTTGGTTCTCTACCTTGTGGGTCCAGGAATCAACTCAGGTTGTCAGGCTTGGTGGCAGATATCTTTACTCACTGAGCCTTCTCCCTGGCCCATTGTGTTTCTAGTTAAGAAAGCAGCAACAGGGCTGGGGTTGTAGTTCAGTTGTTAGAGTGCTTGGCGAGCATGCATGAAGTCTTGGGTTCAATCCTTAGCATCACATAAACTGGGCATGGTGGCAGCACACACCGGTCTAATCCCAGGAGATAGAGGTAGGAGGATCAGAAGCTGAGATCATCCCCAGCAGCATAACAGGTTTGGAGTCGGCTTGTACTACATGAGACCCAGTCTTTAAGAAAACAAAAACAAAAAACAAACAAAAAAAAATGAAGGAAGATGAGTAGGAGGAGGAGAAAAAGAATAAAAAAAATAAAAAAGATTAAAATAAGCAAAACAGCAACAAAATAAAAGAAACAACCAGAACTCTAGAGGCAGGAGAGAAACTGTGGATTTTAATGGCAAGTACTTGGTTCTGCTTTTAGCAACAGGATGTAGCTCCTATCGGAGATCTTAAATAGTCAAAATTCTGCAGAAGTCCAAAGCACTGTCATTATCCAAAGGCATTAGGGAGTCAATGCGTTGACATATTCCTGGAACCTCAGTCAGGAGGCTGAGGCAGAAGGATATTGAATTTGTGGCCAGCCTGGGCTACATAGCAGGACTATAAAAAAAAAAAAACAAAAAAAACAAACCCAAAACAAATAACCAAAACAACAAAGCAAAACAAAAACAAAAGCAAACCACTCCCACACCCCTAACCAGAAACCGAAGCAAGCAAACAAGGAAGGTCAGAAAAGTGTCGTGGCAATAGCAAATGCATGCCATGCGTTAATGGGGCTTTAAAGTATGTGAAGCAAAATGACAGGACTGAAGATAATGACACATGTTATTTCAGAATTTTCCAGATCCTCAGTGATTTGTTAAATCCTAAAAGTCAGAACCCGATGCACTCAGGATAAAACTTACAAAATGAACCTCAGCATGGAAGAGACTAGGATGTGACTGTCTGCAGGGCAGGTCTGGAGCATGGATGATGGGAGATGAAGCCAGAGAAGCATGCTGATTTGGGGCTGAGCAGGAAGATGGAAAGCAAAGGATAAACGAAGAGGAAGCAGCCTCACGGGGGGGGGGGGTGAGGGGGTGAGGGGGGTCACTCATGCTCAGCAGGGCAGCTTGGAGGAAGTGACAGAGTTCCTGAGCTCCTGTAGAGCCATGCAGAGCCATGCAAAAGCCAGATAAGAATACTGAGGGACTAGCAGGTTCCAGATGGCCCAGGTCTCATGCAAGAAGATCCAGAGGCTCAAAGTGAACACACTATGTATCAGACACCAGAGCGTGGTGGCCAAGACCAGGGGAGATAAGCTGCTAGTGAGCACAGCTCATTCCTGTGGACTACTGAACCTCCTTTAGCTGTCAGGGATTTCATGGAATCCCCAGGGAAATTAGGTCAAAACTGATCGGTTTAACGTTAAGCAGTGAGACTAAGAGATTGAAAGCACGCTCCATAATTGCACATTAAAATATTTAAAGGAAGGTGAACAAAACATATTTTACAGTTTAACGAATCATTCAGCTTTAGAGATGGGCATGCTAGTGTTTCAGTTTCCCCCATTTTGTGTATGATCACCTTTTCCCCCTCCTTCTTCCTTTTAGTAGCCATCATTTTGCTATTTTGTTACTAATTCATGCCTTGGGGATATTATTTTGTTACTAAATTTTTAACCACTTGCTGTCAGAGTAATCTCGGCACGATGAGTCTTGCGAAGGCCCGTGCTCACACCTGCACAGTTTTCTAACATTAATCCCTAGAGATGGCTTTGCAGGGTTATGGGGTGTATGACTCTTTGCCTTCACAAAATAAAGGCATTGTTTTTCAAGTGTTCCTACCAATTTTCACGTCCGACAGTAGTGTATGACTGAACCCGTCGTTCCACATCTTTTACAAACCATCCTTTTTTGAGTGTTTGTCAGACACTAATTTTTTGCCCATACTTCTTACAGCATTTTTAAGTCTTGATTTTCAGGTACTGACTTTTGTTTCTCCGAGAAAATAATAACAGATGTGCTCCAGGTCTCACCGCTGCTCCTGCACGCCTCTGGACACAGTCCTCGCTGTTATTGTGGAGGGACTGTTTGTGCTCTTAGCTGAGATCAGTCATCCCACTTGTGTGAATTCCATTTTGTAATACACACTCAAGGACATTGCTCAACTAACGCTCTCTTCTTGCTTCTGTATTACCTTTCTCCCTTCTACTGGGTCATTTTCACTGGCATCCCAACTTAAAACACAGAAAATACCAGTCACTAGGACAACTAACAAGCAATCCATTCCCCGGTGTTCCTTTGCACCAGAACTTGCAGAGTTGTCATCTCCCTGTGTCCAATTCGCCTCCCATTTTCTATTAAGCTCAGTTCGGTGTTCTCATTTCAGTAGAATTGCTCTTGTTAGAGTTGCCAGTGATCACTGCACTAACTAAATCCAGAAGTCACTTTCCAATTTTTTTTTTTTTAAACTCATCCATCACCTGAATTTGGACCTTATCCCTCTCATTTCATTCTTCCATGATATATTCTGAATTCCCTATTGCTAGCTGTCCTTTCTTGGTTGGCTTTGCTGGCTGTTTCTCATCAATCTGGCCTCTCGCTGGGCACTCCAGACCCCAGGCCTTAGCATGCTTTTTGTTCCTTCTCCATTGATGAGCCCCTCTAGTCTCATGCTTTTGTATAGTGTAATGAAGCTGGCAACTTCCCAGTTGTCTTTCTGGAGCTGTTCAAGGATATCCAGGTTTGTTTCTTCAACCGCTCATTGGACAAATTACTTGGCTGTCTAGTAAATCCCTTAACATGCCTGAAACCAAACAATTTCTTAAGAGTTTCCATGGCATTCGTTTTAATGCAAATTAGACAGAGGACTAACCTTCTCGCCTGTGCGAGGTACACAACTCTGACTGGACAGCTGTACACCAACACGCACAGCTTCCTTTATCTTCTTCTTTAAAGAGCAATGCCCATCGGCTTCTGTTTCAGTGAGCAGCCTCTCCACCCTTCCTGTTCCTCTCACACATTTAAAAACCATTCTTGATTCTCTGTTCTTTCCAATCACATCCAATCAACCACTACGCTTTGACTGATGTATTATGTCGACTAAGAGGGACAGCAAAAAGATAGGGAGGCTAAGCAACCCATAATATATATCTGAGGTGCTCCCCAGCCCTGTCATCTTTCTTCATGGTCTGTATTTAGAGAGTGTCTTAGTCACTGTTCTATTGCTGTGTAGGCACATTTAATCAGGGGCATGATTGCAGTTTCAGAGGTTTCGTCTGTTATTGTCATGGAGGCAGGTGTGGTGGCATGCGGGTAGATGCTGGAGCAGTAGCTGAGAACTACATCCTGATTTGTATGCAGAGAGAGAGAGAGAGAAAGAAAGAGACAGAGAGAGGAGAGAGAAGGGGGCAGGGGCAGGGCCTGGCTTGGGCTTTTGAAATGTCAGAGCTCATCCTCAGTGATAAGCTTTCTCCAACAAGGCCACACCTCCTAATCCTTCTCAAGTAGTGCCACTCCCCCATGACTAAGCATTCAAATGCACAAGCCTATGGGGACAACTCTTATTCAAACCATCACAAGGAGGAAATGTTTGCTTTCCTTCCTACCTTCCACAGCTCAGTTCATCTCTCAGATCACAGATGAAATAGTACCAACTCTGTTGAAAATTCACTATTGTTATTTTAGTAAACTAATATTTTTTCTTTTACTACTTCTCAGTTTGTGGAATAGTTTCGTTTAACCTTCAATCTTACACATAAAAGTAGCCATATTAAGGCTGCCCAATATGAAAGAGTCTTTATGAGATTAAATTGAGTTAGTACTTTAAGAGATTATAATGGTGCCTGGTACATGGTACATTGAACAAATGGCTCTATTGATAATGCTGATGATGTTTCTGCCTTCCTGGATCAATAAGATTATCTGAATCATTTTGAGTAACCAGCACTTAACATTGTGCTAAGAACCTAGTTGAAGTTTAATGAATGTTTGTTGAATGAGTGGGTTCATAGGACATCTGTAGTTAGGTAGCTACAGATGTATGTAAGAAGTATGAACTTTGAGAAAACTGCTAGATTTGAGAGATTTAGTAGCCAATCTCTAGATTATTCCTTACTGGTTGAAGACCTAGGGCAAGCCACTTAATTTTTGAACTTTAATTTCTGTGGGTTTTTCGTGGGTGCTGGTTCCCCGGGGAGTGAGTGGCAGATGGCGTCACTAGCCCAGGAAACAGACTCTGAGGATTAATGCCTCATGGTAAATCCATTTACTGAGGAGGAAAACAGGTTTTTATGGAGACGGTAAGGTAGTACACGAGGGAGAAGCCCAATAGCATTGGTCTATGCTTACTAGACATTTTACCAGCCCACCTAAAGCTTGTTAATCGGAGAGGGCGGGGCAAGGCCAGTGAAGGCCCAATCATCTAATAGTTCGTGTGTAAAAGCTCTAGCCTATCAGTTCAGCTGATGTTGTTGAATAAGGTATTCGCAAAGACAGAGGAAGTAGAAGCATGGCCTTGGCAGGGGTTTTCCCACGTTTGGGGCTTGACCAGTGTGCCGGGAACCGCCATTTTAAAGGGCCATGGGATTTTCCTCAGGCCGGGGTGCATGCCTCTGCATGAACACAGATGTCTGTCTTTCTCTCCTGTCATTGGAATCCCTTCAAATCCAACAAGTTTCTTCATCTAAAATTAAATATAATAGTATTTCTGGGTAATATTATAAGGCTCACTCAAGATGCTACGCATGAAGATTCATGGTAATCTATAGCTCATGATGCAAATTAAAGTTACTTGGTATTAACATTTATGATCCAAGGTTTATATATTGCAATTCTAAAGCATTGAAGCTTACTGTAAGTGTATAAGAATATAAATTTTTTATTTTTATACTTACCTCTCCTATATCTATGAATCTCTTTACTCTGGTGGGAAAGTGATGTACAGCATATAAGTCTTCTGCACATGAAGGCCGTAGGAAAATTTACACATTCTGGTCCCAGAAGGGTTGTACTTTGGCCTGGCTGAATCATCACAATTGCAGTTGGTTGCTCTTCGAAACACCATCTCTTAGTTTTCTTCTGCCTTAGGAAATTAGTTGTAAAAGATAATGTCAGCTAAATGCAATCAAACACAATTTTGAAAGCAGTTGGTTAGAATGAAGACTTAAAAACCCAGTTGTTAGTTTGTTAGTAAATAACTGTTTACAGAATAAGTTGGGAGATGATTATAAACCCATACTACTCCCCCACAATTGCATAGCTATTTTTTTTTTTTTTTCTGGGGGAATTGTAATTAAGCTGTTTGTCTGGGTGGATGAATGGTCAGCTTGGAATCTTAGTCAAATAAAACCTGCATACGTCTGCCACATTTCTCGCCAGTGTGGGCTGGTCTGCCTGGACAGACTTTTTTTTTCTTTGAAGTAAATCTCAGCTCTTAAGTCTAGGGAGATCCTTGAGTTGGGAGAGGCAGTTTAATCAAAATCTATTCTTGCTGGTGAGGTGGTGTTTTATCCCATTTGTCAAGGGTTTTTTCTGTGTCCACTTATAAAGAACTGTTTTGTACTCTCCTGTAATCTGTTTAAACCTAGCTACTTTGAAATGTAATAAACTCAGCTTCGCTGTTGTTGTATTGATTATGTTTCAGGTCCTAGGTATCGGTGATCTGTTACATCATTGAATGTTTAGCAATATTGATGTAACTGTTTAAGAGCTCATGAGTCACCTGTGGTTATGGCAGACCTCACAATCGTTGTGTAGTTTGCACATAATTGGTTTGGTCTGCAGGGTATAACCTGAACCCGAGCACCTTGCAACTCCATTAGCTGTTTTATTGCTTTGAAATTTACTTCAAGATTAGCTGTGCTCTGATAGTCTCAAGAACATCTCAGTGCTGTAGAATAGCTAACATGAAAGTCATTCATCTCTACATTTTTCTCAGAAAGTGTTATATAGGAGGACTGCTAACAATTCTACATAAGAAAATGATACCTAATATGACTGAATATACAATTTTACATTTTAAACATTGAGACTGTGTTATCATGTACTCTAAATAACTTGGACTAGTGATTGGGGGAGGCAATATTATATCTAATTTCTCTTTATAAGGGTAAACAACTCCTTAGTTCATGGGGTGTGTGTGTGTGTGTGTGTGTGTGTGTGTTACTTTTCCTGGGACAGGAAAGAGGGAAGAAAAGCCAGGAGGAAAAAAATCTGTAGTTTAGTGTTCTAAAATCTTATCCCAACACAAGCAAGACAAGCATAATACAAGACACATTTTCCCATGCTACTGGAATACAGAGTCTTCTGGAAGACTTCCTACCAGAGGTATTGGTTTAAGCTAATTAAAAATATTTCATCTTAAATTATGCATACGTGTACATGAGCGCAGGTGCCCCTGGAAGCAAGAAGAGAGCACCATAGTCCCTGGAGCTGGAGTTGGCTGTGAGCTACATAACTCAGATGCTGGGAACCGAATTTGGGTCTTTGCAAGAGTGGTACCTGCTCTTAACATCTCAGCCATCTCTGAATCTGGATTAAGCTGATTTTTAAGGAATGAGTGTGAATTAACCAAGTTTGGGAGATGGAGGATGATAACACAGAGAGGAGGGGATAGAAAGAGACATGGATGTCATTTGTGTTTGGGGGAATTAGGTTTAGTATGGTGGGATCAAGAGGAGAGTGTATGGGAATAGTAGGATTGGGCTATGACTCACAATCAGTCAAAATAATCAGGTTATTCATCGTGTCATGTTGCTGTTGTCATCATCATCATCATCACCACACCATCCATCTTTATCTTGTGCTCACTCCCACTCTCACTGGTACCATTGGTGATGTCTTGGTTCAATAAAGGAAGTATCAGAAAGGAAAAGGTCTCATCTACAGAACTGGGAGGTTGATTTGATGTAAGGTAGCTTATATTTTAGTAGGCGGTTATTCTTGGGCATAGAGCTGACACTCTGCAGGAAGATATGTACTATGGAATGAGTTAGGGATTATTAGAATGAAAGCATAACTTCAGAGGATAAACATATTAGAATCACACCTGACTTTTCAATGGAGACACTAAAAGACAGAAGGGCCTAGACAGATACCCTACAGACTCTAAGAGATCAGAGATGCCAGCCCAGACTACTATATCCAGCAAGGCTTTCAATTATCATAAAACAAACAAAATATTCAACAACAAATCCAAATATCTATCAAATCCAAATATCTATCCACAAATCCAGCCCTACAGAAGATGCTAGAAGGAAGACCAACCCAAAGAGGATAACTACATCCAAGAAAACACAGGAAATAAAGAACTTCAAGCCACCGGAATAAAAAAAGAAGGCACACAGTCATACATACACACATGAACACAACCAACAACTACAAAACAAGTCCTAACAATCATTAGTCATTGATATCTCTCAACACCAATGGACTCAATACCCCAATAAAAAGACACAGACTAACAGAATGGATGCAAAAACAGGATCCATCCTTCTGCTGCATACAAGAAACATACCTTAACATCAAAGATAAACATTACCTCAATGTAAAGGGTTGGGAAAAGATTTTCCAAGCAAATGGACCCAAGAAGCAAGCTGGAGTAGCCATTTTAATATCTAACAAAATAGACTTCAAACAAAAATTAATCAAAAGAGATGGTGAAGGACATTTCATACTCATCAAAGAAAAAATCCACCAAGAAAATATTTCAATTCTAAATATCTATGCACGCAACACCAGGGCTCCCACATTTATAAAAGAAACATTACTAAAGCTTAAAACAGACATTAACCCCCATACACTGATAATAGGAGATTTCAATACACCATTCTCACCAATGGACAGGTGAACCAGACAAAAACTAAACAGAGAAACACTGGAACTAACATATCGTAAACCAAATGAACCTAACAGATTTATACAGAACATTTCACCCCCACACAAAAGATATACCTTTTTCTAACCACCTCACAGAATCTTATCTAAAATCAATCACATACTAGGACCCAAAAGAAGTCTCAATAGACATAGGAAAGTTGAAATAACCCCCTGTATCCTATCAGACCACCACAGATTAGAGTTGGATTCCAACAACAACAGCAACAGAAACAACAGAAGACCTACAATCTCATGGAAACTTAATAATTCCCTACTGAATGATGAATGAGTCAAGAAAGAAATAGAGAAATTAAAGATGGTCTAGAATTTAATGGAAATGAAGCCATAACATACCCAAATATATGGGACACAGTGAAAGTGGTGCTAAGAGGAAAATTCATAGCACAAAGTGCCTTCCAAAAAATAGTGGAGAGATCACATACTAACAAATTAATAGCACACAGGACAGCTCATGCTGGGTAGGATGTGGAGCAAGGGGAACACTTCTTCATTGATGGTGGGAATGCAAACTTATACAGCCACCATTGAAATCAATATGGTGATTCCTTAGGAATTTGGAAATTTTGACCTACCTCAAGACCCAGCTATACCACTCCTGATTATATACTTAAAAGATGCTCTATCCTACCAGAAGGACACTTGCTCAACTATGTTTATAGCAGCTTTTTTCATGATAGTCAGAAGATGGAAATAACCTAGATGCCTCGCAACTGAGGAATGGGTAAAGAAATTATGGCACATTTTCACAATGAAGTATTACTCAGCTATTAATGACTACATGAACTTTGCAGCCAGATGAATGGGACTAGAAAAAATCATTCTGAGTGAGATAACCCAGTTACAGAAAGAAAAAACATGGTATGTACTCACCTATATGTGGATTCTAACTGCTAAGCAAAGGAGAAAGGTACTAGTATCCACAGACATGGAAAAAAAAAAAAAAACATGCAACAGAAAGGGTCCCAGTTGGAACACAGGGATCTCTCTGGTAGGGTCGAAACTGAACAGAGGGTGTAGGTGCGGTCAGAGAGGATGGAAACGGGAGCAGAGGGGATCAGGAGGAGGAGAGAAATGGTGGGTGAAAATATATGGAGAGATGATAAGAAATGGGAGACAATTAGAGGGTGATCGGGAAACCTAGTGTAGTGGTAACTCACAGGAATCTATGAGAGAGACTCTGGTAAGGATCCCTAGCTATCTGGAATAGGGAGCTTGAACAGGCCATCTCCTGTGGTCAGGCATGGTTTCTAGTGGTGAAACTGGGACACCATCCCAGCCACAAAACCTCTGACTTATGGTCTATCAGTCCTGCAAGATCGTTGTTGACAATGGAAAGGCAGAACTCCAGGCCAAAGGAGGGAACCCTTGCCCGAAACTGTAGGACAGGACAGGAACTAGAGACTGGATAACCCAGAGACGATTTCTAATGATGTCACACCCTGCTCATTGATCTGTACCTAACCCAAATCTCACCAGAGAGGCCCCCTCAGCAACTGAGAGGAGCAGGTAGAGAGGCCCAGGGCCAAACATTGTGCAGAGATCAGGGAACCACACTGAAGAGGGACAAGGAGGATGGTGGAAACCAGAGGGGCTGAGGACACCAGAACAAGCCCCACCGTGTCAAATGACCAGCACTCTTAGGAGCCCACAGAGACTGAAGCCATAGACATGGAACTTGTAGGATCCCCTAAATATATCACACGGCTATAGAGATTGGTGTCTTTGAAAAAGTCCTACAGACTGGAGTGGGGGTGTCTCTGACCCTTTTTCTCCTGTTTGAGTGCCTGGCCCACTCTTGACGAAGGGATTGGTGCCTGGCTTTGTTCCATCATGCTATGCCATGCCCCAGTTGTGCTGTAACCCTGGGGGGACAGTTCCTTTTGGGAAGAAGGGGAGATGTTAGTGGGTGGAGATGGGGGTAGATCTTGAGGAGATGGCAGGGAATGGGGGTGGAGAGAGGGGATGAGGGAAGCCAGGATGTATTCTTTAAGTTGTATGAGAGAAAAATTAAAATAAAATAAAAAAGAATTTAATTTTAACATCTTCCAAAGTTATACCCTCATTCTAACAATCCCCAAGTATGTTGGTGGTACACATCTCCCTGCAGAGTGTCAGCTCTATGAGAAAGTTGGGAATTGGGAATGATGAAATGTTGTTAGCAGAAAAAAAGAGAAAATTGGTTTATTTGCATGTGTTGAATGGCTACTGTGAATAGTGGCAGAATCAGTAAATATGACAAGGAAGACTCTCCAGGTCTTACAGGCCAGCACGTTGACAGAATTCTGGCTGTTTCTATGTGATCTCAGTATGATGTGGACTTAGACATACAATAAGGGATAAGCGCCACAATGGAACCATTATTCTGGGTAGGATTAAGGAAGACTTCTCTCCTTCTCTCTCTCTCTCTCTCTCTCTCTCTGAGTGTGTGTAATGTCACAGCATAAAAGTGAGTCACAAGACAACTTACAAGAGTTTATTTTCTCCTACCACTAGGTTGGTGGTTCCAAGTATCAATTTTATTAGGCTCAGTGAGGTTTTCCTTTTCTTTTTGAGACAAATTTCTTTCTGTGTAACCCAACCTGCTTTGAACTCATGGTCCTTCGATCTTGGCTTCTCAAGTGATGGACTTACAGGTAGGTGCCACCATACTCAATGGAAGTTTTTTTGTTTTTTTTTTCTTTTTAGATTTTGAAATGTTTAAAAAAGTTTATGTGTGTGTAACTCTGTCCATATGTGTGTGAGAGAGTGCTTGCAGAGGCCAGGAAAGAGTAACAGATCCCCAGGAGCTGGAGTTATAGGGGTTTATAGACTTCCCAATGTTGGTGCTAGGAAGTGAACTCCAGTCCTCTGGAACAGCAGTGTTGTTAACAGCTGAGCCACCACTCCAGCTCCCTCTCTCTCCCTCCTTCCCTCCCCCACATCCTTCTTTCCCTCCTTACCTTCCTTTGTTCCTTTCTTCCTTGGTTTGTTTATTCATTCCTTCCTTCCTTGACAGGATCTCACTATGTAGCCCTGGCTGGCCTGGAGCTTACTATGTATACCAGGCTAGCTTCAGACTCTCAGAGATCTGCCAGCCTCTGTCTCCCTCTGCTTCCCTTTGAGGCACCACATCTGAAAGGCTCCTTAATAAGAAGGAAATAGTTGGGTGGAGTCTGGAAGCCTGAGAGGGATATCTCAGAGGAGATGAGACGAGCACCTTGGGGTTAGGTATAGTGTGAATTTTACGGACTGAATTGGACCCCTGTCAAGTTCATATGCTGAAGTCCTAACTCCCAGTAGGTTTATATCTAGAGGCAGAACTTTTCTATTAAGCCTATATAAGTGGGATAATCCTGGAGTACCATTGCTCTTTACAAGCAGAATAAACCATGAGCACCATTTCATGTTAATAACCAGCGACGTCATCTTTAGCAGCTGAGTAAGAGTATTTCATTGTTTCTCATGAGAGATTCAAGTTGTTTTTTCCCCCTTGATTATTTCTAAAAGATAATTCACTAGTGTATTTTGGTTGTACAAAGTGATGGATTTTGTAATGATATTTAAATTCAGATACATCATGTACTTTAAAAGTTTCCTGTATTGGGGAATTGAACCTAGGGCCTCAGTAGTGCTAGGTGAGCGCTCTAACTATTGAACTATTTCCCCAGCCCCAAAGTGTTCAACGTATCAACTGTGTGTTAGAGAGGAAGCTTTTGATTTTTTTTAAGGTGCTGAGGATTAAAGCAAGGCCCCCATGCTCGCAAGGCAAGCACACTATTGCTGATCTATGTCCTTATCCTTTAATGTATTGTGTGTTTTAACCATTTGACCATGTTGTCCCCTTGTTACTAATGGGCTGTGTGTTCTCAGGTTGTAGCCTCTTATTCAAGAATTAACTAAAAGGCCACACAGTTTGCAAAGCACAGAGAAAACTTTATTTTAAAGCAAAGCGATAGTATAGATTAGAGGGGAATACAGGGTCACATGGATGTGGGTACTCAAGGGCCTCAGGTTACTGACTGGGATAGAACTCAGGTCTTCATGCTTACAGATAAGCACCTTTACCACAGAGCAATCTCGCCAGCCTCCACCCCTTACAACACTCTCATGATGATGTGAGGTGGTTTAATGTCCACCTGATGAGATGAAGTAAACAAGGGCACACTGGCGATGTAGCATTGAACCTTTTTCATCCCAATGCAAGTATTGTAATGCCAGCCAGTCTGACTATCAAAATGGCTACTGAGTGATTAATGAGTGTGTCCCTGGGCACATGTTGGGCAATGGAAGGACATGCTCCAGGAAGGGTGGAGAGGGACAACATGAGAGTTCATTATTGTGTGTTTCCTATAATTTTCACTTTATGTTTTTAGACAGTGTTTGATCGCAGGTAAGCAAGGCCAAAAGAAAAATCGGGGATAAGTGGGGACTACTGTAGTAACAGAATCTTGCTGAGAACAGTAAAAGACACATAAGCAAAGCACCTGGAAACAGGCTGGTGGCTAACAAGCGTTCAGCAAAAGTAGCTGGTTCTTCTATTACTTCCTTATTATCTTAGTATTGTGTTATTGTTGCTGTGGTCACACAACATAACCAGAAGCAACACGGGGAAGAAAGGGTTTATTTGGCTTACATATCCGGAATCACAGTCCACTGAGGGAAGCCAAGGCAGGAACTTAAACCGGGAAGGAACCTGGAGCGGGAACTGATGCAGACAGAGGAGGCCATGGAGGAGTGCTGCTTACTGGCTTGCTCCCCATGGCTTGCTTAGTCTGCTTTCTTATAGAACCCAGGCCACCAGCCCAAGGGTGGCACTACCCACAATCACTGATTAAGAAAATGCCCTACAGGCTTTCCTGCAGCCCAATCTTATAGAGGCATTTTTCTCAATTGAGGTTGCCTCCTCTAATTCCCTCTAGCTTATGTCAAGTTGACATAAAACTAGCCAGCACACTTATTTTTCACGCGAAGTGCCCAATGCACAGCAATATTTGTTGTTCTTATTATCGCTATTATTGTTATGTATACTGGTCATTTTTATAGAATGGGTGGAACAGACTCAGGAGTACGGACTCATGGATTAGTCTTCCAAAATATTTAAACGACTATGCATTTATTCACATGTATTTACTAGATAACTGAAGAACGCAAGCTTATTTGAGTTCTTATTTTTAGCTTAAATTTTTTAGAACCATCAGAACCTCTCCGAGACAGGTACTTGACAGCTAGGATCTACAAAGGAGACAAAGCTTTTATTAGAGTCACATTTGCATCACGGTACCCCTGGCTTGGGCATTTTTTACTCGCTGAGACCTTTACTGCTTGTTTCCTCCTACCTGTGGCTTGCCTAACCGGATTACTGCTTCTCCCTCTCTGTTGCTGACAGGTTGCTGGCTCTGGTATGCTCAAATTCCATCTCCCCCTTGTTTTGAAATGTAATTACACCCTGGTTGGCTACTCCAAAGGCTGGCTCTTTATCTTGAGTCCAGATTGCTTCCTAGCATCACATTATCACTGGACTCCTCACCCTAAATGTATTCTTGGTCACTCACACTGTCACAACTCCTCCTGCTCACAGGATTCAAACTTTTCCTGAAAAACTCCTGTAATAGATAATGCACATGTCAGGGCAAGTTGCTCTTTGTAATGTGACCCAGAAGACCCCGAGAGAGAACTCTGTGCTTTGTTCCTGTAGTTCTTGTGAAGTGAGCAAGCTCGGACTGCTCAACCATAAGTGAAAAGTGGACTTGAGAATTTCTGTCCTGAAGACTGTCCTCACAACATGGTGGCGGGAAAAAGAACAACTCCGAGTGACCTGGCTAATCTATACATTTCCATTCTAAATAGTGAACATTAATTGTCTTGTTTCCTTTAACCACAAACCTGTGCAGCACTGCATTATTTTCAACTTCCTGAGAGAGTTAGTTTAGTTTGTGTCACAGCTGAGAGAGTCCTTGATGACATGTTGACAGGTATTGGAAATGATGGGATTGGAGAGCTGACAGGTGACTCATGCATATGGATGTCTTCTGTGATTATACACAGCAATCTATCTGGGGTTATTTATGGTAGCATTGTCATAGCGATCAATGAGCAGTAAACAAGGTTCTCAAAGCAGTGGGAGGCTTTTATAGCCATCACCACCAACTGGTGCCTCCTTGTTGAAAGCAAGTTTCATGATAAGCTTATTGAACTGAAATATATGTGTGTGTATATGTATGTATGTATGTATGTGTATATATGTATATATATATATAAAATCTTCAAAAGATATACTTCAAAGGAATGCTAACGTATGGAAGTCTGATGGTATGAAAAACAGACTGGGTAAGGATTTGAATAGAAAGCAGAGACCCAGGCCTTACTCACTGGTTGTATGTCCTTAGTCGGGCCATCCATTTTGAATCTATTTCCTCAATAATCCCAAGACTATTGTAAGAAAGAAGTGAAATAATAAATAGGAAAGAACCATGGAGCATGCTCAGGAGAAATATGCCCACCAGCATTCTCTAAGGGAGGTTATGCATCTGATTGTGTATATCTTTACTTAACTGTTCACAGCTCCATGTAAAATAATGGTTTGGCAGGGTCCTTAGTTTGAGTTGTAGGAATGTGACAGAGCATTAGGTGAGAGTGATTGAATCTATGCTTTTAATGAATCCTATATACGCGGGTCTACATTAGCTAAATAGCAGCACATGCGATGCACAAGGACAGTGATCTGCTACAAAACTAGCTGCTTACACTAGGACTTTTTAATGTAGTGATTTCTCAATAGAAATCTTTTTTTTAATATTACATTAAAAAAAGGGAAAATACTTATTTCATATAAAACAAAAGTGTATGAAGTGGCAAGTTGTGCCTATGAAAATTGGCATACTCTTTCTGGAGAAAAACATTGGCAATGTTAATCAAAAGGATTAAAATGTACATATGTTTTGATCAAGTATTTCCACATTTAGGAATTACTATAATAAAATAATCAAGGGTTTTAATAAATATGTATGAAGAGAATTTATGCTGACAGTTCCTTATAATTATACAAGGTGTAAATGAATATTCAGCAATAGGTAATCAGTTATATCAGTTTTGTGGATTTTTAGCTGGGTTTCTATTTTTGAGAGCACCATACAGACATATGCATTTTCCTTTGTTGTTGTGTTTGGTTTTTTGAAACAAGGTCTAACTTTGCAGTCAGGCTGGCTTTGAACTTGTGTCAGTCTTCCTATTTCAGCCTGCTGAGTGTTGGAATTATAGGCATGGGGCATCAACTTCTGTCTAGAGTGTTTTTTATTTATTTTTATGTATGTGAATGGTTTGCCTGCATATATGTCTGTGTACCACATGTACGTGTAGTGTCCACAGAGGTCAGAAGAGGGTATTCCAGGGTATAACACCCTGGAACTGGTGTTACAGATTGTTATGAGCCATAATGTGGGTGCTTGGAATCCAGCCTGCAAATCTGCAAGAACAATAAGTGCTGTTAATGGCTGAGCCATCTTTCTGGCCCTTTTTGTATTTTTGAATGGAAAAATACCCTTTACAGTCAAATGGAGAAGCAGAACCCGAGCCATTAGAAACAGGCTGTGCCATCAGACAACTAGTGTTCCTTGTAAAGTGAGCATGACTTAAACCAGACTCTTGACTTCCTGTAAGATTCCCTTTGCCTAGAGTCCCTTATCACTATAAATGACACAAGTTAGCACAAATGCTCCTACTTCACAGTACTTACATTCCTGTATTATAAATTTGCTTATTGCTCACTGCTAGTTCCACACTGGCAGTCATCTTTGTTTTGTTCATCACTGTTGCTTGTACTAGCACAAGGACTAACACAGGTCAGATGGCCAACAAATATTTGTTGATTAATTGCATGAATGGCCTTTTGAAATACCTTAACTAGGGCTGGAGAGATGGCTCAGTGGTTAAGGGCATTGGCTGCTCTTCTGAGGTCCTGAGTTCAATTCCCAGCAACATGATGGCTCACAGCCATCTATAGTGGAGTCTGATACCCTCTTTTGGCATGCAAGTGTACATGCAGATAGAGCCCTCATATACATTAATAAATATTAAAAAAAAAGAAATACCTTAACTAGAAAAGAAATATGCAGGAATACTATCAGTGACTAACTTCTGAAGGCAGAATTATGGTTCTATTTTGGAACTCTTTTAGATTTTTCTAATTTTCTCACTATGTAGAAGGCACCAAATAAGAACAGTATAAAAACCTAACCTTTAAACTCATTGAATTAAAAAAGAAATCTAATTTACTGTGTTGCCTTTAATGGTCAGTAAGAAGAGGAGAGAACAAAGCTGGGTGGTTTGCCGTAAAAAAGGAGTGTTGCTGGCACATCTGGAGGAGAGCATTCAATTATTTGTAAAAACTGACAGGAAAAAGAATTCTGTTTTAAAGACAAGGTCTTGCTATACAGTATGGCTGGCTATGAACTCATGGTCCTCTAGCTTTACCTTCCTAAGTGCTGGGATTACAGGTGTGTGCAATCAAGTGTGTTGAGAGAGTTATCAAGGTTAGCCATAGTCCTAGAGGAAGGACTCCTGCGATGTTAATGTGTTGCGCGTGGAGAAAACTTGTCTCTTAAAGGCTAGGGGGAAAAATTACAAGTTCAATTTTAAGCAACTTTCCTTTATTAAACTTGCATTTATTGGGCCAGCGAGATAACTCAATGGGTATAAAGGTGCTTAGCATCAAGCCCAGTGACCTGAATGTTGTCTTCTGACCTTCACATGAGTGAGTGCTTGTGCCCCACACCCCATACAAATGTACAAATATATACACAAATACGTTTTTAAAATTACATTCATTTTCATCTTAAATTATTTTCATTGTTTGAGAAAGATTGTTGATGGAGTTGCATATGGGATCAAAAATATTATTGTGCCGTATGATGCCAAATTTTTATGTTGCAGATCTTAAGTACAACCCATAGGGTATATTATATACTTTTAAAGTTCTTATTCAGTGGAGGTCTTTGCAGCTTTCTTGAGTAAGAAGTATCTCCTTGCGCCATTGTCTGTGTTTATGGTGTTTTATACTGTATATTTTACAGTTCCTGATGGACTAACAAAGTGTGATTTCATTCCTAACTTTGCTCAGGTTACACGTACCTTCCTGTGCTTGGAAAGCATTATTTAAAAACCTCTTAAAAGATAAAGAATGGGGAGGAAAGAGGAATTTATAGGAAAGGGTGAAAAACAACGTTCTGTTTAGATCCCTTTATCGTCACAAGTTGTACCTGTACTACTAAATAGGACACTGTGTCCATGGCGTGTGTTTGTTAAACCCAACAGATAATGCTACATGCCTTGGTATAATAAAAAAGCACAATTCAGGGCTGGAGAGTTGGCTCAGTGGTTGAAAGCACTTGTTGCTTTTCTAGAGGACCTGGGTTCAATTCCAGGTACCCATCTATTGGCTTCACTTCTGTAACTCCAGGTCTATGTTTATTTGGTACTTGTTTTGACCTTTGTGGGCCCTAGGAGGCCATATGGTGCACTTACATAAACAGAGGCAAAACACCCATACACATAAAATAAAAAGAAATCTTAAAAAAGTCCAACTCATGTTGCTAGCATCACTGAAGTAATATCACCCCCAGCATCGAAACACGTTATTTCTCTGAGCATGTGAACTTACTTTATAGGAATCAAACTACCTGATGTGGAGGTTAATAAGACCTATCATTTAAGTAGTCTTTTAAATATCCATGTAGAAGGCTCGTCAGGATGACTGGAAACGTGTATTTAATTAGTTAGCCTTCAGAAACAGAAGATGTCAGTGACAAGGCTTTGGTGCAATTGAGAAACTATTATTATGATTTTTTTTTTTTGTTTAAAACAGCATACTTAGTCAAATAGCTATAAACAATTTAACACGAGATCATCTTTATCGTGTGATGGATCTCAGTTCTATTGCTTCCAAGGGAAGACTTAAGATAACAAGGACATTTATTATTGAAGCAAAACTCAAGCAGTGGGTTTGGCTTATTCCCCCCTTTCCCTCCTTGCAGCCCTTCCTTTTGCTTGTCCATCCTTTCTTCCTTCCTCTCTTTTGCCCCTGGTTCCCCCAAGTCATTTGTGATACCCGGGCTGTGTTTGTTACACTCCGCTCTGGCTTCTGGGAATCCAGCGAGAAATAAACATGTGAAGGATACGAAATCAGGACAGGGAACACATGAACTGATTGAACACATATTTATTGGTCAGCTATTACGTGACAGACATTCTAAATCAGTGAAAACAGCGGACAAGGGCGATGCGGAGGAAAGTCCTCGGCATGTTACAGGAACTACAAGAAGGCCAGCACAGTCCGTGGTTTGGGGCACAAGGCGGAAGCGGAAATAAGGCTGTGGCAGCAGTGGAGACGGACAGAGGGAGCAGGTGTCAAACCCACTAGGTGTTAGCAGTGACAGGACACAGAGGGTACCATCAAATATTAAGGGTTTTTAACATGACTGTTATTTCAAAAACTAGTTAGAAATTTGACTTGCCCCCTAAAAAAGTAACCTGTCCACCTATTCTATACAGCCAAGAAAAGATGCCTGCTTCGATATTCACCGCATATACTCTCAGCTTTATGGCCATCGTAGCAGGCACACATGTTCTGGATTTTACAGTTTGTGATGTTTGTTTTGACATTGTCCTTATCAATCAACTCGTTGGCTTTTAAATCTCTTCTATATGCTTTCCTCTCCCACACGTATGGCTAGTAAGTGCAGATCCAAGAATCAATTAGTGGGTTTATTACCGACGTTTTTTTAACCTGGGGGTTAAAAAAATCTGTTATATCTTTATTAAATCTTTTAGAATTTCACAGAATGTAATTTGATCATATTCAAGAACACTTCTCCTGTTGGGTTGACTTTTTTTTTTTTTTTTTAAACAGGAAGGTAGTTCTACCGCATCCTAGCACGATCTTTAGAGATACTTTGCCAGGATACAAGAGGAACAGGACTTTGGCTTCCAGCTTGAATCATTCTATTTTCTCCACAGCTTTTACCCTTTAAGTCTTTATTGGGAACTGGGACAAGCCACCAGATATCCCTAATACAACCCAGAGACACAGCACTAAGCAGATTTAAAGGAAAAGGTTTCATTAACTTCAGCTTTGCTGTTTTGCTTCATTTATAGATCTTTGTAATTCTTGAAATATCCTTTGGACATGACTTTATAGAAGATAACTAAAGCGTTGTTCCTGGGAACAAGCTTGCGAGCTTTCAGCAAGACAGCATCAATGTGGATAATACTGGATTTTTTTTTCAGTAACATTTTGTCTTTCACTGAATATCTACCTCTGTGATCTGCAATGGTAGTCATTAAATAATATGATGGAAAAATGGTTAGAGCTGGAGATGAGGCCAAAGAGGGATAGGTCTTGACAGATTGCAGCTAACTACAGAGAGAGGAGAAAATTGATTTAAGATGGTGTCAAATGAACTTGGAAATAGAGAGTGTATTTTTTCACCCCATGGGTATATTAGTCTTCATATGTCATTAAATCCCTTGAGAAAAATGGCCATTGCTACAGAAATGCTTGTCTCATCAGCTTTAGCTAATACGGTGTTTACTGCAGAGTTTTATTTTTCTGGGTCAATATGATATATGAATATCTATCTATCTATCTATCTATCTACCTATCTGTCATCAATCTGTTATCTTGTAACAGGACCCCAGACCTTAGCACAGCTGACTCCATGATGGAAATGCCATCCAGGCTGCAAAGCTCAGCATGTAGAGAGTACCACCAGCCAAAATGAAAACAAAGACCTAATTCATTAAAATCCATATAATTCTGGGAAAGTCTCTAAATGAACTAACTTTGCATATTGGCTTTTGTAGCTCTGCTTCCAGCTAACTGTTCTTGTTAATTAAAGTATGTCAACCCAGAATATGGTTTTTCTGCTTAAAAGCTTACACTGAGAAAGGTATAGGGCTACACTGCGTTCCTGAACTATTGGCTTAAATCCATGTCCGAGCAGTCTTCTCTGGTGAATACCCCACAACATTTCTGGAGATCCTACCGAGATCCCAGAGACCAGACCTTGAGACACCAGGGTATCAGAGCCCCTTGGATCCAGAAAGAGTGCAGTGGTCAGGGGACTCCTAGTGTGTGCACAATCTGAGATATCCCAGGGCTCCCTTTGATCAATTGCTGCCTAATGCTTTAGAAGAGTCTGACATCTCCACCCCAAAAGGAAACAAACTAGAAAGCAGTCTGGTCTGTCACCTCTGGAGGTAAGTTTGGTTAAGGCAACTTCTATTTGGACACATAGGAGAGGTCTGACTCGGCTGCTGATCCAGTATCCCAGCTCCATGTGAGAGGTCATCGGACTCTCTGTTCAGGAGTATGAATGTATGGTGGCCACCTTTGGTTGTCTTTCCTCTCTCCCCTCTCTGTGTCTGTATGCCTTTCTATGTATCTATGTATTTATGTCAGTTTTGTTTCCTTGTATTGACTAGTGGCTTCTCTGATATGAGGCCCTCCCCCCACCCATCTGTTGGAGACACAAATCTTTTTGGCTCTGTCAGATCTCCCAGAGAAACCAAAATAATCTCCACCTGTTTCACTCCAGGAGCAGACGTTGTTTGTTTCGTTTCTTGACTCCTGCTCACAGTCAGGGTTGGTCCCAGTGTTGAGGGGCTGGACCTCTCATCCAGGGCCCCTTACCATCTAAGTGAAGCACACAGAGGGAGAGGGAAATAGTTCCCCCAGGTGAGCATTCCCTGTGCTCCCTGCCTGCTCTAAGCAGCCTGGGAAGGGGAAAAGTTCCCTTGGGCTGAGCCTGAAGGAATAAAGAGAAAGTTCTACTTTTTTCTTTCATAATTTATATCTTCACTTCAACCAATGATCTGTAAAATCCACCAGTCTCTGAAAAAAAAAAAAAGAAAAACTGACCCTGGACTGGGCAGGGGTGTCGATATCAGGCAACACAGCCTGGACAGTGCAGATCTTCCCCTCTGTCCAACACTGACCAAGGAGATTTTAAACAATTTTCACTAGGTACTTTTAAAAGAAAGATTAAAGGCAGCTATTAAAAAAGATTTCCTTTGTCACCTCATCAGCCCCAAATAAAAGTTTAAAAAAAGTTTATAAATAGGTCCCAGTTGTTGAAGGTAGCTCAAAGGGTGTTTATCAACAGAGAACTGATTGGTTCAAGACCTTTCGCATGAACTAAAAGCCACCATCACCTTCGCTGATGATGAGACAGTTAGACTTACAGCCACCCAGAGAAACTTTGGTATCTTACTCTTGGTCAGAGTTAGCTGAAACTTAGCTAAAAGTTCTCCTTCCAATCAAAAGATACAGTTGGACAACAAAGATTCCCAGGGGTATGGGAAGAAACCAACCCCCTAGGACTGGCCCAGCACCAAGCTCTTATAATTGTTGACTAATCAGTTCAGCTAACTCTGTCCAGATTAAACAATACCCCAGTGACTCTGGAAACTAAAGGGAAAATTGCAGCCTCTTCAAGCCAGGCATCCTGCTGCTCTTCCAATCACGCTGCCTATGAATATGACTCCCCCGCCTATGAAGAAATCTGAGACCTCTGATTCTCATGATTCTTATTCTTCCAGAGAAACAGGTGCATACTGTCTTGGACCTGAAAGATGCATTCTTCAGCCTCCCATTGGCAGAGGTAATTTTTGCTTTTAAATGAACAGACCCAGTGGGAGGTCACAGTGGGCAACATACCTGGACCAGGTCACCTCAGGATTCAAAGACAGTAAATGCAGACTTCCTGCCCTTCTGTCGGAAGTCTCCTGGGCAAATAGATGATAAAATAGCCACCGAAAAGACTGCTCCAAGAGTTCCAGACTTTGAGCTACAAAACGTCAGCTACAAAAGCCCACCTTTGTAGAAGGCTACGCGTCTTGTTTACCAGCCGAAGCGAGGCAAAAGGAGCCTGTCTCAGAGTAGGATTGCTGTCATCCTTCAGATCCCAACTCCAAAGACTGAGAGACAGGCTCAAGAGTTCCTTGGTGCAGCTGGATATTGCTGCTCTGGACACCAGGCTCTGTGGAAATAGCAAGGCCTCTATACACCAGCATGAAGAGGGGCACTAAGTCCCTGATCTGTACTGAGATTAAACAAAAGTCAGTTGAGAGTTTAAAAACAGCTCTGACTTCGGCTCCAGCCCTAGCACTTCCAGATGTCTCAAAATGTTTTCATCTGTCTGTTCATGAAACAAAAGCCCAAAAGAGTAAATTTAACCCAAATTTTGGGGCAATGGAAATGACCTGTGACATACCTGTCCAAATGACTGGACCCTGTAGCCACAGGATGGTTTGGTGTCTAAGAGCTATGATGGCTAAGATGGTCTAAAAACAAGCAAGCACACAGTTATTTCTGGGTTAAGATCTTATATATGGAACCCACCGCCACCCCGCCCCCCGTGACGTGGTTGAAGCTTTCCTCTGAGGAACACCAGATGGCTGACTGCCTAATGACTGTGTGACCCAGTACCAAGACTTACCTCTGGCCCACCTTGAGCCCAGTTTGAGAAACCCACCACCATCAACTTGGCAACCCTCTTGCCTAATGATGAAACCAGGTACACGGGAGTTGCAGTAATTGCTTTAATCAAAATGATTTGGGTCCAAGCCAGTTACCTCACTCAGTCCAGAGAAAAGAACTGATTGATCTAAATCAAGCTCTCAGATAGAGAAAAGGAATGTCTACTACCCTATACATGGACTGTCAGCCAGTATGCTTTTACTACCAGGCATGTCCACTGTATGATCTATACAGAAAGAGGGCTTCTCATCATTGTGGAAAAAGGCATTAAAAAATCTTGACCATCCTAGAGGCTATTTGGATTCCCCTACAAATTGTTCCCCACTGTAGGGCAGCTGATGTGGCTGCCTGAAAACAGCCCTAAGACCAGTGGGGATATTAAATCAACAATTAGATTCCCTTGCAGAAATGGTCCTACAAAATCAGAAAGGCTTAGACTTATTTCTCTTGAGATAAAGGAGCTTTATCTCCTTTATGTGGAGCTTTGGAAAAACCCTGTTGTTTATATGCTAATTGATCAGGAGTAATTAAAAAAATCTTGCCATGGGGGGGGGGGGCGGGGAACCCAAAGAGAAAGAGACAAAGACATAAATCAGATAATTGATACCAGTCTCTGTTCTCTTGGTTCTCTTGGCTAACTCTGGGCCTTTATTTCTCATTCTGATTGGATTAATGGCAGAACCCCGAATCTTAAACTATATGGCCAATTATGTATCAGTTCAGTAAAATTAATGATCCTTAGGATCAACTACAGCTCTTTAGAGTGGGATTTGATTCATTCACTAAGACCAGTGGGGAATATAACAGGGCCCCAGACCTAGTAGGCCTTTAGACCTTAGTACAACTGACTCTATGATGAAAGTGTCTTCCAGGCTGTAAAACTCAGCACGTAGACAGAACCCCCCAGCCAAAATGAAAACAAGATCTAATCCATCAAAGTCCATATAGTTCTGGGAAGGTTTCTAAATGTACTAACCTTCCTTTTTTGACTTTTATAGTCCTACTTCTGGCTAACTATTCTTGTTAACTGAAAAAATATTAACCCAGAACATGGATTTTGTGCTTAAAAGCTCACCCTGTGAAAGGTTCACACTGGGATCCCAAACATGCAGTGTGGCTGCTGGCAGGCTAATAAAGACTTCGATTGGCTTAAACCCATGTCCAAGCAGTCTCTCTGGTGAATATCCCACAACTATCTACCTCTCATTTATCTATGTACTGTCTTATCATTTTTTTGGTGTGTGTGTGTGTTTAAGGTATTATGTTAGTAAAAAGAAAAAAATTGAACTCTGGTCGCAAAGCATCCAGAGCAAACCTTGAGAAAGGTGAGCATTGTTCCAGGCTGATTGCTTCAGGAACGTGGACACAAGACTGGCTATTGTGAGATTAATGAAAAGAAATCACCGGCTATTGGCCATCTGACTTGGCAGTTATTCTCCCACAATGGAGAGAAGCAGAAGTCACAAAACAACTAAGAATACTTAAAGGAACTCGCTGGAAATGATGAAGTGGAGGAACTTATAAATAGAATCATAAAGGTTAGATCTACAAAAGAGAATCTCAGCTGTCATTTAGTCCTGCCTTCCATTTTCCCTAGAATTACACATCTGTATAAAATGTCATTTAGTTCAGAATCTGCCCACAATCACCTGTCTAAGGGCATTAATTGGTTGGTTCAGAGTGGGCTAAAAATCAGAGAAGCTCCTGACTTGTTTTCTCATGTTCTTTGTCATTCATTCATCTGCTTTTAGCTTGCATTATTACTTGTTCAAACTAACGGAAAGGAACCTCTGAGTATAACCTACATACTGTCCCTTACTATGTGTCCTGAGGTGGCGCCTGAGAAGTTCTCAGCTGAGGTCGGTCTTTGTTGTAGAAGTTTATTTTTAGTTGTGTTTAAAATACTTCCCACTGGGGACACCTTCTCCACCTCAGAGCTGTATGGTTCCTGGCTTCCCGGGTACTGTCCTGTCAGAACTGTGTGGTTCCTGGACTTCTGAATGCCAGGCCACTTTTCCATCTCTGCTGGAGCTGAATAAAAACACTAACACAGATGACCGTCAAGGTGAGGCGATCCAGCCTCTGACTTGTCAGCTGAGCTAATAAATCCTCTCTTATTCTCCTATATTTATTCTGTTCATTCTGTTCCTCCAGAGAACCCTAATGCACTGGATCCACAGCTGCAACTTGTGGACCATAGAATGTAGAACTGTAACTTAGCAACTTATTATTATCCAAAGTTCCTACTGGTTTCTCTTGAGAACCCACTAATACACTTTTTAACTTTGCATCAACAAATCCTGTAAACCCTGCCTCCAGCAAACATCTCCCACATGATCACTTCTTAGCTGCTGCTGCAAAGTGGGGTTCCTACCTGGACTGTTACTACTAAGGAATTTAATACAACAAACTCGTATCATTTGTAGCATTGGAGCAGTCTCCCGTGTCTTCATCTATTCTGGCCTCTTTACACTCTATTCTAAATACGGTACCAAGATTCAATTTTAAAAAGCATACATTGATATCATGTTATTCCGTAGCATAAAATCTGTAGTAGCTCTTATCGCACTTGGAGAAAATTCAGCATTTTGATCAGTCTAGAAGGACAGGCATGAATGGACTCTTGCTCACTCCTGCAACCTAGTTTCCTGCGTTTGCCTTTCTCAGGTACACTAGGCAGGTCTCCATCAAGGTTTGTGGGGCTGTCCTAGAGCTGAGAGTGAGTCAAAGCATATCTTGAACCTCGGATTTTCTCATCCTGAGAGTGGTAGGAGTTCGGTTGTTCCTTATTTTTTAGCCTTGGCCAGAACCCAGCTAAATATTAAATACTGCCTGCTACACAGAAGGTCATTAGCAAAGGAATGTGGCTTGGTTGGTGCTTATCTGCACTGTAGCTGAAAGCCCAGAGATGAGCCCATTTACTGATAAGGTGTCCTTGCAGGACTTTGACTCTTAAACTTGAGCTCCACATGCAGATGAGGCTACTCCAGTATCCTTTTCTTAACTAATGGATCCCATCTCTGGGTACCAATGACCCTCTTCGTCCTGTACCCCATAAATACACCATGATTCCTGCAATAAAAAGAGAATGCCCCTCTGATGGCTGTTCCTGAGTTCCTGTTCTTGTTGGCTCCCGGGCTCTGATCAAAGACAGATTGATATGCAGTAAGAACCACTGCCCATGTCGATTCCCCATGTTTCCCTCCTAAGGGCAGCCAGCCTCAGGAGGACTATGGCTGCTTCGTGGGACAAGGAAAGCAGCAGATGGGGATGCATGTGGGTGGGATTCGATCTAACAGTGGTTCTTCTCCCAGTAATGCCTGTGGACCCTATGAATAGCTGACATTTATTTACAGGTGCCTCTTCTAGAATGTTTATTTTGGAAAACAGGCCACTCTGCTTGCTTTTCTCTTGTTCTCAGTTGCACCAAGATCAACCCTGTAAGGATGCAGTAAGAATTTGCTGTATGCTTACAGCCAATGATGGACACGTACAATCTCACTAGTGACATTGGATGGAAAAATTCAAAGCATGAGAAGGAACAATAAAGCAAAAAACTAGGAAATGACTCTAAAGTTGATGGGTAGAGAATCTACGTGATTCAGGCTGTAAACTCCAAGGCCTTCAGCATTAGTAGGACTTTGAAAGGGCGAGCCCAACAGTGTGACAGGTGAAGGTAAATCCTTGGGTGGATTGAGCAGTGTGTCCCTACCTAAATATGTTCAAGTCCACTAACCATTACCACCACCACCAAATTACACAATGTGCTGCCTGCAAAACCATTTTTATATCCAGAGTCTAATTCTGCCCGACTGTCAGTTTTAACTGCTGAGAGCATACAAATGCTATGGAAATGCAGTGCTGGTCTTTCTAATTACCTGTTATGAATGTAAACACGCTTAGTTTAGGACAGGAAATGTGCCGATGAGGAAAGAGTCTGGTCTGTGGGGTTCTGGAAGATTCTATTCCACTGACCCATCTGTGACTTTCAACCAACTAATTAGTTGTTGCAGTCTTTAATTCGTTCGGTCTCGGTTTAATATAAAACCGTCACTCCTGAGGTTGTAGCCAGAGGTGCTGTTTTTGTTTCCCTAGAAGTAGAGATGCCTCATAATATTAAACATAATTGAGATGATATGATAAAGTATTTAAACTTCTGAGAAAAGAGTCCCTTTATACATCCAATTTGTTTCTTCTCCTTTGTTCTGCCTAAAGAAAAACAGACACAGATTCAACCAAATTTGTCATTTTAATCCATGTCCTTCCCCATAAGAAATGCATAGTGAGTATATTGATAAATTACTATGCAAGCTGAGGAGCTGCATGCTGGCTTGCTGCAGGACTCAATTAAGGCAGAGCAACAGTATTTTGAATAATCAAATGCTGTTTTGAATAAGTAATTCAAATAAACAACCCAATTAGTAAGAAGTGATGGTGATGGAGTTGAATGGGGGGATTCTTATAAATATATATATATATATATATTTCTTACTATACACATATTTATTATTATTGAGTGTGTGCAGAAAGTATGCCATGGTACGTGTGCTACAGCATGCATGTGGAGGTGAGAGACACCTTTTGTAGAGTTAGTTCTCTCCCTCCACCTTCTTGTGAGTTTCAGAGATCAAATTCAGGTCATCGGACTTGTTTTACAAAGCATTTATACGCACTGAGCTATCTCACTGGTCCTCTTACATGTATTTTAAGTATCATTTAGAGTTGATAAAAATAGATATCTTGCTGGGATATGGATGTATATGCTGGAATTAACAATAATTTCTGCATAGCAGTAAGGAATTCCTTTTAGTTCTCCGTGATTACATAGCACTCTTCAGTGATACAGATACAACCAAATTTAAGATTTATGGATTGGCAAGGTGGCTCATTGGGCAAAGGCTCTTGGTGACAAGCCTGAGGTTGATCTTCAGGACAAGTATGGGAGAACTGACTTTCTCAAATTATATGCACATGCCCTCTCCCCAACAAAGAAATAAATGTAATATATAAAAAAACATGTTTTTGTAGTGCCACACTTACTGTTACTACAGAAGACTGCCCTTGTGTCTAGAGCTTTTACACTGATATGTTTCATTCATTAGAAAACTAGATAAAAAAAAAACCACGAAAAAAACAAAAAACAAAACAAAACAGCAACAACAAAAAAACAAGCCAAGAAAGTTTTTACAAAGCCAGTTAGGAACTCAGACTACAAATCTGTTTCTAATTTTTTCAATGTTTTCACTGTCTAGATGATATAGTTTCAATTTTGATTATTTTCTGATTATTTATGAGTTGTCATGCCTTAAACTAATTTAGAGGTAACATCAGCTCAACTTCTACCATAAAATACAATTTTCATTATTGTCTGGGTGGGAGGAATTACTAAGGGAGCTGATATTCATTGTAAACTAAAGAAAAAGGACACTAAAGAAAAAAACATCATCAATTGATTATAGTTATGACGCTAGAATTTGGATGCTTCTAGCTCTTGTAACACGGACCTAGCAAGTTTTCCTCAGTGCGGAATCTGAACTCACAGGGCTCCATTTCACAGGTCTTCTGGATGGTCTTATCAGTTGCTCATCTAGCTGTGTCACATTTCAGAAACATCTGAAAACCTAGCACACTCCCGAAGAAGGCCGGTCACCGTGGTAGTTAACGCCTGCCCTTCTGTGGTTTTGAGCAGTGCAGTGGGGAGGGATGTTTAATGTGGGAAATGCAACGGAAACCTTGACTTCACCAGCCTTTCCAATGAAGGCTGAAAAAAAGTTTGCTGTTCAGGAATGTAAAAGGCTAATTCAACTGGTTGGTTAAAAAGGATTTTTTTTTTTTTTTTTTTTTGAGAAAGTACTCCGGGTTACGTTGCTCAGATTTTATGCGAAGAATTCTTGCCAGATGTGTGTGTGTGTGTGTGTGTGTGTGTGTATGTGTTTAACAAAATAATTTTAAAAAATTCATGTGAAGTCTGAGACGGTGCACATTAGTCTACTTATTTCTTTGAGTTGTTTATTAAGGAGGCTTCCATTTAAAATTGTGGTAAAGTATGTGAAACCTGTGGAATTTATCTTGGAAGGTGATTGTATGCTTGCTCTTTTCTTTTCAACTGTATTAATTTTACTAGTTTTCTGCTTGTCTTTTTCCTGGTGCTGGCGGTAGATATCAGAGTCTCATGCATGGAGATAAACATTCTATCCCTGCTCCAAACCCCAAAGCCACTTATTTTATAATTTTATTATAATAATTAATAAATATAATTATTAAATATAATATGTTATATATTATGCAACAATTATATCATTATAATAAATATTATGTGTTATATATTATTACATATATTAATTAATGTAATATATATAATTAATTAATATAATATAATTCTTGGTACTTATACACACCAGCATTCTTCTGAGAAACAAAACCAACAGAACATTATTTTGTTTGTCTGACTGTATGCATCTTAAGGTTCATACAATCATGGGAACTTCCAGATGTAGAATCTATGGGGAAGGCTGACTGGCTATGGACCAGGATGGAGCTAATGTTGAGGGGTGGGTCTACCAGCAGAATTTCCTCTTCTCTGGGAAAGCTCAGTATTTTTCTATGAAAGCCTTGAACTGATTGGATGAGGCTTGCTGACATTTCTGCTTTACCCAGAGTCTGGAGTGATGGGTCGGTGGGCGAGAGCCAGCAGAACCCGAGTCTAGAATCCATGTAAAAACCTGGGCATAGCTGTACATGGCTGCTATCCTAGTGCTGTGAGGGATGTGGGGGGTACTGAGAGTCCTTGTCTCCTGGAAATAAGGCGGAAAGCGATACAAGAGAACTCCTAATGTCATCTTCTGGTCTCTATGTGTACACGGCTAAGAAGCTGTTGCCAGGAGAGCAGGGTTTGTAGTATAAATGTGGCTTTTGGAAGTCTTTTGTAGGGATCTTTCATGGAGGAGGAAAAGGAGTGAGCCGAGGAAGAGGCATTAAAATGACATATTTTTCAGTGGACAAATGTTTGGGTTGGGAAGCTACCATAAGCACCTTGTGTATGCTGTTTTTTTTTTTTTTTTTTTTCTCATAGCTGTAGTGGCTCAAACTACTACTGCTACTACTGATTCTCTTTAGAATGTGGTATTCTTGAAAGGTCCACTAGTCACCCCTCACTGTGCTTCTGTTAACATCCACATACTGGAGCTGGAGAGATGGCTCAGCAGTTAAGAGCACTGGCTGCTCTTGCAGAGGACTGGTTTAGTTCCCAGCTCCCACATGGCAGCTCACAACTGATCCAGAGATCAGGTACTCTCTTCTGGCCTCTGTGGGCATCAGGCATGGACATATATACACACAAACAAAACACTCATATACATAAAATGTAGTCTAAAATTCTGAAAAAAAAAAAAAAAACGCCTTAAAGAAACCTTAAAAAAACTTGCACACGCTTATTGTGAGAACAAAAATTCAGAAATACATGATGTGGAGCGCTGCACTTTATTTTGGCCGTGTTGACTCCCACAGTGCCCATCATCATTTACTAGAGGTTAATGTGATTTCAGTTTGGCAGGTCACCTTGAAATGTTTTCTTTAAGTATATAGCTGTCTTTACTCATAAAGCCTCTGTGCCATATAAAATAGTGTCAATCAGAATGCTTTTAGCTACAAATGAGAGAAGCTTTTATTCAGCCCAGCTTAGTTCAGAAGAGCATTTATTAGCTTGGTGAAAGTCTGAAGGCAGAGTGCCCCACACTATGATCAGGGCTGGCTGAACTGCTTTAATTTTTCCAATCTGTTTTCCTACATGCATTGGCAAGTCCTTATGTGGCTTCCCCCATGGTGGAGAGATGGATTCCAGTTGTTTGTGGGTCTCATGATTTCTTGCTCACATTCGGTGCTGAGGGAGAAGCTCTCTCAACCACGACAGGGTCAAGTCAACAGCAACTGTGAAACACTGTCACACACTGATAGATTTAAGCTTGGCTTCTGAGCCAGTTCCTGAAGAGGGAACTGTGTTGTCATTATCAATGGAGACTCACTGGAAGCTACCTCTGGAGCTGGAATATGGTCAGTGTCCACCAAGTCACATTGTCTGGGTAGGAAGAAAGAAATGTATATTGTGACCCAAAATAGGATAGTTATGAAGACAACCGAGGTGGTTAGTTTTTGTCCACTTGACACACGCTGGGGGCACCTGGGAATAGGGAACATCAGTTGAGAAAATATTGCCAGAAGAGTGCCACAGATTTTGAATCTCCTTTCCTGTTTTTAGTTGCTGTCTGCCAGCCTTTGTCACTCTCATATGAGTGTTGATATGATAGCACATTGGTTGCTGGGTCATAATTTTTGGCTTTTTGAAACGGGATCTCATGTAGTTTAGGCTGGTCTTGAAATTATTATGTAACGGAGGCTGGTTTTGAACTCCCGATACTCCTGACTCCACCACACCCATGCTGGGATTACAGGTGTACAACAGCACACTTTACTGCAAATGACACCTTGTCTGGTTCAATTGAACTGAGACCTCCAAATTTTATATGTAGTAGCATATAATTAAATGTGGATGCTTTAGTACTATATTGCTTGAGCCACACAAGGACCACCTTAAGGAGACAAAGACCAACAAACTCTGGGTACTTAGGTTGTTGCCTGTGAAAGCAGGATGTGTGTTTTTATCTGCCTCATCCTTGTACTCTCTCAACAGCTTTGCTATTAAACAATATTTTAGGCCACAAGGTCAGAATGTTTATAGATTAGAGGCCCCTATAACTAAGCCAAATTAAGGCTAGTTGGGTTCTAGATGGCTGTGCAAATGACAAACAATCCAAGGGGGAATTATTACTGAGGGAAATCCTCATCCTATAAAATATAATCATCCCAGATGCCAGATAAAATCTCAGAGCAAAAGCACAGCATTTACTCTTGGTTGACCTAGAAATCACATATTCTGGTGGCCATGCAGTGAGCAATACATTATTAGCTTCTCATTAGCTTACTGCAGATAATACTTCTGACACGTGGGTTAAATTTGAAGGCTGCATTCGCTAAAACCATTGACTCTTTGCTGGAGCCCATGGCTACCAGATGGATGACTAAACTGAAATAAAAGGCTTGGAATTTTGTCTTCATATTGTGTCCGTCCCTGCTACTATTTCAGTCTTTGAGTCAGACCTTACTCAACCATGCGTGGAGACATGTCTATCATTTGAGAAACGTTTTATCCAAGATTATAATGCAGCACGAACTTGGCCTATTGCTCATTGGAGAGGATATGTGCCCTGCCCCCACTCATGTGATTTCCTTGCAGCTCATGCATTTATAGTTTCTTGGACTTATTTTAAGGCTCGGGCTGAGTCATGAGCCTGGGGTGTTCCTTCAGGATGCTGAATAACTCAGCAGCTCCTGGGTTAAGTTGAAGCGCCTGCAAGTACAAGGCCAGGGAGTTCATGTACAGCTTTTGAAACTAGCTGTGACTAGTGTACAGTTCCCAAATGTTAGCCCACCCTTGGAAGAAAAGAAACACCTGCAGTTCCTTTGTTGTGTGAATAGCCTGTTCACCTCTGGTCAGCATTGGCTCCGTTTACTCAAGTCAGCTGGCTCAAGCTGATGTCCTAGTAGGCTGGAACCTTGCTTGCCTTGTCTGCAATATGTAGATTCATCTCATTTCTTGTTTTCATGCTACAAGATCCCTCTCTTCCCTATAGGAAGCCCAGTCACTAGTGTGTTTGTTCATGTACAAAAGCGGAAAGCCGTCTGTGTCACACGTTGTTCATAGTGGTGTCCAACGTGGTAATTGAAAGTCATAGGCACAGCGACAAGATAGAAGTCAGTTTTATTTTAGAATCATATTTCTTTTCTGCTCCTTTCTTCCAGCAGTTAGAGGGGAATGTAGTAATTCTCATATCAAAGTTTCCTTTGATGGTACGCCGATAGATGATGGAAGTAGATAGATGACCTGGGCTTCACTGGACCAGTTAGTTATCTGAAGATGGAGGAGTGATGATATAGAAGGTACTTACAGAGCATCTCCTTGGCTTGGGGACCTGTGGAGCTGTGAACAGCCTTAGCCCCGGGGGCACTGCTGGAGAGGCAGACTCCTCCATGGGAGCTAGGAGAAGAAGGCAGACTGTTTCTGCACAGGGAGGAAGTCTCCATGGGATCTCAGCACATACAGACTTGAGGATGTAGGGAGAGGGACATGCACACAGACACTGTTAGTCTGTGCTCTGTCCTAGTTTTCTGGTTCCCACATTTACCTCTGCAGTGGAGGGGATGGCCCTCCGATTCGTACTTTCTCTTAAAATGACTGTTCTTCAACAAGTGGAAGTTTTGAGAATGATCTCATCTATGAGGAAAGAGATAAAGGATTCCTGGCTTCTGCCTTACCATTCTCTCCCTTCAGACCCTGAACACTCACTTAGGGGAAAGGTGGGTGATTTGGCCCCCCCCATTCCCAAACTGCTGCCAGCCTTTGGTGCAGGCACAGCACTGCCAAGAACGCCCAAAACACCCTTTGCTCTGTAAGTCCTTAAAATTACTTAGCGATGCTTATCAACAGCTAATATTAATGGATAATGATGAAGACTGCAGATAGCTTCCCAGAACTGACAGCATAAAATCAATCTTGTCTGGGCCACTTCTTCTGCTAAGACATGTTAAAAATTATAGAAATAAAGCAGAATATTTTCCCATTTTTTCTTTATAAGAAGGTTTTGTATATTATTACTATTTAATTTTTGAGACAGGGTGCCATGTAGGTCAGACTGGCCCCAAACTTGCTTTAGAGTTGAGAGTGACCTTGACTTCCGATGCTCCTGGTTCTTTCTCCCAGTGCAGGAATTATGGACACACACCACCAACTCTAGTTTTATGAGATCAATCCTAGTGTTTTGTGAATTCTAGGCAGGTATTCTACCATCTAAGCTACATTCCCAAAACCTCTACATTAAATGCGAAGCTCCCATTCCAACCTATTTTCTAAAAAAGAGTATAGAATATAATTGGTTGGATTCTGGAAAAGAAAATGCATTAGAAGCATTTAAAATATTTTAACAAATTTCCAAATTTAAAATTATGTTTATAAACATTTTAGAAGGTGGTCATAATATTCCTAAGTTGGTCACAGAGAAAATAACAGGCTTGTATGGAGGGCTGGCCAGGCGACCAAGCTATTTAATGTGAAAATCAACTCTGTCATCATCACAGTATACAAAGTAAGCTTCAAACCTCCACACTGCAGGGAGCTTAGAGAAAGGAGGAATGGTTTGCAGGTTCCCTATGAGTACAGGAAATAAGCAGCACAGTTTTGGTTGGGTTTTGGGTTTTAGTTGGACTTAGGAAGTTTTGACCAAACAGTTTTGGTTACTAAGACTCAGATTGTAGGAGCTGGAGACTTAGATCAGTGGATTAAGAAGTTTACTGCAGAAGTAAGAGTGTCTGAGTTCAGATCCCAGCACCTGCAGAAGGAACTGGCTGTGACTGTGCAGGGGTCTATGACCCCATGCTGTGGGGGTGTAGGCAGGAGGATCATTGGGGTTTGGTGCGCCTAGCTCCAGGTTCAGTGAGAGACCCTGTCTCAGAGGGATAAGGTGGAGAGCAATAGAGCAGGACACCCAACATCCTCCTCTGGCCTGCATGTACCAGAAAAACAAAATGAAAACCAAGGTTCAGACTTTAGAGTCTGGGAAGACAGCCCAGTCAGTAAACTGTTTGCCAGGTAAACATGAGGATGTAAATTCAGTCCCCAGCACTCATGTGGAAAGCTGGGAGTGGTAATGGGTGCTTGTGATCTCAGTACTGAGGAGGTGGGGATAGGTGACCCTGGTGCTTGACAGCCAGCCCACTGTGTGAATCTGGCCAATGAGAGATTCTGTCCACCCAAAACAAGCTGTAGGGCTCATGAGGATGGATACCTGTGGATAACCTCTGGCCTACGTGCGTGCACACACACAGACACACACACACACACACACACACACACACACACACACACACACCTACCCCACCCACCCCACACAGGATTTAGACTACATAGGAGTGTGGTGACATGTGACTATAATCCCAGCGCTTGGGAAGCTGAGCCAAGAGGGTCATGAGTGTGAAGCCAAGCTGGTCTTGGGATATAGAGTAAGACCCTATGTCAAAAAAAAAAAAAAGTCAAAGAGAACAGAACCTTATGTCTGCTAATAGTAAATATTAAATTCCTAGGAATTTTCTTGCTGAAATTTAATCCAGCAAGCATTTACTGAATGCATAATTATATTTAGAGCTCCTTACAATGGGCTAGAACTGTGGGCACTAATCTAGCCTTCAAGGAGCCGAGCTTTCATATGTATGTAAAATAGCAAAAGCTTTTTTAAACAATTAATCTAAAATAGTACTATCATTCTTTGTTCAGAGGTTGGTTATGCCCAGAGGAGGCATTCGCTGACTCTTTTCTTGAGAGCTGTAAATCTGTAAGCTTAGAATTGAGTGAGAGAAGGGCCGAGCACCTCCATTCAGCATGCAGACTCAGTACATTCAGCACGCAGATCTGACTGTACGTCCCTATTTCAGTCTCCCACAGTGTTCCTCTCATCCTTGCCCTGGAGCACAGAGGCCCTGCAGTTCAGCTCTCCAGCAGTATGCCCATCCTCATCTATGCTGGTATCCTAGGAGGAGGGGACCAGATGCACAGGTTCAAGAAATTCTCTGGGTTTAGTCCTGTGCCTCACTTCACTAGAAGGAACCCTAACCCTAACCCTAATCCTTCTCTCTCTTATTTTTGAAATACCTTGTCAGAATACTTCTCAGCTTCCCAAATCTGTTTACGTTATGTACTGTCATTGCTTTAATCTATATATTTTTTTAAAAAAAAAAGATATACTTTTTTTTTTATGTGTATGTGTCTGTGTGCATGCATGCCACAAATGTGTAGATATCTTTGGGAGCTAGAAGAGGGTGTTGGTCTGATCCCTGGGAGCTGGATTTACAGGCAGTTGTGAACCACCTGACTTGAGTCTTGGGCACCGAACTCACACCTCCCAGAAGAGCAGCGAGTGCTTTTAACGCCAGGTTAGCACTTAAGTGCTTTGCTGTGATGATCCATCTCTTAGATCTGGGCTTCTTCTTATTGTTTGCAGCTTGTTAGTGTTTATCCTTTTACTTTTATATTTCTGAGAATTCCCAGGCCTGAACCTATGTCTTGGACATAGAATGAAGACCCGGCACCTCTGCAAGACTGTTCCCAGATCACCCTTGTTGCTGTCATATCTCATTGGTGCTCCATGTTGACAAAATGGACTCCAGGGCTGAAGCACATTACATATCCTATGAGGGATATTATGGTATCATACACCACAATGCCTTTGCACAAATCCCTCAGATTGCTACCCTAAGCTGGAGATAACATTTGAAAAGGCATGCGGGCCTGAAAGGACTCCGCTGTAGGTACTCCGAGGGAACTAAGGTGCACACATAGTAACTGTAACACAGCAAAGCACACCCTTTCTGTTGCATGCGGTGCACATATGACCTCAGTTGTACACTGAGTAGTTCAGCAATAGAACCACAGAGCCCTCCAAGTCTTTACAAAGGTGAAGAAACTGAATGGCCTGATGATTGAGAGCATGAACTCAGGAGCCAAGTGCACCTGACCAGATCCCCAGCTCTATGAGCTGTGTAGACTTCAGGCAAGCCATTCACACTCTCCATGGCTCAGTTTCATTCCCTAACAATGACAGTGGAGGTTGTATAATTTTTATGAAAATTAGATGAGTACCTATACTTACATAAATGACAGTCTTCCAAATACTACACACACACACACACACACACACACACACACACACACACAGAGCGAGAGAATTTTAACTGTAGTTGTACACCTACTGTGTAGGCTCACAAGGAAGACAAGGAGGCATATTCATAGGTGCAAACCCTGCCAGACCTCAGTGGAGGGAACCATTATCATGACAAGTACCACACGGGACAATGGAATCCTAATCTCAGGGTTTTTATTGATACCTGAGATCCTCAGGTGTTCTATTGATAGCACATGCAGATCATGAGCAATCAAACATCTTTTACATAAAGCCAACACCTGCAGACAATGCAAATGCCAAGACCTAGGCAGCCCTTTGCCCAATAGGGCACAAAACAATCATTTTAAACATAACTAAAAAAAAAAAAAACTTCTGTAACATAGAACAGTCCCAGAACCAATATAAACTCCTTAGCTGTTTATGTTTATTCTTCTGATATCCAAGTGTCTCCAACAGCTTATTCTCTTAGCTGGCATATTGTAGCACCTGCTGAGTGACTGATTGTCTTTTAGGCAATTTTATTTTGATTGTTTTCACAGTCTTCCATGACAGTATGATCTGTATATGGGAACATCACCAGATGAAGGTACCACGTTATCCACAATTTCCCATACTCTCTGGGGGGTGAACCGAGCACTTTTATTTCGGTAGTTTTCAGTAACAGAATACCGTTGGTAACAATTTATCTCACAGTTGCCTTGAGGGATGTATTGACATTTGTAAAGCAAAGTAGTTCCAAGAATATTGCTTACAAGCCCACGTAGCATTCTTGTCAGGACTGGCTACATAGACAGTAGGCACAGACAGGGAAGGGTAGAGAATCCTTGTCTTCATGACCCAGTGGTCTTCCCACCTTCCACCCCAGTCACTGACATCCAGAGAATAGAGTGTTCTGTGGGCAAAATACTAAGAGGAAAAAGAAAGCAGAGGAATTCCACTAGATACACTGAATCTAAACTAGTATTATTTCCCCAGTTTCATAAGCATAGCTCTTTTCCTTACCTAGTCAGCATGAAATTAAGGCTTAGAATATTTATGTTAGCATGTTATGTTAAGGCTTATCATATTCATGTTTTGAGGATAGCCTTGTGTAAACATATATTTCATAAGCCCTTTATTGAAGTGGAAAGGCAGGTGGGTGATTGTCAGGGCCTCGGAGAGGTGCTCTGCGGGGAGACTGCAAAGTGGGTCTAACAGTGGTAGTTGTTCATGTTGCAGTCGTGCTGAACATCACTGAACTGCTTCCTTTAAAATGATTAATTTTATGTGACGATCACTTCAATTCAGAAAAGGCAAAACAAAAAACAAAACTTCCAAGTCCCAACCATGCCAAGCAAAACACCAAAACAATAGGCCATTTGCTTTAAACCGTAAGACAGAAAACTCTTCAAAGATGGATAGATAGAAAGATCTTATCTTTTCACCTTTCCAGTTGTAGACAGATCTATTGCTTGCCCACAAGAACTTGACCCTTTACCCTTCCCTCCCCAATGAGACCTCAGGACTGCCGTCTTTCGCTAACGCGGGACTGTCAGTGATCCAGTGCTCTCATGTCATATGTGTAGTTTTTGTGCTCAAGTGTGTTGCCTGAACTTATTAAAAGAGATTTTTGTCTCTGAAAGGATAGATTTGATTACATCATTGAATTCTCTTCAACTTACTTATGGTGACGAGGTCCTATGCTAGTCAGTTTTCGGTTGCCATGACAAAGCACCTGAGCATAACCACCTAGGGGAGGGAGGAAGGACTTATTTCGTCTCCTTAAGCTCATGGTTGGCTGCATTTCTCTTAAGTCTGTGGCAGGGCATATGCCTCAAAGGATAACTAGTCAGTTCATGGTAGCAAGGAGAGAGGCGGGGGGGGGGGGGGGGGAGGGGGAAGGAGAATAGGGAGAGGGAGAGGGAGAGAATTGGGATGTTATATCCTTCCAAGTCCCAGCCCCCAGTGACCCACTTGATCCAAGAAGAACCCTAGTAGACTATTCAGCTGTGAGATTAGGACCCTCAGGATCCAATCAGCTCTCAAAAGTCTCTAGTGGCTCCCTTTCCTTATATCTTGGTTATTCTTCCCTCTATAATGTTATGAATATGCATGTTTAATTATGAAAAAGACAGTTTAGCAGTCATGCAATTCATGCTTTGCTGTGGTGATCAGAGTCCTTTCCTGAAGCTGTGTTTAAAATAAGATAATGACAAAGATTTGCTCAATTGTATTTCGCCTATGGGAAGATCTAATAGTTAAGACAAAGGCATTTAGCAATTAACATTATTCTATAAAGTTTTTCAATCTCCCTGGCTTAGGATTCCTGGACCTGGAAAATGACACTGTAGAGAATGTTTTTATTTTATGAAATTCCATTTTAATGGGCATGTAACAATCATACATATATAAGCGACACAGTGCAGTAACTTCATACATGAATAAAATATGTAATGATCAAACGAAGGCATTGATATTTCCATTTCCTTGAATGTTCATTTTGTTGAGCTAGGGAACTTTGAACTCCTCTCTTCTAGTTCTTTATAAAATACATAACACATATTTTTATGAATAATACATTAGATGAACAGTTTTGTAACCTAAGAGGCTGATTTGAATTTCTGTTATTGCCTCTTATCCTCAAGCTCTATCAGAAATAGTCTCAGCTTTTTGAGGAACAGCAGACGTGTTCCTAAAATCCTGCCCTGTTGCTCTCTGTGGGAGAGACTCTGAACATGTGAGTCTGAATCTCTGGGTTTCAATCCAGCTCTACTCTTTCTGGCTATGGTTTTTGGCAAGTAGTCATTGCTAGGAGAGAACAATATATTCTGTCTGTGGATGAAAATGAATATAATCAGTAACATTGCCATTAATATTGTGCCCAGTTGTGTCCTGGGAGAATGGAAGAGGAGGTTTTAAAAGAGAGATTGAGCCAGGGTGATGTACACCTATAATCTCAGCATTGTGGAGTTTGAGGTAGTAGGACACCGAGTTTGATAAGTTACATGGTGAAACTATCTCAAAAAATAAAACAAAAAATCAAAAGCAACAAAAAGACAAGTGTCTGAAGCTATAACATTGCAATTATTTAGTTTTTTAATACTGGATGGAACTTAACAGTGGGCACCCTGCGACCTTGAGGAGGAAAGGCAAAGCACATGCGCAGAAGGAACCTGTCATCAGGCACACATACCAGGAACACACATCAGCCCTACAGAGGACTTCAGGTGTGCAGTGTCTTCTCCCTCTCTGGTGAGTCAGAGATCTGATCCTTGCAGCTGGAGAGTGTCTCAACTGAGGAAACTCAGGTCTCTCCTACTTGCACTTCTAAAAATCATTTTAATTTTATCGTATGTGTATGGGTGTTTTGCCTGCATGTATGTCTGTGCACCATCTGTGTGCCTGGTGTCCGAGGATGCCAGAAGGGGGCATCAGATCTCCTGAAATTGGAGTTACAGCTGGTTGTGAGCTACCATGTGGGTGTTGATCCTCTGGAAAAGCAACAGGTGCTCTTCACCACTGATCCATCTCTCTAGCCCCACACTTAAACTTTTTAAAATTTGGTTTATTTACTGTATGTGTGTCTGCGGTGCATGTGTTTGTCTATGATGTGTGTCTCTGTGTGTTTGTCTCTGTGGTGTGTGTGTGTGTGTGTGTGTGTACCTAAATGTACCCACAAGTTTTTGTCTGGCCTGCACATGAATGCTTTGACATACGAAAACCTCCTTTCCTACTTGTATTTACTAGAAGGCACGTAAGAAGCATAATTCCATGGAGTCACTTTAACGATACACACGTTGAAGAGACTGGTGGGACTTGGTACCCTTTAGCCTTCACCTGACTACAAAGGGTAGAACTAATCCTGTGACTACCACTCAATATAGTTGAATTTCTAGCTAATGAGACAGGGATCCAGTTGAAAATTTATAGGAGAAGGAATACAGCATACTTTTCCCACAGTGACTTTTATCATGGTATTCAGCCAGGTGGGTATAAAGCACACCCCTTTGCAGCTACTGACAGGAACGTGGCTACTCTGCATCTATTCCTGTTCCCGTCAGTAGTCCATTTTCATCAGCTCTGCCTTGCACAGCTCACAATCAGGTCACCGCTTGGCTCCAGTGGCACACTGGGCTTTGTGTTATGCATGACTGTGAATTTGTGCAGGGACTTAGCCTGGCTCTATTTTTTTTTTTTAAAGGAAAAACCGCAGCTTCTGTTTCCAACCACATAACACAAGGGCTTTTCTTAAAGTCCTTCCCTTCTTTGCTCACGTGGCAACAACACTGCTGTGTGGCCTCTCCTGGTTTTGCTGATTATTTTAGAGACGGTCTCCTTCTGTTAAGGAGGCACATTAATCTTATGTGGGCGAGGCTTTTAGTATCTGGACATCTTTAGCTCTTTAATCATTTAATCAAATGGTTAGGAAGAATTGATTATTCTGTCTAGTCTGGATAAAATCAGGAACCACATGGCTTCTTGTGGGCATTTCTCTTAGAACTGGCTCTTCTTTGGATTTTCCATACTTGCACTGTTTGCTATGAGATTCCTAGGTTTTACATTTTACAAACTTTATTATAAAAATGTAAATAAGTATCACACACCAAAAATAACTAGACCTAAGGTCTATATAAAGTCTAACTCTGTAGAAGCTTGTTGAGATCTATACCTTACTTTAAAGGTAGACAGATTTACTGTATATTTTATCAAAATAAAATGAGAATAAAATAATCAAATTCCTAATTTTTGAACTCTATTTTCAGTACATATCATTAATATTTTACAGAATATAACATCATCATCATCATTATTACTTCCTCTGAGACGGCATCACAAGCACTTAGCTCTATCTACTGGGAACTCAATATGTAGATGAAGTTGGTTTCAAGCTTGCAACAATCCTTTTGTCTCAGCCTCCTGAGTGCTGGCATTACAGCTCTGGCTAAAACAGGTCTTTCAAAATAGCACATTTTAACTATAAAATCAGCATACAACAAAAGTACAGATTAATAAAAGAAAGTAAAAACAAAATTCATCTTTAAGCTAGCACTCACAGATGATGCTGAATTTATTGTATAGTCTTATAATATTAAATAAATGATAGAGATACTTTACAAAAGTGGGATTTCATTTAGGAGCTGCTATGGGACTGGGGATATAACTCAGAGGTAGAGTACTTGTTGGGCATGCACAAAGCCCTTGGTTCAATACACAGCATTAAAAGAAAATTCACTGAGAAGCTAGGTATTGTGGTACCTGCCTAGGATCCCACCACCTGGGAGACTGACAAACCTGGATCATGAGCTCAAGGCAACTTGGATTTTGTAATGAGTTCAATGCCAGTCTGAACTATACAGTGACAGCCTGTCTCAGACAGTAAAACAAAAACAAAAAGATAACATGTTTTCTCTCCCGCTATTATTTATTTAATAATATTTAAAAAAAATTGTGTTTTTGTGTGCGCATGAGTGTACTGCATATAGAGGCCAGAAGAAGGCTCCAGATGTTCCAGAGCTGGAGTTACAAGTGGTTGTGAATTGCATGCTGTGGGCACTGGGAACAACGACTCTGCAAGAACAGTACATATGTGTGCTCTTAACCGTGGAACACATTAAAACTAAGAATGGGGTGGTTTACTAAAGTTAAATGAAGATCAGATAAGTAATTTAAACAGACCTATAGGCCTACCAAAATAGAAGCTGTCATTAAAAGCATTAAAAGTCTTCCCTAAAACCCCCTCCAAAAAAAAGCCCAGGATGGTTTTAGTGAATTCTATCAGACTTTAAAAGATGTTAACACTAACACTCCTCAGTTATTCCATAAAATCAAAACAGAAGGAACAACTCTTTTTATGAGGCTACAGGTACCCTAATGTTTGAACTAATACAGACCCAACAAGGAAAGAGAATTGCAGAACAATTTCCCTTACAAACACAGATGCTAAAATTCTCAACGAAATACTTTTTTTCTTTTCTTTCTCTTTTTTTTCAAGACAGGGTTTCTCTGTTGTAACTTTGGCTGTCCTGGAACTCACTCTGTAGACCAGGATGGCCTCGAACACACAGAGATCCACCTGCTTCTGCCTCCCAAGTGCTGGGGTTAAAGGAATGTGCCACCACTGCCTGGCTAATGAAATATTTTCAAACTGAATCCAAGAACACATCAAAAAGAACATGTATCGTAGTCAAGTAGGCTTCAAACCAGAGATGCAGGAATGGTTCAACATACATAAATAGGCAAATGCAACCCACAATATAAACAATATAAAAGACAAAAACGAACCAAAACATATGATCATCTCATCACATGCAGAAAAAGGCCTTTGATAAAATTCAACACCCCTACATGATAAAAGTCTTGGGGTAATTAGGGATCAAGGACATATCTTAAAATAAGAGAGGTGATTTACAGCAAACCCATAGTCAACATCAACTTAAATGGAAAGAAACTCAAAACAATTCTATTAAAATAAGGAACAAGACAAGGTTGTCCGCTCTCTCCATACTTGAAGTCATAGCTAGAGCAATAAGACAATTGAAAGAAAGAGATCAAGGGGATACAAATAGGAAGGGAAGAAGTCAAAGTATCTTTATTTGCAGATGATAAGATTGTATACATAAGTGACCCTAGAAATTCCCCCAGGAAACTCCTATAGTTGTAAACATTTCAGCAAAGTAGCAGGGCACAAAATTAACACAGAAAAATCAGTAGCCTTCCTGTACAAAAATGATGAACAAGAATAATAAAACAAAAATGATAACTGAGAAAGAAATCAGAGAGATAATACCATTCACAATAACTCCCCCCAAACCATAAAATATCTTGGGGATAACTATAACTAAGCAGGTGAAAGACCTGTATAGTAAAAAGTTAGGACACTGAATAAAAATGGAAGAAGATACCAGAAGATGAAAAGATCTCCCATGCTCATGGACCAGCAGGATTAATATAGTAAAAATGGCCATCCGGCCAAAAGCAATCCTATTCAATGTTATCCCCCCAAAAATTCCAATACAATTCTTCATAAAGCTTCAAAGGATAATTTTCTGTTTCATATGGGAACAAACAAATAAAACCAAGGATAGTTAAAAAATCCTGAATAATAAAAGAACTACTGGAGGTATCACCATCCTTGACTTCACATTACATCACAGAGCTATAGTAATAAAAACAGCATGGTATTGGCATAAAAACAGACAGCATTGATCACTTAAATTGAAGACCCAGACATAAATCCACACACCTATGGACACCTGAGTTTTTGATTTAAAAAAATTAGACATAACACTTGAAAAGAGCCAGCATCTTCAATAAATGGTACAGGTCAAACTGGATAGCTGCACATGAAAGAATCAAAACAGATCAATACCCTGCACAAAACTCAACTCCAAATGGATCAAAGACCTCAACATAAGGCCAGATACACTTAATCTGAAGTAAGAGAATGTGGGCAGTAGCCTTGAACTCATTTGTACAGGAAAGGACTTTATGAGCAGAACACCAATAGCACAGGTACCAAGATCAACAGTCAATAAAATGATTTCTCATGAAACTGAAAAGCTTCTGTAAGTCAAAGGAAACCATCATTTGGACAAAACTGCAGGCTACAAAATGAAAAAAAAAAGATTTTTCCAACTACATATCTGATAGACGGTTAATATAGAAAACTAAAAAACAAACAAACAAACAAAAAACAAAAAATCCCCCAAACACCCTAGATATCAAGTAAACAACCCAATTAAAAATGGGGTACAGATCTAAATGGAGTATTCTTAAAAGAGGAAACTCAATGGCTGAGAAACACTTAAAGAAATGTTCATCATCCTTGGTCATCAGGGACATGCAAATCAAAACAACTTTGAGATTTAATCCTATGCCAGTCAGAATGGCCAAGATCAATAAAATAAACGACAGGCAAAGATGTGGGGTAAGGACAACAGTCATCCATTGCTGGTGGGACTGCAAACTTGTACACTCACTATGGAAATCAGTGTGGCTATTCTTCAAGAATATGGGAATATATCTACCTCAAAATCCAGCTCTACTGTTCTTGGGCATATACCCAAAGAACTTTTCATCCTACCACAGAGATACTTGCTCAACTATTCATAATAGGCAGAAATTGGAAACAACCTAGCTGTACATCAATGGATGAATAGATAAAGAAATCGTGGTACATTTATGTCATGCAATATTAATCAGCTGTTTAAAAGATGACACCATGAAATTTCACAGGTAAATGGGTGAAGCTAGAAAAAAAATCATCCTGAGCGAGGTGACCCAGACCCCTCAAGACAAATAGAGTATGCGTTCACTTTATGTGAATGTCAGTTATTAAGTCTTCAACAAACAGGCTACAAATCCATATAGCCACAAAGGTTAGGTATAGAATAAGGGACTTGGGGGGAGGGATGGATCTCCCTAGGAAGAGAAAATACAGTAGATAGTTATGAATTAATGGAGGGATTCAAATGGGGATGATCAAGTGGGGAGGGACGGCTAAAACTAAGGGCCATTTTGAGGCATTGTATGGGAAGCTAATACAGTAAAGCTTCCTATAATATATACATATATGAAGGTGATCTAAATGAGATTGTCAAATAATGGGAGAGAGTCCCAACTGAACATTTGTTGCCAAATGAAGTTTCCAGTACCAGGAATAGATTATATCTAATCAAGTTATTGGCCAAAGGGGCTCCATGGAACCCTAAAAAAAACTCAGGCTGTTGCCATGACTATAGGTTGCTTTCTATAAACTGATGGTAAGGCCCTCGTATTGAAGACAACACCTACATAACTCATTGAACATGAAGAAGTCAAGCTGGTGCCTATCTGCAGCCTTCACCCAACTGACTGGTGTTCCTGGTACTGGAAGTTACTCTCCATTCTACTAAAGGAGAAACGTAAACCCCAACCCATCTACAAATCCTTTGATCTACAATGGTGACCTGTATGCAAGATGTGTTGGTGCAATAGTGGCACAAATCCTGTGGGGCTAACCAACCAATATCTGATTGGATTTAAGACTTTCTCCAGGAGAAAGGACATATCTCTGACATTGGTCAGGTGGCCAAGAACCTATGAGTAGATAGGCTAGGGACATAGGGGAAAACCAATTATTACTGTTCTGGTAAAGGAACAGAGCATAGCAACAAAATGACTCCTGATGACATTCTGCTGTATTCATAGTCAGTGTCTTGCTCAGCCATCACCAGAGAAGCTTCCTCCTGCAGTAGATGGAAATAAATACAGAGACCCACAGCTGGATAATGTATAGAGTGAGAGACCTTGGAATACTTAGTCCTAAATGGAAAGCCTCCATCAATTCCCTCCTCTTTCAGCTAAGGGAACCCTGTGGAAGGGGAGGCAGAAAGAGTATAAGAGCCAGAGAGGATGGAGGACACCTAGGAAATAAGGCCTTCTGAACACAGTAGGACCAATGCATATATGAACTCTCACAGACGGAAGCAGCATGCACAGGGCCTGCTCAGGTCCAGGCCTGATGGGATCCCGGAGCCGAGAGGAGAGGTAGACACAAGCCCCATCCCTAATCAGAAGCGCTCTCCAGTTGATAACCACTCTCAAATGAAAAATTAGTTTTCCCCAAGGGAATCTCACTGGGTATACAAACTACTCTTAAGGCCAGGCCCACGCCTAGTAGCAGATGGCCAACACAAATTCTGGGTTACCTTACTATTTTTGGAGTTTTTCTTGTCCCATAATGCTTTGTGTGAGCATTTTTTTCTTTTCCTTTTCATACCCTACAGGTCTTTTGTTTATATATTATGTTTTCCAATTTGGTGTTTTTATGTGTGTGCAAACTTACGTTTCTGGGTCTATATGTATTTCTTGTGCTTTTTCTTTGGCTCTTTTTCTGTTTGTTTGTTTGTTTTGTCCTATTAATGTTTGTTAGTTTTTAATCTTATTTTATTATTACTCTTCTTTTCTTTTCTTTTCTTTTCTTTTCTTTTCTTTTCTTTTCTTTTCTTTTCCTTTCTTTTAGATGCCTGTTTTCTAATGAGGCCAAGGTGATTTGGATGAACGTGGAGGTGGGTATGATCTGGGAGGAGTTGGGGGAATCTTAATCAAAACATACTGCATGAAAAAAAAAATCTCATTTTCAAAAAAACAAAACAAGAATTGAGTGGCTAGTGAGGTGGCCTAGCAAGGAAGACAAAATACTGCTTTTGTAGAAAACCTGAGTTCAATCCCCAGCACCCGCATCAGCAGCTCATAACTGCTTGTAACTCCGGCTCCATGGAAGTGACATCCACTTGTGGCCTTTTGGGGAAATTGCACTTCCATAGGAGCACATACCCAGACACCCACACGCTCACACCCCAGTCTCCTTAACACATAATTAAAAATATAATAAATCTAAAAAAAGATGTTTGTTTTATCAATACAAACATTATATGCTCATGTGGAAAGGTGAACAAGTACAGGTAGTTTTAATGGAAAACAATTCTTAATACAATAATGCAGATTGTTTTTTGTATTATTTTTGTTTGTGTAGTTCTGAGCTTTAAAAGGTGTCTATTCATGTATGTGTACATGTTGTAAAAATATTGTATTTTAGATACTGTTTTATACATATATCTCTACTAAATAGGTTAGCCCTTTATCTTTATATACAATTTAGATTATAATTTTGATTGACTGCACAAACAACTTTGTTGTTATTAAATAATCATTATTTCTTTACCAAGCCTCCACTGTTATGAAACAGATAATTTTGCTTTTTCTTTTTATTTACGTTGCCTCAAATGACATAGCTGAACACACATTTCCATGCATGTTTAGTTTCTGCAAATTATAAGGCTTTTGATGAAAATGGACAAATTTATCTCCAAAAGGTCATATGAACAGATATTCCTGCTTTCAGTCTATGAACTCCAGACCTCACCATCACTACAATTTTTAGCCAGAATATCTTTGGCTACAACTAATTGGCAACAGGGAAGTGCTAGTTTTCCTAAACTTGATTTTGCCACCCACTATGTGTATGATAGCTCTCCAAGTATTCTGGTTTCCATTACATCACCCCATAGCAACACCTGCCTTCTTGAAGTTATTCTGAGGGTAAATGAGAAGCTACATAATACATTTAGAATCAGGCCCAACCCATAAGACACATTAAACAAACGTTGTCTGCTTTATTATGTATAGAATTAAAATAGTATGGCGATGCATCGGTCTGACGTTGCCATCTTGATTGTACATTATGTCTAAATTCAATCACAGGCGAAGGTTTTTGTTTGACTCTTTTTAGACCTTAAAAATTTTTTTGATATCATAATATAATTATGACATTCCTCCCTTCCCTTTCTTCCCTCTAAACCTTCCCATATACCTCTCCTTGCTCGCTTTCACATTCATGACCTCTATTTTCATTAATCATTATCACATGCACAGATGTATATGTGTCTACATAGACACTACTAAATATAACCTTTTCAATCTGTATAATGTTACTTGTATGTTTTCAGGGCTGGCCATTCATAGCAAATGGATAACTATTTGGTGTGCTCTCCACTGGGGAAGACTATTTCCCCCTCTCTCACCATTCTTTAGTTCCCTGAAGTTCTCTGTGTGGGTCGAGGTCTCACGGACTTTCCCCCATCCACTTTGGCATGTCTACTGGTGTCCTCTTTGTTCGGGTCATGTGCAGGCAATCATGTTGGCGAGAGCTTATGGGTCTGATGTCACTAGGAGACGCAGTCTCACAGTGAAATCCCTGATCCTGTGGTTGTTACAATCTTTCCATCATCAGTTCCACAATGTTCCCTTTAAGTGGGGAAGTGTTTACTAGATGTTGTATCCGTTGGGATTGGGCTCTGCAATTCTGCATTTTGATTGGTTGTGGTTTTTCTATAGTGGTCTCCATCTGCTGCAAAGAGAAGTTTCCTTGATGAGGGGTGAGGACTACACTTGTCTGAGTCTAAGGACAAATGTTTAAATTGTTAGGGATCATGCTGGTTTAGTCAATTGGTAGTTGTAGGTTCTCCTCCAAGATCCATGAGTCACCTAACCCTGAGTAGTTGATAGGGTTCGTTCTAGTACCTGACATGACTTTCTTTTTTTAAGTGGGGTTGTTTGACTCTTTTGGTTTTTAAAAATGTACTAAATTGTTTTTTTCTTTTAAATTTTGAAACAGGTCTGAGCAGTCAAACACTGACCAAGCATATGCAATGTAAGAGCTTCATAGGGACTAATATGTTGTACCTTGTAGACTGAGCTCCTGTGACCAAACATCCTCAGGAAAGCTAATTAATCCCAGGAAAAGAAGGAGCAGCTGGAGAGCCTTTTCTTTTAAAATGCTTAAATAGCCACAATAATATTTTATTTTCAGAGCTTAGCTATAAATTCTAAGATCTCTGTGAAAGGCACAGAAATTAGTGCAGGTGGGGCGATTGTTTCTCCATCATGGTAGAACTGGGTTCCAGATGAAATTTTCATAAAATAAATGAAGATTATACAGATGTGTGTGATACTTAACTATTCTAAATGAGCGATGTATTCAGGGATGCTGAAGAATTTGAATGCAATCTGTTATCACCATAGACACTCCCTGTCTCCCTCCTCCTTTCCTTCTTCCTTCCTTCTGTTCTTCCCCTTCCCTCCTCAAGGCATAGAGGGAGCTCAATTTAATAATGATACAATGCTCTTTGAATCTAATGCAATGGGAAGAACTGTTTCCTGACCCAGAAGAACCTGTTAGGTTAGCACTGGGGTAGGTGGGGTAAATTTGTTGCCAATTCTTCCTGAGCATGTAAACCACTCCCCCCCCTCAAAAAAAAAAAAAAAAAAGAAAAAAAGTCGATGTCCACCATTCCTATGAAAGCTTATTTTGGTTATCTCCTTGACTGGGTTGAGAGTACTTAGAGAGCCAGGAAAGCATGAACAGTCCTCTGTTTATTGGTAGGCATGGCACCTATATTGCTTCTGCTGAAAGGCTTACCCAGGTGGTTTGGCATTTGAGAAGACAGAATGGTTGGGCTGCCCCAAGTGCAAATGTGAGGGGGTTTCTAAAAGAGACACGCCTTTGAGTTAGTGGACTGACTGGGGAAGAGCTCCCCTTCATGTCTGTGGGTACCATGCAATCAGCTGGGGACAAATGGAGCAAAAAGGCAGAGATGGACAAATTCATGCTCTCAGAGGCCACCTTTTCTCACTGGCCTGGGGACTCCACGACTTCAGGTTTTGTAGTCCTTGGCTCTGGAACTCCTACTAGTGTCCTCCAGGCTTTGGGGTCTTTGTCTTTGTTCTGAGAACCCCACAGAAGGCAGTCTAATGCTTCCGGATAAGAGGACAAGAGGGAGGGAAGAGAAATCTGGTGATGACGACAAATTTGATAAGAATGGATGGAGGTGGTGGTGCATTATCAATTATATGATGGCAGGGATAACACGTCTTATTCTTGAAAACTTAAGGAATCACGTTTTATATGTCACGATAGAACTAAGAAACTTTGCTGAAAGTCGTATATTTTGGAAAAGAGTTCCAATTTCCTTTCAGGCAGAAAGCTGTTTCTGACAAAACCCAGTCCTAGGTTTTATCTGATAAGAATCAGTTCTTTCTTTCTTTCTTTCTTTCTTTCTTTCTTTCTTTCTTTCTTTCTTTCTTTCTTTCTTTCTTTCTTTCTTTCTTTCTTTCTTCTTTCTTCCTTCCTTCCTTCCTTCCTTCCTTCCTTCCTTCCTTCCTTCCTTCCTTCCTTCCTTCCTTCCTTTCTTCTTTGGATCTGGTGTGCTCCTCTGAAGGGCATGGGTGTCATAGCCTGGATAGAGCTCAGAAGTGCTGCAGCAGTCCTGACATTGAGAGGTCAAAATAGAAAGGAGAGAGAGGAGAGAGAGAGAGCGAGCAGAATTCTGATAAGTGAAGCAAGTTGTTGCTTGCAAACCAAGTAGAACTTTACTCAGTTCCAACATCTCGAATTCCTTTGGTCACAGACACAACAGAGCAGGTGAACTGTTACATTTCCAACACCTTGGCCTCAGCAGAGGCTACTGAGTTGCTTCAGCTTTCCCCTCAGATTCACCCTTCTCTTTCCCTCTTGCCTCATCCATCCTGGTCAACCTACTCTTCCAATTTCTCCACTAACTATGCTCTGAACATTAGCTGCTCCCCACAGCATTAAATACCCTGGCCACAGGAGAATTTAGTATTCAGAAGCAGATGCTGGTGTAACATGTAAAATATATGGCATTGGCTTTGTCAGTGAGGCAGCTGAGATTGGGGGATGGAGAAGGAAGATCAGTCAGCACCGTTGTAAAACATTGGTAACAATGATGCTGGCCGGAGTTTGGAGTGTCTAATGGGTTTAGGAGAAGAAGTTGGAAAAGAGAATGCTACTTTTGTATATTGGTAAGTATTTGGTATACCTCTCAAGATACTCTAAGAAAAATGAATTTGGGGTGTAAGCAGAAATGGAAGAGACAAGAGAGACAAAGGTGTACCAAATACAACATTAAGTTCCTTTAAGTAAGTTTTTTTTTTTTTTTAAATATGAGTCCTGTGACATTTTTTAGGTAAAGAAAAAAAGGGGATGCTGGTGAGAGAGCTCAGTCAATTAAGTGCCTGCTGTATACACACAAAGACCTGAGTTTAGATTCTCAGAACACGTAAAATCTGGGTGCAATGGTTTGCACCTGTAACCCCGGAGCCAGGGGCTCATATACATGCAGATTCCTGGAGTTCATTCCTGGTGAACTAGTCTATCCTAATTGGTGAACTGCAGTTTCAGTGAGAGAGCCTGTATCAAAAAAATAAAGTGGCGAATGTCTGAGGAAGACTCTGATATCCACTCTGGCTTTACATGCGCATGTACACACAGGTGAACCTGCTTGCATAGTCAATGGCTCACACACAGGCACACACCCATATAAACACCGTCAACCTACACACACACACACACACACACGCACACATGCACACACACACATACACAAAGAAAACAAAGAGTTAGGAGTTAAATGATTTTCCTAAGATCAATTAATAAGTGGGAGAACTTGGAGCTGAATCCATGTTGTATAAGCTTCAAAATTCACCTTCCTGTATATTCTGATCAATCTTAGAATTTATTGAGAATTCTGGCACCCAGAACACAATATTTTTCTCTATCGCTAAATCCTGTCAGTCTTAGTATTCTGAATATTCACATGTTGGTTATGTCTTCTGAGATGCAGAAGACACTATTTTGTCTATTTTTGTGCTTATTACAACTACTATGCTTTTTATTATTCTTGCCTCACCCCTCAAATCCTTGCCCAGACCAATTCTTTAGAGGATTTCTATATATTTTCATAATGGCTTTGTAATTTTAGGTTTTACGTTTAATGAGTTCTTTAATGTTTTATGATGCAGAAATGTGAGCGTGGTAGACACTGGCTCATATAATTCAAAGTTGCCAGAAGGGAGGATTTTGAATGTTCTTACCACAAAGAATTGAAAAGTGTTTGAGATGGTAGGCAACTCAAATACCTTGAGCTGACTGATGTCCAATGTATAGACACATTGCACTGTACCCTATAAAGATGTATGGTTAGTATGTATCAATAAACACATGAGCAATTTTTCCAACTCCCTTAGAGTTTGAGAATTTCTCTTCCCTTCCTCTCCCCTCCTCTCCCTCCCTTCCCTTCCCATTCTATATAGGGTCTTGCTATGTCACTCAGCCTGTCTGTAAACTCACTATGTAGTCCAGGTTGGCTTCAAACTTGAAATTCTCCTGTCTCAGTGCCCAAGTGCTGGGATTACAGATGTTTGTTACCACAACTGGTTCTATCTGCCACTATTTAGACAATGAATTCACCTCCACCTACACCATCTCAGCATCTTGTTTATACGTAATATTTTGGATCTGTATCAACCTTTTTCTACCCTTGAATACAATTTAACAATCAGAATTCCCATGTGCAAACACAAAAATTACACCTTCCTGTAAACATTTTATTCCCCATATCTTTGCCCTGTTCTATTCTTTCCTTTTTTATCATATGCACCTGGCTTCTTTCCATTTTTAAAAATAAGTCTACCTATAATCTATTCTGTGCCCCAAATAATTTGAATTGCTTTCTTCCCAGCAGTATCACTTCATTTCCCTTCTGATTTATACTGTATCTTCCTGTCAAACTTACAACCAGGGACACAAACCACTTTCTACTTACTATATTCATACATGGAGAAAACTGAACAGCTGTTCAATTGGAAGACGTAGCTTAGTTATTTTTTATTGTTAAATTGTGGTCTCTTGGCTGCAAACCACCCTTGCATTCTCTGCTCTGTGATGCCGGACTGAGATGCTGAAACTGCATTTCTCTTGTCCCTCAGTAGAACCAATGTGGGCATAATGGAGCATAAGTATTTTGAACTTTTTAAAAATCCCAACACTTTTTCCAGGAGTATATAGACAATTTCATAATCTGATTCCATCGTTTATCAAATGCATAATGAACTAATGGTAGGAAATTCAAAATACCTTATTTTATGTAAAATAGTAAATATTGCAACTAAAGACTTATAATCTCAACATAGTATATCCAGCTGCATCTAGGAGCTTTCAACAAGAAATATACACTATTGACTACACTGATTATGGTATGACTTCAAAAAATAAACATGACTTTTTATATTTGATTGATAAAATAGATACTAAAATGTAAGCTAATTTAAAAAAAAATTTGAACTCATTTCAAATGTTTAGAGCAGTCTTAAGAATGGTATGAAGAACTCTTCCACTTTACCTAAAATGGTAAGCAGACATAATATCCCATGGTTGCAGTGATCCAGTTCCTAATGTCCACTCATTATACTCTTTGCTATGATCACAACTATCAGTCCAGGAGACTGAGATTGGATTACTTCATTACCACTTGTTAAAAAGTCTGGGCTTTGTTCTCTTGGTTTTTTCTAATCTACTTTAGAGCTAGTTTTTGAGGCTTCAGCCTATTGACGACGGATCTATCACAAAATCTTAACACAACCATGATTCCTGGGGCTTTATCAGATGTCCCACATAGAAAATTCCCCCAAAGATTCAGTAGTCTCTTAGCCAGAAATATTAGTAAAGGACATATTAGTAAAGGATCACAATTTGATCCTCAACCCTAGGATCAAACTTCCCTCCTCTCTATCAGAAGTTTGGTCCTAGGTCTGGGACAGAATTAGAACTATCTTTTGGGAGACTAGAGGTGGCTTTCCCTTCAAGCCAGTCCTTTTCCTTTACCTCCTCGTTTTCTTTTTCCTTCTCCTTTTGGTTTTTTGAGACAAGGTTCTCTGTGTAGCCCCAGCTGTCCTAGAACTCTCTTTGAAGACCAGGCTGGCTTCAAACTCAAAGATTCAGCTGCCTTTGCTGGGATTAAAGGTGTATACCACCACATCAGTCTGCCATCATTATTCTTGAAGAGAAAATGGCAGGCAAAACTGAGATATCTCATGAAGACATTCTGAGTTTGAAAGAACAGGTCTTATGGGGAGTTGGGATAATAGAACATATGTGTTTTGGAGTTAGAGGAGGGCGATACTGAGGGTAGACAGATTTAAACATGAATAGCAGTTGGGGGAAGATTGGTGCTGGGGGTAGGGTTAGCTGAAGTTAAGGATGAGCAAAGCAACTATGGAAACTTAGTATTTTATAAGCTATTTAAATATAACTAAAAATAAGTTTGATGGATGAACCTGGTATAGGTGAATAATATTGCTCCCAGGAAATATGGAGAACTAAACCAAAATCCCAGTGTTAGGAATTAGCCTCCCTATTAGTCTTGCCATCCAAGAAGACACCAGAGGGTCCCCACACAATACAAAATATTACCGTTTCTCTTGGTACTTGACCGAACTAGATGGTAAGACTCTGTTGCTGAAGACACTTTGGATTCAGGACAGAGAGGAAGCATGCTAACTTACTTCCTGCTGCCTCACTCTTACAGGACCAGAAGTTGTTATGTAGGTAGCTGGGAAGAAAAGTCACCAGAAGTCTTACCCAGCTGTGGACTCTGTGTGGTAATCAGTCTCCCTGGCAAGATATTCTCACTGGCACAATAGAGGCATGATTATCATGGAGGTAAACAACTGTGCCGATTGGATCTGAGGTCTGCCACACAAGAGGGAATTCATGCTTGATATTGTGGACCTGGTCAAAGGTTCATGGCTAGGGAGATCGTAGTCTTTAGCAGTGCACCTACTGTTTCTGTTTTGCTTAAATGACCATGTTAGGCTGCCTCCTAAATATGTTTGCTGATATATGCCTATGCATTACTGCTGTCCTTAGCTTTGGTCAGAAAAGCTTCTGTTTGCAGTAAATGACAGTTAATACAGACACTCATGGCTGGTTAAGATACTGAGAGTACGTATTTCAAGTTCTACCCTCAATGGAACATCTGCATCACCTTTCCAAGGCCCAAGAACACTGCAAATGAGAGAATGTAAGAGCTGGGTTGTAGCAGTAGACCTACAGTGTAGCTCATCAATCAAGACAAGGAGGCATTTTCATAGGTGCAAACCCTGCAGACCTCACCTGTCATGGTTAAGTGCCATTCTGAACAGTAAAACCTCGAGTGTCTGGTCTCAGGGGTTTTTAATTGACACAGAAGCACCTTAGGTTTTCTACTGATAGCATGTGCAGATTATGAGGAATCAATCATCTTTTACATAAAGCCAACACCTGCAGATAATACAAAACACCAAGGTCCAGGCAGCCCTTCTCCTAACAATGTACAAAACAACCAGTTCAAATGTAGCTGGAGGGCTGGAAAGACAGCTCAGCCGTTAAGAACACTGATTGCTCTTCCTGAGGTCCTGAGTTCAATTCCCAGAAACCGCATGGTAGCTCACAACCATCTATAATGGGATCTGATGCCCTCTTCTGGCATACAGGTGTACATTCAGATAGAACACTCATATAAAAAAAATATGGCGTTTAAAAATAATTGGAAATAAACAGATGCAACATTTCCCCCTTTCTGTACAAACCAATAAAAAAATTGCTTTATCTCTACAACACAATTTAACACTACACCAGCAAAACTATTTACAACAGAAATAATCATGAGGCTTGCTAGGATGCACAGGACCAAGTAAAACCAAACATCTATCAAGCTTTGCACAATGTCCAGCTTGGTTGTATCGGGCAATTTAAAAGATATATTTGAGTTCAAAGTTCTGCAGAGTGTTCCAAAGACTTCTTCACAAAATGTCTTTGGACAGCAGAAAAAAAAAAAAAAACATTAACAGTGTCCTATTATCTGGAATTCACTCATGGTCTTCTGGGCTCCTCCAAAACACTTGGGTCACTTCTCTAGCTCTGACCTCTGTAGCACACACAGGTGTCCTCTAAGCTCTGGCTGGCTTTACTCTACTGCCGCTGCTGTTCTTAGTGGTCATTCCATGGCACTGGCAACTTCAGAAAGCTGATGTCTTCTACTACAACTGGGCTGCACTTTCACCAACAGTGTCTCATAGGCTCTCTTCATGGAGCCAAGCTTCAACTTCTTTGCATGACCCCTTCAGTCTTGGGCCTTCAACTGCCACTGAAGCTTCACTTTTTCCAATGGCCTCTCTTGGCTTCTCACAGTGCTGAGCCTCAGCTGCTCTCTAATGACCCCTTCATGCCTACCCAAACCAGTACCACCTCTGTGACTCTTAGACTACCAAATTCAGCTGTCAGTATGAGATACAGCTTTTGCCAGTTCTGGAAGACAGCTTCTGTGTGCTGACTCTGAGGAAACACTTCCCAGATTTTAAGATAGAGTCTGGTCTGCAGGAAAAAAACTGATCAGTTTAAATCAGTGGCTTCTTGGCTCCAAGCTATGGCTTCTAGCTGAAACATAATCTCTGGGAACTTCCTTGTGCTTTACTGGGCTTTGTGAGGTCTGGAGTTTCTTTCTCTTCTTCCTTTTCTCCATGTTGGATGTGGCTGGTGTGATGTTATGCCCAATGTTGGTGCATTACTTATAGCAGTACTTATTGTGTTTCTTAGCAATTAAGACAAAAAGACTGTTTTTTATCTGCAAACCCTGCCAGACTTCAGCAGAGGGAACCACCTGTCATGGCAAGTGCCATTCTGGAGAGTGGCATGCTGAGTATCTGATCTCAGGATTTTTATTGACACACAAGCTCCTCAGGTGTTCTTTTGATAGCACATACAGATCATGAGGAATCAAACATCTTTTACATAAAGCCAACACCTGCTGACAGTACAAAATGCCAAGGCCCAGGCAGCCCTTCCCCCAACAGTGCACAAAACCACCATTTCAAACATAACTGGAAATAAACTTCTGCAACACTTGCTGATGGGGAGGAGGACCCTGAAACATGGGTTTTGAGCCTGGTATGCCATTGTACTTATGAACTCACAGTACCTGTGCTTGCCTACCCAGGTACTCTATAGGACTGGATGGACCTGTTAATATTCAGTCAAGGAAGTGGAGGGAGGGGATCCTGGTGCCTGGATCCTCCCTGAGGAGCCATTGATAGTTGATGACTGCTGGGGGTGCATGGTCATTGTCTTCAGGGTGTATCCACTATGAGTTACTCGTGATTCAGTGTTAAATTCAGTGGTCAAAAAATATTACAAAATCCAACCAAAAAGGCATGACAATGGGAGAAAGACTTGTTAAGGGGAGGGAAAGCTTTGTGGGCAGCTTGGTGGGTGGTGGGGGAATGGGAAGAGGGTAGGGTGGTAAGTGTATAATGAATATATTACACATGTGCATGAAGTTGTCAAAGAATAAATTGGTTTTAAGAAAGAAGAGAAGTAAGAGACACTGGTCTTAGGGGATGTCAGTGAAAAGCAAGAAATACGCAATTTAAATGCACCTGCGGTTGCTGTGTTTATCACGATGGTGTCCTGAGAATACTACTGTGGGGAATGATGATGACAAAGAGTCTATTTCGAGGTAAATCTCGCATCGCTCTTTCTTGCTGCCCATGTTATGTAACAGGTGAGAAGGCTACTCTGAGAGGATAGACTGAACAGCAATAGTCCTGAATGGCCTATGTATGGGAATACAAGTTCTGGGATGTATTTCCATTATTGTAGTTTTTTTTTTTCTTTTTGGTGCTAGGATTTCTTTCAAACTTGTCACCAATAATATGAATGGAATCTGGGTAGCTTGAATGTACACAAATTATACTTTTATCTTTTGACCTGAAGAAGCACAAATGAGTCCCTAGTCTTTTCAAGTGCTTTAGAAGCTTGAAATCTGGGATGTAAAACAATAATTTGAAAGAATATGTTTGGTTTCAATATAACAATTGGGGTACGAATTTAGATTTATTAGTCTTCAGAAATTTGCCATAAGAGGAAATCTTAAGTTGTTTAACTTTTAGTAGAAAATAAATATTTAGATGAACTGATAAAACAAAACACAACAGGAGGTTAACGTCTTCACTTTACTACCATTCTATCCATAAATCAGAGACAACCACTCAGTGTCTTTCTGAAAAGATTCAACCCAGACTCGTATGTTTCCTTTTGTTGTTTCATGTTGTAAGTCACTCTGTCCCTCTTTGATTTTTTTGATCTAGGACTCTTTGAAGATTATGGACTAGTTGTTGGGCAGAATTCCTAGGCTGCACTTTGTCAGCAGAATCTCAGCAATGAAGCTCCTTTTTCTAAGGCGGTCAGTCAGGTGACGTATGTGTTCTGAAAGTCCCATTACTAGCCTCGATCCAAGCTTCCTGACTGCAAAGTATTTCATCTCTCCTTTGTATTCAGCAAACACTTAATGCAGGAATATGCAGAAACTATGAAATGGACTCTGGCTGCCCCCAGGCAGCTCACTATCTTCAGCCTAAGTGATGCTTCCTGTTTTATTCAATAGTGCATGGCAGTTCGTAAATAATGAACTCCCAGTTCTGCCATTCCTTATGCATGTCTTAGCTGCTATTCTTATCTAAGGAATAAATATTTGCTTATGTAATATGAACTCATGGATACTTAGCTTATTAAATAGGCTGCATATTATCATAATTATTTTTAGTTTTTGCAGTGTTGGATATTAGAATCCCAAAGAAGTAGGTTCTAATACAAGTGAAGGAATGCCTTAGCCACAGAAAAGATGAACTTGCCAGTGAGAGTGAGGGTAAAAGTTGCCTTCCTCCCTGTCCTTTTATGTGGGCTTCCACCAGAAATGTAGGTGTAGCCTTTTAACAACCTAATCTTCAAGATTCTAGCACAAACCTAGAAGGCTTCACCCTCTCTACATCTTATCTTCAAACCTAAACCTAGAATGTTTCAGTCTCTGAGACTTACTGCTGACTGAGCTTACTCTGTCTCTGAACTCCAAACTGTAAACCATCTGTTTCTACCTTGTTTCTTCTCTCTGAGCTCTCACTGCTTTTTGTCTGCTACTGCCTCTTCCTGAGCTCTGGTTCCTGTCTCTGTTTTCACATTCTGCTTCTGCTCCCTGATTCTCTCTACTGAGCTGGGACGTGTATCACCACTGCCCTCTGTATTGGGTTTAAAGGTGTATGCTATGTTGGGATTAAAGGTGTGTACTACTATTCTTTCTAGCCTAGAGTAGCCATGCTGCTGGAGTAAAAGATTAAATGTTCTTCTAAACTTCTTCCTTGTCACTTTATGTGAGCTTCCACCAGAAAGTGTGGCTCAGATTTAGGGTGACTCTTCCCACCCCTAAATGATCCAATCAAGAAAATCTCTTGAGGATGTGCCCAGCAGCTTGGGTTTAAGTTAATTACAGATGTAGTCAAGTTAACATCAGAGAGTAGCTATCACAATAAACATTAATTAATCTATGTTATCTCCTTTATTTTTAAAGCATTGGAGACAGCTTAAGGTGCTATTAGAGACTTGATAGTGGTCAGTCTTAAACACAGATGAGCAACATTAAATCGAAACTGTACCATATGTATGTATATTTATATATCAATAATAATCATGAGGAAGATGATGAATCTTAGAGGAAGTGGAGGAGGCAAGGAGAACTTGAAGGGGAGAAGGAAGAATAGAAAGTAGAGAGTAGCTATCACAATAAACATTAATTAATCTATGTTATCTCCTTTATTTTTAAAGCATTGGAGACAGCTTAAGGTGCTATTAGAGACTTGATAGTGGTCAGTCTTAAACACAGATGAGCAACATTAAATCGAAACTGTACCATATGTATGTATATTTATATATCAATAATAATCATGAGGAAGATGATGAATCTTAGAGGAAGTGGAGGAGGCAAGGAGAACTTGAAGGGGGAGAAGGAAGAATAGAAATGATATGAATTCAGTGTGCTCATGGTTTCAAATACTTGAAGAAATTTATTTAAAATGGCAAAAAGAAAAAAAAAAGAGGGTCAGTTGTTCATTAGGAGCATATGGGTTTTGAATGGATGGGGAGCACACATACTGTAATTTAGTTTTAGGGTTTGTAGAGTAGGGGATTGTGGGTTTCATAGTAACAGGCTATTTTATGACTATGATTTCAAATGAAAAGGACTTTTTAATTTTTCTTGCTGGAACAGTCAATGTCTGCTCAGTTAGAAAGGCGAAAGGCATCCAGGCTTTCTCTAAAGGAATCTAATGATTCCTGCACTGGACTCGTGATCTGAAAGAGTCGTGTTAGACTTGTAGGAAAACTCACAGACCAACCGATCTCAGCGTAAAACTCAGCAAACCCAATCATCTCATTGGATGAAAGGGTGACAGATAAAAAGCAGCAGTTGGGGAACGGAGAGATGACTCAGTAGTTGAGTACTTTCTGCTCTTCCAGTACTCATAGGTACGAAAAAGTGCACACACACTTAAAACTAATACAGATACATCTTTAAAAAAAAGGCAACTGTTAAAAGTTTGAAACTGAAGCCGAGCGGTGGAGGCGCATGCTTTTAATCCCAGTACTTGGTGGGCAGAGGTAGGTGGATCTCTAAGTTTGAAGCTAGCTTGGTCTACAGAGCAACTTCCAGTACAGCTAGGGCTACATACAGAGAAACCCTGTCTTAAAAAAAAAAAAAAAAAAAGATTGAATCTGGAATGTCACCCATAGGCTCATGTTTGAGCACTAGTTTCCCAGCAAGTGAACTGTTTGGGGCAACAATGGAGCCTTTAGGATGAGGCTTTGAAGGGCACACCCACTCCTGGTTCTGGACCTTCTCAGTTTACTTCTTGGTCTGTTGCAATGTGAACAGTCACTGCCTCATCTTACGTAGCCTCATATGGAATTCCCATCATCATGATTGCCCTTGGCAGACTGAAAACCCTTGAAATCATGAGCCAGAACAAGTGCTTTCTCCCTCCAATGTAACTGTCAGGCTTTTTGGTCATGTAACATGAACAAATACAACAGCCAATTACAAAGTGAGTCCCATGGACTTAATTATGCAAAAAGAGCAAACTTGCATTAAAAAGGCAGAAAATAAATCACTTTCATGACAGTATTAATATAAAACTAGCATACACACACACACACACACACACACACACACACACACACTATATTACATATGTATTTATTTTTTGTCTTTTGTTTTTGGTGTGTGTGTTTCATGCTTAGGCTGGTCTCAAACTTACTTACTTACTGAAGCCAAGAGTGACTTTGAGCAGAATTCTGGTCTGCCTGCACTTCCTGAGTGCTGGAATTATAGGCTTGTACCGCTGACCCCGTTTATGTGCTTCTGGGTCTTGAACCCAGTGTTTCTTGTATGTGAGACAAATATTTACCAACAAAGCTATTTCTTCGGTCTCTAGTCGTCATCGTAATAGTAAATATAAGCATCAGTGTTAGTTAGTATATTATGTATTGTGTGCCTAATATTCTAGTTTTTTAACCATAGTCTTTTCTTTAATTTTATGCTACCTTCTCAAGATAATAATGACTTTATTATTTTATAAACAAAGAAATGGAGGCTAGTGAAGTTAAAAATCATACAACTAGGAGGTGATTGATCAGAAATTTGAATCTAGGACACAAGTGCACCAGCAAACAAATGATTTTCACTTCTTTGATGCCTGTCCATGATGTGAATGATAAACTATGGTCAATTGTGTGAGGATTGGTTATATTACTATCGATTGTGTTGTACTAGTTAGCTCAAAAATCTTTGTAACATAACACAATAGGACTTGATTTCTTATTCATGGAAAGCTCAGAAGAGGGCTGCACTTGATGTAGTTCCCAGATGTCTATGGATGCTGGATCTGCATACTCTGGCATGTGGCTGCTTCCCAGGTGACCATAAGCCTTGGTATTTAAGCAGCTAGGTTTAGCAAATGAAAAATCTTGGAGAGTCAGATGTGGTGGTGCATGCCTTTAATGCCAGACATCTCTCTCTATGAATTTAACACCAGCCTAATCTACATAGAGAGTTCTGGGTTAGCCAGCTTTACGGTGAGACTCTCTCAAAATAAGAGAAGACAAGACAAACCAAAATGAAACAAATGAAAAATCCTGGGTATACAGCTAAATTTGAATTCCACATAAATGACAACTTATTAGTGTGTTTCCCTTTTATGAACTATCGCATTTTAGATTTTATCTGTTAATACGGCAACTGATTTGTTAAAGTCCCTAAGAAGTATTATAAATACACAGGATGTACTTACACTAACACATTATTTGTTATTCTTCTGATGTTATAATTTTACCACATACTTTACATTTTATTTGGTAACTCTCAGTGACATCAAATGCTTGATGGGATGTTTGGTTAATTAAAATTTTTTAAAAAATTTCGACTTGGTACATAAAACCACAAAACTGTGCACATCAACAGGGTAACATTTTTTCCCCCATTGTTGTTAGGTTTTTTCAAGGCAGGGTTTCTCTTTTGTAACTCTTTCATGTGTTTGTTGGCTATTTGTATTTATTTACTTGTGAAGGATCTATTCTCATTTGCTCTTCATTGACTAGATTGTTTGCTTTTTGGTGTTTAATATTTTGAGTCTTTATGTAGTTTGGATATTAATTCCCAGCTGGTTGAATTCTTTCAGAATATCTTTAAGATATTCTTTCGGCTGTCTCTTCACTTGGCTGATTATTTTCTTTTCTGCTCAGAAGCATCTTGACTTCATGCAATACTACCAGCCAGTTCTTTTTTTCTCTAAAAGAAGATTTATTTATTATTATTTTGTGTATATGTGAGTGTCTACATTTATATATGTTTACCAAGTGTGTGTTGTGTGCCTTCAGAGGCCAGAAGCGGGCATTGGCTCCTTTGGAACTGGAGTTATAAGTAGTTGGATCCGCCATGTGGATATTGGGAACCAAACTTGGGACCTCTGCAAAAACAACAAGTACTCGTATCTCCTGTGCATCCCTCCAGGCTCCTAGGACAACTTTTCATAGTCGGCTCTTACCTTGTACCTCGAGGCATGGTCTCTCTTATTCTGCCATGCTGCTAATCCAGTTGTCCTTTGAATTTTCAGGCAATTCTTCTGTCTCTTCCTCGTACCTTGTTACAGCAGTACTGGTATTGCAGATGTGTGTACTGCATCCAGCACTTTATTGGGGTTCCAGGGATCAAACTCAGGTTGCCAGGCTGTGCAGCAAAAGTGCTTTTATCCAATGAGTCATCTCTTCAACCCTTCAACTCTTGTCATTATGTCTGGAGCTAATTTTTTTTTTTCCAAAAAGTTACCACCTGTATCTTGAAGTATTCCTCCATGTAGTCCTCTAGTGGTTTTAGTTGCAAGCCCTACATTAGGCTTTTGATCCATTTTGAGTGATTCTTTGTACAGGTGAAGAGTAGGGCATTACAGTTTTTATCTTCTACAGGTGGGGAGTAGATAATCTTTGAGAGATTTTTATGGGGTAGGCCTACAAGTTGCAACATAAATTTTGGTCATATTACTTTGGTAATAAAGTCTTTGTATTATAGTGTCACCTAGAGTAAAAGGATTGGAAAACAAATGAACATTTACCAGCATCAATATTAACACCATGGAAAGGTGTACAAAGCATATCGTCCAATATTGGATATGGACATATTGTACATATTGGATGTCTCACTCTCTCTGTCTTGGCCCATAAGCAGCTATCTCATGACAATTTGCAAGTGAGTAGAAATGTGTATATAGAGGCAACATAAAATAGGAAGTCAAGCACTTTGTCAAGTTTCTAGCTCCCTAGCTTGAGCAAGTTACTTTCCCTTTCTGAGCATCTAATTGCTCATGACCAAATGGTTGTAATAAACTACCTCCTTAAAGGCGGTTTTGTTTTTGTGACAGGGTCTCATGTATCCCATGCTAGTCTTGAACTCATTATGTAGCTGAGGATGTCCTTGAACTTCTGAATTTCCTGCTTCTACCCCCTGAGTGCTGGGATTATAGGTATGTGCCACAGGGCCTAGTTTGTGTGGTACTGGGGCTGAGTTTGGGCTTCATGAATTTATCAAATTTTTAGCACCTTACAGAGATATTATGCAGATGAAGTCAGGTAATTCATGTGTGATTCTTTGCATTTCATCTGGAAGCACAAAAAGGTAGCTACTTCAATGAATCATAAAATAGAAATGTTTCCCTATCTCCCAGTTTACTTGCTTTGAATATTTTTTTGTTCTTAATGTTTTATGATGGCTAAAAGAAAATAAGCATTATTTTAAATACCAACACTCGAACTGGTAAGCCCTGGGTTTTAGGTGTTTATTTTGTGAACTGTCACCCCAAACATAATCACAATAAATACATAATGATGATGAAAGCTAATGTGTTCTGTGTTGGCAATAGTTAAAAACTGCAAAGAATTTAAATATCTCTTTGGCTAAAGAAATATTTCTAGACAAGAAAATTATTAAAAAATAATGATGAACATGTGTTACTTTTATAAGTAGTAAATATTTACCTGGTAGCTTGTTCTGTCTCTCACACACATTATTATTCTGACTTTCCATATAGCTCTTTCTGAGTATGATTTGTGTTTGGAATCAGAATGACATCATTCTTCAGAATGATGGGTCTTATGAAGACTTAGCTGTCAAGTAGCCAGTAGTGTTATGGGAGGCTGTTCAGGCTCTTTCTTCTCTGGCTTTAATTTTCTTTCAGGAGAGAGATTGCTGGCAAGGTTTAAGCAAGCATGATAAAGACTAATTAAAGGGTTGTTCCCCAAATCTCCTTGAAATTAGAGGTTGAGTCACTGAAATAATTCATATTTCATAACTTGAGATAAGCAAAACTTTGAATCTTAGCAAGAAAATTGAAGAGCTATACGGATTACTCCATTCTTTGTTATGGAATTGGGAAATTGCATTTGGAATATAATAGAATTTGTGTCTCCAATAAAACCAACTCAGAACAGCTTCACATCACAGAACTGAATTAGTCCATAACTCCCTATAATTAGTTTGGACAGTAGTATTTTTAGTCTTTAATCACATCTTTTAGTGAAGAACTCTGAAGTCCTTTAGAATAATGTCTATTGTCCTCCATCCTCTGGGCAATTCTGAAGAGACTAAAGTTACCAGATGCAATGACAAGTAGATGATCAAAAGAACATTTTAAAATTGTGAGACTTACAGATTTTTTAAAAATTGAAAACTTGGAAGTGTGACATCCCACAACTGCTCATACATCTTCTGAACATACATTCAGTAAACATTTCATTTCATTAAGGACATCGTATTAGTCGATGGTTGCATAGGAATCTTCAACTCTCACTGTCCTGGATACAGTCTTTGTTCTAGATGGAAAAAGGGAAAGGCATCATTAACATCTTGAGCTTTCCTTCCTGTACCTTGGGGAGAAAGGAGGGGATGTGGAATGGTGTTGCCACTGGAGCACCCTCAAGGAGATACTCAAACCAGAGAGAAAAAGAAGGTGGGGTGGGGATTGTTCTTTGATGTCTGTTGAATTTAAATAGGCAGACAAGCTCCTGGAAAGCAAGCTGTGTACCTTGAAGTTAAAGGCCTTCATAGAGAGATGGGCCATAAATCTCAGCAGTGACATTTTCATCAATGACATTAAGAATTTATTGAAGGCCTGGAGGGTGTGTGAGAATAAAGGAAGTATAAAGGAAGGGAGGTGTGTACTGGGGCTGAGAACCCCGCGTGGGGAGATAGGGTCAGGGTGCTCAGAGGGGTGACAGTGCTCCAGACTGGTCTACCCAGGAAGAAATGGCTGATAATTAACCGGGCAGGCTTGTTTTATCCCATTTCCCTGGATGAATTTTATGTTTCAAACATATTTAAGAAATAAGAAGCCACGCTGAGAGATGAGGAGCCCTAGTTGATTGGTATGTTTGATTATTTCTATTTTGTTGTCATCAAAAAGTTAAGTCACAGATTGGTGGCAAACCATTTTAGTGTGATTAAAAACATTCATTACAGTTTCAACCCAAAGTCGTTCCCCTAAAGCATGGAAAATGTTAAAAACACATTCACATTAAAATTGGATTCTTTTTCTAAATTGGAAAACTTGAAATCATATTAAATTTTTTTCTCAGTAAATAGTCATTAGAGTAATAAGGGACTTACAGTGACAGATGTCCAGGAGAGCCTGATTCCACAGCATCTCTTGGTTCAGGGAGAGCCCTATCCCACAGCATCTTTTGGCTTTCTTCTCACAGAGATAACATTTTGGAGATAATCACATCACAGCTGCAATAGAAAGTTTATAGAAAGTAAAGTACATGGACATTGAGGTTGTCTCGACCTTGGGAAAAAAAATCCACAGTTCCATAGTACATGAAATGGAGGAAAAATTAACTTTAAGAGCACAATTGCTTATTAGACCTTTCCTGTAAGCTACTGGCTTTGCCTGTATCTTGGAGAACCCTCAATTCTTTTTGTATCTTTTTGTTTCTCGGTAACACCTTTGACATAAATCACAAAGGTAAAGAAGATAAGATGTAAACAAGCCTATTTTTTCTCAGGAGTTAAGAATTCTGATTAATGTTTTAATGTGGGAAAAGTCTGAATCTCTTTGCAGGAATAAATTTTGATTTTCACTGGGGCTATTCCTAACTGTTGTTGATACCCTCTCATTATCATTAGTAAACACTGTTAGAGTATTATTAACTATTATAATTTGAGGCCCATAATCAACAATGTAGGTTCATGCTCTTTTTGGGAATTAATTTGCCTTAATTTCATACCACTATTGATGAACTATGTGGTTTCAGGGCACCTGGCTTTCTTTAGTGTAGATAAGGTTAACACCATGGGGAACATATGAGGCAATATTAAGCTTTAAAATATTGCTTTGGTACACTTTGCTGGATGAGTTAGTTACAAGTCCCAGATGGTGCTACCTTGTTCATAATTTTGCCAGTATGAAACGTTTTTACTTTATAAAGAATAAATAGGTGTCATCTTGGTTCCAGAAAGATGTAAAAAATTGTTATATTTTGCTGAGAGCTTGCCTTTCTTGTTCTATTTAAGAGTTATTATAGTATATGCATATGTGTCTTAAAATTCTTTACAATTTTATGTTACAAAGTAATAACTATTCTCATTAAAACATTGTCGTATCTAGACAATGCCACACTACAGAATTAGCACCTATGAACTACCAGGTGCCTATCCTTTCTACGGAAACAGTGATTTGTTCTTCTCAAAGGGTCAGGTTGAAAATCCTTTCACCTGTACCCAAGAAGCCACATCGGAGAAAGGTTTTCTTTAGGTATTTTGATGTTTCAAGAACATGTTTCTCCATCTCATCAATGCGTACTCTTGTTTTTCAGCTGCTCATGCTAGATACCCAGTAGCCACTTTTGGTAACTTCCTCTTCTCTCACTTCTATAAAACCTGTTGTGCTATTAATTTTCAACCACTTTTTGTGGTTTTTTATCCCCTTTGTTGCTAGCTAATTACTGCTCCCTGCTTTGTGTTGCTTTTTGTCACCTTCTTGATTACTGATTGTGCTTTGTCTTTTATTTTTGGGCTTTTATTCTTCTAGGAAACCTTTTCAGATGAAGCCATGCACGTGGGGTTCACATACCTTCTGTGTGCTCACTGAGGACCATGTAGCAGTCTTCAGAAACCACGTGTCACCTCCATAATGTCACCTGTTACTTGTTTGTATTCTTGATTATGTTCCCAATGCTTAGGACACCTCCTGCCCCTTATGGATGGTTGCTACATGGTGCTACATGTATAGGCAAGCTTTGTAGCAAAATATTTAAATAGGAGCAATGTCAGTTTTTTTTTTGAGATCATGTTGATGTTTTGACAGTTTATTTTGATTGAGATGTATTAACTGTACATATTAATGGGTTTGATTATGGTATTTCCACAAATGCGTACAAGATGTACAACTCAGATCCAACCATCCGATTTACACCCTTCACTCATTACGCTCTACTCAGTCTACTTATTTCTGTTCTACTCTCTGCACAATTCTACTTTTAGGTTGCCTTTCTTTTTTAAAAGCTTAATTTGTTTAACTTGGTGTATTCCATTTCCAATGAAAATGGGAGTTCATTCTTCTTCATGGCTGAATAACATTCTATCACACATGAATATTTTCCTCATTTACTCGTCTGTTGATAGACACCAAAGATGCTTTTGTATCTCCGCTAGTGTGAATAGTGTTGTAAGAGCCAACAACGTACAAGTATCTCTTTAATATACTTGTTTCAGTTCCTTTGGAGTAAATCATATTGTATGGTAGACCATGTGTAGATCGTGTGGTACTTCTTTGAGTAATTTCCACACTATTCTCTGAAATTGATATACTAGATTATATTCCTACTACTACACAGAACAGTAGAAGATTGGAGCTGTCAACATTCCATCATGGATGGGGGAAAGGCTGCTGAGGCCCCACCCCTCTCTGAGGAACTATTGACAGTTAATGATGACTGGGATAAAGGTGTCAGTTTCACCAGTGCTATAGCCACTGATACGTTGCCCATACTCCACTAAATAATCTCTCATCCATGCTCATGAAAGCAACCCTAGCTAAACTCAGTGGGCCATACATGCAGAAAAGACATAAAAGTGGGAGGAGAACTTGTTAGGAAGAAGTTTAAGTAGAAGAAGGAGGGGGGATCAAAAAGGGAAAAAAAAGGAGTACACATGATTAAAATTTATTATGTAAGAAACTCTCAGAGAGTTAAACAAGAGTTCCTATATTGACCTTTAAAATTTTTGAAACAGAGTCTCATGCCCAGGCTGGCTTTGACCTCACTATATAGCTAAGGCTGGCCTTGAACCCTGACCCTCTTGCTTCGACCTTCCGAGAATTGGTATTATACATATTTACCAGCACACCCAGATCTTACATTGATTCTTGAACAGTGATGCAGAAACACGTAATTTTAGAACTAATGCTATTGTGGAAGGTGAGCTGAACACAAATGAGATAAACTAGAAAGGACTGCTAAGTAGGTAACATTTGATATGACTGGAAAAGTCACAAGAATATTGTCCTCCCCCCACTCCTGGAGATGGAGTCTCATTCTGTACTCCAGTATGGACTGGACTTGGCTGGCTTCATAGATGGGACTTGCCTTGAACTTGTGGTCATCCTTTTGCTCTGCTCCCTGAATGTTGGGATGGCAAGCATGCACCACTGTTTGCAACAAAAGACTATTTACTTTTGTTACTGGGAAGACGACAGTGCAAATATTAGGACATCAAATGGAGAAACAAAGAAACCTACTGCTGGTCACTTTGTAGCTGACACAAAGAGAAGGCTTTTTCAGTCTCTGGAAAATGGCTCAGAGTGACAATTCTGAAAGAAAAGATGCAAGATACAGACTGAAAAGATCCCTTGAGACAGCTGAAAGATGACAACACAGCTCTTCCCCACTATCTGCTTTTCAGTAAAGGCTTATCTGCTGAACTCTTCCTGACTTTGATCTTGGGCTGAGTTCCTGAGGTGGCAGTGGATGGCTCTGATGGTCCATTTGGGTAGCTCATCCAACTGTACCTGTTCTCAAGGGACTGCTCTTCAGTTCCCTCAGCTAGCATTTGAACGCAGCCTGGTTGCAGTTGCAATAAACAGAGCAGCAGATAGTTCAATCTGTTGCAGAAAGGGGGAGAATAGAGCCAGGAGGTTAGTCCCTGCTGTTTGCAAACACCGAGGATACACTCTGCAAACAGCATGAGAACTTGTAGGTGGGTCACATGATGGACCACAACATAAGCTACCAGGACCAGAATGAAACTGATGGCACGTTGAACAAAAAGGGGAAAAGGGTGTCAGCTTGGGGTCTTGATGACTGAGCAGACACTGACATTTTCTTGCTGTGTTCAGGGCACAGTGTGAGTGCAAAGGAGTATGGAGGATGACCTTTTGTCTCAGAGAGATTTTGCTTTGGACAAGGTGTTAAGAGGTAGACCCCTGGAGAAGTAAATAAAAATACAAGAATAACTAACATATACATGTCTAGTTAGCTGTAGTTTTGGACTGAAGATAACAGGTTAACCCAGGAAGAGTGAAATGAGACAGATGTTTTACTACAGGGAGCAGAAATGTGCCAGCAGACTGAGAAGAGTAGCTGGAAAAATGGCAAAATCATCAGGTCCAGGGTCCGTTCTCCTTCTACTGACTTATTTTCTAGGGGGTCCAGAATATCCAGGTTGGCATTTAGCTGATGGGCTATTTGATTCTAATTCCAGTTTTGTTTTGAATGAACACAAGTGTGGTGTGATGATGATGATGATGATGATGATGATTATGTATGTATGTGTGTGTGCTCATGAGTGTTTGAGGCATATGGGTGTCTATTAGTTGCTTTTTCTATTGCTGTGATAAAACACCACGAACAAGGCAACTTATAAAAGACAGTGCTTAATCGGGTCTAATGTTCCAGAGGGTCAGAATCCAGGATGGTGAAGTGAAGACATGGTGGCAGGAACAGCTGAGAGCTCATCTCTGAATCCAAAGGCACACGGCAGAGAGTATACAGAGAATGGCATGAGTCTTTTGCAATCTCAAAGCCTGCCACCAGGAACACATTTCCTCCTACAGGGCCACACCTCCTAATCCTTCCCAAACAGTTCCACCAACTAGGGATCAAGTACTCAAACATATGAGCCTATATTTAGCTTGTAAATGTATCCAGCTGAGTGTAGGCATCCCGTGTCTCCTCTTCCCGAGTGCTGGGATTATAGACGAGCCATATTCACCCAGCATTTATGTGGGCATTGTGGATCTGAACTCTGATCGTTATACTTCCATGGCTAATACTTTACCAACTGAGCCTTCTGTACAACTTCTAATTCCAAATCAAAGAAACCTTGTCTCAGACAGTTATAAATTGCACAATAGGGTCATGCCAGGCTCAGAGAGGCTGATTTAGGGAGAAAGGATGGATTCAAATACAAATACTTTTTTTGGGGGTATCCATCTTATTTCATCACCATTAGGCATGCTGAGTCACTCAGCTACCAATGGGATAACAGTTTTCTGGGTTGTAAAATAATGAGGTCTCGTCATTAAAACCCATGATTTGATCAGAATTTCTACTTGGTGTAATAGAGTTTTCCTATTGAATGGATGTTTGTACATACATTAATCACAACTGTGATTGGTTGAACTGTCACTCTTCCTGTCTGTCATATTAGCCAATAGACACTCTTTTCTTTCCTATATTTCAGTATCCTTTTGGAGAAAAATCCTTAGAGAGACTGTGTAGAGTGACATGTTTGTTAGTAAATTAACTCCCACGAGGAACAACGGAGGGAAATTCAGCATTGAGGTCAGGTCTGTAAATGTGTAGTAGAAACCTTAAATTATATCTTGACGTGCTCTTATCTCCAAAACGATGATGTTATCACTCCTCTTTGTACTTAGTCTACTTTGAAATGCTGACCTTGGCAAGACAAACTTGAAAGCTGTAGTTCTTCCAAAGCACCTCCTTAACTGATTTTGAGGAGATGAAGTATGCACCGTGCTAACTGGGTACAGAGGAAGTGGAACTGCACAGCACAGGTCAAAGGGCTATAGGTGAACTCTATGAGAGATCTGGGGTGGCCTTAAACACCATCCCTTACATGATTTTGGTCAGCAGGCAATGTGGGTAGTGCAGTGGCCTTTTTTTCACTGGCTTTGGAGAAGGACTGATTAGGAGGGCCTGTGAGGAATACAGAGTGTGGTTTCATTATGAGGCCTTTAAACTGTACCGATTCTATAGTATTTCCCTAAAAATGACATATGTTAAAAATAGAAAACATTTACCATCCAATATGTTTTTGAAATATTTTCAAAGATCATTTTTAGAAGCTTTCACTAAGGAATTTAAAATAGGAATAGCTTTATGGAAACAACACAGCACTGCTCGTCTTTAAATAAATTCCATATTGGTGAAAAGTTGTTAATTATAGGATCTGAATATAGTTGGGGAGTATAATTTCTCTCCTCACTCTCCAGGGGACACACTCTGTTTCTGGATAGGAGAGGCATTCCTTCATATATTTTCTGATCTGGTCATGAAAATTCCAGATTCTCGCTGGTTTCATACTAGGAAAATAAAAGAACTGGAGGTAGCTGAGGGGCCAATGAAACTTGCTGCCAAACCTTATGACCTCTGCTCAATCCTACATGGTAGAAGACTCATGAAAGTGGTCCTGTGAACTCCACATGTGAACCATGGCACATTCACAAAGACACACGCATGTACAAACTAACAAACAAACAGAACTGGACTTATGATGAGATGTCTGATGTAATGCAGAGTTTTCTCTTTGTAGTAGCTGTCTGGTAAATGAAGCTGAGGGATGGACCTGAGAAATGGAGACATCAGGATGCTGTTGTCTTGGGGTGGGCGCGGTGAAAACCACTTTGCTTTCTCAGCTGATGCTTATGTAAGACCTTTGACTGGTGACTGTCTCACTTTTCAGATCAGTGGGAACTTGAAGAAGCTGACAGAATGATTGGTGATTTCACTTGCTGAAATCAATGCCTGGAGCCTGAAGTTCACAGCACAACATCTTCATACTATCATGGGGCTACTTGCCGATGGCATCCTTCACTCACACACAGCATTTTTATTAAGAATGGAGCAGTGGCTGAGTACATATAATGTCGGGTTCATTGGACGTGCATTGATTTAGGATTCAGACACGGTAGATTTAATCACAACAAAAGCTGTCTAAAACTGAGGCAAAGCAGATGCCTAAGAAAAGCTTTTAAGTCTCAACAGTTCACTGTTACGCTGTCTAGAAGCCAGAGTTTATATGCGACTCTGTTGCTAGCTTATCTTTGTCCACTCACACGAGGGCACTGCCTCAGTGGACTGCTTTGTAAATAACAGTTGTATTTTTTAGAGATTTGAGGTGTGCTTATGCTTGAATTCAGCTCATGTATTGTGTGTATACTATGCACAAGGCATTTTTATAAAATTCTCTGAGTAAAAAATGTATGTTTGATGTATGTTTTATATGTTTTGATATATATTTTATATATATATATAATTACACACATATATACATATATAACAAATAAGTTTATGCTATGAAAATTTGTATTTTCATGTAACATGCTCAAAATGTCATGTTTGGTATGACTCAAATATTACCTGTAACCTGTAAGGAGAGCCTGTTTGAGAAGGGTGGGCACATCCACTTGCCCAGTACCCACACACAAGCATGTGTTTACGTCAGTGGCAGGTACAAACACATCTTTTTGTCCAATGCCTTGAGTGATGATGTGTGTGATGAACGGTAAGTCAGAAATTATTCTCTGTCTTAACCTTTCTACATGATCCTGGGTTTACCATCAGACATCTCTGGGCATTGAAAGTTGAGGATGGAGATTCCTCTCCCAGGGAAAGGAATTTTTTTTTTTTTTTTTTTAGCTCAAATGATTGATAAGGAAAATACATTTTTAGAAGTGATAAAACTACCCATAGTAGCTCTAAGGAGTTACTTGTCTTTGATTTAAAGTATGCCATCTAATTCTAATGTGGACAATTTAAGTATTACGAAGACTAGTTGCTTTATGATGATAAAATGTTCTGCTTTGCTTTGTACAGATTAAAAGGGCATAAGTGTTTTTAATTGCTCTTAATTCTCCATGGCACACTCATTCTCACTCTTAATGGCTCCACATAGACGATGTTAATTTTCTTCCTATTCAATGTCATGGTGTATCTCTTTGATATACTTTCAGACGTTTTTTTGACAAAGCTTAAGAAGCACAAAGATTTTCCTTATGTGCATATTAACAACTAGTTATAAGTATGACCCAAATTTCAGGATCTTTATATCCTGGCTCATTCCCAAAGTATAATTATATGTAGTTTTCAAATATGGCTAGGATATTAGGCTCAGTTGAAATACAATTAATTTTTATAAATAAAAAGATTTATTAGTTTTAGGTCAAAGACAACTCCTTAATAACTCTTATTTAAGGCACATATTTGGAAGAGTGAAAAGTTCTCCTGTGAAGCAAGGTCACATTCTCCTTTGTTCCTGGTTTCATTTGCTTTACACTCCAACTTTCCTGACTGAATGGATGGGAAGGATAAACAGTGTTATTAGATTTCTTTGTGGGCTCTATTTTAAAATTTATGTATATGTGTTATGATTTTAGGCCCACCCCTTTTGTTTTTCAAGACAGGATTTCTTTGTTGTAACTCTAGCTGTACTGGACTCACTCTGTAGATCAGGTTGGCCTTTAACTCACAGAGAACTACCTGCCTCTGCCTCCCGAGTGCTGAAATTAAAGGTGTGTGCCACCACTGCCCTGCTGATTTTAGACTCTTTAAAGAAAAAAAATTCTGTCTTTTAAGAATCTACAGACGTTTAACAAGATGGTGGAGGCATATGAAATTAAACCAGATGTCAGCTGGGAGAGTAATAAGTAGGTCAACTAGTAGCTGAGAGGTTGAGAAGTCTACTTCTGGATCTCAGCCTTGAGATGGAGATAAAACGCTCAAGAGTAAAGTGCTGTTGTCTAGTTAACACAGAGACCCACAGCTGGTCAATGTGCAGAGACTAAGAGACTTTGGAGTCCTCAGCCCTAAATGGGATGTGTATATCACACCCTTCCCTTCAAGGCTCATTGATCTATGCAGAAGAGAGTGTGGAAAAAAACATAAGAGCCAGAAGTGGTGGATGACCTCACAGAAACAGTGTGTTCCAGACACAACATGGCAGATGCACATAGGAACTCATGGGATGCATAAGACATATGCAAACTCAAGCCAGACAAAATCCCAGGGTGGAGGAGAGGAGACGAGCAGTTAGTGCTACCCCTAGTTGAGGCGTTATTAGCATTTCATTGCTGCCAGGAGAGACAAACTCAGTTTTTTTTTTTAAATGCTACAACAGCTAGTGTATTAATCTTACTCCAGGGCAAGCCCATGCCCAGGAGCAATCAACCAACACAAGTTGGACTCAGTAGGAGGGAAGCGTGGAGAAAACATGAAGCTGGGTGGATAGGGAGGTAGATGATATGGGAGGAGCTGGATGAAATTCTCAAAGAATAAAAACATTATGAAACAAGGCAAGCGCTGTTCTGCTTTGGAATGAATTAAAAGCATCCTGCCTTAGGAGGAGCCATCACTTTAGCATAGACATATTGCTGGAGAAGTAGCTGGATCCTCAGGTAGCAGGAAGAGAAGAGACACAGGGTTGGGATTTTAGAACCTCAAAGTCTATCATTAGTGACATACTTCCATCAAAAAGGCCATTCCTACTCCAATAAGGCTACATTCCCTAATTCTTGTCAAGTGATGCCGTTCCCTGATGACTAAGCATTCAGATATATGAGTCTATGGGATCCAGTTTTATTCAAACCACCACAACTGTCTTAGAGTGTCTACTGCTGTGTTAAAACACCATGACAAAAGCAACTTGGGAAGGAAAGGGTTTATTTTAGCTTACAGCTTATAGTCCATCACTGAGGGAAGTCAGGACAGGAACTTAAGGTAGGAACCTGGAGGCAGGAGCTGAAGCAGAAGCCATGGAAAAGTGCCGCTTACTGGCTTGCTCCTCATGGCTGGGTTAGCCCGTTTGCTGATACAACCAGGATCACCTGCCACAGGTGGTACCACCCACAATGTGCTAGGTCCTTCCACATCAATCACTAATTAAGAAAATGCACTCCTGCATAAGACTTCCCTACAAACAAATCTCATGCAGGCATTTTCTAACTTGAGAGTGTTCTTCCCAAATAACTCTTAACTCGTGTCCAGTTGATAATAAAGTAGCCAGGACATATCCAACAAATTATTTCTTAAAAACGTTATGATAGTCAGAACATGTTATGAAGTATCCCTCCATAAAGTTCATGTGCTAAAGGCTTGGGCCACAGCTTATGACGCTACTGAAAGATGATTGGATCATGAACATGGGCTTTCCACTGGAGAGTTCATAGCTGAGTGGTTTATTAGGACGTGGAGCCTGGTTGTAGGAACCAGGTCACTGGGAACACGTCTTTGAAGTCTATGTCTTGTCCATGGCTATTTACTGTCTATCTCTGCCTTCTGGCCACCGTGAGGTAAACCACCTTGTACCACCACATGCTCCCACCAGGGTGTTATCCTTCAGAAGGAGCCGTAGTGATGGAGCTACATAACCATAGATGGGAAGCCTTGAAGCTGTGCACCCCACCTAGTCCTTCTGCCCTCAAGTAGTTTTTCCCAGGTATCTTGCCACAGTCACAAAAGCCTACTGACATCAGAATGCACTATCAATGAATTTTTGTGCACAATATAGTGTTTTTAAACTGATGTTGCTCAACAGGTCTTTAGAATTTATTCATCTTTCTCCATGAAACTTTGTTTCTGTTTTCCTCCTCCCCATAGCCGCTGGCAACTATCTTCTACACATTGGTTCTATGCATTTGACTACCTTGGATACTTCATGTGAGATGAATCATGCAATACTTGCCTTTTGTTCCCACCTTCTTTCACTTGGCAAGTTAATTGGTTTTTTTTATTTCTGTAACAAAGTACTTGACCAAAGCTCCTTAGGGAAGGGAGAAGGGTTTATTTTGGCCTAGGGGATGGCAAGCACCATTGATGGGGAATGGTGGTGAGAGTGGATTTATCCATGGCAGCGGCAGCAGGAGTTCATGGCTGGTCACGGTGTGTACATAGTTCAGAAGCAGAGAGATAAATGTTGGGGCTCCGCTTGCCTCCTTCTCCTTTCTATTTATTCTGGGACACTAGCCCAGGAAGTGGCATAGCCTATATTCAGGATAGACTTCCCTTCTCAGGTAAACTTCCCTGGAAACACCTTCACAGACGTGCCCAGAGGTATGCTTCCTAGGTGTTTTTTAAGTGTAATCAATTTGACGATGAAGATTAGCCATCACACTTAGCACAATGGCAGGCTTTTCTTCTTTAAAAGAAGTTTGAATAGCATTTAATTATGAGTGTATCGCATTTCTCATTCATCTGTCCTAAATCATAGGCACTCCTGTTGTTTATGCAGCACTCTCTGCTGTTGTGATGAGGACTGCAATGAATATAAGTGCTCCTGATCCCTTTGAGATCACTATTTCAGTTCTCTTAGGTACATATCCAGAAGTGGCATTTCTGAATAATGTGGTAGTTCTGCATTTAATTTTAAAGGAAATCAGTACTAACCCTCGCATTGGACTACAAGCTTATTTGATACTGGGTTGGTCTAATTTAGGATTGGTTTGAACATCCAATGAAATCACCAAGTATATGAGCACGTTCTCAGCTTTACATTTTACCTCTATGGTATTGATTCAAACAAAAGTCATGAGCAGTACTCTTCCTGGATAGAGCTGGGTGACATGGCCTGAGATTGCTGTGGGCTGTGCTGACTTCTTGAGGCAGGAACCATATGACCATTACCAAATTGATAACTGTGGCAGAGCTGGTGTTATTGCTGACATGCTTAAACCTATCAGCATTAAGATTAGGCATCTGTCTTAGTTGCTCTTCTTCTGCTGTGATAAGATACCATGGCTGAGGCAGTATGTAAAGGAAGAGTTTATCGGGAGCTTGCTTAGAGTTCCAGAGGGTTAGAGTCCATCACCATGATGTCAGGGAGCCTGACAGTCGGCAGCAGCCGTAGTACTAGAGCAGTAGTTGAGAGCTTACATCTGATCCAAAAGCATGAGGCAGAGAGAATGAGAGATACTGGGACTGGCATGGGATTTTGAAAGCTCAAAGCCCACCCCCAGTGACACACTTGCTCCTAAGAGGCCATGCCTCCTAATCCTTCCCAAACAGATCCAACATCTGGGGACTAAGTACTCAAACATACGATCTTATGGGGGCGGTATTCTTATTCAAACTGCCATAACATCATTGAGTCTATATATTCCTAAGAGAGTAGGACAAGTATCTTCCTTTTGACAATGATTAGAAGTTAGGGATTCTGTTCCGAATAAAAAAAAGAGAGATTATTTATTGCATAGTAATCACTATTTTTCTTTTGAAGGTGTAAGAAGTCATATTAACTATTAACTAAAAAAAGTAGTGTTCTTATTTTGATTACTAAATGTAACTCCTACTTAGTCATTTAAAAACATCAGCTAAATATTATAAACATAGTGTTTTGTTAGTTTACTTGATTGATGTACTACAAATATAAACACAATGTAATGTACACAAAATACACATACCTTGTAAATTGCAGTTAGCTTGGAATAGCTGTTAAAATAATAGATGAGAGTTTATGCAATAAAAAGTCATTCTAGATTTATTTAAAAGTGAAATTCAGGGAACAAGCTGAGAATACTATATTTCTGGTTAACGCATGTGTCTTCTACTTTTAAGCTCAATTAGGTGAAATTCTTGTGTCAATTACACCAAATAGATTTAGAACACTCTCTTCTAATCGTCCTTGGGTCTCTGCTTGCTAAAAGTCAATGCTTTATTACTTTCAAAATAGAAAGAGGTTTTTCTAACATTTAGCATCTTGGCTCTGGGCATTATCCCGAAAAGGGGAGCAAAGACTTTATTCACGCTATGGATGAGAATTTTCGTCTCCAACCTACTTGTCTTTTCTAACGCCCCAGATTTTATGTGATTTTGCTGATTGCATATGTCTCGCGTGTATGTGTGTGTGTGTGTGTGTGTGTGTACATGCACATGAGTAAAAACTTAAGCACATGAACCAAACTGAACACCATTTGTCTCTTTCCCCAGATGTGCTATTTCTAACCTTTTCTTGACGTAATGAAACGCTGCCATTCACCTACTCTCCAGGCTGGAAGCGCAGGTCTCCCTGTGCTTTCTCTCTGGAACTCCTTACTGCCCTACTATCTTATCATTGCTCTGTCTGTTCCACACCCTCAGCGCCTTTCCTGCTGATCCACTCCTGACCATTTCACACGACTTTTGCTTTTCCATGTTCTCTCCATGCAATCTCTGATTTTTGGGAACATTATTAGTTAGCTTCCTTGTTTCTACCTTGAATTCAGTTCAATGAATCTTCCATATTGTTGCAGATGTATATATATTATATTTATGTTAGATGTAAATATATATTAAATTATATATACATATATGCATATACATACACACATCTATATATGTGTATACATATGTGTGTGTGTATATATAATTTAGTGTACATACATGTGACACTCATACACTCTTTGGCTGCTTCAATGACTGACCATTGCCCACACTACAAAATTGATTCATTAAAACCTGTCCTTCTAAGTCTTCTGTGTCCTGGTTTCTTATTGATTAATTTGTTAATACCCCAAACTACCATTTCAGTACACTTTTAATCTTAAATTTAATCCAGGTAGTTCTCATGTCTTCCTCTCCTTGCTGTGATATTTCATACCTCCACAGCTTTGGCTGTGCTCCTCCCTCTCTTTGGAATGTAATTTCCCCCCATTTCTACCTCATCATATTTCAAGTGTGTGTGTGTGTGTGTGTGTGTGTGTGTGTGTTATAATGTTTGAGAACTTATATTTCAGAGACAGATGGACCTGCAGTTCAGTTCTGGTTTCCCTAATTAAGTACGTGGTTTGATCAGTTTATTTAGTTTTCTAGAATCCCAATTTCCTTTTTTTTTTTTTTGTAAACTGGAAATAATATTATCTACTTCATATGGTATTTGTGAGGGTTAAATAAATGAAGAAATGGACTTAAGTTGCTAAACACCATGCTTGAGACATTGTAATTACACAATAAATACTAGTGTCATTGATTCAACTTCATATATCCAAACTTTTAAAAACCTCATTTCCTCAGTTGGAATCAACCACTGTGGGCCCAGTATTGAACCACTGTCTTTCTTCTCTGTGTCTCATCTTATTCTGGTAACTGTTTCGTGGTGATGTGGTTTGGATTATGCTAACCACAGTCCTGATGGTTCAGTGTCTCCCAGGTACATTGTGCTGATGGCCATGCCAGGGAGACCACACAGATGGTTGTGAGTTTCTTTCTGTTGGACTCATGTAAACGACTTAATTTTGTCAGAAGGACCATCGCCTCATTACCCTGGAAATCGTACTTGAACCCAGTAATTCAAAGAAAATGCTTTGAGTTTCTATAATACAGGTAGGTTTGGCTTGTCCAGTTCCTCCAGAGTCAGATCAGATGTGAACCTCCCATGCCTCCCTTCAAAGCCTGGGCCCTAACAACATGAGATTCTACTTCTAGCCTTTTAAACTTTCATAATTCCAACCTTCTATTTTGTTTTAGTAACTCTAGGGAAGGCAGTGGTTTCCTGTAATTGATATCAGTGTGACAACTTAAGATTCTATGTTTACCCTTTCAGCTATCAAGTATACAGTTAACAATTACCTATATTTTTCTCTAATAAAAACAAGTGTAATTTTTTATGCACTAACTGGACCCTGAATGGTGTTAGCACCTATGACCTCATCTGTTACTCTCCTTTCTTAATGACCTTGGTCTTTGCATCTCAGGTGATGTCATAATAAGTGTTGTAAGGCAAGAGGCCCTGTGCAGAGCTGGCTGCTGACTCACCCTCAGCATTTCACATCTTGTACTCATCACTCATTACTACATCTGTATTCTCTCCTCTCTCTGTATCTGTTAGCTCTGTCAGTATGGGCTTTTGAGTGCACAGAAAGCAAAGTGCTCTAAACTTGATCTGTGCAGTAAGTCAACGAAAACACTTGAGATACCCAAGATCTGTGTATTCCAATCTGTTATTGTCATAAATGAGATACTATTCGGTTTTGAGAATGTAGTAACATAATTCATTTTGGAATATAAATCTTTAAACATCAGTAGCCAGAAGAGGTATAAATGATTAGCAATTGGGAGATGCAGAGGGTGTGTCTTTTATTTCCCACTGGTTTGTACAACTTATTGGTCTTTTCCTATCTACATTAATAAAAGAGTTATAATAATTGCTACAATTTATGTCAGAGGTATTTAATATATATATAAATGTACACATTTAGATAAAAAATGCATATGTAAGCTACTAGGATTAAAAGATACTGAAGACCAAACGCAGTGTTTAACATACTTTTCAGTTATAAAGGAAACACAAGCTACATGGAAAATCTTATATTGCTTAATTGAACACAAAATAATTCACTGGGTCTCACCAAGTAAGTAATATTAATGTAAAGATGTGTGAATTTGGACCGTATAGCAAGTTACACAATGTGAAGCATTTCATTGTGGTTATAGCAAGCAGTCATTGGTATGGAAGAATGAGGAAGGAGCATTACTCATGCAGAATTTAGGTTGGGTTATGAAGAGTTATTTCATTCCTAATGCTGAATGGCTGAGAGAGCATGTCAAATGATGAATTTCAAATTATTTCAGTTTTCATGTTGGATCAATGTTTGCTATCACTGAAATTTTTCTTGAGTAATTTTGGCCTTGGGAAAATTATAATTGATTTATTTGTAATATAGAATTCATAATTGAAACAAGTAGAAGCCATGCTGAATATAAACTAAAATATGGATTTCTTGTCCCAACGCTTCAAAGACATGGCTTTTGAAAGGAAAACAAAATGAACCATGGTTGACCCAGTTTCTTATCTGAGTGGCCATGAATGATTATAGAGTGAATGTTATCTAAGATTCAGCAAGAAAAACTAGGTGTCCACATGTCCCAGATAGAATCACAGATTTCAATAAGGCTCCAGTGGAATACCAGATAAGTTAGCAACTAAAATACCATCAAAAGTGTTCGCCCCTAGATTCAGCAGCTAAATATTCCTATTGGAAAAGCAAATAAAAAAATAATATATTTTCTAAGCATGTGGGCAGTCGAGCTTCAGTAATTGAGCCCGTTTCCCATTCAGTTTAAGTACGTTACACAGCAAAATTATAAGGAAACATCAAAAGATAATGAAATACATGTGAAGTACACTCAGTTATTTTTAGGTCACGAGATGCTTGATTGTCTCTACTGCAGATTTTCAGCATAGTCTCTTATGACTTCATTTGTGGACTGTTCAAATTTTCAAATATATGGAGGTTTATTTGGAGATTTCTAAGAATACATATTTCATCCTCTGCAACACTTGTATCTATAAAGAAATGTCAGTCAACTAACAAATATTTATGAGACCGACTGTGTCCTGACAAGCCTCCTAGGTCCTGACATGGAACTGGTGCTGGAGAACAGAGAATGAATGAGACTCCCTGACCTGACTGTGTTTGCAATGAAGCTAGAGAACTTTGAAATTCATAGTTTGTGATAGTTCTCAGGACAAATTGAGACAATAAAGGCAGAGGTTTATTATTTTCCATGTCAGTTGTATTCTGATCACCACCCTGTTCATTTTGTCTCTCATTACAGCGTCCCCAGGGCTACAACATGGAACCGATTCATGGGTTCTATGACACAAATATTGAAGGTATAGATATCACCAAGTCTGATTCCCTATTCGGCTCATTCTTTAGAAGCAGTAAAACCTGGAATCTCAGACCTGGTCGACGTTAAGCAGCTCTCCCAACTGGAGAAGCGCATAGCTACCCGAAGTCACTGTGAGATAGCATGACATTCCAGACAGAAGTCATTTTATGCTGGGGTGCTCTTTATTTTGTATTATCCGTGCAGAGAAATACAATAAAGAAACCAAAAGGCAATATTTGAGTGTAGTAGAATCCCTCCAGGAAACTTTTATTCAGTTAGTTACAGTCTGGCTCTGAAGCTTCTCATGAAGAGAAAACACCACCACCAGCAAATAGACATAATGCAACACTGGGTCCCTTCTTAGTTTAGGCTTCTGTAACACAGTGCCTAAAGACAAGGTAGCTTTTAAAGAACAGACATTGATGTCTCACAGCTCAGAAGTTTATGAAACTGAGAGGATTCTGGCAAGATCTCTTCAGAGTGCAGACTGCCATTTTGTATTTTCACAGTCAAACACCTCTCAGACGCCTCCCTTGAAAGGGATTATTTCTATTCTTGAATGTTCTACTTTCACGACCTAATGCAGCCAAAGACTACTTTCTTCTAAAGCCATTACTTTGCAAGTTATGATTTCAACAAACAAACTCGGAGAAGGGTATACAAACATTTAGTCCATAAAAGCCTTGATCTTCTGCGAGCTGCTCATCTAGCAAAGAGGAGCTTTTTTGCAGTGTCACAAGTGCTTATTACAGAATGGCTTCTGGCCAATTGCTTTGTAAGTGCTTACTTATTTATGTGTTTTGACCAAATTGAGCACTCATCAGGCTTTTGACAAACAAAATATTAGTTGACTTGGCTATGCGGAGAGATTCTTTCCCCACTCCATTCATCCACCTAGACCAGTGGCATACATGGTTAGGGTCAGCCAGAACACAGGCCCCTAACCCCCACCATGGAATGAAAGCAGCAGAGATGAGGCTGTAATCATCATCACGCTCACTGGACGAGGTCCTGTCGAGTTAATATTAGAGGAGGAAGGGTCAGAAATAACTTGAGGGAGTTGTTTAATGATGGCACCCTACCCTATCAAACACACACACACACACACACACACACACACACACACACACACACCACACACTCCCCCATCCCTCTCTCTCTCTCTCTCTCTTTCTTTCTTGACTCTTCCTTGAACCTTAGGCTATTGATGTACCGAGCTACAGGTGGGATGGATGAGATTTTGTCTTGTTGATTATTTAAGGGGCAGAGGAAAGAGGCTAGTTGTTTGAGGAAATGGAGTTTGGTTATCAAAACTTTTATTTTTGTCAAGTTTTGTTCATCTGTTCAGTGTTATCTACCATTAGAGTCATAGAACATCAATTTGTCTTTTCTCTTCTAAAATAAGTGACACTAACAGTATGTGGTAAGATAAAACTTCAGACATAGACTGGCACCTTGCTTTTCTTTTCTCACCTTCAAGATGAGATCATTATCGATAGTGTTGAAGACATTCCTCATACCATGTGTTTTCGTTAATTTCCACATTGCCGAGATGAATTATTTGACAGAAACAACAGAAGGGAGAGGAAGAAAAGGTTTATTATAGTTCCAGAAGTGGCAGTTAATCACACTGGGAAAGGCATGGCTGGTGGTTTAGGTTATGGCAGTGGGACCTTGTCTTTTATTCCTGCTGTCCAATATGGTGCCTAGAACATGGTATTAGGATAGGATTCAATAAATATTTGGTGAACCAATATACTTTTGGTGAAGGAGTGGATATTTAAAATTACCTAGTTATAATGAAATTCTATTGTATAATTTTTGCTCGATGTCCAATTTTAAACAAATCATTTTTCTTATCTGAATGAGTTGATGTCATTTTATAATCTTTTGATTAAAGCAAATGCACCAGCCTTTCTTTTCAAATATATCATCATATTACTCTGTATTCAGTCATCTCTTTCTAGGTAATAAGGAGCTGTGAGCTCTAAAGGACAAAATACTCTGCAATTCCGATGTATGACACTCAAGGCAAAGTCTGTTCTTAGGTAAAAAGTATGCTGAATTAAAAAAGATCAAGTGAAGAGTTAACATTATCATTCACAGTAGAGTTTGTGTTCCTGTTACAACTCTTTGAATATCATTGATTTGTGACCCGTTTCAAAACAAACATGAATTAAATGATGTCCTCTCTGAATGAATAACCCACAGAAGGAAGTAATGAGGCACACATGAAGCCAGTTAACACAGGGAAAAAGGCATCACTATGCCTATTGATGCTGTCACCACAACCTTGTCAGCATCATGATCTGGGGTGATTTATTAATATCGATGGTGCTTATTCGTTTAGAACCTACTAACAAACAGTCTGGTGCATCACCATTGCTGATGGTGAGCTTCCTTATGGAACTTTGTCTTACTGGCCAGTGAGTGACATTTACTGTATCTTGAGGTGGTTGCTCGTAAGAATTGGAAGAATTTGTCCATTGTAAAATGTGAAATAAACTTTTTCAGATGATTGTAATGGTAAAACCAAATTTATCATACATGTGGTGTATCCTAAATGGACTTCTGTGTCTAAGTACTTATTAGATATGAGGTCCTCACCAATAAAGTTATAATCAGTTTGAAAATTACCCTTTATCTTAAAGTACAATCTTTTCTTCAGATCAGATAATCAGCGGATGTGTTTCATGAATGTGAATGTCTGTCAAAACAGTTCTTAAGACTGAGTGGAAAATTAGGGAATTACCATTCACTCAAAAATTAGGATAGAAACATCCACCCATTTTTATCTTCATCCTTTGGTTAGTTTGCTGTATTCTCTATCCAATACCTAGACATCTCAGAAGTGACTTGTCCTCACACTGGTTTGGAAAAGTATGCTTTGTTTGGGGAAGGAAGAAAGGGAAGGTGGGAAGTCAGGAGTCAGTCCTTCCTCTTCTTTGAACCATGAAGGATCCTGTTCAAATTTGCAGATATTGAGCTAACATGTGAAGTCTTGCTTCCTATTTCTTCTCCTGAGCATGTAAGATACTATAGGGATAAAAATAACTCCCTACAAAGCATAAGAATTTTAATAAAAATGTAAATTATTTTAGCATTAGTGCTAAACTTGAGATTAGTGAGCTTGGCAGTGATTGATGAGCACCTTGAATCCCCAAGAAAACATTGGAAATGGACTGATTTCTGAGACCTGAGAGACAGCAGTACATTATTACCTGAACATCATTTCATTAAAGGTAAACATTTGTTTTATTCCCTAGATTCACACTCAATGTAAAGTCAAAGTTGAAAGTAAGGTAATTAGTTTCAGTGGAATTTGTGTCTCTATTCCCTGAAGGTCGTTTAAATGTTCCCAGATGCTATGATTAATTTTCATTATTGTTCTTATCTTTTTTTCTAGTTCCCCATTCTCCTTATCTTTCTCTGTTCTATCAGGACAAATTCCTTTCCTTCTGTAAGGACGGGAAGAAAGATTAGAACTACTTACAATGGAGGATTTTTACCTGAACCTCATTCCTTTCTCCACTCTTTGTATGCTTCCACTTTCTGCTTGCTCAAAACTCTGCTTAGATATTATTTTTATCAAGCTGTTTGGGAAAAATGAAATGACGTCACAGTCCCCAATCTTTCATCTTCAATCCCATTACTCTTTGATTCCCTTGTTTCCAAACTAACCTTATAGCTGTTTTCCTATATGTATAATTCTTCATTCTACTTTAAAATAGGGTTCTGGAATACTGAGATAATACCCTTGCATTCCCTTCAGTATGAGATCACCTTACTCCTTTGCCTCTAATGAATAGGACACACCAATGAGTAGGAATGTTACTTCTGAAAGAATAGAAAAAGGCTTCGACCTTTGTCTTAGTTGTCTCAATTGCTTTGAATGAGGACACTGCCCTCTGAGCTCCTGAGAATAAGAAATAGAGGGATGAGTCTGCCCAAGCGTGTGTGGAGTACAGAGCCCTGTGGGTGCAAGGTAAAGGAGCTGGAGGTAGGTGCTCCCTCAACTGAACCTTCAGGTGAAACTGTAGCTCCTGCTAAGGCTTTGACGAGTGTCTTACAAGAAACTTTGAAGCTTTCTTTCAAATACTTACTCTTTTAGATGCACAATTTTGGAACTACTTACCATACAGCAGTAGATAATTAATCCAATGGGTTCAGGGAAGAGACAGAGAGAGCTGTGTGGAGACCTTCTGTGAGCTATGGCCTTGCCTGTCTAAGAGAACTGGTAGAAAAACAAACAAACAATCTGACTTTACTTACTGTCTCAGAGCCCAGTTGTGACATTCTGTCTGTTGGACCCTGTCAGAGGATGGGAGACAAAGGGATCTTTGATGAGGTACTCATGCTCAGTCTCCATGGTTCAAAACAGGGCAGAGAAGAGAGGATGGATCATGAAGCCAAAGCAAAGAATGAATCTACTCATACCACTCAGCATAAACCCCCATTGCTATTAATACATCTGAAAACTTCACATCACCCCCAGCATTCCTCTCCCCTTACCCAGAGATGTATTTGTATACCTACTGTAGTAGCTCCTTCAAGAACACATGGAGGCATATTTATTAATGCAAACCCTGCCAGACCTCAGGAGAGGAAATCACTATCATGGCAAGCACCATCCTGGACAGTGGAACCCTAAGCGTATCAGCTCAGGTGTTTTATTGATTCAGAACTCCTCAGGTGTTCTACTGATAGCATGTGCAGATCATGAGCAATCAAACATCCTCCACATAAACCCAACACTTGTAGACAATACAAAATGCCAAGACCTAGGCATCCCTTTTCCCAACAGTGAACAAAACAATTATTTTATACATAACCAAAAATAAAGTTCCACAGCACAGAGATAGTCAGGCTCCTCATTTGAGGGTGATTATTTTCATGTAGTTTCTAAATTTTGTATGCTTATTTAGGTTTCATGATCAGAGTGTCCTGCAGAATCCCAGACAAACTCTAAAATAGTGTCTCATCTTTCACTTCTTTTATCTTGTTTTTTTTTCTTTTTCTGGCAAAATTTCCAGTGTGTGTTCACCAGGGCTCCTGTTCAAATGCTGGACTTACTGAAAAATATCTCTGTTCTGCTTTTATGTTATATGCCTGACAAACTTAGGGTAAAGGTCCAAAAGGAAATACCCTAGACTCTGGGACTACAAAGTGTCTGTCATACCATTCACCTTATAGGTCCACATCTTAATGAAAAGCGACCATACAAAGTATATAAATGGATCAATGTGGCTGATTTTTAATAAGACTTGACTTACACATCAGATGACAGCCCATGTGTCTCCATGGAAGGAAATGACTTTCAACTCAGATCCTGAAATGGTCATAGTAACATGCCGGTGGATCCCTTTAAAAAGGCAACAACTTGCCCTCGCAGAAGAATCTGAGACCCTGCTGAGAAGATTCAGAGAGTGTTGTTGGGAACAAACCTGGGAAGGTATGTGTATGGAGGGCCCATGAGAGGCAATGAAACCCAGAGGAGGTAATCATCCAAGTAAGTAATTATAAGCTTTCTAACCATTGGTGGAATGGCTTCTGCCCCTACAAGTGATGAGCACTAGCATTGTAAAAGGCCAGGGTCCTGTGACTGTGTAGGTGACTGCTTAGCATGTCAACATTCCCACTGTGACTTGTCAGCTCCAGGAATCAGGACCTCCCCGCTTTTTTTTCTGGTCTCCATGTTTAACTGCACTCAAATGTGTGCATACCCCCATATAGGCATACACATATACAAACACAAATAATCTCTCTCTCTCTCTTTCTCCTAACTGGCCTGCAATGCTTTATGTAGAGCAGGTTAGCCTCAAATTCTCAGAGACCCACCTGCCTCTGGCTACAGAGTGCTGGAGTTAAAGGTGTGTACCCCGACACTTGGCAGACAAACAACTTAAAATAGTCATTAAAATAAAATACTTTATGAGAGGCTTTTTCAGCCTATGGGCTCTTTGCACATCACCTCGGAGAAGTCTAGACCTTGGAATCAAAATGGAGCACACCTGGGTTTGGATGGGCAGAGCTAGGGAGGGGACTAGCTGTGAAGATCGGGGAGGCTTCAGAAAGAGACAAGTGATGTGCAGATTGATGGTTGGACTCAGTGGTCGCATGATGAAACATTTCCAGGAACAGTAATGTCTGGGGAATAGACAGGAGGAGGTGGTCAGAGTCATGCTAAAAATTCAATTTGAATCTCCATGTTGAGATAGCAAGGAGATACAAGGACACATGAATCTGAAACCAGGAGGAGAGAACTGGGCTGGAAAATTTACCAGGTGCATTTTCAGGCCTGTGGAAGGATAAATATGCCTAGTGGGCGCTGAGATATAAGAGGGTAAGGGGGCTCAATACTGAGTTCAAAGAAATCTGGTGTTTAGGGAGTGGGTGGATGAAGAAGAGACAGCAAAAATCTCGTTATGATACCAGTAGACAAGAAAAGAAAGAGCGAGAACTTGAGCAGACATTGTATGAGGAAGGAAGAAGTCAGCTGGTCCAGGAGCTTTTGAGAAGTCAAAAAACCAAAAACAACAACAACAACAGCAAAATGCCAAACAAAAGAAAATGAGAATATCTTAGCTTTTGTCAAAAATGAAGCACTGTAGTAAGTAAATGCTTTGGTGTGGGAAGATGCTCAGATAAATTATGTAGCATTCCAGAGGAAAGTGTATCTTAGCGACATTCACACCAAAGCCTCCATTCCCAAGGCTACCCTGCTTTCTGAAGATTCCTACCAGCACACCAGTGTGGACGTTTTTATGGTTAGCCAGCAAGTTTTGGTAACTCACACTGTAGAGAATGAGGAGTCTTGCTTCTACATTCTAAGAAATTTTCTGATGTAAAGTGGAAAGCTATTTCCTACAAAGAATTCTTGGCAGAAAACTGACACAATTTTAACTGCTGTTCAAAGGAGGCTATAAAGTTTAAATGCTGGCAACTCCATCCTCTATTAACACAGAAAAATTATGGCACGCCATAGTTCATGCTGAAGTTTGCTGCCACGAATATTGAATAAAGCGTGTTATGACACGATATTGACATCCCACTTCCACCAATAACTCAGTCCTGGGAAATTTATGTGATGCTGTCAGTTAAATTGCAGTTCTTGGTGTAATTCTCAGTAAGTGTTGTTAGAAAACTGTTGGACAAATGTAGCATGATATAGTTGAATGTCTGAGAAAGGACGGAGCTCTTCCACATAGACACATATTGAAAATTCGGCTTGAAAAATGAGTTTGGTTTCATCTTGCCTCCAAAGAATGTTCCCAGATAGTACAATCTATGGCTTTCTGGGATGGCCACATCTTAGTTTGGCCAGATGGGCTGTGAGATTATCTATTGTTTTACCACCTATTTATTCCTTTGGGTGCAGAACCATTTGATTCTGCTGTGAATTGTTCAGTTGTTTCTCAGATAAACATATCTGGGATATGGACTTTTATAGAATCAATTAATAAAAGATTCTACTAGCCAGCGGGCTGAATACCAGAATATCATTTCTGTTTTTTTTTTTAAATAATAAAGACCTTTGTGCAAATTTCATGGAAGGAATACAGAAGACATTAAATCCTGGCTTTGCAGCTGCTAAACTAGGATCCCTTGCTTTGTAGCACAAATTGATGAATACTGGAGACTTAGTAAATTTTGTGATGAATTCTTCTGATACCTGGAAAGACCTTGAATTATATTTCAGATGATCATTCACCTTCCGTCTCCCTACCTCTTGATCGGCACATGTGCCTGAGGCCCTCGAAGGACACTGCCTGCCTAGGGAAAGCAGCAGGATAGTGTAGCATTGGAGGAGGGGACTCTGGCTACAGATGACTTGGGCCTGAGTTCCTGTTCCTTCTAGGAAAGTCACTTAAACTTTCTGTGTCTGTTTCCTCATCTATAAAATATGGGTGATGACACAATAGTCTCTACCTCACAGCATGGTGTGAGCTGGTTGCTCCTGGCAGACAATAAATAGTAAGGCCCTGGGAAGCAGTACCCCAGCTTAGAGTAGTTTTATCTCAGTGCCACCATCTGTACCTTCAATGTGCTTCTGGAATGCACTCTCATGATCCAGAGGGGCTCACATACTCTGAACCACTGTGTTTGTTGGTCAGCTGCTATCTTAACCCTCCAGCTCCTCCATTTCTGCTCACTGAACTTGTGAAGGCTTCTAGTCCTTTTTCCCTTTCCTTTCTGGCTAGCACCCTCAGCTGGAGCACTGCTCTTCTCTCTTCTGCTTGTGTCTTTTAAGCTTCTCTTGCCATTACTTTCAACCCTCTTGTCAAAATCTGGATAAATCTAATAGAATTGTCTCTGCCTTTGCTCTTGGGTCACTGAAATTGGTTCACTAGAAGTGAATCCAGAACATGGTCTATTGATATCATCAGAAAAATTAGGGGTCTTTAATCCCTATAGACCTGCAAGCCCACAGGTGACTCTCCTTAGGTGACTTTATCAGCATCCTTTCCTGATCCCTACACCAAATTGTCCTGACTTTTATCATTTTTCTCATACATCCTACCCTAGACCCTTCTTTCCCCAGACCTGGATGGCACAGACAACATGCATTGCTACCATTGCTCTTCCAGAATAGTCTCCTCTGTACCCTTATTTCTTTAACTTTTATCCCCCCTCAGAGTACAAGATTAATTCCTCAACTGATACTGTAGTTTCAGCTTGTCTTCATGGCCTCGCACAGTCCAATCCTGTGGTGACCTGTAAATTTCTTGTATTTTGAACCCTTTGGTCTGCTCTGGTGGTAGGCTTTAATTGATTCAACTTAAAAACAGAGTCCTGGAACTGCACGGATGGCTCAGGGCTTGTGAGCATGCGCTGGTTTTGCAGAGAACCGGAGTTCCTTCTTCCATTCCCAGCACCCACATCGGATGACTTCCAATTGCTGTAGCTCGAACTTGAGGGGTACAATGCCTTCTTCTGCCCGTATGTAAACACACACACACACACACACACAGACACAGACACAGACAGACAGACACAGACAGACAGACACACACACACACAGACACACACACAGACACACACAGACACAGACACAGACACACACACACAGACAGACAGACAGACACACACACACACTAAAAAACAAAAATATATAGCACCTCAAGGGCCTCAGTTCCTCTCCATCCTTCCAATTCCCCCGCGAAGCTTGCTGGATTGTTTTCATCCCCTTCTCTAACATTCATCCCTTGGCCTTCTAAATCTGTATTCCCTCCCATGCTCCTCCCACCGCTGTCCGGTCCGTCTGCGGCATACACTGATATTCATTCTCTCATCTCACTCCTCTTTGCTCCACTGTCAGACGCTTCCTGAAACCCGCTTTGTGGATTTTTCCTTCCTTCTCTTTTTTCCTCTCTCTGGCCTGTCCCTGTAGACTCTCCCCGCTCTCTCACTGCCGATGCTCAGGAGGTCTAGTTGCTCAGCCTCTCTTCTGACTCACGAGCTCTATCAGAAGAAAACATATTCCGTTTTAAAAATTTAACCTATAAATCAAACACCCCCAATTTTATATCTCTATTTCCATCAACTCAAGCTTCTCCTTACTAATGAGCTGAACGCATCCGGCTCCTCACACGGCTTCCCTCCAGCCCTTGCAAACTGCCATGGTGAGGCACAGCACGCTGTCTCAATGCTTCTGTCGCCCCAACATTCTTGTTTACCTAGAAAAGCCCCACATGCCGGGGGAGAGGATTTGCTCAGTGAAACTCTCTTTGATCTCTTTCCTACTTTAAAATCAGTTTATTTTTAATTTTTTTCCCCGAGTTTTATTATGTTTCTGTTTGCAGGCTCCAATTCCACAGCTCTCTATAGATCCAGTCCATGGCACGGTAGGTGGTTGCGTTGTCTGCCTGATCCGAGTTATCATAGCAACTTAAAGCTGAAGTCCAACTTGTAATTTTTATCTAGCTCTCATCTACCCTTCCATTTTACGAGACAGGGTATTTAGCTATTTAGGACATGATGGCCCCAAATTCACGATCAACCTGCTTCAGCTTCTTAATTAAGGGCTGAGAATGTAGGTTTATGTCCCTATTCTAGTCTCGTGTCTGCAGCACAGAGCCTGGCATAGGGAAAGAAAACAGAATACTTATTTTGTGTCTTTTAATTGTACAAAGGATGATTTCATTGGAGGATTTCATATGCACATATAATGTACTTCAGTCATATTATTATTAGTATTACCCATCTTTGTCCCTTTACCTTTGTTCTGCACAAAGTCCTTCTACACTTTTATCTTCTTTTTCTTTTTTTACGGGCCAATTAAAAAATATTTATTTGTGTGTGTGTGCTTCTAAGTGTATACACATACATGGGTGGGTCCACATGCCTGTGTGCATAGGAAGAGGCCAGAAGAAGGCAGTGGGTGTCCTCCTCCACCATTTGCTGACTGTTCCTATGAATCAAGATCTCTTCTTGAGCCCAGGAACTGAGGTTTGACTCTGCTGGAAGTCAGAAAACCCTATCCATTCTCCTGTCTCTGCCTCCTTCAGTGCTGGTGCAGAGTTACAGGCACCGGTGGGGAAAGCTTGGCTTGTTTTGCCGATGCTGGGATCTGAACTTGCAGCCTCATGATTGTGAGGCAACTGTTCTCAACAGGTGAGCCATTTCTCCAGCCCCTCATATCCCTTCTCTAAAATCTAGGTTATTCACATGCAGAAAACAGGATCCTTGTCTTTCTGAGTCCAGTTTATATCACTTCACTCAGTGATCTCTGGATTCATTCCTTCTCCTGTAAACAACATAATTTAATTCTCCTTGATGGCTGAACAAAGCTCAGTTAGGTGTACAGACCAAGTTTTTCTTCCTCATCAACCTGTTGATAAGCTCGTAAGTCATCCCACAGCTTGACTGATGTGATTAGTGCTGTGATAAACACCAGTGTGCAGTTATCTAGCTTAATTTGCATTTCCCTGTTGGCTAGATATGGTGAACATTATTTCATGTATCTACTGGCAATTTGAACTCATCTTTTGTTCAGTTCATTTGCTTATTTGTTAATTTGATTATTTCTTTTTTTGCTGTTTAATTTGGTGAATTCTTCATGTATTCTGGATATTAATCTTAATTCTGCTAGTTGTTTTCTTTGCAGCATGGACGCTTTTACATTGTATACTATTTGTTCATTTGTGATATTATTTCCTATGCTTATATCTGTAGCTGGAAGTACAGTGTTTCCTTTATGGTTTCCTCTAATACTTTTGAGTCTTTTTTTTTTTTTTTCCCAGACAGGGTTTCTCTGTTGTGACTCTGGCTGTCCTGGAACTCATTCTGTTGACCAATCAGAGATCAAGAGCCTTGAACTCACAGAGATCTGCCTGCCTTTGCCTCCTGAGTGCTGGGATTGAAGGCATGTGCTACTACTGTTGGGATACTTTCGGGTCTTTGATCTATTTTGAATTGGATTTTGTGCATGGTGAGAGGTAGTGATCTAATTTCATTCTTCTACAGATGGATGTCCACTTTCCCCAGCCCTATTTGTTGAGAAGCCATCTTCTCTACAACACGTGCTTTTAGCTCCTTTATTGAGAAATATGTGGCTGTAGCTGATAGGTTTATTTCTAGGTCCTCTCGTCTATCCAATTGGTATATATATATATATATATATATATATATATATATACACACACACACACATATATATGCATATATGTACATATGTGTGTCTAGTCTATATACACACATACACATGTATACATACATATGCATATTTATACATACATAGATATATGTGTATATACATGTATGCCATATGTACACATATACACATATATAAATATGTATATATGTATCCAATAACATGCTGTTTTGTTACTATGATTATGTAGTACAATTTGAAATTAGGTATTGCGATACCTTTAGAATTGCTTAGGATTGCTTTGACTATTCAGAATTTTTTGTACTTTGCAATGCTTATTGAATGAACAAATGAAAAAGATTGCTCATCATTCTGAGTTCTGTCCCCTGTATCACTCTTTCCCGCCATGATCGCTTATGTCCTTTATGCTTAGAAGGTTGAAACTTATCTAGGACAAAAGAATAATTTTATGTATAGTAAAGGAATTAATGAGTGTGTGTGCACATATCTGTGTAACTACAAAAAGGAGGGGAGCCTGATGCATCCACTAAGGTTTTGAAAGACATCAGAAAAATGTTTGATAATTTTAGTGAAGATTAAATTGCTAGTTCAAAGACAATCAGGCTTTAGGTTTAATATGGAATTTGAAACCTGTATCTTTGATGTTGTTTCATGATTCTAAATGTTGTTTTGTAAAGTTATCTCTGATGTTGACACTTTAAGGAACCAGTGTAGTTTCTTCTGAAGCATTGGTGGGGGAGGGGGGCATCCAACCATGTGACTTACATGAGAAGTTCAAGGTGCAGGTCTACAATGTTAGTGCATAACACACTGCCTTGTGCATATTTGATGTTCATTAGGCATGTGTTGAACAGATAAGCGAATGAGTAAGGGAAACTTTTGGTGGAACTTCTTGTAAAGACAGGACAAAATGTGACAAAAGGATGTGGCCCACATATGTATGATCTTTGGCTAGCCTTACTGATAGGTATGCGATGTTTCCCTTGACACCGAGCCCTGGAGAGAATACAATTTGCCTATGACCTTTCGGCTTGTCTTCTGGATTTCTGCTTTTCTCCTCTGTACCTAGGCCAGGTTTATAAAGATAATTGGAATTCTGTTGCTTTATCACCTCTTGTTCCATATTTCTAGGGACAGTTTTGATATCCCCCTCTGCTTTCACTGGCCCCTTTCTTTTAGAGAACAGGAATTGCCATTAAAGTAAATGGGAACGTGTCTAAAACAAATATTCAAGCACAGTGAGCAAAACACAAACAAAAGTGTATTAAGCATCTAATATGATGATTTTAACAATAAATGTAAAGAAAACAAGCATTTCAAATAATATAGACTCAAGGCCTTGGTTTGGTTAAGTATAATTCTAGTTTTAGTTATACTTTAGAATGTCATCTTTACTCCAATGTGTCAAAGGGACTGAATATCAAATCACTGTAAAGCTTTTCCTCCAGAAGAGGCTGTACGATTAATTTAAGACTTTGAAAGGAATATTCAGTAATTAAATAAATTCTGGATTGTGTTAAATGACAAACAAATTTACCAACACTGGTAATTTACATGGAAATCAGGGAAACAGTCAGCCTAACATTGCACTATGCTCTTTTCTTTTAAAGTCAGAAATGATTAAACATGTAAATTCAAATTTAAATTATTCATAGCCATAGTAGCTGCAATATTAACACCAAGCATTATTAAAAGTAAATGTTTTGCTAATTTGATAAATCATATATCAAATTTATGACAAACCAAAGTGTTTTAAATCTTTAATAGGAGTTTTTAGATCTCTTAAATTCCTACCCTGCACTACCACCAAATGTTCTAACTTTGTTACATGGCCTCTCTCTAACTCAGCCTCCTGAATTTTTTATAACCAAATGAGGACTGGGCTCTCTCTCAGAAAATCTCTGTGAAGAAATTTTCCAAGGGGGAAATAAGTTCAGAAACAAGATTAATGCCATGCTGTCTGTCATGTTCTGTACTATGGAACATCTGCTTCTTCTGTTTCTAAATTCAGAACACAAGATATTTTTATTGTACTTACAACCCAAAACAGCTGAGGAAAATAACACATCTTTCCATAATAATCTTACCTTGGACGAGACAGTCTATTTGGTTACCATAGATGCACAGCTAGAATGTATTCATCCTTGTTTAAAGAATGAAAGCTCATCTGCTATTCATCTAGGTTAGGAAATACACGATGCTCATATTCTATAATCTTCTCTGTCTCAAGATCATCAAAGGCTTTGTCTTGTGTCTGTTACAAAGTCACAAATCAATTCACATCGATCTTTAATCAGGGCACTAGAAAATTGATTTTGGGTACTACTTCTGTAGCAGATCTTGTATATCAAGATGTTATTAGTGTTAACGCACAGCTTTGGGATCTTCAGTATGCACAACAGGAATGATTATTTTGTCAAGTTCAACCAAGCTGTGGATGTACAAACCGCCTGAGGGTTGAAATTAGCCATGGGTTTTTAGCAACGAATCAATAAAACCAGACCGATTTCCTTACCAAAGATGAACATTAGTTGTATTAAACTTGCCATTTCTACTTTTTACTGCTCAGAGTGACCTAACATTTATTTTTCTTCTGCAGTACTCACATAGGACAGGCTAATTAAAAAAACAAATTATGAAGAGAATTCTTTGTTTTTAATTTTCATATGCCCCTAAAGAATGTTTTTTATAGATGAACAAACTATGTGATGGATGACTGACAGTCTTGGACCTTATCTAGTTACCAGCTTGGAAACTTCTTTGTGTTTTGTGTTCCTGTGGAATTGGAATGAATTTTTCCATCTTGCCTGGTGGCTACCAGGAAGCGGATAAAATTGAACTTAATCAACAAGGGAATTAATTTCAATTAGGTGAAGCAATTTGTGTGTAGGATATTTGTAAACCACAGAGAAAAGTTTATAAGCAGAGTACAATGTATGATTATTGAGGTATAAGCTTCCCAAAGAAGAAGAAGAATGTGATGGGGAAGGCTGGACCGTGACATTCAGCGTGAGCATAAACATATATGTAAACATGCATGGGTGTCTCACTGCTGGATCCAGCAATGCTACCTGCAGTTTTTATGGCATGTGGGGACAGAGAAGGCACTTGGGGGCAACTCCCAACAGAGCAAGGGAAAAAGTCATTTTGTTTGGGAAGAGGGAGCTTGTCTAGCTGTGAAAGAACTCTTAGCTGGCTGGTTGTTTTTTTTTTTTTTTTTTAACAGAATTTGGTGAAAGGAGTTTGAGCTGCTAGAAACAATGACCACAGCAACAGCAATGACGAGCTTACTTTCTTTTTGAAAAGTTGATCTTCCCTGGGAGAAACCCTGAAGTGAAAATTGCTGCATTCACACTGTTCTCTACAAAAATATTAATAAATGCCACTTTGCCGAGCATTAATTAAAATAGTACGTGTTCAATTCCAATTTATCACATGTTGTGATAAAGCAGAGGATGCTTTCACACTGTCCTTTTGAATCTGTTAATCTCTTTATTGTACACATGAAAGTATACAAATTGGATTCTGTAGGGCTGTGTTTTTTTCATTTATTCATTTAGCATTTACTTATGAACAGTAGGGATGCAGAATACTATGATGCAACATAGTCTGTTCTCTTCGGAGTTTGATTAAAAGGAAGGAAAAATATGTAAATGAAAAACCGCACTATAGTGTTAGAGCTCTGTTAGGAGCAGGTGTGAGGCAACTGGGAGCAATTAACAGGGAATGACTTCAGTTTACATTTTTAGGGGAGGTTCCGGGCAGACTTCAGTATTGACAATGCGGCTAGAGCCCTAAGGTTGAAGGATTGTGCTGGATGAAGAAATGGGTGGGCACTCTAGGTGGAGTAAAACCTTCCAGAGTGAAACTTGTTATACTAAATGTTGTAACACTCCTCTTTTCTCGTTAGTGGAATTGAGGTGTTGTCACATTAATTAAGATAAGGTCTTTCGTCACCCAGGCTGGCTTTACTCAGGATGCTCTTGAATTCCTGGTCCTCTTACTGGGACTGCTGGTGTGTTCCAACAGGCCTGGCTTAAAAATAGGCTGGTTTGCCAGGTGGTGGTGATTTACACCTTTAATCCCTTGCACATGGGGAGGCAGAGTCAGGCAGATCTCTGTGAGTTGGAGGCCAGCATGGTCTACAGAGTGAATTCCAGGACAGTCAGTGTTACAACAGAGAAACCCTGTCTCGAAAAAACAAACAAACAAACAAACAAACAATCACCAGGTTTCGTTATAGACATGAGAGGAAAGGTTTGTGTAATCATTGCAGCTCTGCTGGGAGGTTAACTTTTCATGGGGGACAGCAGGTCACAAATATTTGTTGCTTTCCTGTTAAGTTTTATCTGCCCAAATATGAATAGAGAGTACTGCAGGAAGAGGCTCAGGAAGCAAGGGCAGACATTCAGGGAGGGTTTGAGCCCTTAATGGTTTGTGAAAGAGATTATCAGGAGCACATTTCTAATAAAAGGGAAGTGATTCAAAAGTCAAACATTGTGGTGTTTACCAGCAGGAGATTTAGTTGTACTGCAAGCAGTGTGGACTTACCCCCAGAGCAAACACACAACTGCGTGTGTTCTCCTCTGCTGAAGGCTCTGGAAATCAATTTTGAACCCATAAAATAGAAGTTTCCCAAACTAAATCCGCTATAAAATTTACCTCCGTGGAAAGGCCACAGCTGCTACAGGAGGGCAGGATGGTAGATCAGGAGGCTTTTCTGTTTAAATATTTAAATAGATTTCTATTTGAACAGCTAAATGAAACCAAACTCATTCTCTTATCTCAATAATTAAAAAGAAAATTGCTGAGCTTTCTTTGGCAAGTGCTTAGGCCGTTCACCCCTTCCTGGAGCATCTTTAGGGTACTTTACTTCCATTTGGGAACATCTCAAGAGGCCGTTCAGCAAGTCCGATTTCCAGACAGCAGTGAACCTGACTCTCTTGGCTTCCTAATGAAGAGCAGGAAGGCTTAATTGTTAATTGCCAGGTAAATGAGGCTGAACCGTTACTCAGAGGGCCTGTCTGGGGGACAGAAGGATCTGTGGCTCTAGGGAGGACAGACAGCCTCAGAGCTCAGTGGGCTTCTTCCTGAAATTGGCAGCTAAGGATCTGCTTCTCTCAGTGACATTTGCATCAGAAAGAATTTCTTTTATTTGCGAGACAGGATAGTTTTAATTTTGAATATAGGTCTTATCTAACGTCTGTTTCCCTTGGCAACGCTATCTATGAAACTTTCACTCCACTCTTCATTTTTTCGTTACCCATGTAGTTTGTGGTTATTTAAAAAAAATTAGAAACCAGATAAGTGATACAAAAAATTGAACTAGAAGTGGCTTAACAATTGACATCTACTGGTGAAAATCATTAGCATTTTGATTATTCCCATGGCTGCAAATATCACAGCTCTCCACTTAAATGGAATAAGAGAGTTCAGTCTGGAGTCATTTTGAGTAACCACGGCCCAAGAACACAGACTTAGGGTACCCTAAATTTCATGTTCCAATGTGGAAGCATTTTCATGAAGCTTTATAGTTTTGCAGAGCAGAGGGACTCACAAGTCCAGGCAAGTTAAAAACACACTGGTGTGTTCATCAGAATAGTAGTTACAGCAAGGTAGGGGGAAGCTTTTCTATAGACCCATGTTACTTGACAACATTCTTAGCTTTGGGGTTGGTAGAAGCTAGTGGTCTGTTAAGTTAATAGATTCCAAAGGGTTTCTATTTATTGGTCACAAGATGTTAGTTCCAACACAGACTTGGTCAAGGCTGTTCTAGAGAGCTAGAAGTAGTTCAAGAAAAGGTAATTAGCCATTGGACCTGTGTCCAGTTAGCCACTTCCACAGTGTCGAGATTCTCATCAGTCAATCAGTCTCTACAGACATAGCCTCTTTTCAAGAGTTTTTGTTCACAGTTTCTCATGTTGGCCAAGCATGTGTGTGCCTATGGGGGCCACCTATTATTTATTAAATATTATAAGCCCCCATGTAGCTAGGAGGAACCTGACTTTTTTCCCTACAGATACATGCCATGTTATTTATAATGATAGAAATCTACCACCTGTATGTGTGTATAAGCATCTGTCTATACACACAAAGGCATGCAGGCACACCGTGCGGCACTGTTTGGCATAGTACATTATTAATTTTTTCACATGTATGTGCGCATAAGCATTTGTCTATACACATGTAGACACATATGCACACTGCGCCATGCTGTTTTAACATAGTACATTATTGATGTATTTTTGTGCCATTAAACATGAGTCTGCTTTATCACTTTGTAAAATGGAAGATTGACGACATGACTTGCTTGAAGCTCTTTGTTTTCTGTGTGATCATGGAACACTGGAGGAATTAATGTTCTAAATTTTTCTGCTACAGATATGTGGTGACTATGAAAATTGATGGCAAGCTGCCTTAAGTTATGAAACTAATGAAAATGAAACAAATTGTCAAGCATCTCAGTGCGCCATATTAAAAAAAAAAAAAAAAAAAAAAAAAAAACAACTCCCAAAGACATCGACATACCAGATTATTTTCTATCTGGCATCCCACCTGTCCTTCATGGCCTGTAAAATGAACGCGAATGTTCTTCACAGCTGGACTTCTGTAAGAAGCTATGACTACGTGGCTATCTGACAAACAACAAGGTTGGGTAATTAGGACCACAGGGCTCCTTCCCCTGTAGGCACCACAGATGTGCCTGCTGAAAGCATTACCAGCAGAGGGCACTGTTCTTCCAGAACATAACAGTGTTGTCAAGTGCTGTGGAACAGTTGGCAGAGCCTTGAAAGCTGCTGTAAGTACGCAGTATACAATCACACTATCTTACTGGAAAGCTATTAGTCTCCTCATGGACTATCATAAGAGTTTGAAGCCCTGACATCAGAAGATTGAGGCAATAGAACAAAAATGAAAAAAAAAATTCAATATGGAAGATAAAATCCCCACCATAGACCATTGGGAAATAAAAATACAAGGCCAAGTGTCTTCCAAGTGTATGCCAACAGTAACGTTGGATGGGTCTGTCCTTTCCCCAAGACTCCCCTGGAGGAGTCACATTTGAAATAAGCTTGGGAGAGACCAGGAAGCCATGAGGTGGGGTACTGAGGAATGGGGGTGTAGGGAATTCCTGCAGCAGGTAAGAAGGAGCAAAGCTGTGACCAACATGATGAACAAAGGTTGCTGATTTTGCTTTCTATTATCCTAAAACATAAGCCTGAGTTTCTAGATCAGATCACCACAGCAAACCAAAGTATAGTGAGAAAGACTATTTGTTAGTGGATTTCATGCTATTGCTTAGAACAAGTGGCTAACATAATAAATTTATTAAGTGAAAATCTCATCAGAATTCATGCTTCTCACATGGGTCAGGTAGTCTTCTGCTCTCTGTCTCTCTCTTACACACACACATACACACACATACACACCTTTTTACAAGCACAGGAAAGGAGAGAGGGAGAGGACTTTATTCTGTATCTCTTGAATGTTTCAAAATTGGCGGACATTTAGGAACCACCTAGGCCTAGAAAGAAAAAGCTGATCTGAATTTCATAGTTTATTTGTAGAACTATGAGTATTTAAAGAACAGTTTTCAACAGTCTTGATTCACTGAAGCCTGTGGTCCTCAAGAAGGCTAATCAATATCTGTCAGTCTACTTCAGTAGTCGGGCTTGTTGATGGTGTTGTAAATATTTTGCTAATAAAGAGAAAAAGTAATTACTTCCTGGGAGGAGTAGTCAGCTAATTGCAGATCCGGGTCAGATAATCCATCTTCAGTCTGCTATTTAGACAGTTAACCATTGTTACAAACCTTCTCTTTATTAGTGCATGTTCCCAGGGAAGAAACTCAAATCTAAGGCTCCCTGTGCTGTGAAAAGCAATTCTGGTTTCTTTTCTTACGGTGGATGATAGTTCCGCTGTTTCTTGGAGTAAAGAGACTGAATTGTGAATACTGAGTCTTTTGGCTCTGAGTTGTGTAAAGTTTCTGGTCTCACTTTGGGGTTCAGTGTGAGTGACAGAGAACTTCGGCAGAGTGTCCGGAAGGGACAGCTCCAAGCCATCTGTTACTTGATGACGCACTAATAGACTTTGTCATCTAACGTAGGAAAGTACTTCTTTCTAGTGGGGCTGGGAGTAGAACTTTCATCAACATGGGGCATGTTGTAGCTTTTAGGGTACTAGGCAATTTTTTTTTTTTGCTATGTTAAAATGCATGTTTATGTCTTTAAATTTGCCTACGTGTACTTCACAGCTGAAAAGATTTATTTTTAGGAGGAAGGAGGAAGAAATGAGCGAAGGAAAGAATGACAGAAATGATTGAGTTTGAACAGGCAAACATGAGCCCAGAGAGAAGCAATAGCATTAAATGTGTTTGAGGGACAGTAATTATAATGGTGAAGGTCTGAGCTGAGCCAGCTGCCCACAGCATATATGAGAAATGACATTGTAACCCCAAATGTGTAGTAATATTTGGTTATCTACCTAGTCTATGTTTCTCAGAAAACAGTGGCTATTCTGGCGTGGTTGTTTTTGTCAACTCGACACAAGCTAGAGTTATCTGGAAAAAGGAATCTCAATTGAGAAAATATCTCCATCAAATTTCCTGTAGGAAAGTCTGTAGGGGATTTTAGCGCTAATGATGGATGTGTTATGGCCAACCCCCTGTGGGTTGTAGTGCCTCCCCTGGGTGGTAGGAAGCAGGCTGAGTAAGCCTTGGGAGCCATTAAGCAGCACTCCTCAAGGGCTTCTACTTCACTTCCTGCCTCCAGGTTTCTGTCTCGACTTCAAGCTGAAATAAATCCTTTCCTCCCCATGTAGTTTTTGGTTATCACAGCAATAGGAGCTTGACGAAGACAGTGGCTGAGGCACGTCTTAAGTGCTGACATTTGTCTGCAATCACAGGATCAGGACTGGAGGATAAATGTAGGATCAGGTGAAGAGCAGAGGAAAATACAATGGGGAGTGCTGGTTGTGGGGTGTCTTCCCAGAATTTAGAAGGATGAGGAGGGAGGATCATGAGTTCTAGGCCAGACTGGCTATATAGCAAGACCCTGCCACCCAAAACAAACAGACGAACAACCACAAAAACAAAACAAAGCAACAAACAAACCACCTTGGCAAATGCTATCACGCTGTGAAGAGGTATGAAACACGTGCAGAAGATTGCTCAGCTCTACGAAACACTTGCTCAGAGGCTACGGAATGACCAGTCTCAGACGGAGGAGAGAAGGGGAGGAGGAGAGAAAAAGTGTCAGCTTTCCTATCTTGTTAGCTAGGGTTTGCTGTATGATGCTATCTCACGTGACTCTTCAAGAGACATGGCTTGGCAGCAGTGCAGGAGAATGAGCCCGTGATGCTGACAGGTCCCCAGTACAAGATGATCCCTCCACCACGCTTGGGATAAAACCCAGGACCCTGTGCATGCTGAGCAGGTACTCTGCCTGGGAGCTGCAGCCAGCCTTAGGACACAGTTGTCTTAGTAGTGACTGGTAGCTCTGGAAAATCTTGACTGAGCAAATACAGGGAAGCGCATGCGCAGTCTGGTACATGGTAAAAATGGAATCTTGTCTTCTCATTGGTCTGCTATCTGATGCCCTTTTGTTGGGTAATTTAATACTGATTCTGAAAATGCAAATTTAATAATTGTAACTTAATAATTTAAAGTAGTTCAACTATGTCTACTGTTAACTCTCTTCAGAAAGAACATATACATATATCATTATTATTTTGTAAAAGAGTAGTGTTTAGTCAGTACTTAACTTTTTCTTAAATCAATAATTGAGGATCAACTTGAGTATTTCTGTAACTCTTAAAGTAATTGAACAGCTGTCTAATTTAGAAAACTCCAGCTATATATTAAGACTTTTAACCTGTACTTTCTAGCAAACATTTCATGAGGAATAACTCTAATCTCTCCTGAACTACTCCAGGGAACAGCAAAGGAGCGGGTCATATAATTCATTCTGTGTTGCTAGCCTAAGCTAACCTTGATGTCAGAAATAGGTGAACAAATACACTGCAGACATGGACTTCTTAGTAAAACCATAAAGCAAAGCCAAAAGTTAACACTGCTCCCTCTTTGGACAGTGCTTAACCCAGGCCAGTGGGGACAGGCTGCTCAGGACCTGCATGCTGGCTGTGTGCTGGCAGCCAGTGGTTCTTGGAAGGCTGCCTCCATACTCCCTGTGAGTATGAGGACTTCTCTCTAGCTGCTCTCTCTGTGGCCTGATCTATCTCTAAATGTACAACTCAGAACTCTGCTTTTGCCTCTAGCTCACAGGTAGATACACTAACTGCATGAGGGCATTCTTAATCCTTCCGAGCACACATGTGATGCTTGAGCTCTATTTCCCCTCCCAACCTTGCAGCATCTTCTCCATTAGTTAAACACCATCACATTGTTCAAGACCTGATGTGGGGAGCCCTGGACTTCTCTTTTTCTTCAGTCCAGTTTCCCATCTGTCTCTGCTGCCTGCTCTGTCTCAAATCTCTCTGAAGTGGGGTCACCTGTCTGTTTTCTTTTTTATTTAAAATCTGGATTATGGAATGAAGACTCTTCCTTCCTGTTCCTGTTGTTGACCAACTACTTAGAGTTTGCTAAGCTCTGTGCTGAAAGGGAAAAACTTAAGTGGACTTCTAAGGTGAGCCTACAAAGGAACATGTTTCGCCATGGCATGTCATGCATGTACCATGGATTTTGTTCTCACTCACTCCCCTTCCCTGCCTCCAGCCCATTCCCTTCTTCCCATTCCCATCCCCAGTCAGAGCTCCATTCTGCTTTCTTATCATGGGTATTCCACTGCTTTCTCTGTCCCCCACTTAAGTTCTCTCGGTCCCTCTTGTGACCTTCTTTCTAATTTTGTGATCGGCAAACACGCAAACACACACACACACACACACACACACTTTAAAGGTAGATTCTATATATAAGTGAAAACATGGTAGCAAAAAGATCGTGATAAAATTTTAAGTCAGAAAATCATATCCCTCGTTTAGAATTCTTTAGTTTCTGAGCACAATGTAGAAACTGGGCATAGCCACAAACTCTGAAAAGTTCCCTCCGATGATTGCTCTGTGGCCCCCTCTCCTGCAGCTTCCTTCCGATCTCAGGCTGCTTCAGCTGCAGTACCTCTTGCTGGTGTTGAGCCTTTTTTCAGCCCCCATCCCAAGTTCCTAATGACTCCTTGTCATTCTAAAATCTCTCCATACACATCAGCTTCTCAGAGGGCCTTTTGAGGTCTCTTTCCCTCATTACTATATTCTGGCCCTTTCTCTGTTCTGGGTAAGTTGAGTCCAGGCAGGAACTCACACAGACAAGGCAAGCACATCATGCATGGATCCCTTCCTGTCACTTTACTTTGAGACAGTGTTTCCTTAAGCTTCCCAGGTGGCCTTGAACTTGTGGTCTTCCTGCCTCGGTCTCCCCAATAGCTAGGTGACAAGGGTGTAACCATTACGCCCAGCTCACCTCATTAATTTTTATCATAGCATCATAGCATCATCTCGCCCTCTTTGTTTTATGTGTTTTGTGTTAATGTCTTTTGTTGTTTATAATCTTCACATGCGTAGAGGGTAACAGTTTTTCATTTATCCAAATGGTGGTAGATATCATGGAATGAAGAAGATCACACTTTATCTGTAGCATGATCTACCCAACAATCTTTTGCTGATTACTAATATCTATCTCAGCAATTATTTAATAAATAAAAACTTTTCTTTTTGTGTAATAAAAGAAGGATTTTCGAGCACGGTTAATTATGAATTATCATCCTATGTACATCCTATGAAGTTAGGTGTCGGGGACCACCACGTCTGCCCTAGACTTTTTACGTTGCATTTAACTAGCAATGCTTTGACCGTTATGGTAGTTAACTTGTTGGTATTCCCTTTTCAGGTTTTCTCCTTTTTTCAACTACGTTCCATATGTTACCAATTTAATCTCCCCAATCTTCACTCTAATCCAATCCAATCATCTTTCTGACACTACAAGTCCCAACAGCTTGTTTTAAATTGTGACTTAAGTCTGAGCTCCCGAGCTGCCTTTGCACAGTATGATTAAACTTACTTTCCAATTTCCCCCTCCATCCCTCTCCTCATTCATACTTGGTAGTATGGTCAAACTGGACTACCCTCTTGTGGCCAGCTCCTCCCCACTGTTCCTCTTTCTTTATTCAGTGATTGTCTACTGGCTTGACCTCTGCTTTCATCACAACAGTCTGGTGTCTTCTCAGCATTAGGGTATTCTCTAAGACACTCCTCTCTGAGGTGCCAGCTGCTCTCCATTCTCATCCTTACGTAGGTCTATTAGTCTCCCACGGTCACCCTAAAAAATCACCCCAAACTTCATTGTTGAAACTGGATCGATCCACTGATCATTTTGGAAAGTCCATATCAAGGTACTGGCAGGACCATGCTCTCTCTCTGAAAGTTGTAACAATGCCTTGTTGTAACTTTGAGTCAAAATAATTCCTTATGTCATTCTGTTAGGTTTTTGGTTACAGTGACACAAATGCTGACACATTGTCCACACAGTTCCAAGACATTTCTGTGGTCATAGTGGAAGGCATCACTTGAAGATCTGGAGCAAGATACACATGGTGGAGGTGTGGTACATAACAGATGACTCATTGAAAGAACGTTGTTTATGCTACTGGCTCTTGGTAAGACTTTGGTGGATAGTTTTGAATACAACAAGCTAACTACACACCCAGGCAGGTATATAACTCACCTGTTAACCTCCAAGGACCATTTTTTATGGCTTTTCTTAGGTTTGTAAACTTGATGGGATCCACCAAGAAGATGTCTGTTGCTGAACATGCAGCATTCCCTTCCTACTACAGAAACGAACAAGCATAGCATTACAGATTCTAGAGAGTTCTGACAGTGAGGTGTGATTTTATACAAGTATATGGAGCCATTCTCAGAGAGATGAAACCGTGAGGAGAAGCTATGGCAGTGTGTGATAACATAGTTGTAGATAATCCAAACAGGGTTCGTAAGTGTAAACAATGCTTAAGGTCTATTGAAATCAGTGGCTCACAGTCTGCGTTCATGTTTAGAGACAGGTCAGTGAGGAGCCATTCTATATCTAAGCAGCATTTTCAGCCTCTTCTTTTTTGGCAGCAGTCATTACTATTGAAGTTGTTGTTGACAAAAGTCAGAACCAGGAGTGGATCACATCAAGACGATGCCATGCCGCACAGATGATGCGGAATACTTAACTGGATGAAATAAAGCTGCTCTCTTGCAAACAGCTCTTCTCTATGAAGCCCAGTGCCAGGAAAAGATCAATTCTCTCTATTTTTAGCCCTTTCCATTTTGCGTGTCTAAGGGACACAGATGCTACACAAGCCCTAACCGTCTGAGACGGTAAATCCTATGTAGTCATTTTGGCTTTCTTTTGCACCTTTCTTGGGCCATTACAGTAGACTGTCCAAATAGAGATGCTGCGTTTCATATGTTTGGAAGGGCAGATGACCTTTTTCTGTGTATCACTTGGCTATTCAGAGCAATGGAGTCCCCAGATGTGGCTAATGACCTTTTCCACGGAGGCCAGAGGAAGACAATAAAGGAGGCAGTGTCATTATTCTGCTGCTTCTAGCAGCACAGTAAGTTTTGCAGGGATAATGAGATTCATTATGGGTTCATTAGCAATTTTGTTCCTTTGGAAAAACTGATGATGATGGAGTTAGTTACAGTGTAAAGGAGTTCTTTTCATTTCCTGGCTTGATTCAGCAGTCTGGGACCCGAAGCTCAGCTCTGGAATTCTGTGATCAATCAACTTCATTCTTCCTTTTCTGGCACTTAAATACCACTCCTAACCTTAGTTAAAATGTTCCTGTACTGATGCCGTTGAAGGGATCTGCAGCAAACTTTGGGGCTCTGGGATCTAATTTAACTGGGAAATAATAGGATCCAAACCCTAAAATCTACATGAAGCCGGACGTTTTATGAAGCGTGACTGCATGTGAAATCTTTTCCTCTTGATTGTGTGAAAACTAGATTTGTCAAAATAGGAGAGATAATAGGTAATTTTCTTGTTAAAACCTTGATATTATAGATGAAGTTAGAAAAATTAGCTTTCCAGAAGCTACAATTTTTAATTTTTTTTTTTTTGTGGAAAAGGCAAACTATTGTATAGTTCCTTTTCTCCATAGCCCAGTAAGTTCTGTGATGTGGTTCTTAAATGGAAGTTTTGGGTCTGAAAACATTGCTGGTCCTTAGCACCCTGATGTAGTAGATTAGTAAATGCTGTAGTATGCTGTCCAGGGACCCCTCTCCTTAGGTCTAAAACATCCGTTCCCCAGCTACAGCTCTTGGATAGACTTGTGGACTTGCCTTTGACTGAGGAGAGTTGTCGTGGAAAGGTCATTCTCCCTTCCTTGTGGTGAGTTTCTTTACCAAAGCCTGCTCCCCCAGAAGTGTATTAAAGCTGTTTCCTTTCTTTTCAACATTGAATGACACTTTAGGGTCATCATAGCTCACAGCTTCTTACGGGATCAGCTGAGGTCTCTTTTGAGACCACTTGCACGTGCATCTCATTCTTCTGTCTTCGTTTCTACAAGTACTGACCCTGTGAGCACACCAACAGACCTCCCTAACAATCATCTACCTCACTGCATTCTTCCCAGATCCTGAGCTGCGCTGTTTTCTAAGTCTGAGTGGCCTCATGTTATGTCGGTGAAGAATGGAAATATGCTTTTGAACCTAAACTAGCATCGTCGTCCAAAATAACGTGGCTTAGTGTATCAAAGAAAGACACTGCTAGTAGAGGTCATCTCTTACAGCTTTGTGCCTTGAAGTGTGACCTCCCCTTCCCCATGCTTCATCACTTTAATTATTTAGTGCTGGAAGTAAGAGGTTTGAAAAGGTCACTAATTAAGAGAGTAAAAAGAAACAAAAGAGAATAAAACTGAACAGACCGTCTTGAAGTTTATATATATGTATACACACACACACACATACACACACACACATATAATTTTTCTGATGACAGAAAGAAATGTTCTAGTTTCTATTACTTTATATCTATACAAATCCTACTGCTAATACCCAGAGAGGCTGAAAATCTCAATACTTAATAAAAGCTGATGATTTCTTAGCTTTACAAAATCTTACTATACATGCCTACAGGGCTAAGACAGAAGAGGCTTGATGTATCCATATGTACATTTGCAAAGGCAGTACTTCCTGGTGGGGCTGAATGAATAAATCACAACCTACCTCGGCTGATTTTTATATTCGTATGGAAACAATAGCAGGCAAGTAGAAAAGAGAGGCTTAAGAAGTTTCTGTGGACTCTCCTTGTGGTATAGCTGACTACAATAACAAGTCTATATTACATATTTTATTTTTACCCAGCTCACGCTAGCACCATGCACTGGAGAATTAAGGCAGTTGTCTGCATGCCAGTGTGGTAGATTACTTTTGTGTGTAGAGACAAATGAACACGGTTATCTGGATACTTGTTCCAATTATCCTGATTAATTTACTGATGGAGATCATGTTAAATAAATTTCTTCCATTTTGCTTTGCTCATAGTCAGATAAACCGAGTAGGGTTATATCCGTGGCCATAACTAATTATAGAACACAGGGCAAGGAGCTACTATTAGTAACGCACTTAGTGTGGCAGGTGCATTTATAAGCTGTTTGTAGTTAGATGAGTTAGCCCAACTCATCTTCTCTTCTGGATGCCAGAGATTGGCTAAGTGGCAAAGAAGAGAGGTTTATTTATCTTGAAGTTTTGGATGCTGGCAGCCCAACATCATGGCTCTGGCTCTGGTGGGGGCTCCTGGGTCACATAACCTCATGGTAGATGGCATCGCAGTCATGCAGGATCCACAGGAGGGACAGGTCACATAGCAGGACAGGAAGACAGAGAGGAACTGCACCAGTCCCTGCTGAGGGCTCACCCCCAATGGCCCGATTACTTTTCACTGTGACTCCACATCCTAGAGACATCACCTAAAACACAGTCTCTCCCAGGATATATAACATTCCATTTTTAAAAGGGTTTCATCTATTGGTTTGCATGATTGCTCATAACTTCTTATTTGAAAGAAATGCCATCATTGAAATAAAACCTCCCAAATTTTGTTTCTCTAGCCATTCTTTGTTTCCTTTGAAGTTCACTGAGTGTCATCGGTGGAAGTTGTTCTTATCACAATTCACAGAAATTTCAAAGTGCAGTTTTGTTTTGTTGTTATGAGCAAAACTTTTTCTTATTGTCAATTATAGCTCCTTGTCTGTGATATATAAGAATGCTGTTATATTTTATTATATATAAAGACTGTGTGTTTTATCTGGCCATCAAATGAGCTTTCACATTAATTTTCTGAAATCTTGTTTGTCCCAGTAGTTGTATCATTCAGAAATAAAGATGATTTGGTGTCTTTTTTTTTCAGGAATTTTATCTCATTTCTACTTACTACCCAATTTTATTTATCAGTATTTCATAACCGTTAGATAGTAAAGAAGAATTACACTTTCATATATTTTATGATTGAAACAGGAATGCTTCTTGTGTTTCACTATTAAGCATTTATGCTGACATTTGTGCTCTAGAAATGTTATTTTGTCTCAATGCTAATTTAGCAAATATTTCAAACATCTTATAGTAGCTGGTTGGTTTATTGAAAATTGAGTATATGTATTAACACTGTTTCCTGGTTCTGTACTTATTTCTTTATCTTTTTATACATTTGAACACTTACTATTTAATTTCCTTAAAATTTCTTGAACACTTATTTTATTTTTATAGCCAAACTAAAACATCTAAAGTTACATAGTACTTCATAATACCTTCATGTACCTTCATGTTTTTTTCTTTCTTTATTATTTATTTATTTATTTATTTATTTATGAGACAGGATCTAAGACAGCTTAGATGGACCTTGAGCTTTTAATGTAGCTGATAGTGATCTTGAACTCCAGCTTCTCCTGGTTCTGCTTTCTCACTGGAGAGATCACAAGCATGCGCTGCCAAGCCCAACATACACCTTAGATATTTTTAGAAAATAGTGTATTATTTTATTTTTATTATATGTATGTGTGTGTGCCTACTTGACTGTATGTGCACACTGTGTGCTTGAAGGTATCGCCACTGGCAGCCAAAATAAAACATCAGATCCTCTGGAGATGGAGTTGCAGTGGTTATGAGTTGTCTCATGTGGGTGCTGGGAACCAAACTCAGGTCCACCAATGGAGAGCAAACGCCCTTAACTGCTGGGCTGTCTCTCTAGTCCAAATTTCTTTATGTTTTGACACTACTGATATTGGCTTTGGATTTTTTTTTTTATTTAGTGCTAATGTTTTTATAGAGACATCAATTTTTTCCCAATGGCTGAATTTCTAGTTTTACTGTTTTGTATGCAAAGAAGGTGGCCAGCTTAGTTTATGTTCTTCGTGGGAATTTATTTTGTTATTATGCTGAATATAACCATTTTCATAATTATTTCACTTTCTAAAGCATTTTTATTTTACACGAAGAATAGAAGTTTTAATGTTTGTCCATACATCCTTTACCTTCGAAGATTTTTTTTCTTCTGAGTGTACGTTGTGTGTGTGAACAGGTTTGTGTCTGTGTGTACCCATGCGTGAGTGCAGTTGCATGCATAGGTGTCAAGGCCAGGAAAACACAAGTGTGATACCTCAGGAGATGCTTACCTTTTTGTTCCTAAGACAAAGTTTCCTATTGGCCTGGAGCTCTCAGACCTGGCTGTTTCTGCCTCCTGAGCCTGAGCTGAGATTACAAACAAGTCTAACACCTACTTTTTAAATAATACTTTTATTAATAATTTGAGTTTCATACATTGTATCTTGATAACGCCCTTTTCCCGTTCTTCTTTGTTCACCCCTCTCACCCTGGTGCCCTCAAAAAATAAAAAATAAAAAGGAAAAAGAAAGAAAGAAAGAAAGAAAGAAAGAAAGAAAGAAAGAAAGAAAGAAAGAAAATTGTCTACCTAGGTGGCAGGAGCATAGATCACAGGCATCACCATGAATCTTGGAGTCAGCAGGCTGCTCCTTTGATGGTCATTCATCAGGCTCATACCAGCATAAGGCCAAGCACTACAAAGTTCAACCTGAAGTTGGGTTCTACCTCTCAAGCCTGCAGGCACTCAGACACTGAGCAAGTTCCCAATATCCTGTAAGCACCAGGGAATCCATCATGTCCTCAGACATTCCACAGGCACCTGGACAACCCACAGACATCAGGACCTCCCATAGGTGCCAGGACTTCCTCAGGTCTCTGGACATCCCACAGGTACCAGGACATTCTTCAGGCATCTGGTCATCCTGCAGGCACAGATACTTTCCACAGGAACCAGGGCCCCCTGCTGGTGCCTGGATATTCCAAAGGTACCCAGACATCCAGCAGGTACCAGGGCCTCCCACAGACACCTGGACATCCCATAGGCACCAAATATCCCACGGACACCAGGTAACTCACCATTTCTTAAAAAAATGTAGGTTCTGGAGGTTTAACTCAGGCCCTTGTGCTTTGAGACAAACACTTTGCTAATTAAACCATCTACTCAGCCTGTGAAAGCATCTACCCCTCCCCTACTTGATGTGTTAGAGGTAGAGAGAGTTGTATATTTAACTCATGTTTGAGTTCCAGCATTTGTAATAATTCATATATTTTATGTTTTTATTGTAGGTTTACTTTTACCAATAAAACTAATTTAACACATAATAACATAACATAATACTTTTGTCATATATTGCCTGAGATTAATATTATTACCCTGAATTTTACCCAAAATTTGATTTGAATAATTTTATATTTGTTTCAGGCAAGTTTCTTTTATTTGAAACAGATTTTAAGATAACAATAATATGATATGAAACTGATCGGATTTTCCATTCTTGAGACATGCTGGATGAAATGATCCAATCATGAAATAACTCAGATAGAATGAGCTGTCTGTAGAGATGTAAAAGAAATGCAGTTATTATTAGGATATAAATGATATCCCTTTAAGGATTCTGCAGCTGAGTCTTGATTTGTGTACAGATAATTTATAGTTTGGAATGCTATGATAGAATAAATAACTTTTAAATACATACATGTGCAGTTTTAGAATAGCCTGTTTAAAAGTTGACTTTCACATAAGATGTGTTAGGTATTTAGAAAAATCTTCAAAATCACATGAGATAGGCAAGTAAAGTTTCCAGGCCTCACCCCCCTCCTTTCCAGTGTTGAAGATTCTGAGAGTATTTTCCATGAGATTTGGTGCTGACTGAGCATATGTTTAAACCTTTTCAGAGGCAGTGTGCTGGGACACCCAGCTGATATTGCTGTATGCCCCTCTGTGAACAGTTAAGGCTGATGGTTGCTTGGGAAGAGCACACATCTCAGCTGTTCTGGCCAGAGCCACCAGGCTACAAGGAAAGGCTATGTCCACACATTACCTACACAGCTAGAACTCATACAAGGAAAAACAGAATCAAGCAGGCTTGCAGCCTTCCTGGACACTGGGAATAGATTTTTCTCCCACAGAGATCTCAGCATCTGAAAAGACATATCTGCCCTATCTAACCTCACCGAACATAAATTTATATTTATTTGTTAGGAAAAGAGTGATTTGAGTAATTTTGACTTTGTCACTATATTGTATAAATCTAGGTGAAGGGTGGATCGAGAGCTTGGTGCTTTATTATTGCTGATTAATGTCTGGTTTCTGAACACTAACACATTCCTAGTTACCCAGCCTAAATTTCCCTTTTCCAACAAATAAAACAAATAAAATCCCGTGTGTTTATACTTTGTATATTTAGCTGTTGAATAAGTTATAGTAAGCCTTCCCTGTGGCTAAGCAAATGTTTGTAACCGTGGGAACAAGACAGCAAGTGCCAAGCTTTGAGGGGAATCTTCACAATAATTTAAGGAACTTCTCCACTGATAAGAACATATCCTCTGCTGTACTTTTCTTCCTTCTGACTTCCTCAACTGTATACATGAAATTTGCTGTTCTAGCATATTTGTCTATGAAATGGCTTTGAGAATGGACGCTGTAGAATCTCAGGAGAACATGAAGTTAACAAACAGCTGCTTCCTTCCCCACCCTGGAAAAGCCATCATAGTCTTAGAAGTTGAGATTCTAAGATCTGAGGATTTCTTTTAGCTGAAAGAGATGTCTGCTGCCTTAACTATTCCTAATTTGGAGTTTTTTTTTCCTATTTCTTATTTTAATTCCAACAGATAGAGTAGGGTTCACCTTCACCTATTGTGAAGCCTTGAGAACAGACAAAGCAATTGTATTCTGCCCGAGAAATTGTTTTATAATGTTTAAAAACAAGAAAAAAAATGACACAAAATCCAGAGCGAATATCGTGACTGAACACGTACAAATCAGAACTAAGAAATCTAGAAGTAGAGACAAAGAATTTGGAAGTGTAAGTGCAGTGAATTGTTTAATAGCCCGTCTGTTAAACGAGCCTGAAAAGTTAAGGAAAACAGAATTTTATTATTCCTGTCACTGCGGCAAAGCTTAGAAAACTTTGGTATTGAGGTGGAAATCTGAGTGTCACCCTCAAATGCTCTCCAAGGATGCTGTGCCATACTTGAAGCACAGTAGTAACACGTGGCTACAGTAGTAGTTGATTCGAGATTAGATAAATGTGCGTGGAAAGAGCTCATTAGGCTTGAGAGGCAATTGTTAGGGTGAGTTGCTCTAGATGAATCCCATGGACTATCATGTGAAACCCTTTCAGGTATTCTGAAACTACAAATATCTTTGAATTTTCAAAAGGATAATGTTACACGTTATGTGACACATGGAGGTACATGACAATTAGCTGAAGTTAGGTTTACTAACATTTGTGGAAGGAAACAACGTTGGTGCTGATAGGGTTACAGAATCTATTCATAGCTTTGTATGAGTTCGCTTGGCCACCAAGGGACTTGGGAAGGAAATCTTTTGTTTTCAGTATTACTTGGACTGTTGATGTGGATGAGTTGTAATGGGCCATTAATACTTGGTTGCTATGTTCATGCACAGGGTGAGGGCCTGAGATGAAGTTCACACCTGCAGACGGAGAGCTTGCCTGTGAGAAAGCTGGCCTTCACGACTCATCTCACAGATAGCACTTCTTTAGAAGGCGGGGCGTATTAGACCACGCAATGCTTATTTTCTCCTGTCAACATTCTTAATCTTTTAATTTTTTTCACTTCTTTTGGATTTTAGATCCCTTAGTATTGTATTTTACGAAAAAAGCCCTCCCAAGGATGAGTTTCTATTTCCTCACACATTGACAGCTTGACTGAATACTGAAAACGGCAAAATAGTATTTTTTCCCTCTTAGAATTCTGCAGACATAATGCAGATGCCCAACAGCATACATTATTTGTTTGCATATATTACTGTGTATTTATTTATATTTACCCCTTTTCTTTGCCAAAGTGCTTACTGAATGCTTTCTTATATGAACTCAAAAAATTGCTAGTGTGTCTATTTTTAATTTTACTTGGAGTGTAATGAGATCTTTAGATAAGTATACATGCCAGTTAATTTTTTTCTTTAATTTCTCCTATCTATGTCAATTGTTTTGATTTCCTGTTGGAGTCTATGCAGAGTTCTTTGTCTGTGTCTTTGGTCTCCGTCCCTCATACCTAACATGTCCATGTGGTTTCTACTTGTTTATTTTTGTACTTTATGATAGGATTTTCAATTTTGTGCTTACAAAGCAATTGCCTTTTCTTGCTAAAGTTTGTCCTAAAGGATCTTAAGCTCTCATTGTCTTGTTGGTTTTCTTGCATCATGTGTGCATTTTTAGTTTTATTTTGTTTATTTTTCCTTTAATCTCATTACTTTTTGCATATGCTTTTCTTATGACCTTCCGATTATATACCCTACTGTCAAAAGCTTTCTTGAATGTTAATTTGATTTTTGTAGAAAACTATTTTCCGGAGACGGTTCTTCCATCTTAGACTTCTGGATTACACATTTATTCATTCAGTAATCCAATCAATATTTACTTAGGTTTTTTTTTTCGAGACAGGGTTTCTCTGTTGTAACTCTGGCCATCCTGGGATTCACTCCATAGTTCAAGGCTGGCCTTGAACTCACAGAAATCCACCTGCCTCTGCCTCCCAAATGCTTGGATTAAAGACATGTGCTACCACCACCCGACTTTATTTAGATTTTTATATAACATTATTATTTATTGAGAACTTCATACATGTATATGATGAATTTTGAGCATATTCACCTTCCACTTCTTCCAATAACTCTCTCCAGAATCCCCAACAACCACAACTACAACAACAACAACAACAGCAACAACAGCAGCACACACACAGCACACACACACACATGCATGCACACACACACACACACACACACACACACACACACACATATACACATATCCTAACAGGTCCATTTAGTGCTGTTTATATGCATATGGGTGTGAGGCCACCTCTGGAACATAGGCAACCTAGTAGTCACATCCCTGAAGAAAAACAGTCCTCTTTCTCCCAGAAGCTATAAATGGCTAGCGACTTTTCAGTTGTCCATGCTGGAATTTTGACTGGCACAATCTTGTGCAGGTGGCCACAGCTGCTGTGAGGTCTGCACTGGCCATGCCATGTCCAGAAGACAACATTTCACAGCACCCCATGCCAACCTCCAGCTCTTAAACTTTTTTTGCTTCCTCTTCCATGATGTTTCCTAAACTGTAAGGGGTGAGCATATATAGATGTTCCATTTAGGCTGTTCATTCACGACTACTCTTACTCAACACATCAAACACTTATGAGTCTCTGCACTAACTTCTGCCTGCTAAAAAAGAAGTTTCTCTGATCAAGGTTGACAGTAGTGCAAATCTATGGGCATGCTTATAAATATTTAGAAAGGTGGTTTGGCAACATTACCATTTAGTAGGACACCAATAATAAATTCCATGGACTTTTTGCCTGGGTTTACAGTGCTGACTATGAACTTCCTGCTGTGACATAGACCTTGAATCTAATCAGAAAGCAATTGGTCACACTAGTATTGCATCAATGGCACATCTCATCTGGCAGGTTGGTTTTGTAACATACACCATTGATACCTTTTCTCCTCCAGTACCCTGTACAGCACCCTCTGACATTATAAAAGCAAGTCACCAGTGAGGGGATTTTTGTCAGTTCTAACTGAGTTTAGTCTTTACTGTTCCTGGGCTAAGTAGGGCTTGCAAATGTCGAGGAGATAATAGAAGCCAATAACCAAACTCCCTGGTGAAGTTTACAGTCTAAATAATAAAAATGTGAGATAAATGCTGTATAATATGGAATGAATGACACAGAATCACAGAGCAGTGGCACTAGCAGGTAAAATATGCCTATTTGAAGACATCATTTATCAGTCTTCCTTTTTGGGAAAAGTATGAAAGTTCAGTTTTTTTTTTTTTTTTCTAATGATTTTAGTGATCGCATGACAGTGATGGCACAGTAGTATCCAGACACTCTAGGAAGTAGAGGTAGGAAACAATGGCACTTTTTTTCATGGCTTGGATTTCATGAAGTCTGTGTGTTCTTAACTACTAGTGCGTGAAAAATATGAACACTGACAATGAATTGAGTTTACTCGTGTCAATTCTAAACCAGAACTTCTGATTTTCTTCTTCATTTCTGTTTTTTTTTTTGTCAATATGACTGAATTATAGTAAGTGTAAATTACTAACTAGTTACACCTAACTAACTTTTCAAGTTAGACTACTTCTTCTCAGACCTTCTCTTTGGGCCAATTCAGAGTAGAGCAGAGCAGATACAACACAGTGAAATGTGCTGAAGCTTAAGGACTTCTCATGGGGATATGAACAGGACAGATGTTTTTCTACAAGTAAGAGATAGTTTTACTTCTACCCCTTCCAAGAGCTAACTCAGAGTTATAAAGTTACTTTCAGTTTCCAGAGAAATGTCTGTCTGCAACTAAAATGTTTTATAAGCTGTTAGGATAGTGACAAATAGAATAGATTTTTTTTGGCAAGATTGCATTTTATGATGGTGATACACCTTACTATGGAATTTTTGAGATTCATGGCTTTGCGTTTTTGTGCTAGGCATCACAAGTGCATGAATCCATTTACAAAAGGCAGTACTAATTTTTCTCTGGATTCACCTGTAAATCTTAGCATAGCCTTTTCAATTCTTCTGACTACAAACACCAATCTCTTCTATTACCTTGTGGCTTGTACATGACCAATCTTTCTCATGGTTATGAATTTTATATTTTCTAGGATGTCTGGAAGATGTTTCCCATCAGTAGACAGGGTCTTATATATCTCCTATGTGCCCCTATGGCTGTCATTTCTTCTTCAAAAAGAAGAAGCAGAAACTGGGCCATCTAATATGATGAGAAAATTTTCTCTCTCTAGTCTTGTATTTATCTAGTTCTTCCAAACCCTTTAAAAGCACATTGTCAAGGGCGATACTCTTCACACAGTAGTAGTTCTTAAAGAAGTCGTTCTTAAATTTAATTGATGGAAATGTTGTATCTTGGTATCAGATACTTTCATGATATGATGGCAGGTTGGGAACAGTAGGTTATGAGGATATCATGGTAAGAAAGACAAATTTAAAAACATGTTGAAAGGATTCAGGGTAAGGTGGAAGACTAGATGTCATGTTGGAATGAATGGCTGATTACAGTTTGGGGAAAAAGAGAACAAGAATATTTTACCACTCTACTAGCTACTTTTTCAGTCCTGGAAACTTGATCAAAATCCCAACAAACCTTTTCTACTATCAGACCCATAAACTTTCTCTCCTATCAGACTGGACTTGTTGCTGTGATTGCAACAAAGGCCACCACTATAGTGAAATTTTTACCAGGATAAACTGGGCTGAAAGACTTTCTTTCAGGAAAACCTACAAAAGCAACCCCAGTAGCATACAGAGACAGTGTTCCTGGGGACAGCTGTAAGGACCACCATCAATGTGCTTCATGGGGAAAGGCTAAGCACAAGCACTAAATAGTGCTTTCACACCTCATAGTCACCAGCTGCTCCTGACTGGGAACACAGCAACTGTGGCTGGGTGGTGTTTGCCTCTGCAATCCAAGCCCATAAAACAGGGTCAAGAAAACCCTATACGTAGGGAGAGCTGGAGTCTGCAAGTGAAGCATGGGACCACAAGAATCAACTTGGTATACAGCCTGAATCAAGATCAGGGGGATAATTTAGTGGATCTGTCATGGAGATTTTATGTTGCTGTGATGAAATGCCAAGACTGAAAGCAATTTATATAAGAGAGAGCTTATTTTGGCTTATGGTTCTTAAGGGATGAGCAACAGGCATGGTGGCAGCAGCAGGAAGCTGAGAGATCACATCCTTTGGGGCAAATGTTAAGTGAAGCGGGTGAGGTCATGATAGTGGCATACTTTCTCCACCAGGGTTGAACGCATCCCTAAACAGCGCCACTGACTGGACATCTAGTGTTCAAGCCTCCACCTATGGTGGGCACTGTCAATCAAAACACAAAGATGAAATCAACATTCAGCCAGCAATCTCATGTTTTGTTTTTCCTCTTCTATCTCCATTCAGCGTTCCTTCCCTGCCACAGCTATTTATTATCTATCAGAGATCCCATTATCTCATATCTCCACCCTGCTGTCCTTCCTCCCAGGCAGCTCCTCCTCTACACAGGAGGGAACTATTATTTCTGCCTTTTATTGTTTTACGCATTTTTCTTTCTTCTTTGCCCCCCATTCTTCCTTTCTCTTTTTCTGTATCCATTACTCCGACTGCTACATAGCTCAAAGCCAAGAGGCTGACCTGACTTGGCAGCTGGGTGCATTCTCCTTTTAGTCTGCAATTAACCCAAACTCCCACATATTCACCCCATTTTTCTTTTGCCTCAATTATTTACTGTGTATGTCCCCCTCCTCTACCTCCTATAACAACTGAATACTTAACACTAGTCTCTCTGTGACTGTTGACCTCTCCTTTTCATTTCCACTCATACTACATATTACTGTATATATAGCTCATTGAAGTCCCTTTATTACCTAAACTAGCTGGCGCTCTGTTATCAGAGTGCCTTAACTACTGGATAGTAACTATGACTGCACACATTCCTCAATCCACAGGGATAGACGGAAGATAGAGCAAACACAGAGAAGCATCACCACACGGAACTACAACTTAGCATCTTCTAAACACTCATAGCACATCCACTGAAAGAATAACAGCAGCAGCAGCAAAATAACAACAACAGCAACACCTACAACTACAACTACAACTATTAACTGACACTCTAATCCCTAATGGGCAGGTCCCATCAAAGAAAACACAAGAGAAAGATTGTAAGAGCCAGAGGAGATGGAGGGCACCAGGAGAACAAGGCTCTCTGAGTCAAGCATAAGCAAGGTGCATATGAGCTCACAGAGACTGAAGCAGCAATCACAGGGCCTACATGGTCTGCACCAGGTCCTCAGCATATATATTGTAGCTATTCGCTTAGTACTTTTATGAGACTCCTGACTGTGAGAACGAGTGGGTTCTAATTCTTGTGCCTGCTCTTGGGACTCTTCTCCTGTTGGGTTGGCATGTCCAGCTTTGATGTGATGTTTTTTTTCTTCATCTTATTATATTTTATTTTGTCATGTTTGGTTTTTGTCTCTTAGAAGCCTGTTATTTTCTAATGAGAGACAGTGTATTCAGAGGGGAGGGAAGGATAGGAGGAACTGAGAGTTGTAGAGGGAGGGAAACTATAATCAGGATATATTGTGTGAACAAGGAATCTATTTTCAATCAAAGAAAAAAGTAAAAAAGATATCAGGAAAACTTGTCTGCTACCAAAATTACCAACCCTAAACTAATGACCCCAGATCAAAATGACTTAGATGAAATTCCAGATACAGAATTCTAAAGAATGATCATAAACATGGTAAAATAATTCAAAGAAGACTCCAGTATTTTCTGAGAGAAAATAGACAGTTGAATGAAATAAGGAGGTCAACCTACGATGCAAAAGTAGAATGAAGTGAAGATATAGAAAAACTGGAGAAAAACAAAACTGAAATGACAGAAATGAAGAACACTGTAAGATAAGTAAAAGGTTTAGTGGGAAGCCTCACCAGAGTGAATCATGTGGAAGAGAGAGTTTCAGGGTAAGAAGGCAATAGGGAGGAACTGGGTCATTTAAAAAAGTGTACGAACGGAATACATAAGTACACTGGGACTCCATGGAAAGGCAAAGCCTTCACTTAATATTCACATTAAAGGGGGTGGGGAGAATTCCATGTAAAAGGCATTAGAATATTTTTAGCAAAATCACAGAAGAAAAATCTCCAAATATAGGGAAAGATGGCAGAAACAAAAGCGTAGGAACAGCATCATGCTGAGAAGATAAACAGGAGCCTGCCAGATACTGAGTCCACAGAGCCCAGTTCCCTCCTTGGTCACACCAAATGCAGTCTCTTTTCTACTAAAAATTATATTGCTGACACTTCGTGCTGAAGGGTGGAGGGAAGGACAAATCTTTTCCCCATAATAAACCAGTTGCTAATAAGATATAAAATGAAAAGCAGAAAGTTGTAGATAGCATAGAAATACCTTGGCTGGGAAATATTTTACCACCCTTAATCGGTATATGTAGTCAGGCCAGGCAAGTCTCCATTCTAAGTTCATGTTGAGGCTGAATGTCCATCGCATTTTGAAGGTGATAGGTAAGAGGAATAAATGAAGGACAAATTAGAATAAGGATAGACCTGGCATTATATTCAGGATACACAGTAATCTACCATTTTATATTTTGAGATCCTTTTCTGGTTTATTCTAATATTCCCTATTTCCTCTTGCAAATATTTCAGTAGAAAAACTTTTTTTTTTTTTAAATAGATACTTTCCTTATTCGTACCATCTGTGCAGTGACTAGTACCACAGAACATGAAGATGTACTAGTACAATACCACATGGGTATACTAGTACCTCAGGACACAAGGATATACTATTAAAAAAGCGCACACATGTTTGCTAGGACAGCAGCACACATAAGTGTAAAAGCACAGCAGTGCTCAAGATGGACTAGGGCAGGGAGCACAGGTAAACTGGTACAGCCATGTGCAGAGACGCACTAATACAGCAGTGTCTAATGATGTGCTAGTGCATCATTCACAAGATGTACTAGTGTGGCCCCGCGATGTTCAACTCTAGAAATGCACACAGATGGCCTCGTACAGCAACACAAATAGGTATACTAGTAGAGCAGACCATGCAGATGTGGAATGCACACAGATGTTGAATGCACACAGATGTTACAGTACCACAGAAAAAATGGATGTACTATGACGGCGATGCCAACATATGTACTAATACCACAATGTACATGGAAGTACTACCACAGTAGTGCACACAGTGGTACTAGCTGAGCAGCACACGCCAATGTATTAGTATAGCTGTGTATATGATGTACTACCACAGCAGTGGGTGTAGTTGTTCTAGGAAGCGATGCTCATGGATGCACTAGTAGAGGCGTGCATATAGATCTACTCATACTGTACTACGCACAGATATACTAGTATGGCAATGTACACAGATGTAGTCCTTCAGCAATTCACATGGACGTAGCAATACCACTGTATAATTGGGTATATTGGCATAGCAGTGCACACTAGTGTTCTAACAGAGCTTTGTACATGGATGTACTAGCACAGCGGTGCCCGTTGGTGTACTGCTGTGGAAGCACACACACTTGTATTAGCACAGCAGTGTAGACAGATGTTTTAGCGCTGCAGTGTACATGGATGTAGTCTTACAGTAGGACATGTGAATGTGCTATGACAGCCGTGCTCACGGATGTACTCGCATAGCACTGAACACAGACGGACTAGTACCGCAGTGCTCGCAGATGTACGGCAGAGCACAGGACGTATTGTCACAGCAGTGCACATGGATGCACTACTACAGAAGTGAACATGGGTATTTTAAAGTGGTAGTGCAGTACCACACATGGATGCATGTGTACAGTAGTGCACATGGATATCCTGGGACAGCAGCACACAGAGATGAAACGGGAAAGCAGGGCATTCGGATACTAGTACTGCAGCACATATCACTACAGTGGTGTACACGGATGTACTTGTACCGCTGTGCACATTCACATACCAGGATGGGCACACGGGTCTACTAGTTTATCTTCACACGTGGATGGTGGGTGTACATGTATAGCAGTACATCCTGATGTACATCCCTATAGTACAGCTGTGGGTGTATTCGTGCAGCAGTAAACGTGGGTGTGCCAGTACTGCAATACACATGAATGTACTAGTACAGCAGTGAATGTGTATGCACGGGCACAACAGTACACACAGATGTATCAAATCATCAGCAAACATGGATTTACTAATATCTATGGTGTTGGACTCAGAGTGCATTGGCTATACACACCCAGAAGTATCTCGGTGTCCCATAGGAACTTGCTTATTCTTTCAGAATTCATACATGTGTTTATTGTTCTTTGTCCTTCATCCCCCCCCCCGACTACTGTCTCTTATCCTCTAAAGTCCTCACCAAGTGTCTTCACCAAGTGTCTTCTTCCAACAAACTTCCCTCGACTTCCTAGTCTTTTGTTGTTGTTTTGACCCACTGCATTTAATCCTGGTTGCTTATGGGAGCATGGCTTGGGCTATTTGTTGAGTCACGGTGAGTTACCAGAAGCTGCATCATCATCGAAGAACATGACCTCCTTTCGTATCTCTTGGCTCCTCCCTGCAGGGTAGAATTTTCTTATGAAGGGCATTTTCAGACTGCTTTCTAGAATGGACAACAGGAAATTCTCCCACATCCTTGGATTAACTGTGCCAGGAAGGGCTGCTTCTTTCTAGGTTAAGCAATAGATCTGTATTTTGCAGTAATGTAGCTGGTAGGTTCCATACTCCTGCTCTGTCAGTTTCTCTGACAGGAGTGTCAGTGTGTTTTCCAACAAAACTACAGTGACAGTATTGAATTATAGACAAGGAGGACAGCATGACCACAGACCACTTGTGTATAATTTATTGTGAGTAACTTAAAGACATGGGAATAACCTTAATGCAAGTTTTTATGAGCTCTTCATTGTAAAGATATGGCAGCCCTCTGCTTGGTGTGGGTTGGTAAGTTATAAGCAAACAATAGAATAGATTATTTCTGACAAACTGATCTTGTTTATGTGGTGTCCTATTTTGGTTTCAGTGTGAAGATGCAGATTTTTTTCTTTTCATTCTGTGGGGTGGCCAGTAGTGACCTGGTACAAGGATTACCATTTTCTAGGCACATAGTAAAAAATGTTGAGGAGCCCTATACTTTCTGTTAATAAAGGAGACATTAACATTAGGGTTGATAATAAATTCAAAAAATTATGCTTAGTGAAATTTCATTATGGGCTCTGGATATGCAAATTGCTATTAGTAATTGCTGCGATAAGTGATATCTGGTGTCAACTTTATATAAATGTCAGCAATTAGCGGCACATATATGTTTTTGTCATTTTCAAAGCTGACTGGTTCCTACTTGTTTTGAAAATATGTCACTCTCTGAAGAATATTCAGGAAAGACCTATAATTTGCTGGCATCAATCATCCCTAGATTTGCGCATGCAGGAAATTATGTGATGGTCTTTGCACTACTAGCCAAAGTTTAATGTCTCTTACTTGTCACATAAATTTGTCACATTGCTAATTAGTGATGAGTATGCGTCTTTGCTAATTATTTGGGGTTTTCAATCATTTTCATCCGCATTATCTTACTCAGTCATATCTCTGTATTAAACACTGGGACAAGTTTCAGAAACACCATCCAGTTAAATTAAAATTAATTCTTTACAAAATTAAATATCTTTCATTTTGTTTATGATGGTGTGTATGAGAGATATTTCCTCTTTTATTTGTGCAGAGAGATGAAAAAAATGTTGGGTAAGTGAACTAAAAGTGTTTGTGTCGTCCAGTAGATTAAACATAAGAGCAATTTTTTAAAATGTACTGTGCTATAAAGAAGTGGGAGGGTGTGGAAGGAGGCGAGGAGATGGGTTGGGATGTATTTTCTAAGTTGTATGAGAGAAAGAAAAAAAAAGCAAAGTAACAAAAAAGGCTTACTTTAAAAAAAAATTACAAAGAACATTGAATTACCCTGTTAGAATTCCAACTTTTGCTAAAAAATTTCAATTAAGGCTGTTCAGTTAAAAAATGCATTTTTCGACTTGATTCTTGTCTTCTCTCAAGGTTGAATGAACATTTATGTTATAGCCTGTAAAATTTCAGATGTTTCAGAATCAGTTATCTTGTTCCTACTGAGAACACTAATAAAGTGAGCAGTCAGGGAGATGGTGAAGGACACCCTTCCATGGCTGATAGACTCTCCAGGGAGTAAACTGTACAGCAGGAGAACAGCTATAAGAGGATGTGTGTTGTGTTGGATAGTTTTACGTCAGATCATAGGGGAGATTGCTGAAAAGGACTTCAAAAGCTTAGGAAACAATACCAAAAACTGAAAAATAAAATTTCCTGAGGTTAAAATTTTCTGTCCTGCAAAGGAAAGAATTACCCAAGTGGGATCACAATATATACAACAGGGATAGGGATCTTTTCTCTACATCTGAGAATAAAACCCAGGAACTAAAAAAACACCCTGAGTACCCACAATTCAAACAGTCTACTTGACCAATGGGCTAGTAGAAGTGAACAGACAATTCTAAAAAGATAAACTAGGCATGACCAGTAACCATATGAAAAAGTGTTCAACATCCTTAGCCATCAGGCAAATGCAAGCTAAAAGTGCACTGAGAGTCAGTCCATCTCAGCCCAGTCAAACTGTCAAAGAGAAAACAAATAACAACAAACTCTCCCAAGGATGTAGGGACTCTAACACACTGCTGGTGGGAGTATGAGTTAGTTCTCCCCAGCCCCAGAAAGTTGAATTTCAGTGGTGGAATATGAAGTATTTGGATAGACTAGGGGTAGGAGATGGACTTATTTCCTTTTTAGGGAAAGTTGGTTTCTAGTCTTCTCGTCTCATTGTGTCTGTCTTTTAGTTAACCTTTTCTTCCTGCTTTTGAAACCATCACCTCCAGTCTCTTTTCCTCTCCCATGCCTTACGTGTCCTTTTACCTATCCCTACCCTTCCTCATCACTTGCTACCTTCTCTTGGTCTCCTTTTTAGACTTTACCCCCACTTACCCTGCTTTTGTGTATACATGTGTACACTATAGGCTAAGATATGTACAGATGTTTTTGTTTCTTTGAGTTAAGGTCATCTCGCTTAGCGTTATATTTTACAGATCTGTAGCTGTACCACCTACTGTGGTGGTCCAGCCAAGAAGAAAATGGAGGCAAATTCATAGGTGCAAACTCTGCCTGACCTCAGCAGAGGGAACCACTATCCTGGCCAGTGCCATACTGGATAGTAGAAGCCTGAGCGTCTGAGCTCAGGTTTTTTCTATTGATTCAGAGCTCCTCAGATGTTCTACTGATAGCACATGCAGATCATAAGCAATCAAACATCCCCCACATAAATTCAACACCTGCAACAACACAAAATGTCAAGACCTAGGGAGCTCCTCATTCAATACTGCATAAAAATATGTATGTGCATACATTTGTAAAAACATAACTAAAAATAAACTTCTACAACACAGATCCACACATTTTCCTGTAAATTTCACAATTGCATTTTTATCTATGGCTTAATAATATCATATGTGTGTGTGTGTGTGTGTGTGTGTGTGTGTGTGTGTGTATGTATGTATATATATATATATATATATATATATATATATATATATATATATATATATATATAAATTTCATTATTTCTCCAATTGTTGATGGTCATTTATGCTGTTTCCATCTTGCTATTATGAATAGAACAGCAAGAAACACAAATGTGAAAGCATGATATGGCATTTTTTGTCTATATGCCCATAAATAGTATAGCTGGGTCATATGATAATTTTGTTTTCAAATTTTGAGGAACCTTCACAAAAATTTCTATAATATCTGTGATAGTATGCAGTCCTGCCAGCAGTGTAGGTTTCCTCTCTGTTGTTGTGACGACAGCCATTCTGACTAAGGTATGGTAGTGTCTCAAAGTAGTTTTAACTTGAGTTTCCCAGATGACTAGGAATGTTGAACACTTTCAAAAATAGTTATTGGCCATTTGTATTTCGTGTCTTGTGAACTCTGTTTATTTCATTAGCCTATTAGCTGATGGTCAGGCTTTTTTATTTGGTGTGTGTGTATTTCATTTTTATAGTCCTTAGAAAATTCTGGATATTATTCCCTCCTCTCTGTCCAAAGTATAGCTGGTAAAGATTTTCTTCATTCTATAGGTTGTCACTGTGCACTGCTGATATTCTTTAATTTCTTAAAGTCTCATCTGTTGATTCTTGGGACTAGTGCCTGGGTTCCTGATAACAACATCTTGAACGTTTATAGTACAAAATCACAACTAAGATCACATCTTATAAATTGAACATATTCTTACTAAGTAATGTCTACATTATGTAGCATGTACTTATAGCCAGAGGAAATGCAATGAATATACATTTTGAAGTCAGAACTAAGTTTGAGTCTGAAATCAGCTTTCAAGGGGGAAGTCATTCCACTTTGGTTTTCTGCTCTATATGATTATGTCATAAAATGACCGAATGAAATATTGAACATGAAAGTCTTTAGTAAGCCACAAAGACCCATGAAAATAATTGCTTTTATTGCTATGGTTTATCATTTACTATGCTTAATAGTATGTTTTTTGGGGCAGGCATGGATATCAGTATTTTATTGTTTGATTTGACAGAAAAAAATAAGCCCATAATTTCGTTTAAATGTGGGTTACTACTGTGTGCAGTTTTTGCTTTATAAACCAATTATATAAAAACTATTTGGAGGAGGTAACATAAGATTGCTTTAAACTTAATTACTAATTGTTATGATAATTATTTTGTAGTTTCCTGAGTTACCAATTTCTTTTCTTAGATGAATAAGACATTCTATGTTTTAAATAATCAGTTAATTCCCACTCACACAATAGTCTTAGGTGACACAGGTGTTCCTTGCCTTAAATATTTTTCACTTTAGTGTCCTTTATGTGTCCTTTAGTGTCCTTTATGTGAAGACTGTATGGCAGACATCTCTCATTTCTTCATCAGTGTGAGTTATAGTTCACTTTTGTAAATTTGGAACAAACTTAGACACACTTGGAAATAGTGAGTCTAAACTGAAGAATTGTTCCTATCAGATTGGCCTATAGACATATTTATGGAAAATTTTCTTGATTATTGATTGATATGGGAGTGCCCGGTCCACTGTAGGTGATGCCATCCTTGGGCAGGTAGGCCTGGACTGTGTCAGAAAGGAACCTGTGCAATCCAGGGAAGAAAGTCTGTAGAATCATTCCTCCATAGTTTCTACCTTAGTTCTCGTCTTGGCTTCCCTGAGTGACAGACTAACCTGTAAGCTGAATAAACACTTTCCTCCACAATTGCTTGTGGTCACTGTTTTATCACAACAACAGAGAGGCAAACTAGGACAGCGTGCTTCTGTGGTTTCTAGGTAACTGGTTTGTTTTTGTCATATAGACGCAGAATTACAGTAAATCACAACTTTGCCTTTTGAGCCTCCTGAAAGGTGGATCAGAAGTGCAGGCATTTCCTAGATTCAGAAGTTTGCAAGAAAATGCAGTGTCTTTTAATTAAAAAAAATAGCCTTATTCCTGGTGCAAATCCATACTTTTCTTTTACCTCATTCCTATCTTGCTTGCTTGATCCCAATATTTTAAAAGCCTTCTTAAACTCTTTATTAGGTAAGGCAGGGATACATAAAGTAAGCAATACTACAGTCTTAATTCAGCCTGTGAAAATGTGTAGACCACCCCCTCACCTGTAGCTTTAGGTGCTAGGTACTGCCTATGGGTGAGAAGTTTAGTAACTGCTCAAAGATGCTGTCTGCAGGGAGTTTACAATTCAGGCTCACAGAATTAAATTGACATCTTAAAAATTCTCTCAAAGGAAAAATATGCTTGAAACAGTAGTTGTAAATAAGATAACTGGTCCATTTCCAAGCATGTTAGTGATGTTATTCTGAAAGATAAGTAATTATGTCAAAGTGATGTAATGGGAATTCACCATGCCAGGGGCTCAGCCCCATGGTGCCAAGTATAAATACCTAGCAGTGTAAAGAAAGTGCTGAAACATTTGCTGATTTTTTTATGTTTGTACAATCAAGTTTGGCACTCAATGTTTCCATAGCAACTGTTCTGCCTACATGAAGTAAGCAACTAAATTTCATCGCTCTTTGGTATAAAAATAGCAGCTGATAACGGCTTTTCTCCGTGTTGGAGAAAATCATTTAAAAAAGAAAACACACCCGCACACGTTTTTATGCCAATCCCGCACCAAAATTGGAGATCAACCAGAGTGACAGACCAAAATTTCAGTTTTCTTAAAGCTGAGAGGTATCCTAGGTCGTGGGACCTTTGATGGCAATATCAGGCTAGTCCTGGGAGAAAAAAGGATGGCTGACGACTCTCCCAGCCTTTCTCAATAACGATAATAGTTTCAGTTGCTCATAGTCACATACATCACGTCTTGGGGAAGAGAGTAAGTTGTAACAGGAGAGTGACAGGAAGCAATGCTGCCTCGGAGAACCATGCCATGTAACTTACAGGAAGGGAGATCTGGAGTCAGAGACACTGTTGCTTCAGCCCAAGTACAGTGCGCTACAGTGCTGGGATAGACCTGCATTCAAATAAACAAGACCGCTTTTCCATCTTCTTTATTTAGGATGGGGTCAGGTGCCGTGAGCTTGATGAATTGTCCTTAAAGGCGTGTCCCACGAAGTCCTGCCAATCATCTTGTCCGCAGCCATGTGACATCTGCTTGTGGTACCCTAGTGCTCGTTTGTCTACACTTCGTACCAACAAAGCTGCTTTTATTCCCCAGTTGCCAATCACGAAACGCCATGTCACATCTTTTCTCTACTTTTTTATTTTTTGAGTACAGACACAAATGGTGAGAATTAATTCATTCTCACTTAATATTGAAAAAGATTTCCAATATCGAATAATTCGGATAAAGGTGTTCAGATTATACAAATCAAAATAAAAAAAATTCAGTCTTCCAAATTGAAATTTCGGTATGAAACCCCAAACTTTGAAGTTTCCACATGTGTAGGTTTTAGATCTCAGTAAGATTCACATCATTGAGCATGATTCACATGCTGCTGGGGTATTACCGCCCCTCCCCCGACTGTGCTTCAACCATCCTAAGTGCTTCTAGGAGTGCGTGCCAAATGCTTTACATACATTTACAAACAAGCCCTGTCATGTTTGGCTGCTTACGAATATTTGCTTCTCCAAAGGCATGGGAAGAAATGGCCTTCCTAAGGGAAATAATATCCATTCCGGGAGTGCCATTTCCTAGGATTCACTAGAACTAAACACTGCAAGGTGTGGAATCAGGGACACATTTATTCAGTGATCACTGGGAGTCATGGTCCCCTCAAAGCAGGGAGGAAGCTGCTTTCTGGGGCAGGGTAAGGAGTGAGTGCTCAAGCTCCCTGGAGGCTGTTTGTAGGAAGTAGATGGAATGCTGAATGAATGTGTATTATTGACAGGAGTATGGCCATGTCAAGGATCTACTGTCTCAGACCCATGGGAATGGCAAGGCCCTCCCTAGATCAAGGTCAGGTGAATGGTAAGGTCTTTCCCTGGTCCAAGTATGGGAACTGACAAACGTTTGGCCTTTAGCTAAAACCAGCATGTGCAGAAAGCATCACCTGCAGCTTCTTCATCCCAGATGACTGCAACCTGAGACTGCTTACCTCCTACTGAGATCGCTAACCCATAGCACAGCCCCCTCTCCGCCATTGGTGCTGCGTTTCCGGGATGCTGCTGCTGGGTCTCCATCAGAGCTCATACCCACCTGATCCCAGCTTTTCTGCTTGTGTGTCTATCATTTCTTCATTCCCTGTTGCCCCAGTCAGATCAAGTCAATTCCAAAGCTAAGTAGGTCATGCAAATGGCACCTAAGCTGGGACCATAGGTATGAAGAATGTGAATTTGGTCAGATGAGGGAATGCGTTTCTGTGCACAGGGTATAAAATGCAGGATAGATGGAATCTAGAGCTAGGCAGTTAAATGTCTGGACTTTGATGGAGACTTTGAAGAATGGGAAATGTGTAAGAACGTTAAGGTAAGAAGGTTATACAGCTTCACCAATTCTGACTAAGGAATCAGGTTAGCTATCTGAGAAGGAGGCGAGCAGTCTATGATCAGGAAACATGCCCTTGGTTTCCAGAAGAAGGGACAGTAAATCTGGCTACTTGGTGAAAAAAAAATAGGAGAAAAATTAAGGAATAGATACATGAGCAAAAGACCTGGGCATATTCCCTTTTTGCTTTCTGTTTATGGTGTATCTTATACTCAGATCCAGAGATCTGCTGTTGTGTCCTCACAGAAAGGCAGGCTCTGTCAAGTGGGATCCCAAGGGAATTTGGCCTTGTTGGCCATGTCTATCAGGTTACAAAGGGGCAGGTGACCAATTATACCATCCTCTGCAAGCTTAACAATCAATTACCATAGCTCTACTATGGGCATGGAGGGAATTGCCCATCAAAAGAGATAAAAACCTTGTATCTAACTGAGATTCACCAGGGCCTGGAAGATTGTTTCCAGATTGTGGCCTGGCTCTTACAAGAAGTTCAGGGACTCCTCAGGCAGGGGGACACCCTTGCTTGTCTTTGCGACCTGAAAGAGGCTGCAGACTTTGTTTCTTTCTCTTCTCAGTCAGGTTCCAGAGACTGTGCAGAGTCACCACTGGACTGAAAGTCAAGCAGAATTAGGGACATTTAAGGATTTAGAAGGGTTGGGTCCATCTGTTCCAATCTCTCCACCACTCATGTCCCACATCCTTCTCCGGGGTCTAGCCTGGTGAGTTGCTGTCACCCTCTCTATTCACACCTTTTCCACAACCTGATTCACAGCATGATTCTACCAGACTTTCAAAGAAAATCTACAACCAGTTCTTTTTAAACTACTCAATAGAACAGAAACAGGAGTATGCTCAAACTCCTGTGAATGAAGCCAGTCTCACTCTAATGCAAAAACTAGGTAAACCACCACCACCACAACAGCTAAAAAGAAAACTACAGGCTGATATATCTGATGAACATAAACACAAAAATGTTCCATAAAATACTTGTAAACAGAATACAGACATCCACATGACCAAATTGACTTAATCCCCCTGATACAGGGATGGTTCAACCCATGCAAGTCAGTAAACGTAGTAAATCCACGTAAATGGACTTACTGTTAAAAAATCACATGATCATTCTCAATAGATGCAGAAGAAGCCTTTGACAAAATCCAACATGTGTTCATGGTAAAAGTCCTAGAGAGTGTCGGACTAGAGGGAACATACCTCAGCAAAATACAAGCTATAAATGAGAAATCCACAGCCAACATCCTCTTAAAAACAGCTTGAAGCAATTCCACTGGAAGCAGAAGTGACACAGGGGTTGCCACTCTCCCCATTCCTTTTGAATATTGTGCTTGAAGTACTAGCTGGAATAATAAGGCAAAAGAAAGAAATTAAAGGGATACTGATAGGGGAAGAAAGAGTCAAGCTATCCTTGTTTGCAAATGACATGATATCATGCGTTAAAGATTCCAAAAATTCTACTAATAAAAAAATCAGCAATATGGCAAGATACAGAATCAACTTACACAAATCAAGAGCTTTTCTGTATGCTAACCAGAAACGTACAGACAAAAAGATCATGAATACACACCCACTCATGATAGTCTCAAGACAATAAAATATTTAAGCATAAACCTAACCAAGGAAGTAAAGGACCATGACAATGAAAACTTTAAGCCTTTGAAGAAATAGAGAAACACAGTAGAAAATGGAAAGATATCCAATGGTCATGGCTTGGTAGAATTAATATTGTGAAAACGACCATTTTAGTAATAGTACTTTATAGATTCAATGCACTTCCAATCAAACCTCTATCTCATTCTTCATAAATTAAAAAAAAAAGCTATCCTAAAACTTAAAAGGAACCACAAAAGACCTTGATGTCCAAAACAATCCTGAGCAAAAAGAATAATGCTGGGGAAGATTTCCATCACAGATCTTAAGATATATTACAAAGCCATAGTAATAAAAACGATATGGTACTGGCACAAAAACAGACATGTGGACCAAAAGAAACAAAATTTCAAAGATCCAAAGAGGAATATATATACCTTCAACCTTTTAGTATTTGACAAAGATACAAAAAACATAAGCCAGAGAAAAGAAAGCATCCTCAGCAAACGATGTTAGGAAAACTAGATGTCCACATGAAAAAGAGCGAAATCAAACCTGTACCTATTGCCGTGCACAAAAACTAGCTCCAAGGGAATAACAAACACAAATGTGAAACTTGAGACACTGAAACTGCTTAGAAGAAAGCATAGACAGTACCGTATGTGATATTGGTGTAGGAAAGGACTTCCTGAATATACAAGGAACTAAAAAAAAAACCAGAGTAAAAAACAAAAACAAAGTCAAAGCAAAAAAATCCAAATAACCCGTTTGAAAAATGGGCCTGGGGTCTGAAAAGAGAGTTTCCAAAAGAAGAAGAAAATGGTTTAGAAAAAAACTCAAAATGTCATATATTCTGAGCATTAATCCTCTGTCAGATGTGTAGCTGGTAAAGACTCTCTCCCCAGTCTGTGGGCTTCCTCTTCACCCAGTTGACTTTCTTTTTTAGCTGTGCTGAAGCTTTTTAGTTTAATGAAGTCCAGCTTGTCAATATTTGCCCTAAATTCTTGAGCAAATGGAGTCCTACTCAGGAAAGAACTAGAGGCAACTAGGGAATGCTAGGAGTAGGAGAAATAGTCTTCTATAGGAAAGGGCTCACCAATTGGTTATCCAATACCAAATGGTCAGCCCTGAAAACCTATGTACAAGTCATACTGTACAGACTGGGCAGGTTATATTTAGAACCATCTATTCCTATATGTATATGCTTATAACAATTACGGAAGAAAGAGGCCATGAATTTGAAAGAGAACAGGGAGTAGCCTATGGGAGGGTTTAGAAGAGGACAGTGAAGGGGAACATGATACATTTATAATCTCAAAATTAAAGAAAAAATAAAATCAGAAAAGAAATTAGCAATCAAGAGAAGCCATGCAGGTCTTGACAGTGGTCAAAAAAAATTGCAAGCCTTTGAACTGGACATAATGTTCTGCAAGCTGTCATCTACTTTCCTTGTTGAAATATCAACATGGAGCTCATTCAAATCCTTGATGATCCAATATGGGACATCTATGCTAGCTTGTTAATCCTTGTTAATCCAGCTTCTATCTTGATTCATTCCAGAAAAGGGCAATGATGACCTGTACACTGTTTTTCTTTTTTTCTTTTTTCCTGTTGCCAATCTGCATTTAAATTTTCCTGATTTCTCCATACTCTATTTAAAGTCTTTGTAGTGTTTACAGTTCACTGGAAGTGTATCTGTAAGTTGTTCTTTCCTTAGGCAAGCTAAATGTGTTAAATGATGTTACTTTTCACACAAACATCAATTTCCTTTTCCAAATTACTTTTGATGTTCTCCATGGAGCTCCTGGCAGTCGGTGTATGTTGAAGTGTACCTCAATTTATGAAGGAGGTGTTGCTGAGGATTCTGTTCAAAAATTTAAAATTGAATTCTACTGTTCCTGTGACTGAGTTATAAAATCAAATTTATGTTTCCTTGGGGGTAGAAGGAGAGCCCGTAATTGTCTTAATTAAAACTTCTGTGCGAGGAAGAGTAAGCAGCAAGACTAGCTTCTCATACTGTGGATGTTTATGAACAAGAGTCTCAGGATACAATTAGGTTGGTTTTAAATGTTCTCCATGGCTCTCTGGCCCGGCGGAGGCTCTCACTACCTTTCTAAGCTCTTTGCACCACAAAGGCTGATCCGAGAACTGCTGTCTGTACCATCGTACCATTCATCCAGACACAAACACTACACGATTTGATTCGGAGGACAGCTGAATTTTTAATATTTAAAGTTTATATTAAAATGTCTTTAGGGGCTGGAAAGATGGCTCAGTAGTTCCAGTGTATCCTTGTACACTTTGGGATAAGATTTTCCCAGCTGAGTCTTCCTGTGGAGTGAGGTGATATTTTCAGTGTATTGTTGTAATCACTTTCGCAGGAGAGGAGATTCCATAGACACTCTTGTGTTCTTAGACTGTTGAAACAAAGGACTCCAAATAATTACAATGCCCCTTGGTCCCCTAAGGATATAGCTGAAGTCTGGTGGTAGGCAGAGAAGAAACTTACCTCCCAGGAAGAGATTTTTCACAACTCTGGCATTTTACATCAAACTCTTCATATTTCCTGGCCTTCGGTCCATCTTGTGATAAAATTAGAACATTGCTACAGAAAATGTGGGAAAAGCTCGGAGTCTTTTTTTTCCCCTTGTTGGGCCAAACTGCAAATAAATCTATTTTTCTTTATCAAAAAATTTCCTTATTTCTTTAAAGAAGCGGTGGCTCAGGTATTTAAGTGCCCCTGGTAACGCTAAAATGGACAGTTATTGCATTCATTTTTCTCTGTCTCATTGCTATTTCTTTGCACATGGTTTCTTTCTATATAAAATAATTTTTACTATAGTTTACTTAATCATGTAAGGAACACCCAGGAGAAAGCAGAATATTCAGGAAGATTTCTTTAAAGGGAAGTTGCTCTGAAAAGTGATATCTGTTGCCACTGTCTTTGCCTCAGTTATTTTTAGGGAGGTGCTTTAATGTGAGGGATGACACAAGGAAATAGAAACAGAGTGGAAAGCAAAACCTAATACAAACATACAAAAACATAGCTGGGAAAAAATATGAGAGGACCCAAATTAATGGAATTTAATATTCAAAGTATTTTCTTCTCTATTGTCATTTCTCATTCTGCTTTACTGTGGTTTCATCTGTTGAGATTTCCAGAAGTCTCAGTTTAATTTGAGACGTGGTAAGGTACCAATGGGAATGGTAGTGGTGATGGTGATGTTGGAAGTGTTGGTGGCCATGGTGATGGTATTCATAGTGGTGGTGATTGTGGTACAGAGCCCAGCACAAGTATTGCTGAAATTGCACTGATTGTATTTGCCGAGACAGAGGGCAGGTTTCCTTTAAGAAAATGCTTTCTTGACAGAGATCCCACATTTTACAGTTGGCATTCCTGCATTAACATAACTATGGCTGGAATCATTTTTCTTTTTTATCATTCTTTGCCATGTCTTACTTAGTCATTAAATGCTATCTGCTCTGAGCAACCTTGAAAGATGAGGCAACCAGCTTGTAAATAACAGATATATTGGTAGGGCTTGCCAAATAAGAAAGAAATGTGTATTTGTCGTCGCAATGTAACTGCAACAGATGTCTGAATGTTTAAAACATGGTAGATGTTGTAAATTAGGATTTGGTTATTAGAATACATTAAAATTTCTACCTAATCATTTTATGATGCGGTAGAAAATAGTGGCGCTCACATGACCCTCTGTCAAGTCACCAGCCATCTGGAAGGAAAGCGAACACTACCTCTCTAGGTAACCAACCATTTAGAGGTTTTCAAATATGTGATTTCAAATATTCTGTCTCTACAAAAAATTAAATAAATACAGCAATGAAGCAACATTGATCTAACACGGAAAACATAAAGTTACAGTGCAATAGTACAGAAACCAAGAGTTGCATGTAAATCCAGCGTACTTCATTACTTAACTTATTTGTATAATGTGACTGGTTTATATTCGTAACATTATATCTTTCCCCCAAGTCATTAGCAATTTTTGAAATTGTAAATAGCTATATGCTGCTGTGAGTAACTGAATTCTGAAGCTGTATCTGAGCTCTTAAGCCTTATTTGTTGAGGGTCAAATGTATCTGTTTACTTTTTCACTGGTAACTGAACTCTCCCTCCCGGATCTCCTGTCCAGCTTGTAATTGCCTGTAACTGAAAGCTTCTGCTCCCAAAACTGTTTTCTTGCCCTATGCTTGACATTTCTAACTGAAAGTTACTGTAACAGATTCCCGTTCTCTTGCCCCAACTGCTACTGAGACAGATTCCTAACTTGCAACTTTTTTAACCCCTTAGCTCTAAAAAGATTATAAAGGAAAGAGAGAAATAGGAGAAATATTCCCAGCTCCTTCTGGCTGTCCTTATCTGTCTGAGCCTGGAGAACTGGACTAATTTCTAACATCTATTATCCCCTAATTGTCCCATCAACTAACTGTTCTCTGTGTGCCTGACTGGGGCCTGCTTTCCCATTAACGCTCTCACATCAACTGTCCTCTAATACTGTCAACTCCAACTGGCCAGTCTCCTAAATAGGGCTCCTTAGCTGTTTCTAGAAGTCCAAGCTGCATGTAACCATAAGGAAGGCTGCACAGTACAAAAGACTTCTTGGCAAAGCGTCCTACTACAGTAAGGAGCTGAGGTTTACAGAAGAGAAGACACTCCAGTGTTAAAGATTCTACAAGGCTGAGTGATTAAAACTTACTGATTCTAGAGAGTTGGAATGTAGTATATCCAGAGCAAATTATCTGGAGTTACCTTAAGTGCCTTTAGTAGCCACTCATTCACCTTTTCATCTGAGATTATCAGGCAAACTTTTTGGAATGGACTGACAGACCAATCCCAGAGCTAAGCATGTCATGTAATATTATCAGAAGCCTACAACCAAAATTTTGCCACTTGACTGTAACCTACCTACCTGATGCTCTCACCAGTGAATTTTTAAAATGCCTTGATTTATGACTTTCTCTTTTCTATACTATAAAATTTTCACATAAACATTTCCATTTTGGAATGTAGTATTAGGGCAATCTGAATTTATGTTCCTGGGCTCATATTGGCTCTAGAATAAATGATCTCTTAGTCTTTCTGAGATGATTCTTTTGCATGGACATGATGAACTGTTAAAGTAATTTAGAGTTTTCTCTGATTAAAAGTGTAACACAGTAAACATGCAGAGCTCTGGAGACTTCTTACCATTTTCTTAAGGTGGTCTTTCTAGTAGTATAGTTACTCTGTGAAATAATTCAAATATCACCCTCTTGATAAACACAAATTTTAGACAATTGTAATTTAATGTACATAAAGCTTCATGAATATTATTTCTCCATATTTACCATGTAAGAGTTTATTATTCTCATAATTGTCAAATATATTTACTTAATTGTTGGAACATGGTCCACGAATAGAATCATGTAAGGAGATTTCTGAGTGCTTGTGAGAAAATTCCAAGAAACCAAGATAAGAGTCTTGTAACCTCAGCTTCTTCAAGAACACAGACTTGGTATTGGTTTAGTCTTTTATGTCCCTGCTAGGTATAACAGATAGGGGTGAGTTTACTTCAAATTATTCATCACAACTGGCGATTGTTACTTGTTTATATGCCTGTATGGAAAAACATGTTTTTGCTGCAGTCTCCCATGTGCGGCTTGCCCGTGTGATTGCACACTTTACTCATGTGACTCTTCTTCATGCTCAGAATATAAATTGTCTGATGCTCTGAATAAAGTTGGCTATTGCATGAGACTTTAGTCTGTCATTTATTGGCTCCCCCAGTTCCCACTGCCTCTAGAGTTAATGTAGCATCTATTTTCTCTTAAAAATGTAACATTTTTATTAATTTGTTGAGAATTTTTTCACACATGCATTCAGTGTTTTTTAGTTATACACATCCCAGTGTCCCCATTGAACTCATTCCAGATCCTCCCCATGTCCCCTCAGCTTCATGGCCTCTTTATTTTTTAAACGACCTGCTGAGCCTAATTAGTGCTGCCCACATGCTCATGGGTGTGGTTCCACCACTGGGATATGCTCAACCTACCAGGGCCCACATCCCTAAAGAAAATTGATTCTTCTTCCCTTAGCAGCTGTCAACTGTCAGTAGCTTCTCAGGTATGAGCGGAGGCTTCTGTGACTGACTTGATATTGTTAAGGTCTTGTGCAGACAACCACAGTTGCTCAAAGTTCAAGAGTTAAGTAGCAGTATCGTATCCAGAAGACACCATTTCACAACAGTCCTCCTGAGCTCTGGCTCTTGCAGTCTCGTGGGGAAGAATGGGATACGAATGACAAATTTATGTGCATGTACTCTATAGGCACTGTTCTCTGCATTTACTCAGTTTCAAATGTGGGACATCTCCCCTCAAGTCATTAGTCAGCCCCCTGCTGCCCCCTCCCCCCCAGAAATCCTCATATAGTACAGACTATTGCCATTCTCTTGGTTGCCTACAAGAGCTTGATGGTAACACTACTGCTGAAAATACCACATACTTTGGTCAAGGGATATGGAGAAATCAAGCTGGCACGCACATAGATACTTCTATCCTGCAAGATAGCTTCCATAATACTGGAAGTTACTATACAGCCTGCCAGGGGAGAACAGTTATCAGCATTCTTACTCAGATGTGAACCCTAAGGCCTACAATAAAGATCAACCTGGCAAGATATGCTCATGGGTTCAATAGCGGCATGAATGTTATGGGTGTAGCCAACTACTTCTTGATTGAATTTAAGGTCTCCCCCCCGAGGAGGACATTCATGTGTGGCACTGTAAATCTGGGCAAGAACACACATCTGGGAAGCTGAAAGGTCCTTAGGTAAACATTTTATTGTTATCATGCTAAAAAAGCATAGTATCAAACTGCCTTCTAAATATATATCTCTATACCCACAGATAAATTATCCTATCAGGGAAGCCTCTTGGTGCCGTGATGTTGGTTAATACCCAGACTCAAACTTGTCATATCACAGATTGGGAGGTAAACAGTAAATTTCACTTTTGCTATTGGCGCTCATAAAAGGCTTTGAAAATGAGCATAGTAAATGTGTTTTTGGGGGGAAAGAGAGGAAAGTCAAATTGTAGATAAAGACTTAGACTTTCAATGTAGAAAATATGGTAAAAAGTCTGGACCCATTAAGAATTTATCATCATGAAATAAACATGTTGCCACTTACAGAATTTGGAGTGCAATTACTTTCCATTACACAATTCCTTCAGGGTATAATTTTTCTTTTGGATCTCCATGTAAATTTGTTTCAATTAGATAAAGAAGAGGATCTATTATCTGTACACATTTAATTGTAACAATACATTTTAAAATGTGTTTTTTTTTAAACATTTAAGCAGCTACACTGTAGCTGCTACAGGCTTATAAGAAAATAAATCTCAGAATATCTCTTTGGCCATGCATAAATAGTATTCAAATCAATATTTCCCTAAATGCCAAGTCATGGAGAGCTTCCTGAATGGATCAGGCAGCTTGGGGATTTTAGCTTATGACCTCATGGAATACTGAGTCCTGAGTCACCCTGAATCCACTGTGAGCAGATTCATGGTCTGATTTGTTATTGCAAAAGCATTATTGATTCATCTCAGTGTGTTGCTAGAATCGCAGGGAGCTGTGTGCTGGGACTGTGCGTGGCTACCCACTCATACTTCGGGTCTGCTCAGAAGTTAATAACAGTGCACTCAGCTGATGCTTTACCTAGTTCTTAAGGAATACACCCTATTCTCACTTGTGAGTGAGTCCCATTTTCTCTCAGAAATCCTAGGATTTTGCATCTGAGCAAATCCACACATGTACTTTAATTTTGTTCTGTATATATATAGATCCTCTCTCAGGATTCAGGTCTTGATTTTCTTTGGCAGAGGAAACTTACTTGAAAAAAGGAGGTACTCTGTTCTTAAAGAGCCACGAATAAGATCTTGCTTTTAGGTAATTTAGAAGATTTTTGTGTTGTTTGCTACCTTTTGCCGTGGTATACTTTTGTATTCCTTGCTGCTATTGTAAAAGCAAATGAACATTTGTAACATTGTAAAACGTATGCAGAATAGTTGGTTAGGCACTGGAAGGCAGACTGCTTACCTTGGGAAGCTGGTGGTCTAACCAGGAAGGGACTGGACAACAGATACTACAGCCACAATGATAAATAGAAATTGACTATAACCAGATACTAAACCCCACACTACTCAAACGTAGTATAAAGAGTGCAAGAATCTAGGAACTGCATTTAGTGGAGCACATTTGAAAGAATGTAGGTTTGTGAAGGTAAGGATGGCAGAGGCATATACCAGACTGTGCTGGGAAACATGTGTGGTGCCTGGTCAAAGAGTTTGATTTTGATTAAAAACATTAGGACTCTATTGTAGTTTCTGAACTATGGAGATGGAACAATGGTAAAAAGGTTTACACAACAGAGGCTTATAGAGATACTTTCTAGAAATAAACTGTGAACAAGAGAAATTAAAAAAATACTCAAAAATCTGTTTAATAGCATTTCTAAGGCACTCTACTTTGCCATTTGATTTATTTCATGTTCCAGTTTATTTAGGGAGCACATGCCAATTAGTCTTGGATATTTCCAAGTGTGACAATCAAGACTAATTGTTGAAATTATTCCCTGAGACCCCTTCTAATAACTGCCAATGTTATTCTACAACGCTCTGTACTCACCAGAGTTTAAGATAGCATTTCTTGTTTATTGTCATTTATTACTGTAAAAGATTTTAAATCGATGTATTATACCTACTTTATGAGTGTACTTCTGGAAATTTATGGGACTATTAAGTCAGGATAACATAAATTTTGTTAAAGTAACAAAACAGCTATTACAAACTCTCAATGCTTTCCCACTTTAAGAGTTATTTCTGATAAATATTTATTTATGGTAAATGCAGTCCTGATAGCCCTTGTCCCACTGTGAACTTCCACACTTAACAAGGTAGGAGAAAGGTGCTTTGCGGATTGCTTATAGTCTCCTACCTACAGCTTCTAATCAGAGAGTACATGCAATTTTTAGTTATGTTTTGTTGGCTAAAGGACTTCCATCTGGCTATGCCCATTTGAAAAGCAGCAAGGATGAGCCATGCCACACTACACCCCAAATGATGGAAAGCAACATCTGCAGACAGTTCTAATGATGACCACGGGGACAGGGCCCCTTCTCGAAGTCCTCATGAGCACAGGTCAGAAAAAATAATGTCTTTTCAATGAAATTATTTAACTGCACTGAGAATTATTTCATCCACTGCTTAGGTCTATAGGCTCTTAGGCCCAGAGCAAATTAGAATTTTAATATAAATGGACAAGGTGACCCCTAACATGACTGGAATATGATTCTCCATTATGAACTAGTAAATGTGAGGAGAGTTTATGAAACTTCTGTCATAGAACTTAGTATTTGATTCACACTTGTGTTCTGGACCTTTGAGTTCAGGGAGATGAGTAACTTTTAATGTGAACTTGGGGTTGTGAGAGAATATACCGTAACATATGAACAATCCTATTAATTCATTATGTTATTATTAATCATATGTAATTCACGATTACATAACTGCATACTGTTTATGCCTGTATACACACCGCTACTATTATTCAGCTAATGCCAAGGGATGAATGATGAACAGTTGGGCCCCTGGTGTCTAAGGATCTCTGCGTGTTTAGCATATGAGGGGACAGTATTTTTAAAGTTTTAGGTAAAATAAAAATACTCAAGTGTTAGACTAAGAAACCTGTTTAAATTTATTTTACAGCTTTTCAGTCACAGGAGGTAAAAAACATTTATCATTCCAGCATAAAATTCGGATTTCACCTGCTCCGTCTTGACATTTTAAATTCTCCAACAAAGCGTTTGCTTAGATGGAATTAATGTGCAGTGCATAGGGATGGCCTATGGAAGATAATCCAGGTGAAGTCTGGGCTTTGTAGCCTGAGCCACATCTCTGGGTCCCCAGCCAGTGCCTGTGTGCTTCAATGATCTCCATCCCCAGGTGCAGCTTCCTCCCAGGAGAGCCTCTGAAATCCACTTCGAGCACATGAAACAGTCAAGTTCAAGTCTATGCTGGTGAAAACGAAGTAGCATGAAGTTGGTATCTCACCAATTGCTTACATATTCTTATCCATTTCAGCTGCAAAATCATATGCCATCTTTTTGCTATGACTTGGGAAACCTTAAGATCCCTGCTTATATTTCAGTTGCCAACTAAAAAACGACTATCATTTGAAGGAGAGAGGAAAACCTGACTCATTCAGCTGTGTAGAGGCAGCAATTTTGTTATTCTTGTTCTATGTTACTGTATCAGTTTCAATAATACAAACTTCAGAATCACTAAATTTTGCTGCAATCAGTTACATTGGTGATCCTTGCAACGGTCATGAGTTAATAGATGCTAATTGCATGGGGTTTCGTATGATAATACATGTTAAAAGCATTTTATGTCAAGTTTCAGAAAGAAACTGAAAATTAACATTATGAGCCAGTAGTTATCAATGGTATAAAATAGCCTTTGGGTTATACCCCTCATTTTAGCTTTTCTTTCAACATGATTAAAATTTTCAGAGTACTGTGAATAATTAGTGAACACCAATTTCAAGGCTTTTAGAAACTACAAAGCATCAATGGCACCAGGGAGCACCTGGTTCTTTGTCATTTCTTTTGGTGTTTATATCTGAGCTGATTAACCCGGACTTCAGACATTCATACTACTGGTGTCACATGTATTACCAGTGCACAAGAGGCTGGCCTGCACCATTACTGATGATATTTCCCAGAAACACGCCATTAATTTATAATAAAGTAGGTGCCATATATTAGTGCTTTCCTAAACTGACCACTCAGTCCTGAATGCCGAATAACATCTCCATTTATGCATGAGTGTGCCATGCACGCACAAGCTTGCATATTCAAGGATTGAACTTTCGGATGCATTTATGTTAAAGCATCTAAACTGAGTTCGCCCCTGAAATTCTCTACAGGTAATTATAACAGTATCCTTTGCTAACTCTCAGCCAGGCTGCAAAGTAACATTTTTGATCACACCTGCCGTTCCCCATTAGCTTATAGAGGCCCAAGGCCCAAGGTTGCACGTGATCAGCACTTGCCCTCCATTTTTGCTCCCGCCTAGGCTCTTCTCTACAATGTTATTTTAGGAATTTGCTTTATTTTCAATTCAGTAATGTGACACATGTTAAATTAGTTATTTGGTTGGGTTTTAGCTGAAGTAGTTCAAGTACCCCGGGTTTGTTGTACACAAGCAAACCAAAATTTAACTCAGTAAACGATCATTTTCTAGGACCGTCTGAATAGCTATGCGATCCCTATCAAGGGACATTCCACGGGAATGCGCTCTCTTCCATGCTTACTCATCTCATGACAGCTTTGTTCATTATCTTATGGACTGGCGCTGTCCAATTCACGATCTCCTGTTTGCTCCAGTAAATTCCTTAATTGTTTATGGGCTCTGGCTTATCTTTGAACACTTATATGAAGGCAAATGAATGCACTTTGATGTTTCAGACATACCCAAGGGATACACGAGACATGACACACTAGAGAGTTATCTTAGTACTCAGAGTAGGGCTTCTATTTTCATTTTACACATACAGATCCAGATGGACTAAGTGGGGAAGAGAGGTAAGTCCTCAGAAGTATTGTGCGATGAGTCAGAACAACCAAGAACTTAGGAGTGACATCAAGGTGGTCCAGAATGGTGACACTCTAGGTCATAGTTCTTTTTCTCATGATGTTAATTAAGAAATATATCATTTTTCGGTATTATACATAGGAAAGCTAAGCCTATCTATTCACACTGAAGAGAGTGTTGAGGCTCTTAGGAAGATAAATTTAGACCCCCAAAGGAAAACTTCCCCACTCATCTGAGTTATCTAGCCATTGCAGGCAAATATGTCCTTATGTCATGAGTTTTGTGGTAATTTCTTCAATTCATCTTCTCACATGCTTTCTAAATTTCTCACAAATACATCATTGGTAAAATGTAGAAAGAACAGATATATGTTTTAGAAACTCAAATCTCCCTTGGCTTTCCTTCTGGGAATGAGAATTTGTATACACTATGAATATGGAACGATTTGCTTATTGTCATTGGCCCCATGCCTAATATTTGCTATATTCTCTGGGAAAACCCTTTCATATTTAGAAGGATTACAGATCATTTACAAAGGGATAATATTTGTGTTCTTTGACATTTTTCCCACCTTTAACTCTTTTGTTTTGCAGTGGTGTATTCTAGACGGAGACACAATATCTAGAAGTCTAAACCAGTCTTCTCTGTCAAGGAAGTTAAGAGATAGGGTATTGGGAGTAAAAAAAGGAGCCATTCTTGATGGGATCTGCAGTGAGTGGTGTACTAACAGCTACTTAACATTCCCAATTAAATAACAAAGTCACAGTGTGGAAACTTAGAAGACCTTCCAGGGTTGTCCCATCTTCTGATTTCCCCTCTGTGGAGAGCCTGGACTTTATCCACTGAACTTGCTCTTTTCCATAAGTCACTGAGCACTGTATATGTGATTTAGGAAGAGGAGACAGAAGTTAATTTTTTTTTTTATTTTAAAGGTTTTACTTAGTGGCTAATATTGGATATGCAAAGAGAAGGAAGATTGTTTTTTCAAGTTGTTTACCTTTTAACTTCAAGTAACATGAGCACATTCAAGGACTACTTCTGCTCTTCTCTGAAACCTGAATACTCTTCTAGCAAGTAATAGATATTTGCGTCTAATTAAAAACTGGGTTAATCCCACTGAAAACTTAAATTAACAACTTGAGATGATAAGTAAGCCAAAACTTGCAGTAAACTACTGCTTTCCCAATGAAACAATGTTGGGTGTTTTGAGGGAGGTCCCCATGTTTCCTGATACTTGGTACTAGTTTTGCTGAGACAAATTAGCGGGAGGACGCTGGCAGGCATAATCTATTCAGAAGTATTCACCTATCTTTGAAAGTAGCATCATGTTTTTGAGGGGAAAGGCAAGGTCAGATATCAGGGAATGGCACCATTTTAATTAGAAGGGTACAGTGGACAGAAAGGCAAGAGTAGGCTGGGCCATCCATGCTCCCTTTGGAGACAGTGATGGTTAATGGTGATCCCAAGAGCCTTCTTGATCTGGATTCTGCTGTTTCCCCATTGATTCCCAAGTCCAGTTGTGCTGCACACCAGTGAACTTAGTTCATTTCCTCATCGAGGCTTCCTGTCTTTCACCACTAAACCCACCCACACCATCTCTGCCCAGCATCCTCTTCTCTTTTGCTGTCTTTGCCTGCGCTAGCAGAGATGTATGTAGTCCTCCGTATCCAGGTAGAGTCCAATCTGGCTGAGGAGAAATGGGCAAGATTCTTTAGTGCCCCGCATAGAATGCTTTTAGTTTGTACCATTAGGGAATTCAACAGACATCAAAAAGGAGAGAGCCTTTAAGAAACAAAGGAGAACTAAACCAGGCATTATTTTATAGGAATGTAGTTTTTTTTTTTTCCTACCACATAGTTGATTTGCTTTTAAGTTTGAATTTTTTGCTGCTCAATTCATTCCTAAAGCTTCCTTAGAAGAATCATATTTATGGTGGCACAGGTGATCTCTTTCTCTTGATAAATGTTTCTCTGGAGTGAGTCACATTATCAGAAAGTACTGATATCTCCGAGAGTTATACTCAATGCTCTGGCCCTTAGGCTTCATATGAAACCGACCATTTATGAAGCACTTATAAGCAAGCGATCATATTTTTAAAGGTGTTAAACGTGCTCTATATTTGATTGGTCAGCAGGTTTACTCTGTGATATATAAACATTTTAAACACTTGTACATTTGAACAGGAGATGTATACCCAATGTTATCATTGTCATTATCCATACTAGCTACACACTAAACAGCCCAAATATCCACCAGTGAGAGAGCAGAGGAGTAGGCTGTGTCGTAGTCACGCGTGGAAGCAACAAGACAAGCACAGTAAATGACTTATAATAATAATACTATAGAGAGTTCGTAGCAATGTAACATTGAAAATATAACTTGTAAAATTGTGTACTAAATAACATCCATGATTCCTAAGGTTGAGAACAACTGAAATTAAAAATAATGATATAGGAATGGATCTAAATGCCATGAATACATGAATGATTTCAGGTTAATTATGGTTTTTGGTGGGAGGAAACTAGGCTGAGTTGAATTGGGATCATAGACTTCATAGAGATTAATATCAAGTTTCCATCTCTGGTAATTAGTGATAGATTCACAGATGCATATTATATTATTAAAACCAACTCTCATTCGCCCACTAACTAGAAATGGAGAGGAAAGAACAAAGTTCAGCACAACTTCCAGATTCTTCTTAATGAGGGCCCAGTGGAAATTTTACGCTCAGACATTAGAAATCTGAGCTTCTTTTGAAATCGCTGCCTTCCTATTGCATTAAGGATTTTCTTTGCTTTGACTTCTGGGAGTGTTAGACTTCAGATTTACCAGCCATCTTCAGTAATTACAGAGGCACTAACATTATATATTTCCATATCTAACTTGAATCCTTGTTTTATCTTATTCTATCTTAGTATGTCTTAGTCTTGATTTCTCAAATATAGTTTGAGAATCTCACTTTATTGCAAAATTTCTATTTCCAATATTCACTTCAGCCAGACAGAGAATAATAGTAACTGAAGACATTATCTTACTGTTGGACAGAAGGCTGCATTGCTTGAGAGAGAGGTTGACCTTGGTCATGGGATGTTATCGCATGAGGCTCCTGTATATGTTCTGCATCTCATCGGAAGAGATCTTGGGTACCTTTGCCAGAAAAAATTTCAGAGAAATGTGCCATGTGGGTCTTTCTTGATTACATGCTTTTATGTAAATGTGATATTCTTCTCTAGGATGCCCACCACACTGTCATGGTGAAACACAGCAGCACCTGGTCCACACTGTGGTGGTCATACTCTACAGTACCTGGTCCACACTGTCATGTTCATCCCCAGCAGGACCTGGTCCACATTGTGGAGGTCACACTTGACAGCACCTGGTTCTACACTCTCATGGTCATCCCCAGCAGCATCTGGTTCCACATTGTCATGGTCACCCCCAGCAGCACCTGGTTCCACATTGTCATGGTCACCCCCAGCAGCACCTGGTCCCACACTATGGTGGTCACACTCTGCAGTACCTGGTTTTTATCGTTTGTAACCAGGCACAATAGATTAAGCTCTATTTTTAAAGAACTTGACAGTATGGCAGAGGTTGAAAAGTCAAGGCTCAAAAAAAGAATTGTTTTTTCCCTGGGCAGACCTGATTACTCATAAGGCTCAAATCCATGTTACCGGAGCTAATATTTCCTTGAGTCATGATTGCTTATTAACAATAGGTTGACTGCTTCTAGTGGGGATAATTGTCTACATTGGAAGCATCATCTAAGTAGGAAACTATAGGTTTGTCTTCATGGTTTCTCTTGGAGTTGGTTAATAGTAATTTGGTAGAAAGTTTAGAGAAGTATTATATCCCAGTGGCTAGTTCTGGACTTTATTTTGGTACATAAATTAATTCAATAGAATGACGCTTTTCAAACCAAATGAATGGAAAGCTTTATTTTAATCACACATTTTATCATTTAAAATATACTGAGTGTTTTCTTCCATATTGCCACATATAACATTATGTTAGCTGTTTTAAATGAACAAGTAATTGATAAACTTTTTTGTATGTGAAGCGATGTGGCCAGGGAAGACAAACAAGTACACTACAGGAATGCAATAGCATAGAGAAGTATAATGTGGGTGGAGATGCAGTTTTATCATTAAGGCTTTTTTTTTCTTTTTTGTATCCAGTAAGCACACATGTGGTCTTGCCTGGATTGTTGAATTTACACTTCTTAGCATATCTTGAGAAAACTATTAGTAGGTCACTTGCTCTCTCAGAAGTATCCTTGTTTGTAGTGTGTATGGTCATCTTATTTAGAGAGAAAATAGCAATTAAGATTGTGTTGGAAGATTGTATAGAATTTAAACATGGAAAATAGATTGGGAGAACTGGAGCTTGAAGACAACAGGGCCATTTAAAAGACCATCACAAATAGTCATGGTAAAAGAACAAGAACACATACACACACATACGCACACATGCACACACACACACACACACACACACACACACACACACACACACACTAAAGCCCATTGCTTTGTATACTAACTTAAAAACTAATAAAAATAGGCAATATGTAGTATTAAGAAGTTTCTTTTATCTATTTGACATGTATGTAGTTTTATTTCACGTTAAATATAGTTTATCCAAGTACGATGATACATGCCAGTAATCTTAACACTTGAAGCAGGAAGACCAGGTGTCCAATGCCAGCCTTGTCTACACAGTGAATTTAAGTCAAGTCTGAGCTACGTGAGACTCTTTCTCAAACCAATCAATCAATCAACCAATCAAGCACAGAAAAAAATAGATTTAGACAAAACTTCAAGCATTTTACAAACATGGATTGATTTTCATGAGTTTGTTTTTAGTGTTCAGAATGGTGTTCACCTTGCCTTGTGGTAAGTTTAAAGGGATCGTTAATATCTTGTTCTACACTGTGAAACATGGGAAACAGAACGTAGAGGAACACTTGGAATTTTTATGTTAAGAAAAGCATTTTGGTTTAACTGACAAGTCACTAGAGGTTCCTGTTCCCACCCCAGATGTGGTATAGTTGTTTCTGAGTTGGAATCGGAATGCTTGACGCAGGTGGCTATAATTTGGTTGGGTGTGGTCATTATGGCACCTGTAGCTTGTCTTTGGGATTGCCTCTGCCACATGGGTTTATGGGAACTTTTGGCTTAGGGCATAAAAGGTCTGAAGCCCAGAGAGTCAGAGTGGGTGTTGGTTGGTGGTTCGTTGGTTGTGTTGCTGTCGTTAAGTTAGTGTGAGAAGAATGGTTGGAGAGATTCAAGCTTAGGACAGCCTAAAAAGAGGCTGTGATGATTTCCACCTTTCTCTCTCTCTGTATTAAGGCCACTTGTAAAAGTAGTGAAGATTTCTATCTTTCCTTTCTCCTTCCTACCTAAATTGAGGGTAAAAGATTGTAGTGTGCTGCTACAACAGAATATGTGTTAACCCCGAATAAATCCTTAGTTAACGAGCTTGTATTTTCCTGGGGAGTGGGATGTGGTATAGAGCTGAGACAGTGTTGGTTTAAGTTAGAGCGAAAATACTTAGAAATCTGAGAGACATCAGGACTCTATGGTCTGAAATGGATGGACAATAACTTTAATTCTCTGGCTAACTTTGAATATGGCTGGTATTTGGTCTAATCAAAAGCTCTGGAAAGCAGCTATACTGTCTTTGAATAAAATAGACGTTGAAGGAAAAGTCTTAGGAGTTTGTCTAGTTCTTCCAACCTGATAAAGAGCCATTATAGTGCCAACCTGGAAGAAAAGAGTGAAATGATTTTCCTTAACCACTTACAGGCCATAAAGTCAGGATGTGTTCTTCAGGTTGGTCCTAAAGTTATAACACTCTTCAAGCACCAAATGACTCATAAAGTGTGCGGTAATACTGGATTTGTTCTCTCCTGGTCTGTTTTTACCTAAATGGCTTGATTGCTTTTTAAACTGCTTTTTATGACTATGGCACAGCAAAGTAGTCATTTTGTTCTTTGTAGAATTCTAAATCTGAGAAAATAGGCTTTATCTACTTATGCAGCACAGGATCTGAGGAGTCCTAGCAGTTACAAAATATAATTATGCCTTGGTAGCCATGAAATTGCTCCAGGACCTATCCCCTACCAATGTCCATGCATATATATGTTCTTATATCTCATGACATTTACATTTAAGACATGCTTCTCTCCCAATGTACTTTAAACAAACTCTAGGTTACTTATAACATCCAAGTGTGGTGATCTGAATTAAAATGGCCCTCATCGGTGCTTGGGGGTGGTATTATTAGGAGATGTGGTCTTGTGGGAATAGGTGTGGCTTCGTTGGAGGAAGTGAGTCACTGGGGGACAGACTTTGGGGTTTCAAATGCTCAAGTCAATGCTCTATCTTCCTGCTGTCTGAAGATCCAGATGTAGAACTCTCAGCTGCTTCTCCAGTACCATGTCTGCCTGTGTGTCACCATGCTTCTCACTAGGAGAATAATGGACTAAACCTCTGAAACTGTAAGCCAGCCCCAATTAAATATTTTCATTTATAAGAGCTGTTGTGGTCATGGTGTCTCTTCACAGCAATGTAAACCCCAACTAAGACACCAGCACAAAGTAAATGTTACATAAATAGTTGCTATAGTATATTGTTTAAGGAAGATGATGAGGAACAAGTCTACATATGCTCAGGACATACAGAATTTGAAAATTTCCAAGTATTTTCAATTAGTGGTAGTTGAATCTATGTAGAACTGGAAGACATAGAGGGCTGAGTGTAATGGAGAATAATATTCACTGCTTCTGAAATAGGTATTTGGGAGTGGTCTTTTTCTGTTGACTAGACTAGTTATTTGAATAATTCCTGTTAACCTTTTGTGCTGCTTGTTCAACACAGATACAGCTAAAATACTCACCCATGTCTTGCATCCGTCTTCTCTTAAACTGTACCCACTGCTTCATGACAGTGTGTACCTTCTGCTGGGTATAAATCCTACACAGGGTAAGCACACTCAGACTGTCCCCACCAATCTTAGACTCCACTTGAGAATATCTATTCAATTGTTCCTCAGACTAAATCTTACTTTAATGACTCAAATATGACAGAGATTAATAGTTCACACTGTTTCATTTGAGAAAAACAGCAGGAAGTATGAACATATGCACTCCTTATTGGGCACTATTATAGGGAGAGCTTTTTACATGGATAATACAAAGCTTTCTTCACAGTGACTGTCAGAAAGGTCTTACTCCTGCCACTTTCCATTGAGACAGCAGAGATGCTGAGACTGAAGTTGGACCTATGCCTTCGTTTGTTTTGACACGGGTCTCCACCAGGCGCTAGCCCAAACAGCATTTTGAACATGAGAGGTAATGAGGCCGGGCTGAGCATGTGGATTGCGGAAATGTTCTCATCTGTCACTTTCTAGAGAGGATTTTTTCTGGACTGCTTGTCACTTTATTTTAACAGGTCCCCAGCAGAGACAGGCTAATGCTTCAGTTGTGCAGCAGCAAAAACGGGGACTTGCTATATTCATCGTCTCCAACACCACACATGGAATTTACGTGGTTCTGTGAGGTAGTGCTTGGAGGTGTTTATCCTGAAAGATAGCTGAGCTATTTTGTTATTCCTAAAATGAAAACCAATAGGAATTACTGTCGGTTTCTCTAACTATTCCTTTCACTATTAATACATCAGCATAGTGTTGAATTGTCATAAGGAGTGAGGTACCCATTTACATAGAGAATGTCCCATCAGCAACCAGCTTGCTATTGAGACCATGAAAATAATTTTTTAAAATTGAATTCAGTCAAAACCCTACTAAGATTCTAATTATTTTCCTGCCTTGTGTCTCAGAGACATAATATCAATTGGACGCTAAAAAGGACTCCAGGAAGTTACTGAAATAAATAAATATTCTAGTCTCGTTTACTTGGGAGCAGGAACATGAACATTTTGGAAAAAGCTTAACTGATGTAGAAAAATCGTGACATGCCGGGTTCTGAAACACGTGAACAGAACCTTGGCTTTAAAAATAATTGACTTTGGTTATATTAAAGAGAGCCGATTGGACCGTGACTTTTTGTCAGAATCATCCATCAGGCTCGTACTAATCCTAACTTTTCAATATTTATTGAGTGAATTAACACGATAGAGAAAAGGAACACTTGAGTGAATAAGATAGGAGAGTTTGGAAAACGCTTGTCTCGGTGTGCTTGAGTGCTTAATGCTAACTGGTGTCCTTAGTTCGGGCTGTGCTTGGCCCACCTGAAACATTAGTTTGAATTGAGTATCTTCTCTACAAAATAGAATGTGGGTCTAAGCAGTCCATTCCTGCTGCTCACCTCTCCAGGTGTAGTAATTTAATTTAATTTTCCATGAATTTGAATGTTGAATATTATTGTTTTGCCCCACACAAATAAAACCCACTCATTTTTTCTAGCATATCACACAGAGTTCTCATACGACAAGAAGGATTTGGATCTGGAAGCCAAGGACTTTACAGAATAGTTATAAGTGAAGCAAATGCTGAAGGTATTTAGGGATGGCGCTGGATAGTAAAGGGAGCAGTCATTTCGGTGTGACAGCTAATCCTGTTGTCAACTGGACACACCCGGGAAGAGAGAGCCTCAGTCGAGGAACTTCCTCCATCAAACTGGCCTGTGGGACATTGTCTTGATGTCTAATTGATGTCGTAGGGACAGCTCGGTGTGGGTGGTGTTAGCAGGTGACCTCATGCTACATAAGAAGCTAGGTGAGCAAGTCCAGGGAAATGAGCCCCAGTAAGCATCAGTTCCTCCATGGTTTCTAGTTCAGTTCCTGCCACAGGTTGCTTTCAGTCAATGTTTTCTTATATCAACTGGAAGCCTAACTAGAACAGCAGGTTACTGAAGAAGTTACCACAAGTTCAAAGTCAGAGAGAGAGAGAGAGAGAGAGAGAGAGAGAGAGAGAGAGAGAGAGAGATTGAAAGGATCCCTTTTAGTTTCTTTTCTATGTGTTTCAATGAAGTGCTTCTTTAAAGTGACGTTAGATGATGCTGATCCTGATGCTGATGCCGATGCTGATGCTGATGATTCTGTATGGTAAGCACCAAGCATCTTTCTAAGCCTTGTACCAGTAGAAGCTATGAGGTAGAAGCCATCATTATCCCCACTTCACAGAAGAAGACATGGAAGCACAGAACAATCTACAGCTCAGGGGCTATACACTTAGAATTTGGGCTACAGAATCTATAAATTGTAGCATCCTCTACCCTTTCATTTCCACATTACCCCATGTGGCCAGAGCTTCTGTGTGGAGGTGGTGGTGCTGGTGACAGAGCAATGGCTTTGGTTTCAAATCTTGAATTTCATTCTTACCGCTACATTCTTTTCTACCTGTTTACCAAGTTTCTTGCTTTTGCTCATTTCCCAACCATCAGGCAGAACACAATAACTTCATGTCGCAGTGCAATGGGACAGCCCCATCATGGTGAGTTCATGAGCTCTTCTCTTACAGAGAGCAATGTGATCTCATCTGAGTTGTGCTACACGAATGATTCTGATTATGCTTCATTGTCTCGTTGCCCTATTTTGATGAACAAGGTTTAGATTTAGTTATGGCAGAGCCGTCAATAAAACTTTCAAAGTCTCTAGAATTGCACAGCTCTAGGAGCAAAAGTAAATTGTGCTCTAAGAACAGCTTCTTTAGCATTCCAGTCCATGCAGCTGGGGCTGATTTTTGCCAGTGGTCTGCTTCCCTGAGCATGGTTCTTGGTCAAATACAAAACATTGTGCATAGCCACCCAGACTCTGAGGAGCGCAGACAGACTCAACAGTTAGGTTACAGGATGAAGGAAATAGCACTCAAAGCTTCTAACGGGAGTGCACAGTGATCCATCTATAAATATGGCTTGAACATGGGATAGTTGTTAGGATTTGGAAGGCAGAGAAGGACTACTTACAGGACTTTCTTGCAGATGGTGCAGGGTTGACATGTGCAAATATTTGTATGCTATTTGGCAACAACCTTAATGGACCCACACTTTCATGGCAGTCATTATTGATCTACCTAAAGGCTGGGATTAAACTAATAGCAAATTCATTTAGAAAAAAGGTGTACCATCATACCTACTTGGTGATTCTTTTTATTCTGAGAATTACTGGTGGTAAAGATCAATGAGCCAAGAGATGTGCTCATTTTACAGCCCACTTCTCCCCCTTTCAGATGTGGTTTAGCGCATGCTGTATCCTGTACCCTCAATTTCAGCATATGTAAATGCAAGCAGCCTCTTGACTTCAGAATGGAGAGATGGAGGGCCTAAGCTGGTGGATATGCCAGTGCCTCAGGATGCCTTTTGTAAGTATAACTACTGACCCAGAGGTGGTAGCAGGGAGGTGGGATAAGAGACAGTTGTTTAAGGAAAAGTGGAAAATTTGTCTCAAGGGAAGCTGCATCTCCACATAGAAGCTGGAGGAAAAGACAACCTCTCGTGAGCGAGATCTCTGGATTGGGCTTTGTGTAATGATGAGAAACTCATTTAATCTCCATGAGACCATTTAAAACAAAAAAGTAAAACTCTACATTCTTTTCAGACCCTATAAAAGTTTTTAAAATTTCAAAACAAAATGCAATAAGGATCTACTTATGGCAGAGGTTTGCTGTGAGGACCAAATAAGATGGTCTGCTTTGTGGAGTGTGCAACTCTGTTCTCATTCAAGCAGTGTGAATGAAACTGGGCTAAGCCTTTCCGAGATGACCTGTGTACTTCATACCTGAACTGCCACCTTGAGCCAATCAAATAGAGCAAGCAGCCCCTCCCCCCCACTTCCAAAGAATTTAATTAACCAAGATCAAGAATTATTTTTATAAAGGCTGGGGAGGGAGACTCACCATTGAAGAAGACATTTAGGTGGCTGGTTCTCTATCTCGCTGTCATTGGGATTACCATAGAGCCTTAAAATACACCTGCCCAGAGGTTATGATTTCATTAGATGTGCCCAGAACTTCTTATAAAAGGAGCAATGGTACTTCTCAGCTTTGACTTTATCGGAAGCACCCTTGAGGCCCCACCCTCTGATGCTATGATCTACCAGATCTGAGGGTGGGGATATGAACTAACAGTTCTGCTGGGGGGTGGTGGTATATGCCTTTAATCCCAGCACTCAGGAGGCAGAGGCAGTGAGTTTGAGGCCAGCCTGTTCTACAGAGTGAGTTCCAGGACACCCAGAGTTACAACAGAGAAACCTTGTCTTGTAAAACAAAACAAAACAAAAAAGAAAGAAAGGAAGAAAGGAAGGAAGAAGAAAGAAAGAAAGAAAGAAAGAAAGAAAGAAAGAAAGAAAGAAAGAAAGAAAGAAAGAAAGAAAGAAAAAACTAACAGCTCATTCAACTTTTCATGTGGCTATGGGGTCTGCATACCATATGTCAGAACCAGCACCCAGACTAATTCCAGTGTAATGCTTATGTCATATGCTATGTCATATTTTATGTTTTTCTGGTTAAAAGAAGATAGACTCAAAAGTCTGTTCTTTGCTCAGCTAATAGGAAGACTTTTTATAGCTGAGAACATCAACACGTTGTTTTTTGGCCACAAACTGTGGCCAAATGAACACAATATCATTTGATTAAACAGAACTGGTTACAGAAATAACACATCTTATACAAAAGATGCTTTGCTTTCGAGTGTATTAGCTTGAAATTGTCCTCTCCAAAGAAAAGGCATCATTTGATAAACACCTGGTAAGCAATTGTATGTTCAACCCAACAGATTTTTAAAAGAAACTTTTAGATTTGAAAGGGAACCCAGATTCCTTCTGCTGTGCAGATGTCTCTGCAAGCAACAGAATGAATGATTCACCTTTCCAAATCCTTGGTGTCAGAATAGCTAAAGCAACACAGCATAAGTTCCAGAAATAGAATCCTATTAAACTTTCAGAGCCCATGTAAGATGCCATTGTGAAAATGTGTAAAATTGATCATCACATCTTTATTACTTACAGACGTTTAGAAGGGCATTCAAGGTTGCTTTGGGGGTTAAAATGTATGAATCCTCTCTTCCCAAAAGAGTGTAAATCCTGAACAAATGTCCTTTATGGCAAACTACAGGGTCTTATTCACCTTGAATTTTGGAAAATGAGGACTCTGCCTTGTCCACTTCTTCCCAAGGGTGGATGGTAGAGAACTCTGAACATGTATGTAGGGAGAGCACCCAGACTACGAAGAACTCAAATCATCTAGATAAAATCTAGATAATCATTATTGGTTTTTTGCATCATAAATACATTTTAGTGAAAGAAAGATAGAAGGCTCTTTGCAAGGCATTCATCTCTTCTTATCATGCTGTATCGATTACAGATTTGGCTGGGTAAAGATGTTTTTATATATCCATTACAGTAAAAATAAAGGTAGAAATATTTTCAGTAGAAAATATTTATACCCAATAAACCTGGTTTTATACAAAAAGAATGAAATCAGCGTTGTGTGGAATTGTCTTTGTATTGTAGTGGAGTTGATAAATATCAAAGCAAACTTTTGTAGGCTTTTGCTTTTCCATTTGGAGTTGGACAGGTGTTAATTTATAGGCTTTTCAAACCAGAATCATATTACTGCTGGTGATGCTGTTTAAGGAAAGGATATTACTAAGGAAGACTAGAGACATGTTAATAGGACAGAAAGAGAGATCTCATATTACAAAGCAGCCACTGTTATACAGATTACATAGGCTGTAACATTAAAAAGGCATTTTAGGATGCTCTTAAATAAGACGTAAAAGAACTATACAAATTATAAATCAAATACCAGAGTGGCATCACAGGTTCAGTGAGATTTTATTTCGACATTGCATTTACAATGAAAAAGCATTAGCAGCCACAAGCTCTGCTTTCAAACGGGGTCTTTAAATGCTTGTGGAAGTCTTTACGCTGTGAGAGACGTTGATGGAATGGTGGTATGCCTCATTCTGGCCATCTCTGGTAGGTCCTAGCCTTCATCCTTTAGGACACTGTTCCCTTGAGCATCTCCTCCCACATGTCTTGCTCTTTTTTCCCCTTATTCCCCAGAGCGTTCCCTTTGCTTCATGTCCAAACTTTTCTAATTATCCCTTCGTGACTTCGAGGACAGCTCCCGTGTTAAGGACTCCCAAGCACTGCGTCCCAGTCCTGATGGCTTTCCTAAACTCATCCTGCTCATCTGCTTCCTGTTGCCACATTGGTAGCTACTTTGTAGGCACTCGAACTCACAAATAGGATGCTCAGGCATATCTGTTTGGTTCCTTGTTTCAAGTTTAATTAAATTTTATATTAGCTATGCTCTGGATTCTTTTTTTTTTTAGCACTACAAGTTTGTATTTATTCAAAAGTAAAATAGGAATAAAATGCACAGTATACTTTTAAAAACATCTATTTTATGAGATTATAATTAAATCTTTTTCTCCTTCCTTTTCCCCCCTGCAAACCCTCCCATATACTCCTTCGTGCTTTTTTGTAAGTTAATGGCCTCTTTTTAATTAATTGTTGTTACACACGTGTTACACACATGCACACACACACACACACACACACACACACACACACACACACACACTCCTAAGTACATAAGTACAGCTGCTGCACAATGTAACTTATAAGTATGTTTTCAGGGCTGACCATTGGTTTTGGATAACTACCTGCTGTGCTCTTCCAGAGGGAAGACTATTTTTCAGACTCTTAGCAACTCCTTGGTGCCTGTAGTTCTTAGTGTAGAGCTAAGGCTTCATGGGCTTGCGTTCATTCACCTTAGCAGCTCTACTGTTTTGTCCTTGTTCAACTCATGTTTAGGCAGTCATGTTGGTGAGACTTTGTGGGGAGCCTCGTCTCAGTGGACGCGTCTACAATACAGCCTGCACATAAGGCTCCGAGATCATTGTGGAAGTGGGAAAGAATGATAATAAAGATGAGAGGAGTAGGGGTTTGCTGTGAAAAGACTGTCAGCAGCTATTCCCATAAAGTCTTATTAATATTACTGACTAAATACAGCATATTTTTAATGAAATACACCTGACCACACAAACTATGCCATGTGATTGAGCATGTATGTTTCTGTTCCCTTTCTTCCTTCCTTCCTTCCTTCCTTCCCTCCTTTCTTCCTTCCTTCCCTCCTTTCTTCCTTCCCTCCTTCCTTCCTTTCTATCTCTTTCTTTCTTTCTTTCTTTCTTTCTTTCTTTCTTTCTTTCTTTCTTTCTTTCTTTCTTTCTTTCTTTCTTTCTTTCTTTCTTTCTTTCTTTCCTTTCTTCCTTCCTTCCTCCCTCCCTCCCTCTCTCTATCTTTCTCTCCTCTTTCTTTCTTTTCTTTCTTTCTTTCTTTCTTTCTTTCTTTCTTTCTTTCTTTCTTTCTTTCTTTCTTTCTTTCTTTCTTTCTTTCTTTCTTTCTTTCTTTCTTTCTTTCTTTTCTTTTGAGACAGGGTTTCTCTGTTTGTTGTAACTCTGGCTGTCCTGGAACTCATTCTGTAGACCAGGCTGGCCTTGAACTCACAGAGATCTGCTTGTCTCTGCTTTCTAGGTTCTGGAATTAAAGAAATGTGCCACCACCACCCAACATGCTTCTGTTCTTAAGTTAAGTTATTTTTTTAATTAAAACAATTTCAGATGATACATAGTTATCATATTCTTTCTCCTCCCCAACTCTTCTCTGATCTACCTTACCCTAACCACCCAGTTTTTCTCTCTCTTCTCAAAATAAACCAATCCAGAAACAGAAACATAAAACAAAACCAAAAATTTAAACAAACTTAAAAACAAACAAACAAAAAACAAGCCCTCCCAATAACAAACCAAATCAAACCGAATGTGCTCAAAAACAACAACAACAACAACAAAAAGCAAAACAAAACAGGGTACATTTTATGTTGGCTAACTACTCCTGGACACGAGGCCCGGCTGGCTTGTAGTTTGTCTATTCAATGAAACTCTATTAGAAAAAAACTGATTTTCCCTTTTCCAGCAGGCATCAATTGCAGATGGCTTCTTGGTTGGGGTGGGAATTGGTGTTTACTTCTCTTCTTATTTTTGTTTTTTCGAGACAGGGTTTCTCTGTTGTAACTCTGGCTGTCCTGGAACTCACTCTGTAGACCAGGCTAGCCTCAAACTCACAGAGATCTGCCTGCCTCAACCTCTGGAGTCCTGGGATTAAAGGTGTGGACCATCACTGCCCCCTTCTCCTTCTTAGTGCTGAGATTTTGTCTGGTTTGAATGTGTGCAGGTCTTGTGCACGCTGTCACAATCTTTGTCTTTTTTGTCATTGCTTTGAATTCCTAGTTTCAAACTGTCATATGGCACAGAGCAATTAATAGTATTATTAGTATTCATTGACTTACATTTCTCTTACAGTTTGGTTTCTTTTTTTTTGACCTCTACTTGTACAATTATTATTATCATTATTATTATGCTATATAATATATTACATATTGTGTATATATTACATTATATTATATACATATATAACACCTCTTGGTAGTGGTAATACTAAATACAGCCTAAAACTATGGAAACAAACTTTGTACTTTGTTACTTAGGGATTAATGGTAACAAAATCGTTTGGACATGGCAAGTATACATTTAGTTCTCTTTGACTATTTTGACATTTGATTGGGGATGCAGAGGACTCACTATGTTATAAAAGCAATTATTTCTCTTTTTCTCTTCAAGCAGGGATTTCATTTTCTTGACTTTTTTGCCATGTGAGAGAAGGGCCAGGCAGGGAATCTTCAACATTCTTAGGACACATGGGATTTGCTTTGTCCTTTAAAAGAATGTTCAATGCTACCATCCAGAATTTGCCTTTCTAATCTAGAAAAAAAATCCTATTCCAGAGGTTTGGGGTCATTTCTCACTTTTAGAAAAAACATGTTAGCTCCATTTCTAATTCTCCTAGTATATATTGTTCCTTCTGAGCAGTGGCTTTCATTCTCTGCCAAGCTACAAGAAATGTCGGCAAAGCATTCTTTCCTTCTAGATTTGTATTTACAGAGGCACACCAGTTCTTCACCTGACCCTTTCCAGATGTGTGTTTACAGAGGCACACCAGTCCTTTACCTGCCCCTTTCCAGATGTGTGTTTACAGAGGCACACCAGTCCTTTACCTGCCCCTTTGCAGATGTGTATTTATAGAGGCACACCAGTCCTTCACCTGCCACTTTCCAGATGTGTATTTACAGAGGCACACCAGTCCTTCACCTGTCCCTTTCCAGATGTGTGTTTACAGAGGCACACCAGTCCTTCACCTGCCACTTTCCAGATGTGTATTTACAGAGGCACACCAGTCCTTCACCTGCCACTTTCCAGATGTGTGTTTACAGAGGCGCACCAGTCCTTCACCTGCCCCTTTGCAGATGTGTATTTACAGAGGCACACCAGTCCTTCACCTGCCCCTTTCCAGATGTGTATTTATAGAGGCACACCAGTTCTTCACCTGACCCTTTCCAGATGTGTGTTTACAGAGGCACACCAGTCCTTCACCTGCCTCTTTCCAGATGTGTGTTTACAGAGGCACACCAGTCCTTCACCTGCCCCTTTCCAGGTGTGTGTTTACAGAGGCACACCAGTCCTTCACCTGCCTCTTTCCAGATGTGTGTTTACAGAGGCACACCAGTCCTTCACCTGCCCCTTTCCAGGTGTGTGTTTACAGAGGCACACCAGTCCTTCACCTGCATCTTTGCTCCAGTCACCTCAAACTCCAAACATCTGATGCTGTGTTTCCTTCTGTCTGTGCTTCCAAAGACTATTTCCTTCTGCCAAGGATGTTCTTTCTCTTACTCTCTCTGCTTTTTGACTTTGCCATTCTTCTTTTTGTTTAAGAAAATTTATGTTAATTTTAAAGACATTAAAAAGTATTTTATTAAAACTTAAGAACTTCTTCTGGGTTTCCATAAAGTTAATGTATACATTTTATCACAGTGCTGACTATTCATTCATATATTCTTTTCCACATTCAACTCTGATCTCTCTTGCTGTCTCAGTTTCTCAATGTCTTTGTCCCACTGTCTCTCAATCTCTCTGTCCCTCTCTGTTTCTCTTTCTACTGATGAAAATATACTCTTTTTATGGGGTAGAAAAAGTACCTAATAAAACATGTAACAAAATGGAATATTTTCTGAGTTCTCTCTGTCTCTCTGTCTCTCCACCACAACCCCCGATGTGTGTGGTGCTAGGGATTGAACTCAGGACTGTACACATGCTAGGGAGTAGTATACCACTGAGCCATATCCCCAGACCTTTCCTAAAGTTTTACATGTTGCAATAGACATTAAAAAATAATTGCAAAACTGAAGTACCGTTGTTTGTTGAGTCCCCATTCTCATATGACAGCCACATCTAATGCATATTTATACATACCTAGGTGTGCTAAAACATAATCTGTGAGAATGAAGAGGTTAACTGGAAACATATCTCCTTATCTTTTAGTTTGACTGTGATCTTTTCATATGCGCTTTTATAGCACCCAAAATAAAAGCACCTTATGCTAGCATTTTCAGGGTAAATACCCGTGATTCTCTGCCACGGAACTTGTTCTCTGGCTGTAAGAAAATGTCTGTAGTAAATGGAAGAGCCCTTTGGATTGTCCACGCAGTTTATCGTTGGGGGTTGGGGGGGATTGTGTATTTGCCTTCTGTCCTCAGTCAAACAACATAATCAAATGTTTCTTCTTTACTGTCTGAAATTCCCGTGGCTTCTCTGAGCAACTACAATCAGGAGGGAAATGGAGGAAACAATCACCTGAAACAGTTTCCGACAGTATCTTTGGAAGGATAGAAATAAAAAGATGGCTGCATGGAAAGTCTCAGTGAGACAAAATGATGTTTATCTTCGTGTAGAGGGCATTTTTCTTCCCAGCGCCAGGTACAGAGCTCAGGGTCTCATAGAAGGTAGGCATGCTCTCTACCATGGATCTACATCCTCAGCCCCTAGAATAGTGAATATTTTAAAAGCAGAGAAGCCATTTTCATCATCTTCTAACGTGAAATCACATCAGATCACAAAAGACACCAACCACCTAAAGTTGACTATAAATGGGTCATGAGGAGAGATTCTTTTTTGGTTGTTTCTTTTCACTGTGCTATAACTTACATTTATTTTTTTATTGACATATATTCATTGTACACGCTTTTAGCCTTACACTTCTGTTCTCAAGGCAAAGTCTCATGTATCCCAGGCTTACCTTGAATTTTCTATGTATGACTGTGTTCTTCAGATCCTGGGCTTACAGGTGCTGGGCTTACTGGCCTGTGCCACCATTTCTTATTAATGTAATACAGGGTTCCAGGGATTGACTTCAGGGCCTTATGTATGCTAGACAAGCACTCCACCAACTCTGCTACCTACCTGGGCCTCTCATTGTACATGGGCCTAATTAAGAGATTTTTGTAAAAGTGTGTAATGTACTCTGACCATGTCCCCCTCCTCTCTTTCCCGCCCCTTTTGTTACTCTAGACTGTGTTGCTTCTAATTTCATGTTATATATACATCCATGCTTTTATCTATTTGTATAAAATCAGGGTCCACAAATGAGAGAAAATGTGATATTTGTTTTTCTGAGTCTGTCTTAATTCACACAATATGACAGTCTCTGGTTGCATTCATTTCCTGTGAACAACATAATTTTGCTCTTATTTGTGGCAGGATTTGATTTAACTTACACGTTGGTGTAGCTCTGATGACACTAATGCTTATCCGTCAGTGATAAAAGCGAGCTTCATTCCAAACGTCTCGCCTGGATGAACCCCAGTGGATGAATTGTAACATGCAAATAGAAACTATTCACAGAGCACCAGTAAAATCTGATTTATTTGTATTCTTCACATAAAAGAAGTAGGTAGGGTTGGTGAGATGACTCAATGGCTTAAGGCATGTTTCTGCCAAACCTTGATGGTGTGGGTTTGATTCCCTGGGACCCACATAGTGGAAAGAGAAAAACAACTCTTTTATTTTTTTGTATTTTTTGATTTAATTTTTCTTCTCTCATACAACTTATAGGATACATCCCGGCCCCCCTCATCTCCTCCTTCCACCCATGCCCTCCCATCTCCCCACAAAACCACCCACTAACATCGCCCCCCCTTACCAGAAAAGAACTGCCCCCGCCCCCCAGGGTTACAGCACAATCAGGCATGGCATAGCAGGATGGAAGGAAGTCAGGCACCAATCCCTACATCAAGAGTGTGTCAGGCAGCCAGGCAGGAGAAAAATAGTCTCAAAGGTTGGTAAAATGGTCAGAGACACCTCCACTCCAGCCTGTAGGAGTTTTTCAAGGGCACCAATCTATACAGCCGTGTGATGTATTTAGGAGATCCTACAGGCTTCAGTCTCTGGGGGCCTCTAAGAGTACTGGTTAGTTGATGCTGTGGGGCTTGTTCTCCTGGTGTTCTCAGCCTTTCTTGTTTCTGCCATCCCTCCTCTGCCTCTTCAGTGTGGTTCTCAATCTCTGCACCATGTTTGGTCCTGAGCCTCTCCAGATGCTTCTCTCAGCTGCTGAGGGGACCCTCTCTAGTGAGGACTGGGTTAGGTAATGAACAGAATGTGACATCATTAGAAATGGTCTCCGGGTTATCCAGACTCTAGTTCCATCCTGTCCTACATTTTCAGGCAGGTGTTCCCTCCTTTGGCATGGAGTTCTGTCTTTCTATTTTCAATAAGGATTTTTGCAGGGCTGATAGGCTATAAGTTAGAGGTTTTGTGGCTGGGATGGTGTTCCACTAGAAAGCATGACTGGTCACAGGAGATGGCCTGTTCAGGCTCCCTATCCCTGATTGGTAGGGATCCTTGCTAGAGTCTCCCTTATAGAGTCCTATAAGTTATCACTACATTAGGTCTCCTGATCACCCTCTAATTCTCTCCCATTTCTTATTTTCTCTCCATATAATTTCACCTCCTTTCCATATAATTTCCTCTCTTCTTCCTGGTCTCCTCTGCTCCCATTTCCATCCTGCTCACTTTCCAGGGAAATCCCTGTGTTCCATTGAGACCCTTCTTGTTGCATGGTTTTTCTATGTCTATGGATATAGTACCTTTCTTTGCTTAGCAGTTCGTACCCACATATAAATGAGTGCATACCATGTTTTTTTCTTTCTGTGACTGGGTTATCTCACTCAGGATGATTTTTTTCTAGTTCCATCCATTTGCCTGCAAAGTTCATGTAGTCATTTTTTCAATAGCTGAGTAATACTCCATTGTGTAAATGTACGATAATTTCTTTATCCATTTCTCAGTTGAGGAACATCTAGGTTGTTTCCAACTTCTGGCTATTGTGAATAAAGCAGCTATGAACATAGTTGAGTAAGACTCTTTCTGGTAGGATGGAGCACTTTTTGGGTGTATGCCCAGAAGTGGTATAGCTGGGTCTCAAAGTAGGTCGATGTCTAATTTCCTAAAGAATCGCCATATTGATTTCCATAGTGGCTGTCCAAGTTTGCACTCCCACCAGCAATGAAGGAGTGTTCCTTCTGCTCCACATCTGAGCCAGCATGAGCTGTCCTTTGTGTTATTAATCTTAGCCATTCAGACAGGTGTAAGATGGGAGTTCAAAGTGTTTTGGTTCACATTTCCCTAATGGCTAAGGATGTCGAACATTTCTTTAGGTGTTTCTGAGCCATTGAGATTCCTCTTTTGAGAATTCTTCGTTTAGATCTATACCCCATTTTTAACTGGATTGTTTGCTTTTTTGGTGTCTAGTTTCTGGAGTTCTTTATATATTTTGGATATTTGCCCTCTTTTTAGCAGTGGAGTTGGTGAAAATCTTTTCCTATGCTATTTTGTTTTTTGACAGTGTCCTTTGCCTTACAGAAGCTTTTCAGTTTCATAAGGTTCCATTTACACTAATAATTGACCTTAGTGTCTGAGCTATTGGCGTTCTGTTCAGAAAGTTGTCTCCTGTGTCAAAGTATTCAGGGCTCTTCCCCATTTTGTCTTCTCTCATGATCAATGTGTCTGGTTTTATGTTGAATTCTTTGATCCATTTGGATCTTGAGTTTTGTACATGGTGATAGATATGGATTAATTTGGATTTTTCTACATGTAGACACCAGTTAGACCAGCACCATTTTATTAGAGATGCTTTCTTTGTTCCATTGTATATTTATGGCTTCTTTATCGAAGATCAGGTGTCCATAATTGCGTGGATTTATGTCTTGATCTTCGATTTGTTTTCACTGATCTACATGTCTGTTTTTATGCCAAAGCCATGTGATTTTTTTTTTAAACTATAGCTCTGTAGTACAGCTTGAGATCAGGACTAGTTATACCCCCAGAGGATCTTTTATTGTTCAGGATTATTTTAGCTATCCTGGGTTCTTTGTTTTTCCATATGAAATTGAGTATTGCCCTTTCAAGGTCTGTAAATAATTGTGTTGAGATTTTGATAGGGATGGTGTTGAATCTGTACATTGCTTTTGGCAAGATGGCCATTTTTATTATGTTTGTTCCTTCCAGTCTGGGAGCATGGGAGAGCTTTCTATCTTCTGACATCTTCAATTTCTCTCTTCAAAGACTTGAAGTTTTTTGTCATAGAAGTCTTTGACTTGCTTGGTTAGAGTTGACGTAAGATATTTTATGTTATTTGTGGCTATTGGGAAGGGAGTTGTTTCCTGGATTTCTTTCTTGGATGGTTTGTCATTTGTATACAAGATGGCTACTGATTTTTTTTAGTTGATTTTGTAGCTAGTCACTTTGTTGAAGTTGTTTATCAGCTGTAGATGTTCCATGGTAGAGTTTTTGGGGTCAGTTATATAAACTATCATATGATCTGCAAATAAGGATACTTTGACTTCTTCCTTTTCAAAAATCTTATCCCCTTGACCTCCTTTAATTGCCTTATTGCTCTAGCTAGGATTTCAAGTACTGTATTGAATAGGTATGGGGAGAGGAGACAGACTTGTCTTCTTCCTGATTTTAGTAGAATTGCTTTAAGCTTCTCTCCATTTAATTTGATGTTGGATGTGGGCTTGCTGTAAATTGCCTTTATTGTGTTTAGGTATGTCCCTTGTATCCCTAATCTCTCCAAGACTTTTATCATGAAGGGGTGTTGGATTTTGTCAAAAAGCTATCTCAGAATCTAGTGAGATGAACATGTTTTTTAAATTCTTTCATTCTTTTTTTCTTTCTGTTTATGTGGTGGATTACACTGATTGATTTTCGCATGTTGAACCATCCCTGCATCTCTGGGATGAAGCCTACTTGATCATGGAAGATGATCTTTTTGATGTGTTTTTGGTCTTGGTTTGGGAGCATTTTATTGAGTATTTTTTGCATCTATGTATATGAGGGAGATTGGTTTGTAACTCTTTTTCTTTGTTGAATCTTTGTCTGGTTTGGGTATCAGGGTGATTTTGCGTCATAGAATGAGTTTGTCAGTGTTATTTCTGCTTCTATTTTGTGGAATAATTTGAGGTATATTGGTGTTACCTCTTATTGGAATGTCTGATAGAATTCTGCTATAAAGGCGTCGGCCCTGGTTTTTTTTTTTTTTTTTTTTTTGTGTGTGTGTGTGTGGGAAGACTTTTAATGACTGCTACTATTTCCTTGGGGTTTATAGGCCTGTTTAAATTGTCTGTCTGACCTTGATTTAATGTTGGTAGGTGGTATCTATCTGGAAAACTGTCCATTTCTTTTAGATTTTCCAATCTTGTAGAGTATAGTTTTTTGAAATATGACCTAATGATTCTTTAGATTTCCCAGGTGTCTGTAGTTATATCTCCTTTTCATTTCTAATTTCATTGATTTGGATATTCTGTCTCCATATTTTGATGAGATTGGATAGGGCTTTGTCTATTTTGTTGATTTTCTCAAAGAACTAACTCTTTGGTTCATTGATTTTTTTGAATTGTTTTCTTTGTTTTAATTTTATTGATTTCATCCCTCAGCTTGATTACTTCTTGCTGTCTACTCCTCTTGAGTGTGCTTACTTCTTTTTGTTCTACAGCTTTCAGATGTACTATTAATTTGCTAGTATGTGATCTCTCCACTATTTTTTGGTAGGTATTTTGTGTTATGAATTTTCCTCTTAGCACTGCTTTCATTGTGTCCCATAGGTTTTGGTATGTTGTAGAGTCATTTTCATTGAAATCTAGAAAATCTTTAATTTCTCTCTTTATTTCTGTCTTGATCCATTCATCACTCAGTAGGGAGTTAGTTATTCAGTTTCCATGAGTTTTTAGGTCTTCTGTTGTTGTTGTTGAAATCCAACTCTAATTTGTGGTGGTCTGATAGGCTACAGGGGGTTATTTCAACTTTCATTTTTCTGTTGATACTTTTGTATCCTAGTATGTGGTTGATTTTAGAGAAGGTTCTGTGAGATGGTTAGAAAAAGGTATATTCTTTTGTGTGTGGGTGAAATGTTCTGTATAAATCCATTAGGTTCATTTGGTTTATGATAGCTGTTAGTTCCAGTGTTTCTCTGTTTAGTTTTTGTTTGGTTTACCTGTCCATTGGTGAGAATGGTGTATTGAAGTGTATTGAAATCTCCTACTATCAGTGTGTGGGGGTCAATGTATGTTTTAAGCTTTAGTAATGCCTCTTTTGTAAACGTGGGAGCCCTGGTATTGGGTGCATAGATGTTTAGAATTGAAATGTTTTCTTGGTAGATTTTTTCTTTGATGAGTATGAAGTATCCTTCACCATCTCTTTTGATTCATTTTGTTTTGAAGTCTATTTTGTTAGATATTAAAATGGCTACTCCAGTTTGCTTCTTGGGTCCATTTGCTTGGAAAATCTTTTTCCAACCCTTTACACTGAAGTAATGTTTATCTTTGATGTTAAGGTATGTTTCTTGTATGCAGCAGAAGGATGGATCCTGTTTTCGCATCCATTCTGTTAGTCTGTGTCTTTTTATTGGGGAATTGAGTCCACTGATATTGAGAGATATCAACAACAAATGATTTTTAGGACCTGTTGTTTTGTAGTTGTTGGTTCTGTTCATGTGTGTATGTATGCCTGTTGAGTGTGCCTTCTTTCTTTTGATTCTGGTGGGTTGAAGTTATTTATTTCCTGTATTTTCTTGGGTATAGTTATCTTCTTTGGGTTGGTCTTCCTTCTAGCATCTTCTGTAGGGCTAGATTTGTGGATAGATATTGTTTGAGTTTTGGATTTGTTTTTGAATATTTTGTTTCTCCATCTATGATAATTGAAAGCTTTGCTGGATATAGATGTCTGGACTGGCACCTGTGATCTCTTAGCATCAGTAGGGTATCTGTCCAGGCACTTCTGGCTTTTAAAGTCTCCATTGAGAAGTCTCATGTGATTCTAATAGGTTTACCTTTATATGTTACATTTTTTTATTGTTGTCTCCAATTCTTCTATGGTATCTTGGACTCCTGAGGTTCTCTTTCCCATCTCTTGTATTCTGTTGCTGTAGCTTCTTTCAGTAGTTCTTGATTGCTTTACAGACTTTTCATTTACAAACTTCTGTTTGTATTTTCTTAATGGCTTCTATTTTCATTTTCAGGTCTTTAACAGTTTTGTTTGTTTCCTTTAATTGTTTCCTTGCTTTTTCTTGATTTTCTTTAAGGAATTTATTCATCTCTCCTAATTTTCTGTTTGTAATTTCCTGGTTTTCTTTAATGAGTTTACTCATTTCCTCCTATTGTCTGTCTTTTCATCTATTTCTTTGAGATATTTATTCATTTCCTCTATAAGGACCTCTATTATCTTCATAAAGTTGGTTTTGAGATCTTTTTCTTATGTTTCAGCTGTGCCAGTGTATTTAGGGCTGGTTGTAGTAGGATAGTTGAGTTTTGGTGCTGACATATTGCCCTGGTTGTTGTAGATTGTGCTCTTATGTTGGTGTATAGGTATCTGGGATTGGAGTACTTGTAGCTCCTTGCTTGGGTTTGCAGGTGGGGGAGGTGGGTTGGAGGGAGTGACCTTCAGAGGAGTGGGTTGTCAGGGCAGAATCAAGTGGGCTGCCTGGTCTCACCTGGTCAGTGTGCTAGGTAGGTCTGCACTGGTGCTGAGCTCATTGCTTGGGTTTGTGGGTGGGGTAGGTGGGGTTTGAAAACTAACTGCTATAAGTTGTCTTCTGCTCTTCATATTGGTGCCATAGCATGCACATTCACACACACATACACATGTCCTTGTGCACAGGCCCTTACGCACACCCCCACGTAAATAAATGAAAAATACATTAAAAGTGATAAAAATAAATTAGATAAAGAACATGTACCAAAACAAAATTATGTTTTTAAAAGTAAAATCCATCAGAACCATATTTATCTATACATGATTAAAATTAAAAAAAAATTCTAAGGCTACTTAAAAAATTTTAATTTTATCACCATCATTATTATTTTGTGTTTCTTGAGGGATGAAATGCATGGCTTTGTACTTCTCTGAGGTTTTGAGTTATAAAATTTTGATTATTGTGTGGAATTTACTAGTGCTTACTCAACTTTATTTAAATGTCTTCATGGTTTATGGACATAGCTAAAGAGTCAGCAGATATATGTTGTGGTTAATAGGTTACTCTAATGATTTGGGGGACAGTTTTTACCAAATATGAAACAACAATTGTGACTTAGATTTTTCCTAATAATGCTCTCCACTAATCATTGTAAGTCAGGGACATTGCTTTTCACCATTACTATGGCTGCCTGCAAAATAAATCTAGGTGAGATTGATGTGTAAATCCATGTCTTTTATCATATGTTGGCTGTGGGAGAATGTGCTGCTTGATAACAACCCATGATTTACATTTCTATCTTCACGTAAGTCTAGTAAAATTCAACAATGGCCACGGCTTCTCTAGAACGTCCTCACTTTAGTTGTAGAAAATGATTGACAGCAGCAGTTTCTGCCCGCTTCTAACTCTGCTCTCAGTAACAGACTCTGTCTTGATGAGCTTGCAGTCTTTAAATAGCCAGCGCTTGTTGAGTAGTAAGATACCAGTTGGTGTCATTTAAATGAATTTCCATTTGTTGATCTGATTTTTAAACATTTTAAAAATTCAGCTTACTAGTTCAGTGCTATTTCTGCCTTTTATTAAAGCCATCCCTTGTTCTTTTATGGTGTGGTGTTATATTTACTAAATAATTTTGGGCTTGTAATTTAATCATTGTTGGATAAAAGAAAAGTAAGAATAATATTCTGCTGTAGGGATAGTAGAAACAAAGAAACCCACTGGACCTTAAAACAACACATTTTTCAGTCTCCAGCACCATGCTTCCATATGGATGTCAAATCACTCATCCTGAGTGTGTCATTTCTGCCCGAGTCTGATTTATACATCTCTGGAAGTTGGGCACAGTCTCAATGCCAATGCGAATTATGAAAGTTTTAATATTTTAGCCAATAGCACCAAGCTGTTTGGTTATATAAGCAAGGATAAAAAGGGGCTTTGAAAATAAATAAGCTTTTTATTATCACATTAAATATGTATGCTGTAACATAAAATATCTCAAGGTTTTACATTGTGCATACACAAGGCCCTGAAGATGTCTCTTTATATAGTACAAAATCTCATAAACATTCCATCTGACCAAAGAATATCCATCTTCCCTTTGTGGTTGGAGAGAGAACTAAGCGTAAAGCCGTGTATAATGCAAGCAGTTCTTTCCTCAGGGTGCTGTTCTCTGGAATAGTTCACCATAATGGCCTCCCTCATTTATGTAGTCACTGTACTTTCTTTGATGGATCATGATGATACCCAGAGACGCTCTGAGAAAGATGAGGATGTGGTGGCTGAGCAATTTAATCTACGGAGAAACTTCTCCATCACAGAACCAGTGCAGGATTCAGCCTAGGTCTACATGTTCAGCTTTCTGTTTTTGAGACAACTACAGCTTTCTGTTTTTGAGATAAGGTTCTAGTTATTTAGCCCAAGCTGACCTTGAACTTGAAATCCTCCTACTTCTTCTTCTTGACTGTGGGGTTATAGATGTATTCCACTATGCTAAGCCATTTTGCATGTTCTAATTGACTTGACCAATAAAACTGGAAATTCATTCTAATTCTCATCCTAAAATATTGAAAAAAAAAAACTCTCTTTGTTAAAAAAATTAGTTCCAGTGCACTGCTGCTCTTGCACTGGATTTGGTCTTGGGTTTGGTTTCCAGTACCCACATGGTGGCTTACAACCAATTCTAGGGGACCTGACATCTTCTTTTGATGCCTGTGGGTACATCTTTAGAAAGACTGTGTGCGTGTGTGTCAGGGGTGTGGTGTGTGTGCTGTGTGTGTTTAGGTAGAGACTTGCTTGTCCAGGGATATCAAACAGATCAAACAGTATTCTCAGTTCCCTATGGTGATCTATGTGAAAGAATGTTTTATATACAATCCTTCAGGTGAAATTTGATTCAACTGTTTTATAATAAAGAATGTTTAATAGACAACTGTTCAGTAATGTTATGTTGGGTTGGGTTCTAGCTCAGTGGTGAAAGTGCTTGCCTAGCTTATGCAAGGACCTATGTTTGATTCCTAGCGCTACAAAATCTACTAATTAAGTATAAATTAAGAATTTTATTTATAGGGGCTGGAGAGATGATTCAGTGATTAAAAGCATATACTGGTCTTGCAGAGGACCCAAATTCGGTTCCGACAACCCATGTCCCAGCTTGCAACTGTCTGTAACTCCAACTCCATTGAGATCTGGCACCTCTGATCTCTGAGGGCTCTCTCTCTCTCTCTCTCTCTCTCTCTCTCTCTCTCTCTCTCACACACACACACACACACACACTCACACACCAAAACCAATCTTTACAAAGTATTTTATTAATGGATTATGGGAATAGATGAGAAACATAAGATGGTTCTATGCTAATGTACTTGCTATAACTATTATAATATTAAAATAATGTAAAATAAAATCATGTTCATATGATTTTCCTAAACTATGAGAAAAGAATCGAAAAAGGTGAGAGACATTCTGGTGCATGCCTACAATCCAATGATCCAAGTATTTGGGAAGAAAGGCAGAAGGATTTTTAGTTCCAGGTCACTTCTCTCGAAGCAAAATAAAATTCATTGCTTTTTCCTGAAACTTGAGCCATTTTTTTCTGATTATGTTATGACTGGCATTAATAATAGTTTAAGGTTGAATAATAAATAACACTAGATCACATTTATGACTCTCATAATATCAGAAGGATATGCAAGTCCAAGGGAGAGGAGTAACTGATAGTCTTACCAAGTTGACTTACCAAGCCTAGGAACCATAATAATGATTGGACTGATAAGATCTCCACAGCGGTGAAACGGCGGGTGATCCCAGCTGCATTATCGGATTTAAAACTTGCACAACAGTAGGAATTCATGCCTGGTACCGTAAACCCAGCAAACGTCCCTTGGCAGGAGGAGGCATAGACCAAGAGAAGAACCTTCTATGGCCACTTTCCTAAACCAGTAATTTTCTAACTTCTCCTGTATGCAGATAAGTACTGCTTTCAGTCCTCATCCAAGAAGCTTCTTTTCACAACAGGCGGACACGATTACACAGATCCCCACCTGTTTGAAATACAGAGAATAAGTGACTGTGGGCTGAGCTAACCGATACATCTCCAATGACAGCCCAATACTTAAGGCTCAGGGAAGAATCACAGAAGATGAGGTCACCTCTTGACACATGTACGCACAAGCAAAGCTCCATGGACTCAGTAGGAGATATATGTATATGTATATGTATATGTATATGTATATGTATATGTATATGTATATGTATATGTATATGTATATGTATATATATATATATCCATAAACATATATACGTACATACATACATACATACAAATACATATGTGAAAATAATAATTAAAGAAGAGATCATGAATTTATGAGGGGGACATGGGAGAAGTTGGAGGGGGAGAGGGAGGGGTAGGGTTATGTAGCTGAGACGCTCACGTAAAAGGCTTTCGAAAATTATTAAATGGCAACAACAGTAACAAAGAGAAAACACTCATGATCTGCCTAAGGAAGATGCAGAAGGAAGTAGTGATTGACAACCAATTTGACTGATTAGGTGCCTCTTTCCCTTGGCTTTGGCCTCAGCAAATTTTGCTACATCTGAACAACTGTCTTGATACATAACATTATCAGTAAGAGAGTTAATGCTGGAGAACAAGGGAGTCACTCCATTCTCGTAATACTCTAATATACACACAAGTATATTTATTAACAGTACGTAGCATTTTGCCCTTGCTTAATGCACAAAAAAAGAATATGCACATCAATTCATAGGTTAGGATTCTCCCCCATCAATCTTAGGTTAGCATTTCTCTTTGTTGATATCATATATGTATACAAAAACACACATTTTCCACTAAAGAGTAGACAATGGGAGTTCGTGTTGTGTTTTTGGAAATAAGGTATTAGTTTCTTCTGTCAGCCTAACAGCGTTTTTTGTTTGTTTGTTTTTTTTTTTTCTGTATAAAGCACCTGCTCAGTTATTTTTTGGGAGTCATCCGGTCAGCTAGAAGCCATAGTTGGAGGCTGTAACTAGCTTTGTTTGGCATTCTATATTCAACAACAACAACATAAAAGGGACATCCAATGCCCTCAGGACCTTAAGTTCCCCTTGCACGTCAAAGTTTTTATTTAAGCTCCATAACCCGACATCCTTCAGTTCCATTTCCTTCTTTGCCTGACAGTTTGTTTTAACAACCTCACCGCCATGGTACCAGCCCTTGCTCCTCTTCTGTGCCAATTCAGGACTCGGAAGAGGCTCAGGGACTCTAAGGTTTCTCCCGTCTCTGCTATTTCCGTCTCTTTCTCCCTTTGAGTTCTTTCCTCTGGCTTAAGTACCTGTGATTTAGTTGTGCAGTAATTACTACTGAGGCTGCGCAGCATGGTTTCCTTCTTTCTTACTCATTCCTCAGTGGACCATAACTTTTAGTGAGCATTTCTGCATGTGAAAATCTAATGAAAGAGAGGAGCAGACAGCTCGGGGTGGATGGAAAGTACCCAGCAGAGAGCACGGACACAGAAATGGTAATTCTTTTTAATTTATTTTTATTATTATTATTTTTCTTTTCTTTTCCTTCCTCTCTCTGTCTCTCTCCCCTCTTCTCTCATAAAATACATTCCGACCAGTTTTTCCTCCTTTCCCAGTCCCCGTCTCACCTCACCTCTCTTCTAGGTGCCCCCTCCCCTCGTTTCCCTTTAGAGAGAGGCAGGTCTCCCAGGGATATCAACCAAACATGGCACAACAAGATACAATAAGACAAAGCACAAACCCTCATATCAAGGCTGGACAAGGCAACCCTGTAGGAAGAAAAGGGTCCCAAGGGCAGGCAAAGGAGTCAGAGACACACCTACTCCCACAAAACACCAATCTAACAACCATATCATACATGCAGGGGACCTAGAGCAGATCCATGTGCTGCTTCATAGCTGTGAGCTCCTGTGAGCTCTACTTAGTTGATTCTGTGGGCCATGTTCCCTTGGTGTCCTCCACCCTTCTGTTTCCTATAAGCCTTCCTCTCCCTTTTCTGAGGGGTTCCTGAATCTCCAAGGGGAGGTATCCGATGGAGACTTCCAATTTGGGCTCTTTCTCTCCTTGTAGTTAAGTGGTAGAACTTATTTTCATGTCTCATTTCTTTTTTTTTTTTCAGCTTGGGTTTGGATGAATAAAGACCAAGAGTGTTCTTTGTTAAGGCTTATGAAGAACCGGGAAGTACTTTCTGATTGACTGTTAGTCCTTTCCTTTCTAGTGCTGGGGATCAGGAGGCCAGACAGAATGTTTCCACCTAGCATACAGGACAGTGAGGGTCAGAGGCAGGCCAAGAACTGGAGAATGTGACTTTATCCCTATAAATGTATAATGTATAAATACCCCATCGGTCTGAGAGCCATGGATGCAGCTATTGTGATGAAAATACAAGAGTAGTTAGGAAAACTGTGTCTGAAAGTCTTTTCTTGATATTTATTAAAAAGATGTGAGAACTACATGCAAATATGGCATACTTCATTCATATTTTACAATTCTACAGATTATTCTTTAAAGAGCAAATATCATCTGGGGCTAAGTATAAGAAAATGAATTCATTTCCATAAGTGCCATAAAATTTTGTGATAATTGCACATTTTCTGGGTGACCTTTCAGCTTTGATAACGTTTGAAGTTGGCTTTCCCAATGGATGAGTTGTAATTATAAAGTGATAGCTCCAATAGCTCAGGTCACAGATGGAATAATAGAATATCATTAACAATGACATTTGATTGTGTTTCTTTTTTATTTTCCAGATTATATGTGAAATTTCTCATGAAATCAGAGAGTGTAAGGAATCGTTATTACTGGGATTGATGGTATTGCAGTTTTATTACCATGTAATAAATTACCATTCAGTACTGAGAGATTTCATCTTAATCTCAGAGGTTTGCTCTGGTTTAAAGATTTCTGCAAGGAGAAGCAAAAGGACCATTCAGGAAACTCAAGAGATGGGAATCTTATCTATGCAAATGGATCTTGGACCTTTACAACTATTTGATTTGTCATATTATTTTATACTAAAAATTTAGTAACCTCCCAAATCACTGAGATAAAAGTCTCTTGGATTTTCCAATAAAGAATAGAGGTGTATGTGTGTGTGTGTGTATACATGTGTCATGTGAATGAAGGTGTCTGCTAAGACCAGAAGAAGGCATCAGATCCTTGAGCTGAAGTTACAGATGACTGTTAGCTGCCATATGTGGGTGCTGGAATTGAACTCTAGTCTTCTGGAAGAGCGGTAAGCACAAGTACTCTTAACCACTGAGCTATCTCTCTTGTCCCACAACTGTCCGATTTTTAAATCCTGTTTGCAGTTTTATTTTCACACAATCTTCTCTTATTCTAGTTACCCATTTTCTTTTTAAACTCGTTACCCAGCTAAAAGGAATCATAAACATGAAGTTTTCAGAAATGCAGATTTATATTAATATCAATGAAAAAGGTACAGTTACTGCTTCTTCCCCTTGTTCAAGTTAATGACATTTTATTAGGTCAGGAAACTCATGGCTTGGTATTTTGTTTTGCTTTCAGATAATCCACTTAGTTAACATGGTAATGAGATATTATTGGAATTTCATATTTTGTTTGTATAAACCTGAGTCTATTTCTTTATGTCTGAATCAGCTTTTAATGTCTAGAACACATATGTGGATCTCTGTGGGCACATGTGTATGTTGGCATTTTGTTGTACAACAATATTTTGCTATGATAAAGGTTTGGACTGCATCCTTGATGAAACAAAATTTCTGATTTCTTAGAGGCAATTATAGAACATTTTGCATTATTGTTAAATCTAATCCTTTTATGTAGAGCAAAATACTTCTCAGTCTTTCCATACACCCTTGTAATTCATTTTCTTTCTGAATAAAATATAAGGGAAAAGTTTCATCAAATATGTGAATGAATATATAATTTGACATGTGACATTTTATTTATTGACATTTAGTCCTCGGAAAGTGTCTAAGCTAGCTTAATTTTCTATTAAGTGAAAAATGGGCTGTTTAAAAAACAGCTACAATATTATATTGCACAAATATAGCTTCATGCTTGTCTTATCAAGAGCAAGATATTAAGAGGATTTATAATGTACATAGAAATGTCAACTGTGGTGTTCTGATGTTTCAATGAATGTTTATTCCTCAATAATTATTCAGTTGTTGCTTTATTTTAGGATTACATCTTTAACATCATCAGAAAAAAATTTAGATAGAAGCATGAAGAATATGATAGCTCATTATAATCCTTGCGTGTTGGGGGGGATTGAGTCAATGCGTACTTGTTTACTTTGCCCTTGTTTTCAATTTCTATGGCAGAAAATATGTAATTATAACAAAATTTTACTTCTACCATCAATTTGACCACTCTGTTCAAATCAATGAATTCTATTAAAAAACAAAATAAAGGTACTTAGATTATGGCTATGGGAAGACATATGTTAAGGCTTGTTGCTTGATTGACAACATAGAAGAAAGCGAAGGTGATTCTGAAATAAAAGCACAACAGGCCTTCTGAATGGCTGAGTAGGCTGTGTGATGGTGACCTCCGAAGCCCTCTACACTAGTGTGTGTGTGTGTGTGTTTAAATGTTTTTAAATTGAAATAGAATTACATAATTCTCCCCTTTCCTTTCCTCCCTCTAGCCCTTCCAAGTGATTCCTCCTGGGAGATGCCACCATACCCCACAACTCTCAAGTTTATAGCTCTTTTTCTTTGATTGTATTTGTTTTACACACACACACACACACACACACACACACACACACACACACACACGAATATGCCAAGATATGTATAAATACAACCTGCTGAGTCTGTTTTTTTGTTGTTTGTTATTTGTGTACATATTCTTTCAAGGTTGACTACTACATACTTGACAACCAGTAATGGGGCTCATCCCCGGGGGAGACCAATTTTTCTCCCAGCAGTCAATAGTTCCTTGTCCAGGGGGTGGGACCCTGCAAAATTTTCCATCTTCCATTTTTACATGTCTATTGATACTGCTTTTGTTTCGGTCTTGTTTATGCAGCCATTTCTAGAAAAAAAAGCTGTTTCAAATCAGATTTTCTGGTATTTTGGATGTGAAGCTGCTATAAGCTGGCACGTGGTCCAAACACACAGCAGAGTTGTGCATTTTGGCAGTGAGAACCTTGTTCTCTCTTTGTGGGCCACACAGTAACTTTTCATATCCCTTTATAGTCCAACAGATATTTGTATCAAAGTGTAAAAGGCATTGAAATATGTGTGGAATTCTTTGAACTCTTCTACTTTTAATGTCAACTCTTAAATATTTGGTGAGAAAGAAAAATATTGATAACAAAAGGATTAGCATTTGATTCAAATAATGATTATAAATATATTATTTTTGTTATAGAGGACCCAGAAACAAGTCCACACAGCTACAGCCACCTAAGCTTTGACAGATGTGTCAAAGACATACATGGAGGAAGGGGCAGCCTCTTTAACAAATGGTACTGGGAAGACCGAATTTCCACTTATAAAAGAATGAAATTAGATTTATCTCTTTCAAACTGCACAGAAATCAATTCAAAATGGATCAGAGGCCTAAATCTAAGACATGAAACTTTAGAAATATTCCGGGGAGACATAGGGAAGAGACTTGAAGATACAGGCATAACCAAAGGCTTTCAGAAAATGATGCTAGTGGCACAGGAAATAATCCTGAGAACTGAGAAATGGGATTGCATGCAACTTGCAAGGTTTTTCGTAGCAAAAGGAATGGTCAGCACAGTAACGAGACAGTACTGATCAGGAAACATGTCTTCATTAAATACCTCTCAGGTAAAGGAATAATATCCAGATTGTGTACAAGACTGTAAAAACTAAACTTCCCACACCCAAACCATCCAATCAATAATATAATTAATGAATGGACTAGACACTTCTTGGGAAAAAAAAAAGAAGAAGAAGAGAGAAACGGATAGCCAATAAATACTTGAGAAGGTGTTGCACATCCTGAGTCACCAGGGCACATGCAAACAAAGACTGCTTTCAGCTTCCATCTCTCTCCAGTTAGTATAGAAAAATCAAAGAAACAAACAACAACAAATGTTGGTGAGGATGTGGGAAAAGAGGAATCCTTATTCGCTGCTGGTAGGAGTATAAATTTGTATAGCCATTTGGGAAATCAGTTTTTATTAAACTGAAAATAAAACCACTTACATGATCCAGCCGTATCGCTCTTGGGCATATGCCCAAAGGACATAGCAGAGATACCTGCATAGCCACGCTTCCTGCGGCACTATGCACAACAGCCAGGAAATGGAATCAGCCTACAAGCCTGTTGTTTGTTTTTTATTTTATTTTTTTTAAATCTATGTTTTTTTTAAAAAACTAAATTTATTTGTTTTTCTCTCATATAATACATCTCAACCCCATCCTCCCCTCCCTCCACACTTTCCAGCTTCCCACAAACCCCTCTCTCTCCCAAACTCACCCCCTTTTTTCTGTTTTTTTTTTTTTTTTTTGACACAGTGTCTCTTATGTAGCACTGGTTGTCCTGGAACTCACTCTGTAGATCAGGTTGGCTCCAAACTCACAGAGATCTGCCTGCCTCTGCTTCCTGAGTGCTGGGATTAAAGGTGTTTGCCACCACTCCCAGCCTTACCTAGATGTCTACTAAGATGTAAATGAATGAATAAATTGTGAAATATGAATTGTGGAATATGTGGAATTTAATGTAAATGCAAAGGAAAGTGGAATCTTGGCATTTGCAGGGAAAAGGATAGAACTGAACGTCATTGTGTTCAGAGAAATAAACCAGATTTGAAAAAACTAGACAAATATCACATATTTTTTCTTATGAGCAGAGCCTAGATTTATAATTATCTATATATTTATAAGTGTATTTTTGTGTAGGTCATGGAACTGGGAAGGAAATCATGGAGTGTAGTTAAAAGGGGAGCTTAGAATGAGTAATAGAGCGTATGTGATAAGAAACTTGAAGAGGGGACCATTGAGGGAAGAAAGGGAACCTGTCAGAGGAAGACGGAGGCACAGAATAAAGAAACCCATTACTGTGTGCTAACCTAAACCAATTAATAACAAGGGAAGGAAGAAAAATCAGATGAGCATGTAGATTTAATATGTGTGTGTGTGTTGTATAGAGAGTTTCCTGGGTACAAACATTTGTAGTAAAAGTTTTCCCTCATCAAGGTGAACTGATATCTATTAGAAATATTTTTTTTAACATTTCATCATAATTGCATGTGATTGTCTCCAATTTGTGTGGAGTCATTTGACTGATAGTTACAGATGTCATGATATTTTGCCCCTAACATTCCAATGTCAATCTTGTAAACCCATAGCAGTCACCTCTAAGACAACCATTAGAAATTCTATAATATTACCTAACCTACATCCATATTATATTTCTACAGTTATTTCTGGAATGCCTTTTAGGACTGGAATAAGTGTTCTGACATAATATTTTGTTAAGCAAATCAAGTGCTTATATCAATATGTTATAATTCTATTTTCTCAAAATAGTAATTGGACATCAAATAGGTTTGAGTTTTCATGGCCCCAAGCCATCAACTGAACCCACCAGAGTAATTTCTGGAATGAGAAATGCTAACTGCCAAAATCAAAGAATGTTAATCAGAAACCAGCCTTCTCATATTTTCCAAGGTGCTAATCACTTGGAAAAATTGCCTCTCATTGGCTTAGTTTAAAGATAATTACTAATTGGAAAGCCACTAGAATAGTGAGAAGGTATATTAGCATGTTAATAGGTCTTTGTGCCCAAAAGGCTTTGGATTATAAATTATCAAGACTGAATTAGCCAGATGGGCAGGATTAATTAGCGTGCTAGCATTACCTGGCATCCTCTGGTGGCTGAGAGTAAACAAAGTAACCATAACCATTTCAACATGGCTTGTCATTATGTTGCTTGCTCATGGTAGCTATAGAACGGGGTTGAAAGCACTGAGAACTAGTTGATTCTGGATGCTAACAACTAGAAAAATATGAGCCCTGCTCTTATCTAAGCTAAAATTATCTTCATGTACTTTGGTTTCTTCTGTCTTTAACAGATTACATGGTATATGACAGACAAAAAGAGCCTGGATGAGAATTCTGGCCACCTAGATTTAAATGCTGGCATTGGGCAACCTATTATATGCTGCACACCTCAGTTTCTTCATCTGTGTCATAATGAAACTGTTAATAATTCTCAGGCCATCTACTGTAATGAGGCAGGGCTTCCAGTGGTGGGAATGCTAAAGGAGGGAAACCATGACCGATAAACCAGGGCAGGTCAAGAACTAGAGTCTGGACAGACAGGAGAGGACTTCTAATGTTATTTTGTTCTCCTCATAGAATAATGCCTAGTCCTCTCCTCAACAGAGAGGATCCCTCTTGCAGCTGAAGAGAGCAGACACAGAGGCCCAGGGCCAAACAAAATGCAGAGTTCGGGGAACTCCACAGAAGAAGTGGAGGAGAGATTGCTGGGACCAGAGGGGTCGAGGACATCAGGAGAACAAACCCCATGGAGTCAACTAGCCAGCACTCTGAGGGGTACACAGAGCTTGAAGTGGCAGACATGGAATCTGCTGGGTCCCCGAAATATGACTTGAGTTTTCCTGACTTGGTGCTTTTACAGAACTCATACAGACTGGAATAGGGGTGTGTGTCCCTAAACTTCTTGCCTAGCCTTGAATACCTTGCCCCCCTATTGGGTTGCCTAGTCCAACATTGAAGTAGGGAAATGTGCCTGATCCATCTTGTTGAACCATGTTTGAGCAGTAATCCTGGGAAGACTGCTCTTTCTTGTGGAGAGGCAGGCTGGGAGTAGGAGGATGGGGAGTAGATCTCAGGGACTGGGAAGATGGGGAGGGCACTGGGAGGAATGAAGGGAGGGATGGAAGGGTGTTGGAATGAAATATATGAGAGAAGAAAAATTCTAATAAATAAATAATTAAAAAAAAAGAATTATCTGTAATCCTTCACAGTTTTCAGGTTTTATGAGACTTGGAGTCCAGCTCAGGAACAGGTCTGGAGTCAGTGGAGAGCAGAAGAAGCGAACCACTTCACTAGAGAAGTGGAAACCAGTATCTAATGAGATAATTCCCACAAAGAGATATAACACGGATGATTTCATCTTTTCCAAATCCTGTAGGCTGCCTTAAGAACCAGATGGATGCCTGCCTATGCTAGGCTAATAGACTGTTGTCTTGTTTGTTATTTTCGGCAATTATCCCCTCTAGGAAGATTCTGAGAGAATCCTGGGATTGAGAGAGGGGAAAGATTAACATTTCAGTTCATCAGGAAGTATTGAAGAGTCACTTGTGCTCAGCAGGAAGTAGTGATGGCATTTTCAGATATCTTTATCTCAATGGTTCAGTTGCACAAAGGTCAAAACTGACAGATAAAATTATTTTATAGTTGTGACTTGTAGACACTAATTTATCAGAAGAATATCTCCTTCAGTGAGTATGTGGTTTTGATTTGGGGTATTTTTTTTTACTATCAATCATAATAATAATTGATATTTAAAGAGCACATACTCATGATGGACATAAGGAGAATGCCTGTGAGTATTATTATTAGTTGTTGTTATTAACATTATTATGTTTACAAATGCATCATATTTCATGATGTTGGGTTCTTACAAAGTTCATTTAATAGCTACAAAATCTAGAACATAGTTGGTGCTCTCTGATGTTGCTGACTCCGTGTCTTAGGCCACAGAGGGCTTGGAGCTGTTAGCTCAGCAACATCTATAGCTGCATGCCATCTAGAAGAGTATCACTCAGTATCCATTTTATATAGGTCAGTATCCCAGCCAGGGAAGTTACCACCCACAGTGGGCAAGCCCTCTTGCCTCAATTAATATGCTAAAGATAATCTCCCACAGACAGTGAGGACTGTCTCCTGGATTCTAGATTCGGTCAAACTGACAATTAACATTAAGTATTATAGTGCCAGATACATGCTACCACTCCTGTTTACTAAGTGCAGTTGAATCTCTATTATATTATCATGCTTATATGAAATACCTAAAATAGGAACCCCATGGAGACAGAGAACAGACTCAGTTTCCAGGGTGTGGGTAGGGAAAAGACAGTGAATGCTTTCTGGTTAATGGAATATGGTTTGTTCTGGGGGGAGGGGCTAATGGATATGCTCTAAAAGTAGATCATGTTGATGGAGTACAGCGTTGTGAGTGTGTGAAAGGCACTGCACTTGTACAATGCAAAAGATGTACAATGCTGAATTTTATGTTACATAAGTTTACCTTAAGAAAAAAATTAGATTACTGTCTCATTAGGAAGTCACCCATATTGCCTTTACTATTCAGGATTTCATGTCTTACTATTTTTAGTCTCTTTTATCATCTCCATTTTTGGAATCGAGGCAGGTTAAGTTTCCCAAGATCACAGTACTAAGCCTAGGATTGGCCTCGGATCTCTACAGAAGGCATACGCAATGATTATCTGACTTCTTTCTGAGATGGTGGCTCCGGTGGATGAAGCTATGCATGTAGAGAGGAAGTCAGATGTCTGAATCATCTTTCATTGTCTGCAGATGGAAAAATTATCTCATACAGGTAGATTTTACTTAAAATGCTACCTCTGTTGTATCATTCATTAGACAGTATATGGTGTACTCTACAGAAAGATTGGAATCTACCAAAGGAGGAAAGAATGACTTCAAACTAAATTGTGGATTTATGAAGAAAGCAATCTAGCTTGGGATATGAAGGGATCTCAGTAATTGACTCCTAATGTCTGCCTAGAGCAGTAACTTCCAGGCCTGGGGAGAAGACTCATTGGTTGAAACACTACTATACAATCTGAGGATTAGAGTTTGATCTCCAGAACCTACGGAAATGCTGGGCAGACACGGTGGCCTAACTATAATCCAGATGCTTGGGAGGTGGAGATGAGCTCTTCAGAGTAAACTCAATAGGTAAATTGACCAAATTGGCAATCTCTTGATTCACTGAGAGACACTGCCTCAATAACAAGGTGGGGAATGATTGAAGAAGACAACTGGTATCTATCCATGGCCTTTGCATACATGTACATGCACATACACATGTGCACAAATTTAAACTCAAACATGTATACACATACCAAACACACACATACATATGCACATGAAACATTTCTGGAATTAAGCCTTTATCAGCAATTGTTATATTCACATACAACCCTTGACTGACAAAAGTTTTGAGTCAATTGCTTTAAAAATCTTAGCAAAACAAAGATGTGCAATTGATGATTGGTGAAAGAATCTGTCTAACAAACAGGTGGAAGGAAAGAGTCTCTATTTTTCAAAAGTGTTAAAAGTTCTCCTTGTATATTGCCAAGGAAAAGTGAGGAGGGGGAGTCATTCTTCCCTCCAAAATCCAGTGGATCCGTACTAAGAAATGGCATAGAGTGTTAGCACAAATCCACAGTTCTTAAGCAAAAAGAGAAAAATGATGTCTCAGGAAGGGACCTTACAAAATAGTCCCTGTAGTGTATAATCCTATCTCACACTCTGTCTTAGTGTTCTGTTTAATGTTCAGAAATTCACCAAATAAGTGAGCTGTTATTATGTATTAACTAGACTCAGTGAGACCATTGAGCCAGGCCTTCTGGAGATAACAAACGCTGTAGAAATTTGTGTCGATCAGATTGATAGGTGAGATGTATGGACGTCTATGAAGTTGTTTGATTCAAAACAGAACTCAGCCAGCGTCTCAATTTTGTGATGATGACAAGTGCTAAGAGAACAGAGAAATAATTTTCCTTCTGATATTGATTGGTTGCTTTTCTCCTTGCTGTGGCAAATATCCAACAAAAGCAATTTAAGGAAAGGGTCAGTCATAGGGTGGGGGAAGGGGAGGCATGTCAGCAGACTGTGGTTTGACCAGACTGTCTCTCTCTCTCTCTGTCTTTCTGTCTCTGTCCCTCTCTCTCTCACACACACACAAATAATAAATAAATGAATAAACTTGGCACACTCTCTTCAAAAGGTGTATCTGTCTAGTTGGGGATTTAGCTCAGTGGGAGAGCACTTCCCCATAGTCAGCTCATACCTCATACTCACATTGGAAGAGTTGACGTTTTAACATTTATTTATTTATTTATTTCAAGACAGGGTTTCTCTGTTGTAACTCTTGACTGTCCTGGAACTCACTCTGTAGATGAAGCTGGACTCAAATTCACAGAAATCTGCCTGCCTCTGCCTCCCGAGTCCTGGGATTAAAAGTGTGCACCATCACTGCTTGGCTTTAATTTATACTTTAAAAACTACAGAAATTATTTTATACCACAATAGCTGTGATGGTTAATATTCATTGGGAGCTGCCCTTCGCTCTCCCCTGTTTTCTCAGATGAACACCTGTGGGTCTGGCTATGCATTTGAACTCCTGGGTGTTCCATGAACTAGGAAGCCTTGGCAATCACTGTCACTCTAGACCAGACTTACCAAGGTCATAATGTCCTCCTTATTCCTAAGGACACCCTCAGTGCTTATGTGGTACTTAGCTGCACTTGGAGTCCTATGAACACCTCCTTTCTGGAAACACACACTCTGCATGTAGCCATAGATTCAGCGTACAAGGCAGGCTTATTTTATCTCTAAAACATCTACTCCTCCAGAGACTTACTGCTGACTGAACTCTTCTGACTCCCACTTACTCTGACTGCCTCAGACTGAACTGCTCTGCTCAGCTTCAAACTGACTCACTGTTCCCATCTCACACTGACTTCTGCCTAGTTGTCTCTGTGTCTCTCCCTGAGCTCTCATTGCGCCAGACTGCCTCAGTCTCTCTTCCTTTTCCTCAGTCAAACCGCTTCATTATCTCTGTGTTTTGTCCCCCCCATCTGCCTGCTCAGACTGCTTGCCTCATACTGCCTGCTGTAACTGACTTGTTCATATTGTCTCTTTAACTGACTCTTCTGTAGCTAACTCTGCTCTGAGCTGAGAGCCTGCCTTTCTCTCATGAGAGTTGGATGCATCTTTATTGACTCACTCACTAAATCTTCCTCTGATTTGTCACTTTCCCTGCCATTCACTCTGATTCATCTCAGATGTCACTTCCTGTGTGACACTGTCTCCTGAGTTTTGCTTCCTGTGTCTGCTTTCACACTCTGTTTCTGTCTTAGGGATTAAAGGCCTGGACCACCACTGCCTTCTGAATACTGGAATTAAAGGTGTGTCCATATTCCATCCAGCCCACACAGGCCTCAGAATGTAGACTCCTGGAGTAGGGACCCTTCTTAGCTTTCACACATGCCTATTCCTCTACAACTGCCTCCTCTTGTCACCTCCCCTCTCTCCAATTTTATGTCCTCCTCCTTTAAAGCCAAAGTGAATCCTATGATCTGAGTTTATTTCTCTCAAGTGCCTATGATGAAGTCTTAACTCTAATTTCCTTTGAGTGTAACTGTTGGAGACAGATCTTTAAAGAGGTAAGAAAAGCTAAAATAAGACCATTAAGATGAGCCTTCATCCCTTATGACTGGTGTCCTAGAAGGAAGGGATGCTGATAACAACAAGCACAGGATACAGACCAGGCAAGATAAAAGGAGGAGGCTGTTTCTACAGACACATGGAGGTGCTATACTTTCCTTCTGCTCAGGTCCTATGTCTGATATCATTTCTTTCTCACCCCCATCTCTCATTTTGTCTTGGCTACCTTCATTGTCTTTTAGTCCTCACCTTTCCAAGATCCTTTGGGACGATTTCCCTGATCTCTGCCTTCCCAGCCCTCTCTGCATTTACCAGCCACCAGCTCTGGTCATATCACTATGGTGTCTGGCCTTTTGCATTTCCTCCTGAGGTCATTGGCTCCTTGAAGGCAGAGTTATCACTCCCTTACTTTGGTTTTCTGGAGCCTGGCAGAGCACCTTGTATATAGAGGGGCCTCAAGGTTACTGAATGAATTGAAGGGAAACTGGTTTATCAGGAAAAGAAAATATTTCTTAACTGTCACCATTGCTTAACCACACATAGGATTAAGCAAAAACACAAATATCAAAGTTACTTGCATTTACAGATTTGTCTAATTTTTGAAACTGTCTATAACAGGAAAGTCTCATTTGCTTCTGTGAAATGCGCCTACCTGTTCGAGAAAGATGGAAGACAGATTGCATACAAATTCAAAAGATAATTTCATCTTATATTTTATGTACTTATCTTGTACCTCTCCTTCTTTTCCTGTCATATACAATTCAATCACAGAAGAATTAGACATAAATATTTTGGAAGTGATCAGTTTACCTTCTCTGCAGGGAAGGAGGATTGGGGAAGACAGTTCTAGAGGGTTTGCTTTTGATTTCTTTTTTCTTAGCACACCTGATTGGTGTTTTTAGCTTCTTGAGGAGCAAGCATTGCTAGCTCACTGCATTCGCTGTGCTGGTGAAAAGAGAGTGGGTGAATTTATGCTTCAGAAAACTCTGTAAATGATTCTGTGCATAAGCCAGTTCTGAAGACGCTTGGAAGCCAGGAAATGCGACACTTTCGGAAGAAGCTTGGCACCAACAGGCCCTTCAGAGGGGGAGAGGACTAGGCACTGGAGATGGCTGCTGGCTCCGAAGAAACGGCATGGAGCCAGAATGAGAAATAATTTCATTTGATATTGATTAACATGTTGACTGTTAAGAGCTAATTTTCAGTAACAGCAGAGATGTTCCCTAGAGTTTCTCAAGCATTTTACTTCGTTTTTTTTTTAACTCTTTAAACCTCCAGACAAAATCAACATTTAAAAATTTTAAAGGAGACCCCATCTGCATTCATTAGCATTCAAGTAAAGAGAATCAAAATTAGAATTTAGCAAAGATATTCAGAATGGTGCTGCACTTTACATTTATAATTAAACACACACACACACACACACATACACAAGCAGATTCAATGATATCATGGATTATCACACTTTAAAAAAGCAAAAATAAGGAGCAGAGAAAGGAACGTACTCTTCCCAGTTTATAATTAAAAACTAAAAGCAAATTCTTAAAAAGCTGTAAAAATAACCTTCAAAACCTCTGAAGTTCTTTAAAAAAATCCCTTCCACTTATCTAAACCAAATTTGTGTAGGTGAGTTTTTTTCTGATTCATCGTGTTGACCACGCTTGACTTACAGCGCCTGTGAAAACTAGCGCATGCCTTCGTCTGTGAGCTGCCAGAGCAGAATTCTCTTAGGACCCCATACTAAAGTACTCCGCAGTTACTATTATCAAATGCTGAATCTCATTTTAGCTATGATAAAGCCCCTTAGTATTAAAACACTGGGTTTATAGATGATAGATGAAAAATCTATTTTTCAAAGCATGGCCTTTGTGGTAGAACCTGACTGGCTTACTATGGAAATATCGCCAGCTGCCTAGAAGCGTTGCCTAGCAACCCCTGGAAACACAGAAAACCTAATATCATCTCCAAGTTGCTCGTGGGTAGAGGGATTATTAAAAATATCAGAAAAAAGGACTACAAAGTTTGTTCTTCGCCAAGACTACAAAAAAATACTTTCTAGGGTGACAGCTTCTCTGTGTCCCTTCCCCCCAGAATTTCAAAAGCTCTGTGTGTTTCTGAGTCTCCAGAGTGCAGCCAAGGCACTTCCAAAGGTCATGTCCTCACCTTCAGAGAAAGCACTCCCCCAACCCCCAAAGGCGGCTATCCAGTAGCCTCAGCTTTAAAACCTGCTGTTGCTCCTTCAGACCAGCAACTCTCAAGAAGCCTCGGGGCTGTTTGTCCTTGCTTGTTCTGTCTCTGGTCTGCTGGCCAGCCCAGGGCTGGAGATCTGTTGTTCCTGAAAGGACGGTCTGAACTGCTGTCCCACTCCTCTGCTTCTGCCAAACATTTCCCAGAATGGGGAAGAGGGGGATGGGTGGGAACAAAGCCTGGGCAGCCTCTAGCTTCTGCACCAGGCAGATACTTGTTTTGTGTTGTAGGCTAAGCAAAATGACTGATTGGGTTGAAGTTGGACTCTGTTCAACTCTCTTTCCTTTTTGTTCATAGGGTTAGAAAGCTGTCTAGCTGGACAAATGAATTGGGTCCTAATCAGTTTGGGCTGTTGTCATAAAACACCACAAATTAGGTAGCTTAGAATCAACAGCGATTCATTTCCCACAGTTCCAGAGGCAAGGAAGTTCAGGATCAAGGTGCTGATGGGCTGTGGGCCTGAGAGCTGCTTTGTGCTTCACGATTTTGCTGTCATCTCACAGAGAGGAAGGGGGAAATTACCATCATTTGACGTGAGTGTGTGTGTGGTGTGTGTGTGTTATATCTGTGTGTATTGTATGTGTATGTGTGCTATGTGTGGGTTGTTTGTGTATGTGCTGTGTTGTATCTGTGTGTGGTGTGTGTGTGTTGTATATGCATGTGCTGTATGTGTCTGTGTGTGTATGGGAACCTGTGCATACACAGAAGGCAGAGGAGGAGGGCATGTGTAGTTACCACTTTCCACTTTAGTCCTTTGAGACAGAGTGTCTCACTGAACCTGGGGCTAGGCTGGTGACCAGTTAGTCCCGAGACTCTTCCTGTCCCCATCCCCACTAGAATCCTAAGGATTTAAATTCATGTCCTCTTGCACAGCAAGGGCTTTGACCCACTGAGAAACTTCCCAGTCATTTTTTTGGCTCTACTTCCTCATACTTTGTCATATCTTCACCCCGTGGTTTAGATTTTCACATATGAATTGGGATGAAAACAAGAAATATTCCAGCCACAGTAATGAGTTGTTTGATTTGTAAGATAGAAAGCGAACTTCATAAATTAATTTGAGCAAATGGGTTGTGTCTACCGTCACACTCAGTCTGGCTTTAAGTGTGAGTACATTTCCACTCACCCTTAAAAGCCTATCTCTACTAGGCTCGATCGATTCATAGTGATTACAGCACTAACAGCACCGAGCTGACACCGTAGATGTCTCGTGTCTCTAGACATGCAAGCGCTCCTTGGAGCCCATAACCGATTTTGAGAAGGGCATCTTCATTTCCCAGAAGCAGAAGCTGCTGCTTAAAGAGGCAAGGATTTGTTCAAAGTCCTCAGCTGTAAGTAGAAGGGTGGTCTTGAACTTGGGCTTTCAAATACAGTGTGATTGTTAAGCATTTGGGGCGAGGCTCAGGAGAAAGGACAGCAATGTGTGGGTCAAGAGTCCTGAACTGGGAGGCCCAGACCACAAGCCCCTTTCAGATCTGGGGCAAGCAATCCTAAACCTTGTGGAAATGGATTTCCCCTTCGTTAAGTGAAAGGAGTAAAGCAGAATCAGCCCCTAATATAGAGTAGTGAAAGCTACAGAAATACTCATTCTTGCTGTGAAAACTCAAGTTCGGTTACACGCAGATTTTTCTAGAAGCAGGCAATTCACCGCTTTAAGATCAATTTCCTTTCTCTTGAAGAACTAAATTTATTTTGTTCAGCAAAAGCCTGATAGAGAAAGTATCAGTTCCAATTTCCTGCTCCTTTGGTTTTAATGAAGTGCTTAAGTGCCACTGTAGCTGTGCTAAGCACCCAATGGATCTGCTCCCCATCCCTGAATGCTATTGGTATGAATGCAAATTAGTACAGGGTGAAAAACACAATGGTGCTTCCTCAAAAACTCAGATAGAACTGCACTCTAATGAGCCACCCCTCCTATGGGTATATTTCCGAGGAACAGAGCTTACTCCTGAGGAAGTATCTGCACGCCCCTCTTATTGTGATATTGTCCACCATAGCCTAGGTATGGAAATAATCTGTCTATTGACAAATGAATGGATAAAAATACCTATATATGTGTGTGGGTATATATATATATGTGACTATTTGTCTTGTATTATATATAATGGACTATTACTCAGGCTTAAAAGAGCCTGATATTTGTATTAACATATGTGAATTTGGAGACTGCTATGCTAAGTTGACTAATACAAGAAAAATGTGTTCTCATTTACATGTGGAATCTAAAACATAAAGCAAATACACAAGAGAAAGGGATGGTGGTTGAAGGTGGGAGAGTATGAGGAGGTATAGATCAAAGTGTATAAACTCCATCAAAGTTGGAGTTGTGTAGGATGAATGTACCCGAAGACCTGAAGCACAGCTCAAGGCTACAGTCAATAGTAGCATATTGTTAATTTTTTACAGTTGATGCCTTAGCATCAGTCTGGGTTTATTCACTCTTGCTGGTTTCCATTTCTTTACCTCTGTGTTTCTTAGCAATATCCAGTCAAATCTCTGAGGTTTACATCACCTGCTGTGACCACCTGTGGCATGTATGCGTGGTTTGCCAAACAGTGTGCATAAACGGTGCACACGTGCTGGGCTTCCACTTAGGGTTGGCCTGGGACATGCCCTGGGATGCCTGGGCATACTTGGAGATAAGCCTGCCATTGACACATGCGCAGTTAAGACTTCCTGTTTGAGCCAACCTGAAAACCTGCCAGTGGACCCAGAGACAGATGACGTGGAGAGATGTAAGCCAATACAAAAGAGCCACCACAGCAGCCTGCAATCCAGGAGCCAATGGGATGCTGGGCAAGGGTTTAAAAGGGGTCCCTCTTCCTGGAATAAACCAGTCTGCTTCTGCCACCTACCTGACTCCCAGAGTCTATGTCGTTGACTCTGTGCCAGCTCACCCCTACTCCCAAAGGTCCCGGGACTGGGTTCAAGCAACAAGCACCTCCCTATAAAACTGCTACATGAAGCCTGTTTGATGCGATCCTCTGACCTCTGTATTCCAGATGGATTACACAGGTATGTGGCAGGGACTGCTTCTCAGTCACAGTGGGACTCTATTGGACAGTCTGCTTGCTCAAACTTGCCAGTCAAGGAAAGTCTGCTTGAGTAGCACATAGTACTCAGCAGTGCTTAGCTAACCTCTTTGCTTTCTTTCTCTTTTATCAATCATACTGCCAGAATACACATGCTAAAATGTCCAGTGAGCTTCCCAAGGTCTCAGGGAATTACCAGGTGGATCTTGCTCATATTGATATTTGAGATGGCTGTGGCTTTCTTTTTATAACATTAATTGCTTGTGTATGTGCATGTTTTCTTTCTCCTTTGTCACACTTCCCTCCCTCCCCCCTCCTCAATGTAGGCATTATGTATAGTTTATTCTTTGTCTAATTCAATTCCTAGTCCTAGAGACTTTCAGCCTCCATGCAATCTAATCTTAAGCTAGAACTGGAAGGCTTCAGCCTCTGTGTAATCTAATCTTCAAGCTGCTGGCTCAGACCTAGAATGTTTCAGTCTCTAAGACTTAACTACTGACTGGGCTCCTTTGACTAGCTCCTTCTGAACTCAGAGCTGTACTGAACGCAACTGACTCTTTTGGTTAGCTGATTCAACTCACTTGCTATTCTGTCTCAAACTCTTCTCCAAGCTGACTGGTTCAAACTGACCTTCTGAGCCAGCTGACTGTTACTGACTGAACTCTTATGACTCTGGCTGACTCCTGAAACTTCTATGATTTAAACTGCTCAGTTTCAAACTGTCACTTGCTGTTAACTGACTCTCCCAGACTCACTCTTCCTCTGCTGAACTGTCTCTGTGTCTTATCTGACTGGTTTTCCAACTGCTTGCCTGCCTGTCTGAACTAAGAGCCTGCTTTTATATTGTGAGAGTTGGGCATGTCCTCACTCTGACTCACTCTGCTAACTCTTCCTCTGATTAATCACTTTACTTTGCTCTTCACTCTGATTCATCTCAGAGGTCATTCTTCCTGGCTGACCTTGACTTCTTCTGAGCTCTGCTTCCTTTGTCTGCTTCCTCCTCTGCCTCTACTTTCTTCTATCTTGGGGATTAAAGGCATGTGCTACCACTGCCTTCTGAATTTTTTTTTTTTTTTTACTCTAGAGCAGCCATGCTGCTGGATTAAAGGATTAAATATTATTAAATATTCCTCTACAGCTCAACAGTACCTTGAGAAAATTTTAAGACCCCCCCCCCACTTATTTCTTATTTCCAGCTACTCAAGTTCATGCTGCTTTTTTTTTTTTTTTGTCTTTATAGTAGGCATAGCCAAGCTGTTCAGGAGAGAGCTGTTCGCCCTATGAATATCTGCAAAACTTGCATGCACTTATGTATCTTTCAACTTGGTGACTATACAATGAAGTTGCTGAAGAGGTGCTATACATACTTCACACTCTGCTGGATTTCAATTCCACAGAAACCATCAGTCATTGCCCCCTGGGCTGGGTGTTTGCAATTCTGTCAGCAGAGGCACCAGACCTTGAATGTGCACATTCAACAAAGAAGGTGTTTCCGTCACTGTAGTTAGATGAAGTACAGGTTTGCAGTACTTCCTGCCTCCAGCAAACCAGCCTCTGGATCATTCTACCTATTCCTTTCATGTTCTCTTTTTTTTCTTTCCATTAAACTTCCTATCTTCTGTAGATTCTACTTTTAGCCATTCATAAATAACTGCTTTTTTTTTTTTAAAGCTTTCTCTAACTCTTCTGATATGCATGGTTGCCCAGTCTCAGCTAGCACAAACACCATGAAGAGGTCAGCTTATGGCAGTCTTGGAAAGGATTTAACTTAATTTACAACATCTCTGTGTTGTAGCTGTTAAGGTGAATACTAACCAAGTTCAAAGTAGAGGAATAGTCTTTATGGTGTGCTGGACCCTGATCTTCTGCCATCAACTGTGTGGGCTCCAATCACTTTGTCTCTGACATAAATTAAAACCCTCATGTCTTGAACCATTGATCTGGCTGTTTCACAAATACCTGATGTTGGTCCTTTCTAAGTATTCAACAACAGAAATCGGAAGAATACTCTTACAGTTCCTCTAGACAATCCTGCCAGATATGGGTATCTGAAGAAAAGTCCAATGGTATAGTTTTCTCTTTATGGATTAACCTTGTGAGGGACCATTTAGGAGAGCGATATGAAGGATTTAGTATAACCCCATGTTATTCTGTCATATAACATTCATTAGCATAGTGTTTCATGGAACATAATCCTGTAAGATCTCTGGGAAGTGCAACAGATAAATCACATTTTCACTTGTATTCTTCCCTCTTTAGAGCCATTGTTGAGCACTGGTACCTCTGTTAGGGAAAATATAGGAAAAAAGGTTAAACTGAGTTGCTTAGGAAGTTCTGCAAACTTTTTTGAAGCCTTCTTTAAAGTCCACATTTCGTTTCTCACTTCATGACGACATTGAAGGCCATCTATCAGTTAGTACAAACTAACTTTTCAAGCCATCCCCTCTCCTGTATTTCTGAATGTTGTCTAGACTCCAGCCACCTGTAGTTTCATGTGCTTCTGTTTTCTCACCTGTGCGGTCCTCTGCAATCTGTCCCTTGTGCTTTGAATGCCTTCTCATTTGTTGATTTTATGAAGCCTTTCCTGGGTGACACCCCCTTTTCTCCTTGCTTAATTAACCAATGAATTCATTCACCACATCTCAGTTATGTGAAGGATCAGATTGGGCTGTCAGGATACAGTAACACTGAAGACAGACCTAGAAACTCTGTTACTATGGAGATGTGTCTCTGTTGAACCTCAACTCACTTTCCTTCTTAGTTAGGGTTTCTATTGCTGTAAAGAGACATGGCAAAGTCAACCATGGCAACTCTTATAAAAGAAGACATTTATTTGGGGCTGGCTTACAGTGCAGAGTTTTACTCCCTTGTCAGCATGGCAGAAAGCAAGCGGCAGGCAGGCAGGAAGACATGGTGCTGGAGAGGAAGCTGTGAGTTCTACATCTAGATGGGCAGGCAGCAAGAAGAGAGTGTCACACTGGGCCTGGCTTGAAACTCTGAAATCTCAAAGCCATCCACAGTGACACACGTCTTCCAATGATGCCATACTTCCTCCAACAAAGCCACACCTCCTAATAGTGCCACACCCTATTGGCCTATAGGAGTCATTTTCATTCAAACTAACACATTCTCCTCCCTGGCCCCCATAGGCTTGTAGCAGTATCATAAAGCAAAATATATTTAGTACAACTTCAAATGTTCCCGTAGTCTTTCACAGTACCATCACTGTTTAAAAGTCCAAAGTCTCTTCTCAGACTCACCACAATCTCTCAACGGTAATCCCCTATACAACAACAACAACAACAAAAAAATCACATACTTCCAATATACAATGGCAAAGGATATACATTACTGTTCCAAAAGGGAGGAAAGGGAGCATAGTGAGGAAATACTGGACAGAAACAAGACCAAAAAACCAGTAAGGCAAACTCCAAACTCTGCATCTTCAGGTCTGATGCCAAGAAGCTCTTCAGATCTCCAAATCCTTCTAGCTTTGTTGACTGCAACACACTTCTCTCTCTTTGACTGGTTCTACTCCCTGTTAGCAGCTTTCCTCAGTAGTTATACCACAGTGTATCATGGCTACTGAATCTCCAACATTTTGGGGTCTCCAAGGCAATCAAGGCTTCACCTTCACAGCTTCACACAATCCCTCTCTAGGCCTCCATGCAAGATATCCCTGACATGTATCTGGCTTCAGTAGCTTTTGTTAGCCACAGAGAGAGATTCCACAACCCCTTCCTTCTATGCTTGACTCTAAATTCAAAACCATGTGGTTTAAGCTGCCAAGTTCTGCTGCTTGTTGGGGCTGGAACATGGGCCCCATCATTTAAATACATTTGCAACAGCTAATTTTGGTGGTTTCCTTCACTTCCTAAACTTGGCCGTTCTGGAACTCACTCTGTGGACCACGCTGGCCTTGAACTCAGAGATCTGCCAGTCTCTGCCTTCTGAGTGCTGGGATTGAAGGTATGCACCACTACACCTGGCCCTAAATGTTTCTTTAATTCCTTTTCACAAGGTGAAAGCTTTGATGGATGGGGTTTTGCTATGAGGTTACCATTCTCTTATTCCATCTAGCATCCATTTGTTTAATTCTTGGTGTTCCTTTGCTCCTCCAAATTTTGTATTTTTCCTTTTCCAGCTTATTCTTTTTCATTATAGATCTGCATAAATATGAACACTAATAACCACACAACTGAGCCTATACTAGGCTGTTTTGAAATGTCTTCTGCCAACTCTGTTAATCTAAAACTCTTCTATTTAGCCTCAGGCAGATTTTTTTTGATGAGGGCAGAAAACAGCCAAATTCTTTACCCAAATATCAAAAGAACAGTCTCTAGGCCACATACTAATATATTTCTCCCCTGAAACCACTTGAGTGGGGCTCCTGCAGTTCAAATTACCCTCAGCCCAACTGTCTTCCCTGCTCCTCCTAGTATGGCCCATTATGGCTCACTTAAAGCATTCAGCTGCTTTCCTAATCCGAAGTCCCAAAGTCCATATTCCTCCAAACTTGGCCTATCACAGCAATACCCCAGTCCCTGGTACCAACTTCTGTCTTAGGGTATTATTGCTGTGAAGGGACAGGGTAAATTCCAAATCTGGTTGAGAATAAGACCACTAAGCCCACCACAATTGAGCCAAATTTGAAGCAATCAAGCTTTAATTAAATTAATTAAATATTAGCCAGGAAGATGGACTCTGAACAGGTCCATTATGAGGTACCTATGAAGTGAACCTGTCACCCCCAGAGCTCCCACAGAATGGCACTGAGTCATGTGGCACAGGTACTTAAAAAGACAGAACCCATAAGGCTACGTACTTCCCACCAGATCCAATCAGTGGTAAGCATCTACCCTGATGTATTTCCTGTCTGGGTTATCTCCTGCCTACAAGTGACCAAGCACATCTGGTGCATTTGGAGCACATCCTGTGTAGTAGAGCCAACTAAATGAGATCTAGACACTCCCTACCCAACATTCCAAGAGATTATGTTTTTAGGCAAGGGAGATTCAGGAATATATCGCCTGAACAGCTCCACCTAGCACTCCAGGAAGTTATGTTCTTGTTCCATAGATCTCTTAGGCAGAGTAAAATTTAAAACATACTTTGTTCTTACAACATCATTATTGCAGTATATTTGAACATATCTCCATATATTATATTCACTGAAAATATCATTGCACTGGCTGCCTAAAGCCTAACAGGATGTGACTTCTATAGCTGAACCAGCCTGGTTTATCATGTAAATAAGAGTTACTCCCTCTTAGCTTAATGTAAATAGTGTTGTCCAGAAATAGGTCATTTGGATGCTCCACCAGACCAGAGGCAACATTAGGCATGGTCTGGTCTTTCCTATTGATCTGTAGTTCCCCTACTATAAAAAGTGGACACAGCTCAGGTGGGTGGAGCCTAGCCCCTTTTGTGTCAGTGACACTCACTAGACATGCGCACACCCCTATATCCAAAGGTTTGGGAGAAGTAAACAATTGTAGCTCTTTAATCATGCAAATAGACTACTAAGAGACAGCTAGGAGGGACTTTTAAGATAATAAACTGCTGGGACAAAGAAGTAGTGAGAGCTGGAAGATGGCGGGTTCTGAGCTTTCCTTGAGTCTGTCTGCCTTGTATCTTTAGCCATGTCTCATGTGTCTTTATTAATATATTACCGGACCTATTAATCTTCTACACATCATGACCATGGCAGCTCTTATAAAGAAAAAACATTTAACTGGGGCTGCCTTACAGTTCAGAAGTTTAGTCTACTGTCAGCATGGCTGGAAGCATGGTGGCAGGCAGGCAGATATGGCGCTGGAGGGTAGCTCAGAGTTCTACATCTAGATCCTCAGGCAGCAGGAATAGACTGTCAGACTAGGTCTATGAGGGTCGTTTTCATTCAAACCACCACACTGCCCTTCTATCCAAGTGCTTTTATTTATGCATCTTATGGCAATTTTAATTATGACATAATTTTAAATTGTAGGAAAACTAAGATAAATGAAACATATATATCTTTTACAGAGATCCCTTTCAATTTACTTTATAAGTAATATCACACAATTGTACTTCACACTTACTGGTCATGTCAACCTGAAAAGAATCTCTTCAGAGTTCTTTGGTACTCCAGAACTCTAGGCAGTTGCAAATATTTTAGGTAAGCTCAGTTCGTGTGATGTCTCTTCCTGATTAGACCCAGAGTTTTTGACCAACGGTGTGGTGTTCTCATTCCATCCTATTCCATGGCAGTTGCTGGTGAAGTTTCCTCATTGCCACAGGTGTTACCTTTTCCACTTAGTTTAGATGGTGTCTGCCAGGTTTCTCTAAATCTAAATTTACTTTTTTTTTTCTTCTCATAGTAATGAGAGGCACTTGGAGACTTTTGTAGACAGGCACTTGGAGACTTATTTGCCATTTTCAATATCCACTGATGTTTCCTATCTGAGTTAATTATTACTATGCCAGATTTCAGATAGTGATTTTCTTATTCCATTATTCACTACAGCAGGCAAGGATACATGCCTATTTGTATGCCCCACTATTGATATATCCTCTGAGACTTACATGTTATTTGATGAGCTAAAAATTCATCATCAAAATATTTTTTTATTTGAGGCTTAAATTGTTCCATATTTGGCCAGTGGCAGCTTTTTTGATCTGATGTTTCAAAAGGCTATAAATAATTTTTTTTTTCTGAAAGAGTAGCATTGAAAAGTCAAGATCTACATGCTATGTATGTGTTGGTGCTATTGAAATGCTATGCCCCTAGGTTCTGTATGAACAGAACAAAAGGATTTCTGCAAGTACATACATACTTCCACATTTATAGAATATATATATATGCACAAACATGTATCACTGTGTATCTCTACATTTCTGTGTTTATTTTTTTTTCATACCCATTGAAAACTGTGAGTTTAACCCAGTACCTTCAACTCTAATCCAACATTGCAGGGCCATTGTTTCTACTTTCTTCTTTTCATGTTTATACTCCATTCTCTGCTATTCATCTTTTCATGTTTATGATCTTCTTATAGAGGAATATTTAATCTTTTAATCCAGCAGCATGATTTCTCTGAGAAAGGATCACAGTCAGGGGTCTATATGAAGGAATCAAATCCAAGGGTCTATGTGAAGGAATCACATCCAGAGACCTGTGTGATCTGGACAGAATGTAGAAAGAATGTTAGCACACACCTTTAATGCCAATATTCAGAAGGCAGTGGTGGTACACACCTTTAATCCTAGCACTTGGGAGACAGGAAGCAGAGTTCAGAAGGAGTCAGTGTCAGATATAGGAAGTGACATCTGAGATGAGTCAGAGTGATAGGCAGGCAAAGTGATAAGTCAGAGTAAGAGTTGGCAGAATGAGTCAGAATGAGAATGCGTCCAACTCTCACAATATAAGAGCAGGCTCTCAGAGAGTGGGGATAAGACACAGAGGATAAGACATGGAAAGGCTGGCTGATTGAGGCAGAGACACAGAAGCAGTCAGTTCAGAGAGACACAGAGGGAGAGAAACAGGGGCAATCTGAAGCAGGCGGTCAGATAATTAGCCAGAGTCAACCAGAGTCAGAAACAGTCAGCTGGCTCAGGTCAGTTTGAACCAGCAGCTTGGAGAAGAGTTTGAGCCAGAACAGCAAGTTGAATCAGCTAAAAAGTTTGTTCAGTATAGCTCTGAGTTAAGAAGGAGCTTGTCAGAGTGAGTCAGTATGAGTAAGTCTTGAAAGCTTAAATGTTGAGGCTGAAGCCTTCCAGTTCTAGGCTTAAATATTTTAGATTGTACAGAGGCCAAAAAGCTCCAGGGTTTCAGAACTAGGACCAGGGATTGAATCAGCCAAAAGAATAAAAAGCCTTTGAACCTGAACCAACAGCTACATCTTCTGATTCCCATTATTCCAAATACATTTATAGATTTACTCAATTTGTCAGTAAACAGTCAATCTTCTGACATTACTAAGCTCTGACCTTATTATGTGAGCCCTATCTATTATCTCTGACATCTTTCCCTGCAGGGGTGAAGATGGGAATATATTATCAACTTTTCATGGATGTGTAAATAATCAAACTATCAAATCTTGATGAATTATGAAGTTCTTTTGGCACATTTTCCTTATGTTTCTATATCTCTGGCACATTGGGTAAGAAGCATCTTCCTTTCCCTTAATATGATCCAAATGAGCCAGGAGAAGTGATGACTTTACTTAATTGAACATATCTCTACTTTCCGACAAAGGGGCTTCATTCATCATTTTACACATTTCCCCCTTCCTCAGGACTTTAAGTTCACTGAGGTCAAGGGCTGGCTTCTTCTTGTTCTTGAGCCAGTGGAACACTTTGTACCAGGGTCGGGAATGAAACCTGTGTCCGACTTTTAAATGGGCTGTTTTCTTCCTCCCACAACTGACCAACTATTTTCAGCTCTGATTGGACTTACTCTATTTTGTCATTGCATACAAGTAGCTCCCCTCATATTAGTGTCTACTAATGGCCTGACTAATGGCTTAGAAGCGTACAGAGAGAGCAGATCCAACATTTATATGCACAAACATGCCAAAGTAACATATTTAGATAACCTTTACAAGCTAAGTAATACATGCCCGAATACCATTCAAAAGATAAGTACTACCCTGAGTGAATAAAATAGAGGGAGCCATGTGAATGAAAGAGGAAGCTTTATACAGGTGCTTATTTTACAAAATTGTTTGGGATGTTTCCTTTCTCTAGCATAAAACATCATGCAGCAAATAGACTTGTGTCAGAAATGGTAATAGCCAACTGAATGGCTAGACAGACATACAAAATTTACCACCAGAAATTATAAAATGGAATGTTTATAATGTTGCTAGACATTGTTATTTTTTATGCAATGCCGTTTATTTACTGTTTGAGAATTCTATGCATGAATGCATTGCATTTTGATTGTATTCACCCTAAGTCCATGCACCCCAAGTCCTCTTGGATCCTCTCATCTCCTTCCTAATTTCATGTCTTTTTAAAATAACCTACTGAGTTCAATTAGTGCTGCCCATATACAAGTGGGCATGGGGTCAGCCATTGGAGCATAGCCAACCTACCAAGGATCACTCCTCCCAGAAAAATGACTCTATGTCCCTTAGCAGCCACCAGCTGTCAACAGCTCCTCACAAACACTCCTTCTCTTCACCTTTACCAGTTGTGAACTTTTGCATCAATTACCAACCACTGCTTTCTTTTGTCAGCAGGTATCAATCATAGATAGCTTCTGGGTTAGGGGTGGGAGCTCATGTCCACTTCCCCCTCTCAGAGCTGTGACTCCATCTGGTTTGAACCTGTGCACATTCTATGCATGCTGCCACAGTCTTTGTGAGTTTATATACGCATCTGCCTTGTTCTGTCGGGAAGATACTGTTTCCTTGGAGTCATCTACCACTTCTGACTTTTACAGTCTTTCTGCCTCCTTTTCAGTATAGCGTCCTGAGTCTTGAGAGGAGGGGTTTCATAAAGTAACCCCGTTTAGAACCAAGTACATCAATGTCTTTGCACAACATCTCTGTGTTAGCTCCCATCTACTGTAAGAGGAAGCTTCTCTGATGAGGGTGAATGAGGCACTGTTATCAGAATGACTATTTCTAGCTCTAAATTTACCCTTAAATTTCATAATTTTATTTTTAAAGATGAATAATATCCCACTGTCTACATGTACCATATTTTTATTGTCTATTCATTAGTTGATAGACATCTAAGATATTCCCAATTTCTGGTTATTATGAACAGAGCAGCAACAAACACGGGTGAGCAATTGGCTCTGTAGTAGTATGTAGAGTTCTTTGTGTATATCCCAAGAGTAGTATAGCTGCATTTGAGGTAGATCAATTCACAGCTTTCTGAGGAACTGCTACACTGGTTTCCATAGTGGCTGTACATGTTTGTCCTCCCACTAGCAAAAGTGCTCCCCTTTTCTCTGTATCATCACTAGCATGAGTTGTTGTTTATTTTATTGAATTTTGCAATTCAGTCTGCTGTAAGATGAAATCTCAAAGTACTTTTGATTTGTGTTTCCCTGAGGGCCAAGGATGTTGAACATCTTAAAAAGTGTTTCTTAGCTGCTTATATTTTTGAGAACTCTCTGCTTGGTTCTGCACCTCATGTTTTAAAAATTAGTTTTTTTTCTCTTGAGATTCAGTGTTTTTAGTTCCTTATGTATTTTAGATACTAACTCTCTATTTAGATATATAATTTGTGAAGACCTTTTCCTGTTCTGTTCAGAAACTCCTGCCAATGAGTTCAAGGCTATTCTCTACCCTTTCTTCGATTAGATTCAGTGTATCTGGTTTTACGTTGAGGTCTCTGATGTATTTAGAGTTGAGTTTTGTGCAGGGTAATATGTATTGATCTATTTACATTCTTGTACACAAAGTCATCTAGTTTGATTAGTACCATATGTTGAAGACGCTAATTTTTCTCTAGTATATATTTTTGAATTCTTTGTTAAAAAATTAGGTGACCATAGGTGTGTGGATTTATGTGTGGGTCTTCAGTTCAATTCCACTGATCAGTGTGTCTGTTTTTATGCCAATATCATGTTGTTTTTATTACTATAGTGCTGTAGTACAACTTGAGAGAGGGGATGTGTAGCAGAACACTTGGAAGAAGTTTTTGTTGTTTGGTTTCTTTAAAAACACAAAATGGCTTTTGGATTAGGTTAATGTTCCCATCTCAGGCGTGGTAGATGATTATGAGTTTGATTTGGAATGCTAGATGCAGGTGGCTATAATTTGGTTAGGTGCAGTTGTTTTGGCACATGTAGCTTGTCCTTTGGATTGTGTGCCACTGGGTTTATAGGAACTTTTGCTTATAGCGTAAAATGTTTGAAGGTCTAAGACCCAGGGTAGGTGTTGGTTAGTGTTTTGTTGGTTGTTTGTCCACCGTTAGTGTATTGATTCTTGCATAGAAGAACAAAGGCTGGAGAAACTGAGTTTGCAGAGAGTGAGCTGAGACACTAGTCTGACTCACCGTCAGCTAGTCCTCTCCAAGCTTAGGACAGCCTAAAAAGGCTGTGAAGATGTCTGCCTTTCTCTCTTTCTCTATCAAGGCCACCTGCAAAAGCAGTCAAAATTTCTTTCTATCCTTCCCTTTGCTTTCCCTAAATTGAGGGTAGAAGGTGGTAGATAACTATTATAAGGATATTAATATCTCCAGCAGTTTTTATTTATTTTTATTTTTCAGGGTCATTTTAGCTACTCTGAAATTTTTGTGTTTCCGCATGAAGCTGAGAAATTAAAAAAAAAATTATGAGTAACTGTTGGAATTTTAATGGTGATTGCATTGAATCTGCAGATTGCTTTTGCTGGAATGCCCACGTTCACAATATGAATCCTACCAATCCATGAGCATGGGTATCTTTCCATCTTCTGGTGTCTTCTCCAATTTCTTCCTACAATGTCTTAACGATTTTATTATAAAAGCCTTTCACTTGCTGGGTTAGAGTTATCTCAACATATTTTTGGGCTACTATAAATGGTACTGTTTCCACGATTTCTTTTTCAGTCTGTCATCTGTATATAGGAAAGCAGCTGATTTCTGTGTGTCCATTTTGTAACCTGTTACTTTGCTGAGAGAGCTTATCAGCTGTAGGAGTTCCCTGGTGGAATTTTTAGGGTCACTTATGTATACTGTCATATCATCTGCAAATAAAGATATTTGGATTCTTCCTTTCCTATTTGTATTCCCTTGATCTCTGTCAGTTATTTTACTGCTTTAGCTAAGACTTTAAGTGTACTTTTGAATAAGTTCAGAGATAGTGGACATTCTTATCTTGTTCCTGGCTTTAGTGGACATTCTTTGAGTTTCTCCCAACTTAGGTTCATGTTGGCTGTGGGCATGCTGTAAGTTGTCATTATGTTGAGGTATGTCTCTTATATATCTAGTCTCTCCAGGATTTTATCAGGAAGGGGTGTTGAATTTTGTCACAGATCTTTACTGCATATAAAAAGATGATGATGTTGTTTTTGAATTTCAGTCTATTTATGCGGTGGATTAGGCTTATTGATTTAAGTATGTTGAACCACCTCTGCACCTTTGGGATGAAGCCAATTTGGTCATGGTGGATTATCTTTTTAATGTACCCTGCGTTTTGTTTCCAAGTATTTTATTGAGAATTTTGCTTCTATGTGGGACTGGCCTAGAGATAAGAGAGGGTTGAAGTGTGCTTTGAATTCTGACTTATCACGCTGAAAGCAGAAGGCATTTGGCTGCTACCCTTTTCTTCCTCTGACAGACCCCAGCTAGCTTTAACAGCTAACAAAGGTCCCCTGAGTGCTGACATGCCTTATGTCACATACCACCTGATAAAATCCTGCCTCTGCAAGGTATGAGACCTGGTTGCTGTTTATCTAACCACTGCAGCTACAGGACCTTGGGCTGGACTTCCCCTTTCCTCCAAATGACTTTATAAGGGTTCTTTCCCTCTCAGCTCCTGCAAAACTCCATACATGTAAGAAGGCTTCCTCAAAACTTTGGCCCTTACCAATAACACCCAATAACTCATATCAGATTGTGGGCCCCCACATGCAAATGGAGCTCTCTAGTATCATTGCCCTAACCAATAACATACAACCACATAAAGCATTTTCCCCTCTCCTTCTACCATATATATATAATCTCCTTGCTTCAATAAACAAGCTATTTATAGGCCTTCGCCCAGGACCCTCTTGCTCCAGACTGTTCCTGACAGCATTTCCCTCCTCGAGGGTGGGCCAATGGCTTGGCTATCCAGGAAAGGGGGCCAGAAATGGGAACCCACACTTCTATTTTCATAAGGGAAATTGGTCTGTGATTCACTTTCTCCATTGGGTTTTTGTGTGGCTTTGATATCAAGGAAATAGTGATCTTATAAGAAGAATTAGGAAATATTCCTTCAGTTTCTGTTTTTGTGGAAGAATCTGAGGAGTGCTGGCATTCATCTTCTTTGAAGGTCTAGTTGAATTCTGTGCTGAATCCATCTGGCACTGGGCTTTTTTGGTTGGAATACTTTTAATTACTGCTTCTATTTAACTAGGGAAGTGGCTCTCAACTTGTGGGTTGCAGCCTCTTTGGGGATTGATTGAGCCTTTCACAGGGGTTGCCCAAGACCATACGCGTATCACATATTTGCATCACAGCTCATACAAGTTGCAAAATTACAGTTAGAGGGAGCAACAAAAGTAATTTTATGGCTGGGGTGCTTGCCACAACGTGAGGGTCAAAGCGTTAGGAAGGTCGAGAATCCCAGCACTAGGGTTTATGCATCTGTTTAAATTGCTTACTTAATTTTGGTTTAGCTTTGGTAGGTCATATATATCCAGAAGATACTCCATTTCTTTTGTGTTTTCCAGTTTGATGGAGTATATATATTTAAAAGCATTTTTTATGATTGTCTCAGTTTCCTTGGTGTTGGTCGTAGTGCTCCCCCTTTTCTCTAATTTTACTGGTTTGGATAGTCTCTTTCTACCTTTTAATTAACTTGGCTAAGGATTTGGCAATCTTGTAGATTTTCTCAAAGAACCAATACTTTCTTTTCTTTATTCTTTTTATTTTGTTGTTGTTACTATGTCATTGATTTGGTTACTGCTTGCTATCTACTTATTTCTTCTTTATTGTTATGGACCTTTCAGGCATGTCACTAAGTTCCTAATATAAGATCTTTCTAATTTTTGATGCAGGCTCTTAGATCTATGAACTACGTTCTATGAGCTTGTCTCTTTGAACTGCCCTTATTGTGTTCCACAGTTTGAGTATGTTGTCTTTTTATTTTTTGTTCAATTCTGAAGTCTTTAATTTCCTTCTCTGTTTCTGTCTGGATCCATTTTTTAATTTAGTAGTTAGTTGTTCAATTCTCATAATTCTGTATACTTTCTGTTGTTGTTGCTATACAGCTTTAATCTATGGTGATCAGATAGGATGCAGAGGGTTATTTCAATTTTCTTCTATCTGTGGAGACTTGTTCATGTCCAAGTGTGTGGAGAAAGCTCTGGGAGCTGCTGAGAAGAAGGCATCTTCTTTTGTGTTTGGGTAAAGTGTTCTGTGAATATCTGTTAGACCTATTTGTTTTATGACAGCATTTAGAGCCAGTATTTCTCTAGTTTTTGTCTAGATGATTTGTTTATTGGCAAGAGTGGAAGATTGAAGTTACCCTCTATCACTATGTGAGAATCAATATGTGACTTTAATTATAGTAGTATTTTTAAAATTTAATTTGGGTGTTCATGTGTTTGGTGCATAAATGGTCAGAATTTCAATATCCTTTTGGGGTTTTTCCTTTGGTGGGTATATAGTGTCCTTCTCTATCTCTTCGCCTTAGTTTTTGTTTGAAGTCTATTTTGTCACATTTCCCTGAAGTGATGTCTTCATGGAAAAACCCATGATATGTGTGTTTCTCGGATGCAGCAGAAAAATGGATCCTGTTTTCTAATCCAAGCTGTTAGTCTTTATCTTTTCATTGGGGAAAATGAGACCATTGATGTTAAGAGTTATCAATAAGCAGTGTTTACTAATTCTTGTTATTTTATTGTTATGGTATAGATTCTCTACCTCCCCACTTTGATTCATTGTTCTGGGGTTATTTATTCCTTGTGTTTTCTTGGGTGTTGGTTACCTCTTTGGACTGATTTTTTTTTTTGTTATAGTTCCTTCATTAGAGTTGGATTAGTAGGTAGAAATTGCTTAAATTTAGTTTTGTCATGGAATATTTTTCTTTCTCTGCCTACTGTGATTGATAGTTTTGCCGAGTATAGTAGTCTGGGTTAGTATCTGTGGAGTTTGTAGAACATCCATTCAGGCCCTTCTGGCTTTCAGAGCCTCATTTGAGAAGTCAGGTGTTATTCTAATGCATCTACCTTCATATGTGACTTGGGAACAAGGTCTTTTTTCTGTGAGGCTTGTAGTATTTGTCTTAATTAGGGTTTCTATTGCTACAACAAAACACCATGGCTGAAAAGCTAGCTGGGAGGAAAGGGTTTATTCAGCTTACATTTCCAAATTGCTGTTCATCACCAAAGGAAGTCAGGACAGGAACTCAATCAGGGCAGGAACCTGCATGCAGGAATTGATGCAGAAGCTTGCTTACTATGTCTTACTAGCTTGCTTCCCACGACTTGTTCAGCCTGCTTTCTTATTGAGCCCAGGACCATCAGCCCAGGGATGGAAACGCCCACCAATTACTAATTAAGAAAATGTCTTCTAGCTGGATCTTGTGGAAGCATTTTGTCAATTAAAGTTCTCTCCTTTCAGATAACTCTAGTTTGTGTGTCAAGTTGACATAGGATTAGCCAGCACAATATTCTTTCTTTGTACTCTTCATTTAGAGTTTTGATTGTTATTTATCCTGGGGAATTTTTTTCTTTTTAATTTTCGTTTCTTCTCATTTATTTCTCTTTTAGCACCAAGGAGATGTATTTACCCTAGAGAGACCAGGCGCTGCCTCTGCATAGAGTCGAGACAGCTGTGGTTCACTGGCAGATGGTGAGTCTTAGTTTTTATTTTGATAATACTTTTATTAATAATTTGAGTTTCATACAATGCATCTTGATAACACCTCCTTCCCACTCCTCCCTGTTCCACCTTCCTGCCCATGTGTCCTCAAACAAACAAAGAAACAAACAAATGAAAGCTACTTAAATAAAAGTTCCAGCTAGTGTGGCAGGAGTATGGGTCATGGGCATCACCGTGGTTCCTGGAGGCAGCAGACTGCTCTGGTGATGGACTTTGGGTCTCACTGCCCAAGCCTGAAGGTACCCGGGAGTCCAGCAAGCACCTATACATTGCCCAGGCACTCAGACACCAAGTAGGTACCCTGATATCTTGTAGGCTTCTAGACATCCTGCAGGCCTCCCAGACATCCCTCAGGCACTGAGAGATCTCTCAGGCTCCAGGGTGTCCTGCAGATGCTCAGGAATCATGCAAGCACCCAGACATCTCAAATCAACCTGGACATCCTGCAGGCACCTGGGCATCCCACAGGAACAGGGCACCTGGTAGGCTCCAAGGAATCCTGCAGATACCCAGAAATCATGAAGGCATCCAGAGACTGCATGTACCCAGACATCCCACAGGCAGCAAGGTCTCCTGAAGGCACCCAGACATTCTGCAGGTACCAGGGCATCCCACAGGCACCAGGATGTTTCACAGGGTCCAGGGCATCCCACAGATGCCCAGACTTCCCACAGGCACCAGGGCCTCCTGTGGGCACCAGGGAATCCTGCAGATGTCTGAGCATCACACAGGCACTGAGCCATCCCACAGATACCTGGACATCATGCAAGTATCCTGACACCACACAGGCACCTTGACATCATCCTGGGTAATTTCTTTTCTGGTCCTGTATATTTTGTTTTTATTTTTCTTGATACATAGGTACCTTCTTATTCAGACTGGCGATTTTTTTCTATGAATTAATATTTTCTGTGTCTTTGACCTGAGTTTCTTCTCCTTCCTCTATCTTTATTATTTATATATTAGGTCTTTTTATAGTGTCCAAGCTTTCCTGGATGTTTTGTGTCTGTTTTTTACTTTACATTTTCTTTGACCGAGTTATCTATTTTTTTCCTATCTTGTCTTCAGCCTCTGTGATTTTCTTTTCTGTGTCTTGTAAACTTCTGATGAGGTTTACCTCAAAGTTTTTAGTTTGACATCCTAAATTTTTCATGTCCAGTTTTACTTCAGTTTGTATTTTCTTTAGTGATTCGATTTCTTGCTAAATTCTACTTGCATGTGTTGAATTGTTTTCATTATTTCCCTGAATTGTGTTTTTATGGACTTCATTGAAGATTTTATTGGTTTTATTCATATTTTTTATGATCCTTGAACATCTTCATAGTTGCTATTTTGAAGTCTTTGTCTTGTGTTTTCACTATATTGCATTTCTCAGTGTCTACTGCAATAGGGTTACTGGCCTCTGGTGGGGTCATATTGTTTTGGCTGTTCATGTTTGTGTTTTTGCTCTGGGATGTTGACTTCTAGAGTTATGAGTGGATGTTTCATTCTTTGGTTACTGTTGCCTTTTCTGGATCCTAGACAAAAGTATGGTGGTAGTGAGGCCCTGGTAGAAAATGCTAAGGCCCAGTCCCATGTGGCTACTGAGGGTCTCTGGTAGAAAGTGTTTTTTTTGGATTGGTGGCTGACAAAGGAATTGAGATGGGCTAGAACACAAGGTTGAGAGAGCTTGTAGGAAAGAGCTAAACTGGGTATACCACAAGTTGTGGAGTACTCAGGGAGTAGAGGTAGGGTAGGAGGAGGGGCTCCTGAGAGCAGGCTGCAGTAGTTCCTTTCTTTCTTTCTTTCTTTCTTTCTTTCTTTCTTTCTTTCTTTCTTTCTTTCTTTCTTTCTTTCTTTCTTTCTTTCTTTCTTTCTCTCTCTCTCTCTCTCTCTCTTCTTCCTCCCTCCCTCCCTCCCTTCTTCCTTTCTTTCTTTCTCTTTCTTTCTTTCTTTCTTTCTTTCTTTCTTTCTTTCTTTCTTTCTTTCTCTCTCTCTCTCTTCTTCTTCTTCCTCCCTCCCTCCCTCCCTCCTCCCTCCCTCCCTTCCCTTCCTTCCTTTCTTTCTCTTTCTTTCTTTCTTTCTTTGTTTCTTTCTTTGTTTCTTTCTTTCTTTCTTTCTTTCTTTCTTTCTTTCTTCCTTCCTTCCTTTCTTCCTCCCTCCCTCCCTCCTCCCTCCCTTCTCCCTTCCTTCTCCCTTCCTTCCTTCCTTCCTTTCTTTCTTTCCTCTGATATTAGGAAGACTTCCAAAAAGACGCTCTTGTCTATGGTAGGAATAAATATATATTTCTTTCATGGTTTTAGATTTCAAGCTCTGCATTTAGGAATCAGCTTTCACTGAAAATTACATAATAAGCTCCAATAATAATATAATATAGTTCCCATATTCAATCTTTTATAATTACTATGGTAACTGACATCTCACCATCATCAGCAGGGACTAGTACTCTTAGAAGAGGAAGTTTCTCCACAGTTATTTGGTTTAGTGTCACTAGATTTTCTCTTGGGATCTTAACATGTTGAAAGACGTAGCCAGAATTGGGGAGCATATTAAATTCTCTGTTTAGATTAGAGTGCTAGGAGTGATATGTATCCATTCCAATATTCAATTTTTATGGATCGAAGATATGTTGAAAACTGAGATTAAATTAATATGTGGATAGTATGCTCCTTTTGAGGAAAACTGGTGTGGTTTGGAAATCTTGGCAAGTTTGTAATCTCAGTGAATCACTGTCCTCCTGCTAGATAACTAATGGTAGCTCTCTACAGAGAGTGGTTGTGGGAAATATACCTGCTCTTTATGAAGTTTTTTCATTCAGTGTAGGTATTTAAAAATTATTATTTTATTTTATGTGTATAGTTGTTTTGCCTGGAATACTGCAGGCCAGCCAGCCTAGAGCATGCAGCATAGCAGAAAGAACAAGACAGAGCCTGCTTAGAGAACTCAGTAGAGTTCTCCTGAAATGTGTCCTCTGACCTCTACATGTATGTATGGCATGTGTGCACCCCACTCAGACACACACATTCCCCACACTAACCAGTAAATAGATAGTATTTAAAAATCAAATAGAGCAGATGGGCCACGGGAAGTAAGGAGTAAGTAAAAAACTACCAGATTTGGTAATAGAATCTTTGGATTTCAGAGAAACACAGTTTGGGAAGCTGGATTCTTTTGAGATGAGTACAGCATGATGGTGGCCAATTATAATGTGAATTTTAAGACACGTGAGAACATAGCCTAACATGTAGAACACCCTGTCCATAGCTCCGAGAAAGGAGGGCACCTGAGGACAGTGACAGAAAACTGAAAGGCATCATCAGTGAAACACAGCTTTGGGTCTTCCGACATCTGAGCACTTTTGCAGACCTGGAGACTCAACCCTGTGGAAGAGGCTGGAGATTCTTAAAAGAGGACTGAGAAAAGAACCCGGTTGTTCAAGTATAAGGAATATTTCCCTTTATACTTTAACTTCCTAAACATTCAAAACAGTATCCACATCAATTTATTAGAATGATAAAGTGTGTTTTATAAAATAATGTTAAAGATGCAGCAGACTCATGCCCACCATTTTATGACTGAGGATGACTGCCAAGTGCCTTGTGCGGGACCTGTCCAATGAAGTTCTCTCGTGCGAAGCACATTTCAAACAGGACTTTGGCTCGTGGAAAGAACTACTAGAGTCCTGTCTCAGATTAGTTTTCTGAGGGTGGAACTGGTTATGGATAATCCACAACAACCTGTCAATGCTGCTGTCTTCATCCAACGAATGTTCCTGTTGGGGTGCGGAGTTTCGCTATGGGTATTGTGAGTAACAATTCCAAGCTGTCAACATCGGATCATCCCTGCTTCTGACCCTCTGACTTGTCTGTTTCACTCTAAAGGTCAAAGGCCTTCTGAGAGTGTGTTGCATTTGGATTAACTGACTGAGACTTTGGCCTTTTTCCCTAGTTGCCTGTTCCTTACTCAAAATTAATTGGTTATGGGCGCAGTGAGCTAATGAGCACGATTAGCTCCCTGGTCTCCATATTTGCGTTTTTAAGAGCTTTAAAGTCAAGGTACTGCTTTACAGATGATTACTTGGTGGTTGTTAACTTTCCAGTTGTTGTCTTAGGGTGACTATTATCATATTATTAGCATGCTTAATTATTTAGGAAGAAAAAAGTCACCTTTGCGTACCGTTTTAGAACACGTCAGATAATACATACGTACGTATGTGTATGCACACGTGTAGTTGTTTTGCGTCCTGTCAACATTTTAGATTGTATACTTTTATAATGTGACATTCTCAACTTATAAAGAATTACACATTTTGACAGGTAGCAACAGTAAGTTTATAGTAAGAAACAGTAATCATAACAAATAATCCATGTTTGACTTGTACCTGCTGAAAATTTGAAATGGAACAGAAGAGTTCACCACTAGGGGCCACTCTGATCTTGAAACGTAAACCGTCCTGCAAGCTCAGCAACAGTAGAATGTTAAAAATGAATATTTTACTTATGGCAAAATGAAGGCAGTTTGTGGGAATTTGATAGACTAAATATAATCATATTCTGCTATCGGTATACTAGTGCTTAAAACATAAAGTTGTGGGAACTTCTGTTCAAAGATGACTTTTTTTTCAGATACTTTGCAAATACATTGTGTCACTGGACATGAGGAAATCGTTTACCAAATAAGTAAAATTCTGCTAACTTTCTTAAAGGATTAGGAGAGGGAGCCATCAATTTAATGTCTACATCAGCTTTCACTGCCACACAGAGAAAACTATTTAATGGCTCCATCCTGGCTTGATTACCCATAAAGAGATAATAAGCTTATCTCCCTCTCAGGAGTATTAGGAAGGAGACTTGGTTAAAATGTGGTAAGCATCCTGATGATAGCAATGGCTAGTTATTATTATGTGAAATGATGCAATGATAGTAAAAAAATCAATTAATTCGTGAAGGAGGGAATTGCCTGGTGATACAGCCATGAATAAAAACAGCAATCTTGTTTGGTGATTAAAACTTGCCTCTTGATGATGTGTTTATAAAGAAGGCAAAGGCAGTGTTCCTAAATGGTGACATTTGGTTTCAAAGTCTCTAGTTCACAGAGTGGTCTCAACTGTCTGACCTAAGACATGCGGTGGGAGGCTGTGAAGGGCTGTTCTTCCCCTAGAGGATTTCTAGGAACAACATCTGTGAAAACCATGAACCCATCAGCACAGCAGAGTCTCGGTGAATGTACATATTTGTCATTTTTCTAAGAATCTCAAGGAAACTCACAACCGAAAAAGAGAAGGCAACCTTGACTGTTGTATGGTTTTTAAGGCGACAGTAGCTAGCATGATATCACAGGGCCTTGTGAAGCAGATGAAGTGAGTCAATGAAAATGAACAGACGAAAGGTGACCAGAAACCGTGAGGTCTGAAAGGCACTCTGGCGGTTCTGAGGCTGTAGTGACAGTAGCTTTATAGATGTGAGAGGGCCAGTGGGGTTTTATTTATTCTTTAGCTCTAATTTTAGAACCACACCTCCATCCAAGTGAGTCTTTCTTCTTCTTCTTCTTTTCCCCTTAGAACTGTGGTCATTTTCTTCTAGCTTTCTTAAAATGCAAGGCTCATGTGTGACCTTCAAGCCACCTTCAAACTGTCGTTCAGAGCAATTATGGGCCCCAACTGCTGCATCTGACGACTTCTACTGGGTGGACATCTTCCTCCGGGGGTGGTTTATGAGTTGACTCAGCATGACCTCTCATGAACTTTACTTTGGTTATGTGCTCCACCACAGGGCAGAATTGTTGGCTCCGTGTGAATCTTGGAACCTAATTATTTCTGTCTCACGTATATTTATGTGTCCTAACATGTGCACAATCACAATTTCATTGTGAGCTTTATTTATACTATTACTATCATTATCATTATCATTATCATCAGGGTCTTACTATGCAGCTCTGGCTAGACTAGAACTCACTAAGAAGACCAGGCTGTCCTAGAACTTACAGAGATTCATCTGCCCTCCCCTGCCAAGTACTATGATTAAAGTTGTGGGCTACCATGTCTGACCACATATCTTAGTTTTCTAATGAGTCAAAGATTTAAAATGTTAGTAACAGCACCATGTGAAGAATAGACTTCAGATTTTAAGTTAATGGAATATACTTACTTAGATTATTAAATAATTATTAATCCCAAGGGAAGGAAAATGATATCTTCACAGAAACTGAGTTGTAATGTTCTAACCACTTTGCACATGCCCACTGATGTATCACCACAACATGAGGAGATACTGTGGGAGAAGAGGATTTAGATATAACTCTATCATTTTACAAAAAGAAGCAGTTGTGTAGATCGATATATGAGAATAGCACCTGTAGTTTGGGCTGTTGTGTTTCTGTATTTAGAGTCTTGATTTAGGGTTCCCTGGGTTTGCAACTGTCAGCTTACAGCTGACAACTATCTCATCTCTTACTCCAGATTCAGAAAATAACATAATTTTCAGATAGTTTATTAAAAGTTCAGGCCTTCAGGAAGCCAACTTCCATACCTGGAATGTCATTTGTGTAATGAGTAAGGGGATGCTGACTTGAGAGTCTTGATGAGACAAAATGAGTCAAATTCAAAAGCAAAGACAATTAGCTCTGAAATAGAAACACTCTAATTTGTAATAGGTAGCCTTGGAAATATTGAATGAGAATCACAGGGCAACTGTTTAAAAGGTAGTCTGTATTATCCAGATACCTGGAAGGTTTGTGTTCACAAGTAGAGGGGAGTGGGCACATGAAAAAGAAGAATACCTAGGCAGGGAAAGGCACAAACTCAATTTTAAGGCTCACAATGACACAGAAAAAGAGCATAGTCCTTGTCCTTACAGTAGGCTCATGGTAAGTAGAAGAGGCAAAAAGGAGGAAACACAATACAGTATTCTGACTCCATAATAGGCCAAAGATATTTAACTGATATGATATTGATCACTATATTCATCCAGACAGAATCCCTCCTCCTTTGAGTAATTTATTTTTTCCCTTTAAAAGTATGTAAAGATCTTTGAATGAACTGAGAAAAAACCCCAAGATTTATTTATCATTTCAATTGTTTAAGCTACAGTTCCTTACTCACTGTTTGGTCCCGAGGACACAGCAATCAATTTTATGCAATCTGCAAGTAGACCTCATGGAGCTGCCACATAGTGAGATTTAGAGGCTATGAAAGCGGAGGGCTTGGCTTGAAGTAGAGGCTGAATTCTGAAGACATTCATAAGCTGTCTGACTGGGAATGTTGTTGGGCAGAGGATTTCATATAGGAATCTGGAGTTTGGAGGAAACTTACACAAAGATATAAACTTGAGAGCTTTGGTAGTCATCAGTGCTACTCACCAAATATTTTCATTTCCCCTTATAATTGTGCTGGAACTGTAATTTTCTGTTCATGGTAATTGTTTTAATTGTCAACTAATTGAAATCAAATGAAAAGGCTATATGTAACTTTTAGAGGGTGCTTTCATGATGAATGCACAACTTGTCATATTCTTCACCTCTGTGGCAATGCTGCAGACGGGAACCTTTTAATCTACTCTTGTGCCAGAGAGAGGGCAACGTGAGCTGTCAACTCCAAGGAAAGCACAACTGACAGGTAGTGTGAGTGAAATTCTTTCACTGCACTACTGAGATATGGTGCTACCATCTGAGGAGTAGTCTAATGTGACTTGAACAGTAATCGTGACAGACAGTTGGATGTAAGTAGACTTGTAGACAGATAATGGGAGAGAGAAGTTCCAGGACAAGTAAGGCTGAGAGCACTCGTCTGAAAAGGTTGGCCAGGAAAGGAATTGGTCAATATGGCTAATAAACATTTAGGGGTGTGTGGCATTCTAGACGTCAAATGGAGGATGGGTTTCCAGGAAGAAATGATGCTCAACCATGTCAAAGATATCTTAATAAGCTGAAGAAATATATATGCAGATTGTAGAGAACTTTTGAGGATGTGTGTAGAGTAATTTAGATAGATAAGTAGGCAGAAATGTTATCTGGAGGGAGTGAAGGAAACAGTAAAACATAAACCGGTTAGAATAAGTATATTCTGGGCTGGAGAGATGGCTCAGCAGTTAGGAGCACTGGCTGTTCTTCTAGAGGACCCAGGTTCAATTCCCAGTGCCCACGTGGCAGCTCACATCTGTCTGGAACCCCAATTACAGGGGATCCAGCACCCTCACACAGACATACAGGCAGGCAAAACACCAATGTACATAAAAATAAATAAAATATAAAAAAATTAAAAAAGAAGAAATATACTCATATATTCTTTTTCTGAGATGTGACATAGGATCACAATTAGAGCAGGGAAATAGGGTCATGAGTTTTTTCTTAGATAATAGAAATTCTGCACTTCAACTATGGATGGAAAATTAATAACATAGAGGAGTTGAGGAAATTATATTCTCGAGCAGGAGAGATGGAAGTGGATTTAGAGATCAAATGGACAGGTCAGCCTTGCTAGAAAAGTTGTATTTATAAATTTAAAGTGGGATCAATCAACATAATTACATGTTTTTCTTTAGACATAACTGGCTATATGGATGTAGTCGTGGTGGATGTAGTGCTGGATTAAACCCGGTTTGGAAGTGATGGTCTGATTATTAATTTTAGGTATATTTGCTGTTGTTTTTAATGTTTTCTGGAAACTAAATAAGAGGAATTAGTTATTAAAAAATTAGAGAGAGATATAGATAGATAGGGAGAGGTGTGTGTGTGTGTGTGTGTGTGTGTGTGTGAAGGGGTGGGTGGGCACGACACAGCACATGTGTGGAGGTTAGAGGACACCTTTGTGGGGGTTAATACTCTCCTTTCATTGACTTGGGTTCTGGTGATTCAGCTCAGAGTACTAAGTTTGTGAAGTGCTGTTTCCATGTGACTGGGCCTTCGAGGAAATGAAGCAAAGATAATTGGATGGATACGTGGACACATAGAAAAATCTGGGATGAGGTGGTCTGGACTCTCTGCCAGAGAAGCGTCAACACCGCAGAAGCTCACTGTGTTGAACAAAGAGGCAGAGTTATTGCACACAGCTGGCAAGGAGACACAGTTATTACGTACAGATGAACAAGGATGAGCGTTTATGATGTACAGCTGGATCAAAGGGACAGGCTCAGTTAAACTCAGTAGGACCAGTTTCTGTAAGGGAGCAGGTTTCAGAGTCATAAATAATCAGGGAATAGGGCTGTGGTGGACATTTTCTACACTCATTGTTAATATTCACGCTAGGGCCAGAAGAAGGCTTTTCCACAGCTCCAAGTCTCGCTCCAGGAGGATGCTTTGAGATTCATCCATGGATCTGAGGCTCTGGGACCTTTGACATGGTTGGCTCATGTCAATGATACACAGCCTCTCAGGACTTCACTCAGTCAGGGATTTCTCAGCCCTCTAGAGTGCAGTGAGATTTCTTACCTACTGAACCACCTGGCCTCTCAGGAATAAATTTTAATATCCATATGTCTCTAATATGTAATATTTGAGGGACTTCTTGGTAATTTAGAACCAAAATAATCAACCCAATAAAATAGACTTGGGGTTTTATTTCTGAAGGTTATGAGTTTCTTTTGGCTGAGATTCAACAGGAGAATATTAGGAAAGTCTCTCAGGCAAAGAAAAGTTAAGTAGATTTGCCAGTCCAAATACTTGTTGATCTTGATTATTTTAAAAGTAACCAACAGCTCTTATTTTGCCTTATTTAGCTCGGTTCCCGCCACCATAAAACGTTTGGTTAGTAGCTTTTTAAGAGGGCACAAATAAATGCAGAAACACAACAGGAAGTCTCTGAGATCAAGTCAAGCTAGTTATTAGCTCACACACTCTAAGGCACCTGGGTGGGAAATCTGTACCAAGTCAAGAAAAAGGCAATTAAGTGAGAAAATAGAAAACACATCCTGTAAGCAGATGTCTAAATTGCCAGAATATCCTCGTAAACACAAGCGCATGCACACATGCATGCAGCTATATACTTATGAATTTGCTGTAGTGGTTACGATGGATCTTGCCATGGGGTTTTAGGATTCGAGTTTGTTGTAAGTTAGTGTATTGTAATGTTTGTTCAATATATCAGGGATTCACGTGGGCACTCAGTTGGCCACTCTGAAGAGGGGAAAGATGTGATTAAAATTAGGACTCACAGGCTGTGCTAGGAAAGCCAGTTGTAACCACACTTGAGTGTCAGGGTTGACTATTCTCTTGATTCAAGACCAGACAGAACAGTACCGAATATAAGCAAGGCCATATGTTTCAAATGTGTCTTTGAAAACGACTGGTTTTATAATGGCAAAGAATATGCTTCTGGTAGGACGTTGAGTGAGATAACCCAGAAAGAAATTTTAGGTGGATTGTGCTATCAGCCGTTATTTTCAAAAGGCACAGGAAAATAGGATAGAGGGAACTATACAATAACCGGTGGTGCTTACAGTGCTGACCCTCAAATTACTGAGATGAATCTTCATCAGACAGGTAGCTATTGTCATAGTTAGCTTCAGTGTCAACCTCACATACCTGGGAAGAGGAAACCTCAACTGAGAAATTGCCCCCACTGGACTGGCCGGTAGTCATGTCTGCGAGGCATATTTCTAATCGCTAATTGATATAGGAGGTCCCAGGCCACAGTGGGCAATGCCGTTCCTGGGCAGGCGGGCCTGGACAGTTTAAGGCAGCTGAGCAAGCCGGGGGAACAAGCCAGTAAACAACATTCCTCCATGGCCTCTGCTTCAGTTTCCGCTTCCGAATTCTTGCCTTTAGCTCCTGCCCCGGCCACACTTGATTATGGGCTGTGCAACCTGTAATCTGTGAAAACCTCCACAAAATTGGCTTCAGTCATTTTTTTTTTTTATACAGCAACAAAAGTCAAACTGGAACAGGTATTGGAAACAAGAATTATTTATGAGATTATTTTTGATCGCCAAATTTGCATGATTAATGTGTATATATAAAGCCTAAAGATAGACGTTTAATATGTGGTTAGTGCCTCATCTTTATTTTATTTTTGATTATATGTATGTGTATGTCTGTGCAGGTGTATGTGCACATGGATGCAGGCTCTCACAGAGGTTAGGGGAGGAAGTTGGATTCTCTGGAGCTGGAGTCACATGTAGTTCTAAGGTTCCTGGTGTTGGTGCTGGGAACAGAATTAAGGTCCTCTGGAAGAGCAGCACAGGCTTTGAACCACTGAGTCATCTCCTCAGCTCTTGCTATTGTCTGTTATAGCACATCAATTCTCAAAGAATATGCTTAGAGACATAGATTTTAGTGAATTATTTGTCAGGAAAATCAGTTATGTTTTTACAGATGACATTCATTCATTTAACGACTACTCTGTGTCACATTCGTCTGTTAGTCTCTGGACTTATTAAATACAGAGCTTAACCTCAAGGGACTTACAACAGTATAGTGGGTATATATATTAGTTCTCTACTTCTGCGTATTGAATTACAATATACTGAGCAACTTAAAGCAGTCCATAACGTTGACTATGCTCCTATGGTTAGAATACAGGGCACCGATTGGTTAGATCTTTGCTTAGGATCCCAAGACTTCAGACAAGGTGTCCCCAGGCTGTACTCTTATCTAAAGACTCAACTAGGGAAGCGTCTATCTTCAAGCTCTTTGTCTATTGGGTAATTCATTTCTTTGCTGCTGTATGTTGATGGTCTTGGGGCATTATGCCGACTGTTAGCTAAAGTCCTGCTCAGTCACCCTCAGTCTCTTTCTTGTGTTTCTCCCATGACTTCTTGAGTCCTCAAAGTCAGTTAGGAAGGCAACCTTCCAGAGTGAGTCTGACAGCGAGATAGAAGTGCAGACAATGTAGCATCACCTTAGTGGTATCCTGCCAGCTTTGCATGGTTTACAGTTAAGATGGTGCCACAGTTCCTACATATAGTTTAGCCGTACTACTGGTGACTCTGGCTAGTCCTGCTGGTAACACTCTGATAGGTTTTACAGAATGTACCTCAGAATTGACTGCAGCTCTCATTCGTGGTTACTCAAGAGTCACAACATGAAGGAGAAACTCTGATTAGAAGATTATGAATGTCAGAATGACTAAGCAGGTTCACAGAAGTGTCTTTCATGGGGGGAACAGAGAAGGCTGCATGAAAAATGGTGTCTATCTGGAGCAGCTGAGGCGAGGTACTGCTAGGTTACAGATGTGTGCTATTAGGTAACACAGGGATGGCTGGAGGAAAAGGTGGGCCAAGGTCCTAAGTCAGGGCCAGGGGTGTTCAGGACATACAACTAGTGAGACGCAGAGCAGGAAGGAAAAGAAGGATGTGTGACTCTTTGCTACACATACCTACAAAACTGTTGTGTGAGCTTAACTAATATCCCTTTCCATGAGCCGTTGTGTTCTTTCATTTTACACTGAAATTCTGTTTAATTCTCACGGCTTGGGGTATAACTGCTCAGAGCAGCGCTTCCCAAAGTTAATGTGCGTACCAATCACCCTGGGAGCTTGTTAAATCGTCGATTCTACTGCAGCGCACAGAACTGTGGACTCACGGTCTGCATTTCGAGCAGGCTGAGGCGTCCGTGCTGCTGCTGCCCTTCAGGCTGCACAGGTGGGAAGATGGCGCATGAGGAGGGTGTGGGACTGAAGGAACTGAACAGAGTCAGGTGCAAGCAGTGCGATCTGAGGTTACTAACTCAACACACCTTTTATAAAATGTTTTCTTTCTCCACGGCCTGAAGGTTTCTAAGACCCTCCAAGTGTACATCGAATGATGGTTTGAATAATGTTGTTATATAAAACCTCTCTCAGAGCACTGCAGACTGTTTTGTATAACATTAGCCATCTGGTCATCATCCTCTGAGGGCACTAATTTCCTCATAGGAAAATAGTAATGATATGTTAGTAAAGTGGAAATTCAAATACCTACTCCCCACAGAACATTAGTTTCTTTCTCCACAAATACATTCTCATTTCAAATAGCATTCCCTAAATCAAAATAATGACATCATTAGGGTATACTCAATGTGTCGGAGTTTTGTCTCTACTTTCTAAAGAGACAAACACTAAGTTTCAAAGGTTTGCATCATCTACTAAGAAATTGTGATATGGGAGCTCTGTGTTTACTACGGACTGGTTCAGTCTGATTGGGTTTTGTTCACGCTGCCAATAATTCCAAAGAAGAAACAAATGAGCTGATCTTATAGATCCTGTCATACATTTATGTAGCCCTTGAGAAGCTGTGGTTGTTTTCTGCAATGTGGTTTCTGAAGGAACACTTCAAAAGGAAACGTGGAAAAGCATACCTCTGACATTTGAAGCTAAACTGAGATTCAATATAGTAATATGATACAGGAGATAAGAAACTAACTTTAGACATGGAGACTTTAGCAAACTAAAGTTCCTATGATAGTTACAATATTTATGTAGAGGTATATAGAGAGGGCCAGCTGTTAAGAGTACTGACTGCTTCTATAGAAGGTCCAGGTTTGAGTCTTAGCGCACACATGGCAGCTCTCAACTGTTTCTCACTCCATTCCGGGGGATCTGATCCTATTCTTGCTTCCATGAGCAATGCAAGCCACGAATCTGGTGCATGAACACACATGCAGGCAAAATAACCCTACAGTCAAAATAATAAAAATTTAAAAATCTTCTAGCTACTTTTCTGAGGCTCACTATGTATTTACTTAACAAACATCTATTGAGTACGCACTGTAAGCTTGACATGCTCCTGGGTTTAGTGTAGAAATACAGAATTATTGACAAGTTATACCTAGAAGGAAAGTGGCAATTGAGCAAAACACCATGCACATGCGTATGTAATTACCCAATGGTAAGTGCCATCGTGTGTATAGATCCCCACAGCAAGTAATACACCTGTCACGTTGGAGGGGTTAAAGAAGCCAAGTGCCCAGAGCACCAGCCCAGTGAGGATGTTATTGGTAGATGCTTGTGTTAGAGCACACGCAGTGTAGCAGGCCCAGCATAGCACTTATTAAATCCTTACTACTACTTTGTGAGATAAATGCCATAAGCATCCTTACTTTATTGATTAGAGGTCTAGAGGGTCACTGCCCAGTGTTTCATGGGCAGTGGCTTTCACCGGGGAAGTCTGACTACACAGTTCTCATTAACAGCTCGCATGGCCTCTCTGCAGGTGGCGGCAGCGGCAGCAGGCCCAGCAGATCACAAAGATCAACCGCTCGATTTTTCACTCCTTTTTCAATATTTTAACACACAAACTCAAAGTCTTATTCCTTTGTGAAAGAACAGCAGGTTAACTGCCCTGATGAGATGAACATAAAACCTGTAAAATAAAATCAAATCATCATTATATTATAAGACAACTTACAGTCCTGGTAAGCAGACTCTCAAAAATGCAAAGACATGTTGCCATTTCACGATCTCTTCCCAGGAGGGGCTGCATATGGGAGAAATGACTGTACGTTGTTTCCGCAGCTCAGCTGGTGTGAGTCAGTTCTTTGTCATCTCACATGACATTAACGTGTCCTTTCATAATTCCCCGAGGGCATGGAAGTGGTACGGCCCAAAGGAGGGTACCTATTTTCTTCATGTTTCCTAAATGAAAGTACCAAATGTCTGGATATTAGGTCAGCACTCTAAGAAGAGCAATTGTGAGTTATTTAGAATAGTTTAACTTTATTATAGATTTAGGGTTTCAGTAACAAATGATTATAAACTTAAAGTATTTAGTTATTTATTTAGTTTCATACTTTAAAAAAAAATAAAACGACCATTGGAGGAGGAAACCACCCAGCTCCCTCTAGTCTTTCATTCTAGCTGTCACATAAATTTATAGTATTACTCTTGTTCTAGAAGTTGCACCAACAAAGCAAAATACTGTGCTCAAACCAGAGAGCAGGTCTGACCTGACACCAACCTGTTAGGTCCTTGATCATGGACTTTCTGGTCTCTGGAATTCTGAGAGAAAAAAAATTCTTTTCTTTTAAAGTTGCTAGCCTGTGGTATTTTGTGATAGCAACACAAAGTGAAGTGTCAAGCAGCCTGTTGTATAGTATTGGTAGAGACATTCTGGAAGGGATAATTACTGAGAATATGTTCAGAACAGTTGGTACCTGGGAGTTTGATGTTAAGATTGACAGGGATGCCAAGAAGTGGAGATGAATTAAATGATACTAGAAAAGGAGGTGTTGTCAGGACTTTAGTAACGTGTTCATAGCAAAAGAGCTCATGCAATGGGGAGCTTTAGATTGGGTACTGGCTGATAACTCTAGAAACCTAGATACATGCATCGAAGTACAGTGGAGTAGCCTATTTTGATAAAGTTTTTGCTTCGTTCCTTTGAAGCAGTTAGAAGTTACTATAAAATTATGTGCTACTCAAATTCAGCATTCACTATTCTGTGCTTCCCCTGTTCATTGCTACCCTGATAGAAGATTCCTCTGTTAGCGGCAATAAGTAAATAATTTAACTGGTAATTTCTATTGAGTGCAAAGAATAGCAATAAAAATGGCCTGATGAAATATTCTGTGACTTAGAGTGTAATTGTAGACTCCTGAGTTTGAGGATGACTTCATCTACGAAACACAGACACACTTTAAGGTTTAAAGATGGCATTGATCCCAGGCCAAGTATGTTTAAAGCACATTTTAAAAAGAAATTTCAATTATAACTTCTATTTCTCTTTGGGTTATTTTAGTAAACCCATCAAGCATTTGAAGCTATGACTGTGACTCAGCTGAACAGAAGCTCAGTCCTGTAGAATGTGATTTGCTCCATGGTGCTACTGACATGGCTTTTAGTTTTGTATCAGTTTCATTGAACTTCAACTTGTTTGTGCAGAAAGTCTCGTGCTGAAATTCCCGTTGCCTGACAACCTGTAAGTGCATGCTGGGTGTTGACTGTTACCTTGGAGAGAACTCTGTACTTGATCATTTGGCTCAGTGACCCATATTATAATTTTTTTCTCTTCTCATGCCTTATTACCTGTTTAAAACTCTTTCATTAGGACAGAGAACTGTGTGTATTTTGTTCCTGGATTTTTCACTCAACAGGACTGTTTCCTCTTCGAGTTGATTTCACATGAAAGAAACAAAATGAGCTGGATAATTTTTATTTATAATGGGTGTTTCTCTGCCTGCTAGACCTAAAAGGTCAGCCACAGTCTTACACATGGATATGTTACCACATGATAGTGAAGGTGCCCGAAAAAGAAGTCAGAAGAGGTTTTCAAAGTAGGAGAAAATGTACTGTGCATCAAGGGTCATGGTCAGGTGCTCTAAGAAGTGTGTGGACAGTCTAGACACTTCAGTTTTAAGTCCTCTACAACATGGCAGACAGTATACAAGACAGAGGCAAAAGATGTCTACAGCATTTTGCCAAAAGAAACACTATTTATTTATTAAATATTTATTAAATGTAGAAGGACTAGAAAGCCAACACAGTCCCCAAGATGTAGCGCGTGGAAGGAGAGGATGAGCCCAAGGCTCACAGTGGCTATCAAGCGTGGCCAGGCATCCTCCATTGTTTTCTTAGAACTGAAATCAAAGTAATGGTTTGCTATGAGATCTGAAGCAAACACAGAATTTGAGAAGATTAGGGCTTTCTGTTAGCAGAGATAACCGCTTAGAAATCTTGTTTCTTCAGAAAATTTTAGTATAACTTAAAAACACTGTATTTTGCATTGGCTGGAAAAATCTGGTCAGATTTTATTTTTTTATACAAGCAACTCTCAAATATCTGTTGTAATAGGGTTAGATAAAATATTTATGACAAATGCAAAGATTGTTATTAGGCTTTAACAGATCCCATTAAGGTTGTCTTTTTCAGCATTGACCTGTAGCCTCTAGCTACTGCCAACGATTAAATATACCATATTTCGTTTATTGTTTCTTTCTTTGTTCATCCTCTATTAGAAGATATTGATACATAATGAAGTTCCTTTGGTGGCTTGAATGAGACATGTCCCCCAGAGGCTCTGGTATTTGAACATGACCCCAGTTGGTGGCGCTGTTCGGGAGGTGCAGGCTTGCTGGAGAAAATATGTCACTGGCTTTGAGATTAAAAGCCTCATGCCATTTTCAGTTTCATTTCCCCACTTTTTGTTTGTGAATCAAAATGTGAGCTCTCAGCTTCCTGCTTCTGCTGCCAAGCTGTCCCAACCATTACACATTCCAATTCTCTGGAGCCATAAGCCAAATTAAATTCTTTCTTATACAAGTTGTGTTGGTCATGGTATTTTATTTTGTGGGTTTTTGTTGTTGTTGATTTGTTTTGGTTTTTTGAGACAGGGTTTTTCTGGCTGTTCTGGAACTCAGTCTGTAGACCAGGCTGGTCTCAAGTTCACAGAGACCCACCTGGCCTCTGCCTCCCGAGTGCTGGGATTAAAGGCATGAGCCACCACAACTCGGCTTATCATGGTATTTTATCACACTAACAGAAAAGTAACTAATGTGATAGCAAGCCCAGTCTTTGCATTCCGAAGTGACTTTGTACCTGGACAATGGGAATTCAGACACACCCAAGTGGTTGATTGGATGACACACTAACTCCAGTTACTGAGCCCTGCCTGCTGGCCAGTGTGGGCATGCAGAGACTATGCATGGGGTTTTGGAGTTCTTGAATATTAGAAGTGAGAGATTACCTGATTCATGGAAACTCCCTTAAATGAATCATGATAACGTGAAAATTGGATTAAGGTAAACAGACTTGTGGCTTGTGACACAAAGCTGTACTCACCTGACTCATGTTTATTATAGACCGATAGCTAACAGAGATATGGAACACAGGTCTGTGAAAATCAGGGGGTCCTTTTCTTTTATTAGTGCTAGAACTTTGTCACTCTGATTTTTTAAATTTTTTGATACAAGGTTTTCATTTTGGAGAATTTTATAGATGCATACAATGTATTTTGATCGCATTCACCCTCCACTCCTCTCAGATCCACCTCCACCACTCTTTAAGTTTGTGTCCTTTTATTTTTTTTGTATTTTCTGTAAAGTCCAGTTTGTGCTTCCCATATGTTGAAGAGTATCAGGTCACTCACTAAAGTTTGACCAACCTGCCAGAGGCCATACCCTTCAAAAAGCCCATTTGCCCCACCCCTGAAACCATCATCTGTCAATAGTTCCTTAAGTGTGAGGGCTCATAAGCTCCTCCCCCTCCATACCACAAAACTGGAATAGCTTGATTTTGTACAGACAACCACAGCTGCTCTGAGTTCATAAGTGTAGGGGTATTGTCATGTTCAAAAGACATTGTTTGATCTAGTTGTCTCTGAACTCTGGCTCTAACCATCTTTCTGTTCCCTCTTCCATGACAGTTCCTGAGCCTAGAGGGTAATGGGGCAATATAGATGTTCCATTTGTGGCTGAGAACTCAATAGGCATTTGTTTGTACTTTGATCAGTTGTGAGTTTCTCTATTACTCAACATTCATTGCACAAAGCTTCTCTGGTGAGGTCTGAGGGATGCACTTATGTATTGGTACACAGATATGGATTGATTTTTTTTTGCCAGATTTACAGTACCAGACATGTATTTCCTCCTGTGGTGCAGACCTTAAGTCCAATCAGAAAGTGGTTGATTATCCTTGTAATATTCATGCCACCATTGAATCCATGGGCACGTCTTACCATTCTGGTCACTATTGTAGCTCACAGGGTTCAAGATAGATAAAACTATTGATGATATTTCCCCTCAGTAGCCTATATAGCAACTTCTGGTACTACAAAAGCTAGCCAGCAGGAAAGAAACTTTCTCATCAATACAAAATTGATTTCTCTGTGTTCTTTGGTCAAAGTGTATGATGTATTTCAGAATAGAATCTTACCATCAAGTTCTGGTGGGCAACCAGGGGAAATAACAATAGCTTGTTTTGGAAGTCTCTTGGACACTCCAGACTAACACCTCAAGGGGAGGTATTCCATACATGGTACTGGGCTTTTAATTTGGTAACCCATGACTTCTGGGAGGAACATTATTTTCTGTGTAGGGTAATTCCATTTATATGACTATATATGCATGTATATATTCATAATTATGTAACTATGACTTATAAAATAGTAAGTTTTCAAACATTCTTAGTGTTAGTTATCTCTCCCCTCACCTCCTACTCTACCTTCCCTTCCTCCCCTCTCCTCACTTAAACTTTCCTCTTGATATTCCTTCTTTATCTTTATATCAATCTGTGTTCTTCTATCCACCTCCCTAAAGACCTCTCTGACGATGTTCCCTTTCTGGTTTCCTAGATTTCACAAGCACTATAGTCAAACACACAAGTGTATATGTGAAAGAATCGAACTTGTTCCTACTCTCCAATTTAGCACGCAAATTTTCCAAATGAACTAAAGAGAGCAAATGGACTGGAAACTCTAAAACTTACCAAAGAAAAATTAAGGAGTTCACTTAAGGATATAGACTCGGCTATGGTACTTTAAAACCGGTCTGTAGCTGCCCAGGAAATATCTATCAACGGTGGAACTTCGTGAAAAGAAAAATTCTTCTATATTGCAAAGGAAACTGTTAGTTGACTGAAGAAGCAGCTTACAAAATGGGAGATACTCTTTCCACTTATACATCTGACAGAAGATCAGTGTCCAGGATATACAAAGCACTAAAACAAACACACACATTAGTAAACAAAACTAAACTAAACTTAACAGCAAAAATTGAAACATGGAACTAAACACGGTTCTCAAAAGAAGAAATACAAACGGCTAGGAAATATTTTAATATGCTATATTTGTTATATTAAATATGGTTTTAATTGAAATAGTTATATCATACCCCTTTCCTCTCTCTAGGCCCTCCCAGGCTCCCCATGGGGGGGTCAAGATAAAAAAATTCAAATGACAGCAGATACTAGTGTGGATTTGGGGAAAGGGAAAGGAACACGTATTCACTGCTGTTGGGAATACAAACTGTTTTGGTCATTGTGGAAATCATTGTGGAGGGTCCTCAATGAGCTGGAATCTGGTTTACCACAAGATCCAGCTGTATCTGTCTATATACCATGTATCTATATCTATACCCATATATGCTATGAGTAATTCCTCATCCATGTTCATTGCTACTCTATTCACAATAATCAGAAAATGGGAACAGCATAGATGTCTATCAGCTGATGAATGAATAATGAAAATGTGGTGTATTTTTGCACAATGAAATATTATTCAACCATTAACATAATATATTATACATACGAATATAATAATATTCAACTATTAAGAAAAATTAAATTATGAAATTTGAAGATAAATGTATGGAACTGTAAACAATCATCCTGAGTAAGGAAATCCAAAACCAGAAAGACAAACATCGCATATTTTCTCTCATACGTGGGTGTCAGCTTTGAATCTTTAGATACCTGTGTGTCACTTGGAATACTCCTAGAGGTTGGGAGACTAGTAAGGCGACACTGGGGAGGGGGATTTTACAAGGGTGGAATTACAAGGACATGGAATATAGTGTTATAAATGGGATAAGGGGAATAATGGAATAGGAAGGGTTAAATGGGGTGGGGGAAGGAAAGGCAAGGTAAAGGAGGGTATATGGAAGGGATAAGTAACACTAAAAACTTCTTGAAAAAGCTATATGGAAACATACTACTGTAGAACCTCCTGAAATATAGACATATGATTGTATATCTATTATTCATATACATGTGTAAAGAGCTTAAATGGAGTTACTCTATAATGAGGGGCCAATATTCCAGTTAACCACTGTATACCACCAAGTAAAAATACCAGTACAAGGAATGAGTTACCTATTTTTGAGCTGCTGGCTAGAGCTCTGCAAACATTACAGGATATCGCTAATGCTATTACCCTGGTCACCCTCCAGAACTTGATGGTAAGACCTATTGCTAAAGACACCACCTACTTGAGTCATCAAACATGGAGAAACTTAGTTGGTACTCAGTTGGAAGCTTCACTCCTACTGGTAAGTTTTATTATAAGAAGTCTAACCTCATAGAAATACATGATGTACAAAAAACTCAACATTTTATAGGAAGACTAGCCCAGAACCCAGACACCAATGAAATTTGAGTCAGGTAAATGAGCGGGTATGCAGCTGGAGAGTTTGGTAATGTATTTATGACTCACATTGACAACAGTGATTCTGTAAATTTTATTTCTCTGGGCCATGAAAATTTCATGCACAATTAACTCTCCAGGAATAATTTTCTGGCTGCACATGGCTCTAGGATGTTTGCTAATGCACCAAAAATAACATCCACCAAGTTCTGTATCATTTCACCTTGGATGACTGAAGGTTTTTCATAATTGTTCATGGAATATCAGCCTTGGCTAGTTATTGATTAGAATGTATAAAATACTTCTTTAGATTGTTTTTCAGTGAGTAGCTAACTGCAAAATGGTTTCTTGTGAAAAGAAAGAACAAAGGGAATTCTACAATACAATTGGAAGGTATTTCGAAAGGGATTCCTGTGACCAAGAAGTTGGTATTAATAAGGTCAAGAGCTAATGGTTTTTCTAGTCTTTGGTTCTTTTAGCTGTAAAGGACTACACAGACCTCTTTCCCTGGGCTTTTCTGATAAGCTGTTTTTCCACAGTTTTTGAGCAACAGAAAGTCCTAAATTATAGAGAGATTAACCTGGGATTCTTCTATATGCCATTTTCTAATGCAAAGAAAAGAACTTAAAATTCTCACATTTTCATCTTGAAGAAAGAGGGTGGAAGAAATAGATTTCTACCACTTCCTTTTCTCCTTTAAAATTGACATATTGAAGTTTTTTTCCCATGACTCTCTAGTAAAGAATTTTTGAAATTACTTATTTGGAGTTGTCTCTGTGATCAGAACACACAGTGCTGGGCTACGGTTATACAATGCCATAAAGGAATGGAGAAGAAACAGTGCAAATACCCAACAAAGAATTCTCAATTAGAAAGCTGCTTCAATCGTTCTCCAAGGGAAAAAAATGAAAGTCTGGATTTATTTTAATAACACATTTCACAACTCACTATTCCCGTGATAATCTAATCAGCAATGTCAGACAGCCAGTTTAGCAATTCAAAGGTTATTTCCATTAATTAGTTTTACATTCAAATCGCCCTTCTCTCATTGCCTTGTGAAAACTAGCAGAGATGAATATGTTGTGCTTAACAAAATAAATAAGTCTGCTGAGTTTGAAAAATGGAGTCAATTTATCTTTTCTCTTTCCATGGCAGATGTGAAATGACGGCTAAATGAGTGATCAGTCCATTTAAGAGGAAAATGTATATCAATATTGCCGACCGCTGCCATTGAACACACATACGTAATTTGATAGGCTGACACACTTCTGTAGGCGAGTGATATAAAAGCGACTAGAATGATGGTAATCTTGATCTATGGTAAAGAACTTTGAGGCCTTGGTCATTCATTTACTGGGGATGTTTACAAATGACTTCTTCAGGGCCATTTTAGCTTCCCCCCGCACCCCCCCCCAGTGTACTTTCTTACCACTTTGTACTCAGGGGCCATCATTGGCTAGCTCCTCAAGTTTCTTCAGATCAGGTCACTGTTGAAGCTGTAGAGAACTGTTAGACTTTGAGGTCGTCTCAGCTGCAGTGAGTACCAGCTCTTTCCTGCTCAGCTGGGATGTACCTCTTCTTCGGCTGAAAATTTCCTGTCTCAGTCAGTTCAGAGCATAGAACACCATACGCTAGGTGGCTTTAGCAACACAGATTGATTTTTCACAGCTCTGGAGATAAAGAAGTCCAAGATCTAGGTGTCTGCGAGTCAGGTGGTGGATGAAAGCATACTTCTCAATTGACAGACATCTATCTTTTGGTTGTATGTTCACATGGTGATGAGAGACATCATCTTGGGTTTCTTTTTACACAGAGACTGATCTCAGTTTTAAAGTTGGCACCCTCATAGTTACATTCAGAGGTTTCATTTTTCTATTACAGTTACGTTAAGAATTCAAATTTCAATATATGAATTTTGGGAGTTATCCATGGCCCAGATCAGGATTATATCAGGATCTATGCTAAAGAGTAAGGCAATACAGATGAACAAATGACTGTCAAAAATCTTACTAGAGGTAAATGAATAAATTGATGGGAAGGCCCTCTGGTGGTGTGCTCTTCCACATTAGTGGTTTCAGTTATTTTTGCCCTACAGACTTGTCTGAGAATCCAATAAATCTTCGTAAGCATTGTTCCCTGAAACACTCAGATATGCACAAATGCAGCCAAACTTTGCACAGAAGTTTTTGTATGTGAATATCCTTTGCACTGGGATGTGTGGCAATGATTTCAGTTACTTTCGTACATGCTCATTAGTGAGTGTGTATGAGTATACCCTTTAGATCTTCGGCAATTTCTTCTTTCAGTGGAATCGCTTGCAGCTGCTTTCCCTTGGTGCTGTGCGAGGTACAGGAAATGAAGACTCTGACGGACATTGATGATCTTCCTCTGGAAAGCGTAATGATGTTTTGGGCACTGTGTTCATTAGAGCTAAGCTGTTGCTCTATGAGGAACATGTGGTAAGTTTTTCCTCAGAACTTTTCCCAAGAAAGTTTGCCTTTTTGTCAATTGGGTTGATTTTTAGTTATAGTAAAATGGACTTTTCTTCTTTGAATTTGTCTGCTGGAAAGCAGAGATAAATTTGTGACCATTCCTAATAGTTATTCTTTTTGTAGTCTTGATTCTTATCTTCATAATTAATTGTATTAAAGAAATTATTTAAATGAAAGTGTATTAACTTTAGAGAGTACCTATTATACAATTATTGAACAACAAGACAATGCGAAAGTCAGGACACCATCTTTGAGAGACAGACACACTCCCACCTATTTTGGTTAGGATAAAAACTTAGAACTCTGATTATAAAGGGGAGGGTTCTCCTTAATTCCCTGATATTTAATTGTTACTGCAAGCATGCTTTACTATTGTAACTTAAAGGGAATTCTTAAGTTGCCATTTCTCTAGGAGGGGAATTAAGTGTATAGCCTAACAATTATGATATAGTAAGGTAGGCAGAATAATAGACAAGCCTTCAGAAACATACCTAGAAGGCAGTAGTTAAGGCCGTCACAGAGGAAAAGTATCTCTAGGGAGTGAATTGTCAGCAGCTTGCTTGGTGGAATAGTAGAGGAGAAGCATTTCCAGCAGGAAGCAGTGAGGCATAAAATGAGAGAACAGCGTTCAAGGAGTGGAGAACTATCCTGGAAGAGGAACGTGATGGGTGGTGGGATGTCAGGCCAGAGGGTTGGACAGGCTCCAGATCCCAGAAGGTCACAACTAATCTCTCCCCTGTCATTTTCTTGGATAAACACCATCTGGTTAAAGGTATCACGCTGTGTGTATTTGAAGACAGAATTTGAGCAGTACTTGAAATTCAAGATACAGAAAGCAGTTAAGAGGGTACCACTACCATAGTCTGTCTGAGAAGGCAATAGTCAGTGGTTATAGCTTGGAAAGTCTCTCCTTAGTGTGTCTCTCCTCTCTACGTTCTTTGACTTTCTCTTTCCACCAAAATGACTTTCTGATCTTCCCGTGATCTCTCCTGACCAAAACTCTGAGCCCTCAGTATATCTGACTGCCTTTCCCTGACTCTTGAAAATTAAACTTGGATTTTATTCTTCTGCAGAAATTTGGAATTCCCACTGGATTCTCTTGTGAGTTGGTGAGGGCTTCTCAGTACTTAACCTAAAAAGTGGTCTGTGTGCCATCCTTGTGCCACAGTTTTCAGAGCTGATATTGCAATTGGTGAGAGTTTAGTTACAATGAAAAAGTGCTATGAAAACATTTTAGGCTCAGTGTGGGCTATTTTTGGGGAAAGAGGGGAACAGCATGGAATATCTAGAAGGATTAAACTCTAGAAGACCCAAATCATCAAACTTACTCTGTGACTGTGGACCATGCTGAGCTGTTGTTTTTTCTACAAAATGAAAATGTCAATAGGTTAATCGCCAACTATGACCATCAAGTGGGGTTATGTTTGTGAATCCACTCGGCCAACTGAAGAGACCATCTTCATAAATACAGGAAGGAGCCCCTGGGAAGATATTGAGGATGACCAGAAGCCACCCTGAGGTGAGAGGCACTTCAGGGATTGCCTTTGCTGGCTTTGGGTGCCTTGGAGTAATATGGATTGGAGATACCTCTATTTTAGTCTTCTTCCTTTGAGAAGTGTGAGAAGATATATTCTTGTTGTTATAAGGGTCCCCAGGTGGCATTCTGCCATGAGAGTCCTGGGGCATGAGCATAGAATTTGGTATCAGAGGTTTTAGGAAGAACTACAACCCATGTAGGCTGTCCACCCCTAAGGGACTACTCTTGGCTCTACTTTGGAATTCTGAATTTTCTGCTTGATTCCTATGGGAAGAAGGGCTACAGCAAAGGGTTAAAGGAAGAGTGTGGGATGAATCTTCTTCTGTAAGTCAGGAATTAGTGAAATGTGGAGGAGTTGAAGTCAAGATAGGCAAAAGAACCAACTAGTCCTATGAAGTTTTGTTCTTGTTTAATTGTGAAATTGATTAAGCCCGTTTGGCCCAGTAGTATCATCTACATGCAAAGAATTACATAATAAAGCCTTTAATTGTATCTTATAACTGTGTTTGTGTTATTGATTTATTTAGTAAATTATTTTATAGACATTGGATGGACATTGGTCCCAATCAGCTCTGTTGATGGAAGTCTAATTTAGTTGATTCTAAATTATTGACACTTTACTGTACAGAAATGCAAATCATATGTTTGCTTTTATGCTTACTCTCAGCTTTATTGCAGGTTATATAAACAGAATAAATTAAGAGAAAATATCTTGGGAGAAATAATGCTGTGTTCAGTCATCCTGGTATGTTGGTATCCTAGAGTCATTCCTGTTGATCTGAAAATGATTGCTTCTCTATCTTTTGCAGCAAAGTGTTTTTTCTTCTAATACTTAGAGTAACTCTTACTTTTAGACATTCAAGTATTTTATTTTAAATGTGTTCTACACTTTCAATGATTACATTCTTTTCAGAGCTGATATGATCATAGAAACATAAAGGCAATCCAAATGTCTCTTCAAAACAAATGTCCTTCTTCCTTCTAATTCACTATGGTGCTTTGTGAACAGTTACAGGCATTTCAAGGTTACACTTAAAATTCAAACAGTCCTTTGCTTTTATCCGAGGTATCAGAGAGAACTGCGAGGTTCTTTCCCATGTTGGTATAGGGTGCTGGATGTTCTTTGAACATGGGGAAGAATTTGAATGAGAAAAATAATGTCATTATTATCATTCTTAAATATGGTGTGATAATTCCCGTTGTCCTTTACAGTAAGGGGCATCTGTTATCTTCTTACTTTTCTTCGACTTTATGGTTGTAGATATCATTATCTTTTTTCATCCTGATACAGGACTAGTACCATTCTAATCTGAAAAGGAAACTCCTTGAGTTGCTGCTGCTCATAGAACAGGGAAGAGGTAGTAGATAGACAAATAGGCAATGGATTGGAAGGCACAAGAGTAGTCATTTAAAAAATGCTATTTATGTGTATGAGTGTTTGACTTGCATGTATGTTGTTGACATACATGTTGTACTACCTGTGTCCCTAGTGCCCTTAGAGATCAAAGGAAGTAGTTGGTCCCCTGGAGCTGGAGTTATGGGTAGTTGTGAGCCATCATGTGGGTACTAGGACTGAAACACAGTTCGTCTGCAAGAATAGCAAGTGTTCTTAACTTCTAAACCATCTTTTTAGCCTCAGTTCTCTCTTCAGATGAAGGTCTGTGCTTTTAACATTTTGTGAGGCACTGTAGTCTGTGTCATGAGGGCTGTTCATTAGGCACTTTGTTCCCTTTATTGATTCCATTTTCTTACTTGGTGAGATAAAAAAAAGATAAATGTGATACTACCTCATTGAATGTGCTTTCTGAACATTGCTCTCAGCTGCAGTATATGGATTAAGGTCCATTAATCAATCTGAAGCATATTGATTAAACCTCAGACCTCTCACTTTTTAAATCAACAACCCATGTTGAGGCCCAGATATGCTGATGGGGCCCATTGTTGGTGAGAGTGTGTGATTCAAACATTTTGTAAGTCAGGTTCACCAGAGAACCAAGGATGTCATAGTAGATTAAAAACCAGCTTTAGCTGGAGGAGAATTACAAAATCTGATTTCTATAGATCATTGGAAACAAGATTTTAAATAATTATGAAAGAAGGTTGTGCTGACTTTTATAGTTACATTACAAATCTGAATGCTCTGGAAAGGTCTTATAAAGCAACAAGATGTTTGAGGGCCTTAAGGAAGTTAATTACTGCAAAGGATCCTATAGACTCAATTCATCCTAAATAAGCAATTTATCAGAAACAAACTGTAGAAAATTGGAGGTTGGGGAATGACTCATTGGAAATCTTCAAATGCATAGATGGTTGGCAGCTCTCTCTGATCCTGCCAGATTCTGAGGTTGTGTTAGATAGCATTTGATCAGAGTTAAGAGAAGCTTCAGGTTGCATGGTGGTAGAGTGCCTTCAAAGCATCAAGTGGGTATAGCTTAATGGCTATATGCCCATTTCAGATAGGCCAAATTCTTCGGGATGAGTCCAACTTGTGCTACTGATTAGCTTGCCTTTCTAGTCTTTAATGATTTACTCTAGAGACTTCAAAAGTACGCTTGCAGAACAAGCTGCATGAATATAACTTGGGAGTTTGATAGCCATTGCATCAGACACTCTGCTATGGGCCTGGCACTTTATGTTTTAATGAGCCCTCCAGGAGATTTTGATCTACATGAGTATATGAGAACCATGAATCCCCACTGTTCTTTTAACATATTTTGTCTTCCAGACTACAGTCAGTCTTTCCTTTCTTAGAGGGCTCACAAGCAAATCTTTCAACATCTAGAAAAATACCTCATGCTTGAGAAGTACTCTATGAACAGCTCTGTGAATGCAATTTCTGATAAAAAGCAGAGTGTTTTTTTTTTTTTTTTTAATTCTGTGGTGTTTCTGATCATCAACACTCATCCTGGAAATGTTCTAGGGTTTTGTGTCATAAAAACTTATAGCTGTTCTCACATTGCAACACAAACAGAACTTGACCTCAGGGAGCTACTAGTAGAGCACAACAGCCACATACAAACAGCTATACTACAGCAGACAAAAGGCTGGACTCTGAATTTTTTTTCTAACATTTCCTATGATAGCTATGGTGATTAGAATGAGAATGGCCCCCATAGTCTCCTATATTTAAATCTAGTCCCTAGTTGGTAGAACTATTTGGGAAGGATTAGGAGGTGTACCTTGGTGGAGGAGGTGTGTTACTGGAGATGGGCAGGTCCAGTCTCTCTCTGCCTGCTACCCATGTATCAGGATGTAAACTTCTCAGCTACTGCTCCAGGGCCATGGCTGTTTGCTTCCTGCCATGATGATCGTGGATTAGCCATCTAAAACTCTAAGCAGGCCCCCAATTGAATACTTTCTTTTTTAAGAGTTACTTTGGTCATGGTGTTTGTCTCAGCCATAGAACAGTAACTAAGACAATGGCATTGGTTGTAATTGGTTTGTAACCTTGCCTTCATACAAGGCAAGAAAACTGTGAAATTTCTTCTTATCACATGTACAAGATGTTGGTTCTGAGAAATAGTGACAATTGCTATAGTGAGACTAATGAAAGAAGAGTGGCAATTTGGAGAAGAAGAGGTATTTTAACATAATCACATCCTTCAAAGGAAAGACATTTAGACTGCTCAGGACTACTGATTGAATGGGGATGAGAGCAGTAGATTGTAGTTTGGGGTGGGGTGGAGTCCTAATTTAATCATCATCACTTTAGATAAAGTGAAATATGATGGGTGCTGAAAAAGAGCATGCGCTGAGATCCCAACCCTGCCAGTTATTTGCTGTGTAAATTTAGACAAATTAAATTTCTCTGAGCCACCTATGAAATGAAAACATTAACCCTCAGGTCATACTCTATGAATTGCCGATATTCAGCCTTTTGACCCACAAAATGAAAATTTCATGTGACTCAAACTAAAATTTACCTCGGAGAATTATTATTTGGTGAAGTCAATATGTGAAGTTCCTGCTACATAGTGGGTGCTCCATAAACATTAGATTCACCTTCTTATATGAAAATGCCTTTCATATAGCATTCAACAGCTGATTTTTGAATAAAATCATCACTGAAGGAAACCAATCTCTATGTATGAATATGAGGTCAGTCCTACACGCTCTCACCCCAACAATTACTTTCATGTCAAGCAACTTTCTTCATCCTGGTTACAGAATTATTTTCCAGTATATTCATATTTTAGGAGAGTTCTGGGCATTTTTTTCCTGTTTTAAACTTATATTGACTAATTTTGTGGGCAGAAAAAGGTTTTATCTTCTTTGTATATTTTTATTATTTAAAGTATTCATAATTTTTTTTTACTGGCACTTGTCTTGAAATGGATTTTGAATTGCATGTAATGATCACTCCTATTGTACGTAGCCTTAACTTAAGGCACTCAGCCTTTGTGTATTCAAAAACATTATTCATGCTTTAGTGTAAACTCTCCTGCATGTTCACAGACCCTGAGAAATGACTGTGGAATGGCTTTGACTCTGTAATAACTGTGACATTTCCAACGGGAAGCATCCCTGGTAGGCAAGAGTACTGTCAAACCCATTTATGTGACATACATTGCACATCAACTGAGACTTTTCCCAAACACTACGTCATAATGAGGGATAATGTAGAAGAAGCAATAATGTTATATAGAAAGCAACGTCAAGAGCTGTGTCTAGGTTCATGCTTAGATAAGAAGGCAAAGGAGCTGGACATCTTATAGATCATTCTTGAAGCAAAGTCACAGTGTTATTACACTTGGGTGTCAGCATCGACTGAGATGTCTACAAAGCTTGTTTCCGTATTGCGTATTTATCTTAGAGTCACAGCTGTCTAGGATTTCCTACAACTCTGACACAATGTCTTGCTTTGAGTCAAAAGATCACAAGATTTCTTAAAATTACCAGCAAAAACTACCCAGAGTGCCAACAGCCCATGGCTCTGTGCTTCTATTTCTTTCCTTTCTTAGCCAGCACAACAAATTGTTTCCAAAAGAGGGTTTGCAGTATCTTGTGCCCAGGGAGCTCCGTAGGAAGCATGTATAATGTAGACATATGCAGATGTGTCTACAAACTCCTCAAAATGATAGATCCCATCATGGGAACTGCAGAAATGTGCATATTGGCAAAGAATGAGAGCATGTAGAACTTCTAAACTGAATGTGGTCAATGTGACAAAGTGCCTAAGAAAATGAATTTGGGAAGGGAGGCTTTCTTTTGGCTCACAGCTTCTGATGTTTCTGTCTATCAGTCCTGAGATTTGGTGAGGTCAAGCAGCTCACAGTGGCAACCATGAAACATAGAAAAGCATGTATGTCTATGTCACATACACATACATATATGTACATGATACGGAGAATGAGGCAGAGGGAGAGGAAGAGAGGAGAGAGATAGAATACTTAGTTGAAGAAGTGATTACACACTTTCATACAGATGCAGTGAAATAGAGAGATGCATGGTAGGTGCAGGGGAGACAGCAGAATTTCTGGACACGTGTCCTAGAGTAGGTAGGAGAGATGAGTTCAAATCACAAATGGAGGGTTGATTTTAATAGATGCTGGGACCATGCATCCATAAAGTACCAGAAAGGGAGCAGGCTTACAGATGGACTGCTGCAGGTGTCTTCTGAGTAAACTCTTTTCATAATAGGAGCTGACGTTACACATAAAGAATGAGGACATCAGAGGAAGTACTGGAAGCTTGGGAAGGAACGAGGCATGTTTTTATGCAGGAGGATTGAGGGAGTATCCTCAGGAAGTTCTGGGTGAGATCGTGAATTCATTTGAAGAAGCTAATTTTTAAAGTGAAACCAACATTTTGTGCGCCTTCACATGTTTGTACCACTTTGATGCTGGTGTGATGTGGATGCAAAGTTACAGTTTAGCGAGGTTGGAATTTGTCAGTTGGGCACAGCAATGTAAGATCAGGAGAATGAGAAGATGCTCCAGAGTGGCTGTAAAGCCGAACTTCAGTTTCTAAGCTGGATCAGAGGACTGGGAATAAGGACAGGAATGCATCTTGGGACCAAGAAAAGAGAAAGACCAGGCAACTCCAGTGGGCTCTCATGAAATCATCATGTTCGGTCATTGGGTGGCTACTTTGGCTAGTTAGTACTAGAACTGACACAAAGATACTTGCTATGGCTCTTAGAGTTGTACGATGTTATGACCACTGACATGTTAGACATAGGAATAAACAAAGTCAAGGCTTAAGGATATATAGAGTTTAAAACAAAAGCTTCCAAGTATAAGACTACGGTTTATCTCAAAAATGAGAGACTTTGCCTCAAAAATAAGGAGAAATGCAGCTGAGAAAAATATCTAACATAGATCTCGGCTTGCACACACACACACACACACACACACACACACACACACACACACGTTACATGTTTGTGAACATGCATGACCCCCCACATGCAGATGCCTTCCGTTTATGAGCTCTTCCCCTCTTTCCCTAGAGAAGCTTTTCTCTTCCTTTAACCTATTTTGTTGCTGCTGTTAAACTTTCATTTTCCCTTCCCCTAGGCACCCACAAGGAGACACTAAAGTTTCCTTTAAACAAATGAGAAGCAGGTGTATAGATAAGCTCCTGACTCAAATGGTCTTTGGAGGAGAAAACGTGTTCTCTCAGCTGGAAGATGCTCAAGAGACTAAATAAATGAAATGAAAAGTATTTCTATTAATAAAAAATAACTTAGTTTCTAAAAGAAATAGATGTACCATAGAAAAATAGATGGTGCTGCTGGCTCTGGATGGATATTGGATCATTCCTCATTGGCTGCATGAAGCCCTGTAAATGAGTGACAAGCAGATGGTGTTTCATTATCTCCAGCAGAGAGCCTTGAACGCATCCTGCAAGCCTTTGAATAGTCTGTTTTTGTGTTGAAGTGAATAACTTTCGAGTTCGGCCTTTTCGCATTGATGCATTCCTAGGCTGTTTTAACTGAATTCAAACTGATTCCTCTATCTATCCATGGGGAAATGCTGAGTTAAAAAATAGAATACACAGGTTACAGTACAGATTTGAAGTCACAATGCATAGCATATGAATGGGTATTTGAAAGGCAGAAGCAATAATGAGGTGTCCTATAATACATTCAGATAAATTATTAAAAAGTTTAGAGTGAGCCTTATAGGTTTTTAGATGTCAGAGGTTAAACCTATTAAAGATGGAGATGATGTCTTTCTACTCCAAAACCTTAAACACACAGTACTTTATATTACATCATCTACAGAAGATTTCACTAGTTTGAGTGAATGACTGAAAACAGTTTGTTTCAAATGATTTATTAAATTGATCCTTCATTAGAATTTTCAGTGATTGCCTGGTATTACTACATCTTGAAACATGCCAATTAAATTTATGATGACTGCACAGATTGTTTTAAAAATTTTTGTTTCAATGCAATGTAGTCATTGAAAAAGTATTAATTAAGGCATGTTCTAAATGTAGTTTAAAACTCATACTTTTGTAACTCTTTGTATAAATACATAAACAAATAAAGCAGTCATTTTCATATTCGGGAGATAATAGGCAATGCAGAATATTCAAGATTTATAAGTCAGATTGATAGTGTTGCATCTGTTTTATGCCTTGTTGGTCACTTCAGGCAGCCACACCAAGTGCCACAGATTGTTTGATTTGCAAAGTTGGAATTTACTCCTCACCCTTCTAGAGACTGGGAAGTCCAAGATCAGAAATCCCAGCACAGGTTAGACTGTGAACTTGTGCAGACGCTATGGAAATGATTATGGAAGCTCCTCAAAAAGCTTAATAGAGATACCTTGGAACCCAACTATATCTCTCTTGAGCATACTCCCAAAGGTATGTGAATCAGCGTGACACAGAAATACATCTTCATTCGTGTTTATCACTGCTTTATTCATAGTAGACAAAAAACAGAGCCAGTATAGATGTCCATCAACAGTTGAATGGGTAAAGAAAAATGTGGCTTACACACACAATGTAATTTTATGCTATAAAAAATAAATCGCGGTATTATAGGAAAATGGGTGGGCCTGAGAATCATTATATTAGATAACAGCAGATCCAGAAAAATGAGTAGAACGTGTTTTCTTTCATGTTTGGAAACTAGATTTAAAGTGTGTGTGTGTTTGATGGGCACAAAACTAAGAGAGAAACTAAGAAAGTAATGGAATACGTGTGATTAAAAAATCAGAATTTGGCGGGGAGAACTAATTAGGGGGAAGCGGTGTCCATGGAGGGCAGTTGGCAATAGCCTGAAAGAGAATAAAGAATAATTATATATATGATCGGAAACCTATTGCTTACTCTAAAAAACATAAACAAAAATACATAAAATAACATGTATTTTCAATTGAATGACACAGTTTTCTTAAAAAAAAAAAATCAATGATCATATTTGCCTTCTCGTGAGAAGTCTCTTCCTGCCTTGTAGAGAAGGCGCTCTCCTCCTCTCTCCTTCTTCTCCTTTCTTGTTTTGTGGGGACTGTGCAAAAATGCAAGGGTGAGGCTAAGGGCATGTGGTCAGGCACTTACTAGCTCTGTGATGTCTCTCATATAATCTCAGGATGAGGCCACACACCCGGACCATTTTTAGCTCTACTCACTTCCCAAAGGCTGATCTCTAAACGCCATCCCCTTGTGGAGTAAAGTCTTCAACACATGAGGTTAGAGGGTGGGGCAGAAGCACCGTTCATAATGCACACAGAGCCCGTCTCTCACTCAGCTCTGCCCAGCTTTAGGCTCAGTCTCAAAGCTGTCACATTGGTTCCGGTTGCCTAGCGCATTCTTGTCGTTCCATGCGGGCTAAGGGTGAAGAGCACTAACTGGGAGTGAGGGGGATGAAATGAAAGCGTTAATGGCAGAACAAAGTAAGACAACTGTTGGGCATACAACCTGCGAGGCGGTGAGAACGTGACTGTTAAACTACCGAAAATTTAAAAGTAAATCCCCAAGTTTTATGAAGCTTGATCGGGCAAAGAACATCAAATCAGTGGGCTGAAGTGTGTTTGGGCGCTTGCCAAGGATTTCTGGGACAGAATAGACTGCTGCCAGTGGGGCAAAGGCCAGCCCAGTGGTGGCAGCTCATAGACACACAGGTCACTTTGCTGGGCACGGATTAGAGCTGAGTGGGGACTGGGGACTGGGAGATGTCTGACCCTGAAGGAGATCAGGTCTGTGTTTCTGTGTGCTAGTCATTAGTTATGGAAGCAATGAAACCCCAGCAGCTGCTTCATTTAAATAGTCCAGGCAGATGAAATCTAAAGGCTTCCTCTCTCCTCCTCAGACGCCTGCCTGGGGTGAGGTGACAACTCATTAGCTCAGATTTTTAATCCTGGATCTGCAGTGATAGCATGGACACTGTGACTCTGGAGTAGGGCTGCAGGAGTGTGCAGTCTCATTCAGTGGGCAAATGGCACCTGTTTTCCTTTAAAATGATATCAGAGTTGGTGCAGGAACTTTCTCATGAGATAAAACCTCTTAATATCCTTGTCAGCCCTAATAGTCTCGATACACACAATATGAAATCGGAATACTATTTTTTAATCCAATCTGTCAATCAAATTTTGATTTTTTTCCCTCCAAAATGCCATTTGTGAAGCTGTGTCACCAGCGTAGGCCAACTATAGGATAAGGATCAAGTAATTAAATTGGTCAGTCCTGCCCTTCACAGTCTTCCTTGCACTGCCTTCTAGTTCTAAAAGTCTTTCCTGTTTGCTCATGTCGGTTCTGGAATTGAAAGCCCGCAGTGGTTAGAAATACCTACTAATGATATAACTGCTGTGATTTTTTTCCATATAATAATTGCCTCTGTTAACAGGGGATGGTTAAGGTCAGGAACCACGTATTTTCACTAGTGTATCTTAAACACTGAACACTTTAGTGGATGGATAATTATGAGTGAGTTATATTTTTTTTTAAAAAAATCATGAAAGATTAAGGCTAAGAAGTCAGGTCATACATAATGTAATCTTGACTTTGGGACACAAAAGAAAAGGCCCTAAACTTTCAAAATTGGGATCAGTGACACACCTCGCTAATATCAAAGCTTCACAGAAAAGATTGTGGCTTCTCTGCTATAGCTCTTTAGCTGCCTGGATTGAAGCTCTTCTAGTAACTAGTGGATATTGTGTGTTTCATGCTAGAAGAGTTTTAGAAGAGTAATATGAACTTTACACCAAAAATAATAACAGCTGCTAATACTTACCGAAGATTGGCTACAAGCCAGATCCTGTTTTAAGTGCTTTATGTTTTTATAATTGCTCACATAATGTCAGACTTACAAAGAAGATTAAGAAACTAACCCAGAGGGGAAGGCAGGAACCCAGGATTACTGAGCACAGGGGTGTGGAGTCAGATTCTAAAGTTAGCCTTGACTTCTTCACAGTGCTGTTCCCCGTGTTGCACTTCCAAGCCTGCCATGGCCAACTTGCCATCTTCCTTAACTAGAATAACAAAAATTCTATAGGAGATATCCACATCAAATTGTCAAAGATAAAACAACGGATGTGGGTTTGTTCAAATTCTTTGTGGAAATAGTACTTATTACCCCTGTTAATCTATCATCTATCTATCAACCATCTATATATCTACCTAATCAAATAGACTCTCTCTCTCTCTCTCTCTCTCTCTCTCTCTCTCTGTCTCTCTCTCGTGTGTGTGTGTGTGTGTGTGTGTGTGTGTGTTTCAGGAGGAATTGGCTAATGTAAATATTGTGATCAGCAAGTTCCAATATCTGTAGAGGCAATGGAAAAGCTGGACATTTAGGAGGAGAACATTTATTCTAAAGGCCACAAGCTCCAGAACTTAGAAAAGATATTTAAGTGCGAGCATAAATTAGAAAAACAACAATGTTCTCATTTGAAGGCAGGCATGAATAATTCTATCCTACTTTGAGGTGAATCAAGATATTTGTACCACTGTGTCCTTTTCTTGATTGGATAATGTCCACCCATGTTCAGCAATATGGTTTGTCTTATTCAATCCACCAATCTAGATATTAATCTCATCCATTGTGTATATGATATTTTCTTCTATTCCTCAGTTGCTAGGCACATAGGTTGATTTAATTTAGTTACTATGAATAATACTGAGTAAACACTGACATGCAAATATCTCTCTGATACATTGAGGTATCAGAGAGCCTTTGGGACAAATAATGAGAAGTGGCATAGTTGGGCCCTATGGTGGATCTAGTTTTAGCTTTTAAAGTACTCTCTGTACTGATTTCCACCGTAGCTGAACTAGTTTACATGACTACCAACAGTGTATAAAGATTTGCTTTAGACATAAAGTTTGTTTTTTGTTTTAACTGAGCTATTTGTTTTTCTTGTTAATGGACTATTTGAATTCCTTGTTTTGGATATTAACCTCTTAGCAGACACATGGTTAGTGAACATGTTCTTTCAATATACAGGTTGCATTTCCTTTTGTTGATTGCTTTCTTTCCCATGATGAGTGCCTTTAGTTTGGAGCATCCTTGTTTGTACATTTTTGCTTCTGTTGAATGTCATGTACTACAGTTTGAGTAATGAATCTCTAAAACAGCGAAAAGACCATGATATTTATTTTTTATCCAAGCCTTTTTACTCTTCCAAGAAAATAGTTTACCCAATATTGAAAAAAAAATTTATTCTGTGCATGGGAGTAAGTACAACCTTTTAAAGGTACTTTTAAGTACCTTAAAGTACTTGTAAGGTAACAGCAATGTCACAACTGGACTTAGCAATTCAAGAGCAAAGTAGTCTGAAGTTTTGAAAAGTAAACTATATATTTGGGTACAAAGAATTATAAAAATTATTAAAAAAATGCACGCCTACTACTTTGCCATACTTCCCCTCTGTACACAATGTTGCACATATACATATTCATAAATGTATATTTTATTGATTTTATTTGATAGTGAAATTTCCTTAAGCAATCTAGGGTGGTTCATGTCCAGCTTCAAGGTGCTAGAGAGTTGACATAGACTTAACAGTGGAAAAATGATTTTTTGTGAGTGTTTGTGTCTGTGTGTATGACTGTATGTATAGTGCATACATGTACATATACAGCCTATGTGTGCACATGTAGAGTCCAGAGGAAAACGTTAGATGCTTCTCTGATTTACTGCTGTGAGACACCATCTCTTGCTGATCCAGAAGTTGGCTAGGTTCTCTGGCCTGTGAGGTCCTGTGAGGTCCTGTGAGCTATCTGCCTGTCTCTTACCCAGTGCTGGGGTAAAAGCATGAGAAGATCTGCCCTATTTCTTATGTGAGGCCTGGGGATTTGAGGTCTACATGTTTGTGTAGCAAGCATTTATTTTTATTTTTTGCCTACTGAGCCATCTCTCCCTACTTGGGAAAATAATTTTCAGAAGTTTTTAGATAGGATATAGATGGATTGATAGTGAAATTTCAGATAATTAAACCCTTTCCCTCTGTTTATAATAATTCAGCATTGGGGAAGTTTATGTTAAAGTTAATGATCTACAACTGGCTCAATATCAGTAATGTAATTTCATTTATGTGAGTGGTCTGTGTACCTGTATGTCTGTATGCCCCATCTGTATGTCAGATGTCCTGGAGCTATAATTTCAGGTGGTTTTGAGCAATTCAACATGGGTTCTAGGAATGGAACTTGGGTCCTGTGGAAGAGCAGCAAGCATGATTAACTGCTGAGCTCTCCAGCCCCAGTAATATAATTTTAATGAACAGCTTTGCTCCCTCCCCACCTCCCACCTCCCCGGTTACAAAGAACATCTTATTCCATTTGATTCTTTCAAGGGAACTATTGATTTGGAATTTGGTTCCTGAACATTTCAGATATAGCATTAAATAATGCCTATGTGTCAAGAGACTGCAATATTTTAATGGCAGTTAATATTTGTACTGCCAGAATTTCCGTAGCAAAAACAATCAATTGTTATATTAAGTGGAAAATTACATATTAATTTCTAATTTATGTCTAGGTAATATTTACTTTGTACATTATTAATGGAGGATAAATATTTGTAGGTTCATAGTGATTTATGTCATCATGAAAATGTTTGTAGATCTGAATTAAAGACTTAGCTGTACCATGCTGACATGATAAACAGCAGATGATACAAGCTGTACCCAAGAACACCAGGTTTAATCAGCGTGCTTATGACGAGACAGGACATTTTCCCTGGCACTCTCAGATGTTAACCTACTAACTGGTCAGAAGTGTAATCCCTTGTATAAAAACACAGATGATTTTAGAAGTGCAACCAGCAAGATTTTTAATCATCAAACTCGTTCATTCTTTGCAAGGAGATGGTTGCAAATAGATTGACTTTGTTACGTAAAGAAGAAAGTTGTGTTCTGGTGAAAGTTGTCATAAGAAACAAACTGCTCATTTTTGGAGTCAATAAAGTTATAAGAAAACTCTCAGTTGGCCCATAGAAAAGCAGCCCTGTGTGCACATATGAGTAACCCTGAGTGCAGACTCAGGGGCTGCCCTTCCCTGCTCAGCCCAGGGCTGTTTCCTCATGGTGCTCAGTACCAAGGTTAACAATGACTCTCCTCTCTTCACTCTTCACCTCTCCATGCTCCGAATGAACCCCGAACATCAGCTGAAGGAAGCATTGATGTCTGGAGTTTAAAGTTGTTACTACAAGCAGCAGTTAAATCCTTCCAGGTTCTGTGTGCATGCTGTTTAAATGGAAAGCTGTTTCCTTTTAAATCTCTCTCTTTTCTTTTTCTTTTTCTGTTTCTATTTCTGTCTCTCCTTCCACGTTGGAGTAAATGCATGAAGGTGCCAGCTGAGGACGCCACATAGGATTGCTTATATATTAACAATTGTAACTATTTATGATTCTTACTCATGAGGTATAGAGTGATGTCTTGTATTAGTTACTGTTCTGTGTTTGTAATAAAATCCCACGGCCAAGGCAATTTATAGAAGAAAAAGTTTATTTGGCCCATGGCTTCAGAGGGTTGGAGTCCATAATGGCAAGGTGGATGCAGTTGCAGTCAGGGAGGCTGGAGCAGGGGGTGCAGAGTGCTCTCAGTCTGAACCACAGCACAAAAGCAGAGAGAGAAGCTAGAAAAGCTGTAAGTCTTCAAATTCTCAGGGCCTGTCTCCAGTGACATATTGCTTCCAAAAGGCCACTTATTTGAAATCGTTCCCAACAGTCTCATCTACCTGAGATGAAGTGGTCAACTAGAGGAGCCTATATTCACACTGCCGCACATCTCAGTGGATTTCCATCTCACGTGTGGTGATCAGATCAGAGTAAGTGGCATATGTATCTCCTCAAATGCTTATCATTTATTTATTTTCAAAGAACACAAAAGATTGGAAATCCTTTCTACTAGAAATTTTGAAATATACTATTAATTGCTGCCAACCACAGTTATCTTACTGTGTTATAGAATGTTAGAGGATCTTCCTAACTGTTCTCACTCTTCCCCTTCCTCCTCCTCACCCTTCCCAGGCTCTTTAAACCACAGTTCTACTCTCTACTTCTATGGGATCAGTTTTCTCTTCCTCCCCCTCCCCCTCTTCTTCCTTCTCTTCTCCTCTTCTCCTCCTCCTCCTCCTCCTCCTCCTCCTCCTCCTCCTCCTCTCTTCTTCTTCTTCTTCTTCTTCTTCTTCTTCTTCTTCTTCTCTTCTTCTTCTTCTTTCTTCTTCTTCTTTGCAACTGTTTTTGGAGATCCTCCATTCATGGTATGTAGGTTAGCACTTGGGCAGAAAGGAAAAAAGATAAATTATATTTTTAAAAAGGTCTTTGTGTAATAGCTGTTGCATTTAGCAACCATCTTACAGGGACTTACCCAGTTGCAAGAAGAGCAGATTATGTTGTCATGTTGCTCAGCACCATGGGAATCAGACGTAGGGCCCTTTCCTGCTCTAAAGCACATCTCCTTACCATTAGAGTCACACCAGGTCTTGGTAGACAGGTGTCTTCACCAGAAACTCAAGCATGTGATGTATTGTCACATCGGGAAGGAGCCTTTGGAGTCACCTGGCTCAATCCCTTCTGCATTGCAGGAATGCAATTCAGCTTTGTTGTTTCTTTATGTCCTACCACAGGGTTTCCAGGGATGGCTTGCTTCTCAGAAGTTCATTTCATTTTAGCTCATTTTGGAGTCCAGGTCTAATTCTCTGAAATGTGCTCCATGTATTACATTTGTTTAATTATCAGTCAATCAGTGGTTTCCTGGCAACCTCAGCAATTAAATATTGCCTTTTTTTTTTCCTTGAAAAGCTCAAGTTTTTTCTTCTTCATATGTATTCTTCAAAGCTGAATTTGAAGTCTATGTATAGCTATAAATAAATTTATGGAGACAGTACATAAGATTATAGAGTTTCAGAATAGAAGAAAATTATTTTATAATTTATATTTGATTTTTCTCTTTTTCTCACAGATGTTAACTAATGCATTTGCCTTTCTTATTTTAATATCAAAAGACTCTCTTCTAGCTTGTGAGATAAAAGCTGAATTTATGTCAAAATACAAGGGAAAATAAGTGCTCTGTACAATGCAACTGATTGTCTAGAGATGGTCAAGGTCATTTAGTCTAATTATCAGCAAAGTCAATCAATATGCACAGAATTCAGTGGATGCCCCATGGAAATAATTAAGCTAATTGTCTTTAGGGGATCCATTTTCAGATTTCTTTTCCAATTTGCTGTGCTCTGTCTGAGGCTGCCTTTGTCCTGTTCTTTCTAGTTCTTTTTGTGTTTTCACTTGGGGTCAATAATCATAGTCAGACTTTAGAATGGAAGGATTCTCATGGGCACTGTCTTTTCTTTGTCTCTTTCAAGCAGCCAGCTTCCCACCCTCCTGTCTTGAATAATTTGGTCTTGGCTGGAATAAACTCGCCACTGTGGCCCTACCAGCATACTAGCCAGAACAAAGGTATACACATTAGCTGGGCACTTTTGATGACTGACTGCTAGGACCTGAGGTTGTGTGCTGTATGCTAGAGTGTCTGGCTGCTAATGTGAGGGTCACTGCTCACCTCAATTATCATTGGTGGGGAGGATGACTGACAGAGACTGTTTAAGAGGGTACAGTTTACCAGACTAATAGCTGATGCTATTAGCCTAAGCCAATGCTATTAGTAGGGCTTTGGCTGGTAGGGCCGATGGGTGGGTGTCTTAGATCACTCTGCAGGATACTATCACTCTGGGGTACTATTCATGGATTTTTTTTTCAGCAAATATTACCTATCTCTTAAACATATAATATAGAATAATTCACATGAGGCATTCAGAAATTAGAATCGTAGCAAAAAGAAATCCTGTCTTTGATGCTTTCTAAACTCTCCAGTTATTTTGTTCTTGTATGTAACTGCAAATACTTTGAGAAGAAGAAAATCAACAGGTATGAATTAATGAGGCATTGCCGGAGGAAAATGATCAAATCTAAGAGAAAAAGTTGATATTGTCGTAGTTCCATGATTTATAACCTAATTGAAGAGATAGGATGGAGAGAGTTATGTGCAAAAAATTATTCAGGATTACATTGTTTTCTTAAAAATGGCAAAAAAAGATGGTGGTTTGCACAGATGAAAGTCTTATGTTAATTGTATTTATTTATAATTATTATAATTATATTATATTTAATCATATTTAGATATTTAGAAATATAAATTTTAATATTGTGTCTATTAATTCACATATTGTACGTGAATGATCCAACAATTCCAGCTTTGGTTGTGTTTTTCCTTTTCTTTTCAGTTGTTCTATTTCTCCTATAAATAAGATATCATTTTTCTCCTCCGTTTTAGGGGTATTATCATAGGTATTTGGTCATTTGATTACGATCTATCTTGGAGTTGTTTATGTTTAATCTGATTGACATTCAGTAGGTGTAAATATGTGAACTCATATTTTCTCATCAAGTTTCAAAGATGTGAAGGCCATTCTTACTCAAATATGCATTTCTGCTCCCTGACTTTTATTCTCTACTTGTATATTTGTTAAGTTGTTTGAAGGGCCCCACAGATCACTGATGTTTTGTTTGGGTTGCTTGTTCTTTTTTTTCTTTTTTTAGATATTTTTCCTTTGTTCTTTATTTTGCTTCACTTAGCTGTATCTTTAAATCACTGATCGTTTCTTTTACAATGTAGCTATTATAGTTTTCCATCTGTAAAAGCCTGATTTACCCCCCCCCCCCAAGCAAGTTCAAGCAGACATTTACTTAACACAGCGGATAACCTGAAAAGAATGTAGTGGTCTGTCTCAAAGTGGCAGGTGAGGTCTGTGTTTTAGATCTTAAGGAAACTTTTATGAATATCTGTTAGGTGAGTGGCATATTTTTGGGGTAAAGTAGCCCTTTTTTTCCTTTCCAAATCAAGGTGGACAGGAATTCTCCCTTCTGTGCTACTTCTCCCCATGATCGTCAAGGAAAGCCCAGAAGAAGGGGATGCAGCCCTTTCATTACTGCTTATGTGTGACTATTGGGAAAGTCCCCGGACCTTAGTTCCTGCTGGATTGGGAACACCTGTCTAAAGCTCAAAGAACATTTAACCTGAAAGGAGAGTTCATCAGGAGACATAGCTTCCAAGACACAGCTTTAATGTCCTGAATTCCCACCTATTAACTCCTGTTTGAAACTGCTCAAGTCTGTGACTATCCTGTAGCTAGCTCTTTGTTGGTTGAGAAAGCTGAGGCTCTCTCGTGAAAGCTGGGGCTACAGTTTTATAACAGACGGGAAACAGGACTTAGGCTACTTTGGTTAGTTATGAATAAAGTTACTGCAAACATCCATGTGCAGTTTTGTGTGTGTACGTAAATTTTAACCCGGTTTTCATGAACACAAAGAAGCATGACTATGTATCACACGGGGAGATTGTTTTCTTTCATAGAATATATTCACCGTATGTACATTTCGTTATGATGTTTTCATACGTGTTTATAATTTGCTCTGGTGTATTTATCCTCTATCCTCCTGTTCCCTCCCTTCCCACTGGTCCCCTTCCTCTTCTCCACCTGCCCTCCTTCTACATTCATTTCTTCCTTTTTAAAATGACCTAATGAGTTTCACTCTGATCATTTCCAGGAGCAGTGGCTGCACCAATGAAGAAAATCTCTCCTTTCTCTAGAAACCACTACGTGTAAACCCTCAGGGAGAAGTGGCATCTTGTGGCCTCCCTCTACTGGGTTTGGGATTCTTGCTTCCCTCACGTGCTTATGTTTCTTTTCCCTTCAAGAAATACAAAGCACTTTAAATACTTCTTGATTAAAGTAATTTTCTGTCTTTATGTCGATCTCTACTGACTGGTACTTAGCTTTCTGCCTGGGAGTTTTGAATGGGTGTTAGACATTGCGAATGGCACATTAGCGTGAGTGAGTTTTGTTGAATTTATTTTCTGGTATGCAGTAAAGCTTTGTGTATCTGTTAGAAGGTTTCAAGGTTTGCTTTTAATTTTGTTAAGTTTTTAATCTGTGTTTAATGTGCTCCTGGGCTGATACATTTCTGAAGATCTTGCTCAATACCTTATTTACTGTGAGATCTTACTGTGGCTGGTGGGAGCATGAACTATTTGAGGTGCTGTGTGCTTAATAAATCATTCTGCTGGGCAGTGGTGGTGCATGCCTTTAATACCAGCACTTGGGAGGCAGAGGCAGAGGGATCTCTGTGAGTTCGAGGCCAGCTTGGTGTACAGAATGAGTTTCAGGACAGTCAAGAGTCAGAACAGAGAAACTCTGTCTCCAAAAAAACCAACCACCACCACCACCACCACCACCACCAACAACAACAACAACACCCCCAAAAAAAGAAAAAGAAAAATTTCTGATAACTCCTGTCTGGGGGATTTTCTCTGATGTAGTTTCCAGATGCGAAAGGATCCTGCAGGGTTCCACAACCCTGTGCAGCTCTTCCTTTCTGCTGCTGTATCCTGCCCTACACACATCTAAACATCTGGAGATCTCCTCATGTCTCCTCAGCTCAGCAAGATCTCTGAGTTTGTTGCGATCCCTGTTTCCCTTACCACTGTTACCGCTGCCTGGAAACTGCCCTGTGCACAGCTAGTTCACTGAAAGGATGCATCTGACCGAATTCCTTCTCTTATATCACCGCCCTGTGCTGCTTTTGGTTCAGTGTCTGAAAGTTGCAATCTCAGGCATATAGTCTGATATTCTATTGGTTTATGATAATTAGGTAAAACTGGCCCATGTTGCTCCATCTTGAGTAACAAAATAGTTATTTTTGGGGGGGGGTATAAGCAGTTTTTGAGAAAGTGTGCTGATTTTAGAAATGACATTGAATTATTTCAGTCTTTGAAGCTGCTTAAGTTCATTTCAGAACCTTTACTGTTCCGATCAGTTATTGAAAAGGAAGGTCAGGGGTCACAACATAGTCATGAACTGGTCTATTTCACCTATCGTTCCTTTTAACATTATACTTTCTTCACTTCCAGCTTCTATCTGTAGAAATTCTGGAATTATCAGTTTATGTCAAGTTTAACATTGTTCTATCTTCTGTTTTGGAGTTAGAGTGACCATCATTATTTCTTTGACTTTAATGTGCATTGGGATCAATATAACTTTCATTTTTACAGAACTTTTAAATGTCAGCTAGCTGTATATGTCTTAGTTTATTTTTTATAATACTTTAAATTAATAATTTGAGTTTCATACAATGTATCTTGATAACAGCCTCTTCCCACTCCTCCCTGTTCCACCCTCCCAGCCCTGTGCCCTGAAGAAAGAAAGAAAAAGAGGAAGGAAGGAAGGAAGGAAGGAAGGAAGGAAGGAAGGAAGGAAGGAAGGAAGGAAATTAAGTACAGCTTGTATGGCAGGAGCATGGTTCACAGGCATCACCATGGGAGCAGTAGGATCCCTGGTGTCTGCAGGATGTCACGGTGCCTATGTGATCTCCAGGTACCTGTGGGTTTGGGCAGTGAAGCCCAACTTCAGGTTGAATGTCATCATCCTTGGTCTCAGACTAATATAGGCCAAGTGAATGTTGTGTGTGTTTTAAATGATTGTTCTCTACATCTTTTTTATGCCTATCTCTAATCCAGTTATTGTTACAAATTAACCAATTTCTTCACTGAGGCAAACAGTCAGTATAATTACTTATGTACTGACTGTAAATAAAGGCCCTGATGTTCCTTCTCTTTTTTGTGTTTGTTCTATATTGCTTTCCTTTTAAACATTTTAGTTTAATTTGTTATTATGGTGTGTGTGTGTGTGTGTGTGTGTGTGTGTGTGTGTGTGTGTGTGTGTGAGGGGGTGTTTGTGTGCAGGTCAGAGGACAAGTTTGCAGAATCGATTCTCTCCTGTCACCTACAAAGCGAGTGTTCCAAGGATGGAAATCAGATCATCAGGATTGCGTGGCAAGCACCTTTGCCTGCTGAGTCATTTTGTTGTCTCTGTGTTACTTTCTGCTTTGACTATTATTTTGCTTCTCATTTGTTCTTTTGACTTTTAAATGGTGATTATTTTATTACAGGACTACACAGAAAGTAAAAATAACATTTACATAGTATATGACTGAAAATGAGCTTAAATGATACCAAACAAAACGTGCTTGTTTTCAAAAGAGAAAGGAAGAAAGGGCCTTTTCACATATTAAATTGACTTTGTGATAAATTTTTCTTGAGTTAACAATATTTTCTTGGACTTAAAACATTAACTTTCATTAAGATTAAGTAGGCTATTCAATATTGAACAGTACTTAGAAATCACAAATGCTAGCAGGTTTTAAAACAAGAATTAATAAATAATCACAACTGATTTAAAATCTTTCTGTATTTAATAAATGTAAAAATATAAGATATAAAATTTGTCTGAAAATAGTTACAAACAATAGCTTCTTAAATAAAATGGCTTCCGAGATAAGAATAATATAATGTTAACTATGGTTTTAATTAAAATGAGTTTATTGTTTTATTTTTAAAGGTAAACAAGCTTATTTAACAAATAGCTGTATATATGTAAATATATAAACTTACATGTATTTGCAATATAATGGTTTGGTAAATGTGCACTATGTATAATAATTAAAATAAGCTAACATATCCCTTTCCTCGTGAACTTAATGTTTCTAGTTGTGAATACATTTAAAATTTGCTCTTTCAGTAACGTGGAACTACATAACGGATATTGTTAACTCAATATCGTATAGGACATTAAGTCTCAATTGTTTAGTTTGTTCAGCTGAAATTTTATAGTCTCTGACCAATAGGTCTCCATCCCATCTTGCTTCTGGGTTCTATGGTTCTGCTCTCAAACATATGTGAGTTTGATCTTTTCGGGCTGTGTGCTTGCAGAAGACCGTGCAGTATGTCTCTTTTGGTGACTGCCTTATTTTTACTTAGTTGAATTCGCTGCATATTTACCTATGTTGTCGCAAATGACAGAATTTTCTTTACACCTTAAAGGTGAGTTATTTCTTGTTATTTCACACCGCCTTTTCTTTATGCATTCACCCATTTAGGGGACGTCGGGATTGATTCTGTATCTTGGCGTCTGTGAATAATGCTGCTGTCTACATCAGACAGAGTACAAACAGTTTTCTGACGCACTCCTTTCATTTTCTTTAGGCACATACCCAGAGATGGTGCTGGTGAATTGTATGATTAATTGTTACTTTTATGAGCAACCTTCATTCTATTTTGCATAATGATTATATATATATATTCTCACCTATAACCTACCTATAAGGTTTGTATTCAAGCTATGCCTACATTTACATTTTTTTTTGTAAATTCCATTTTAACATGCTTAGGGTAACATCGCATTTTTTGTAGTTTTCTTAATTTTAATTTTTTTATATTTTATGGCTCAGGAAATCAAATTCAGTACATTGTAAACGCCAGATAGTGCCGTGTCACCATAAAACATTCCCGGTCCTATGTGCCAGTGTGCTCCATAGTGACATGGAACACCATCTAAGGTACTGGTTGTCTTTTTTGGGAAAATAGCTACTTAGATTCTTGTTCATTTTAAAACTGTTTTCTTTTTCCCTTCCTTGATGTTGAGCTGTTTGAATTCCTTACATATTTAAGCCCCTTCTCCGTTGTATGGCTGTCCGTTTTTTATTTTGTATTTTCCTCCCAATGCAGGAGTTAATTCTGTGTGACTCACAACTTTTATTTTGGACAGTTTTATTTAAAACAAAAACAAAAACAAACAAAAAAACTCTGGTGCGATCTTATTTATGTTACTTTTGTTTTCTGTGTTTGGGGGTGTTATTCCTAAAAATATGTCATTGTTTGGACCAATGCAATAGAGCTTTTCACTATTCTTTTTCTCTAGAAATTTCATTTATGTTTTTAGTCTACTTGGCTTCTTTTCGTACATGGTGAGATATGCTTAAATTTTATTCTTGTGTCTGTCTATAGTGTTCTTGACATTATTTATTGAAGGGAATGCCTTTTCTTCCAATTTGTGTTATTGTCAGCTTTTAAAAATTAATCAATTGACAACAGATGTATGTGTTTATCTTGGACTTTTCTGTTCCATTGATTAATGTATTTTTCTTCAAGTATCACACTGCTCTGATTTTCATACCTTTGTAGCATGTTTTGGAATCAGAGACTGTTATGCCTCCTGCTTTGTTTTTATTGCTCATATTTGCTTTAGCTATTCAAAGCCTTTTGTGACCACAGATTAGGATTTATTTCTATTTCTATGAAAAATGTCATTGGAATTTTGATGGGGGTGATATTAGTTATGTAGATTCCTTTATGTAAGCATGAATATTTCAAACAAATCAGTTTTTAACTCATAAACACAGTATCTTTACATTAATTTGAGTGTTTTCTTCATTCTCTTTTATTAGGGTTTTACAGCTTCCAATGTACAGATTACATGCTTGCTTGGTTAATTTTTTAAATTTATTTTATGCTGTTATAAATAGAAATGTTTCCCTAATTTATTTTTGTGTAATTTTTATTAGTATATTGAAATGCTAATGATTTTTGAACATTGACTTTATATCCTATAATATTATAGACTTATTTGTGGGATCTTTCATATATGATCATGTCATGTATGTTATGCATTCATACAATTTGATTCCCTCTTTTGAGAATTATGTGCCTTTTATTTTTTCTGTTTCCTAACTACTTCTAAGACTATCTTAAGTACTTCCAGTATCATGTTGAATAGAAAGAAGAAAGTGGGCATTGTCTTGATTCTGATCTAAGAGGGAAACTTTAACTTTCACCACTGAGTGTGAAAGTTATGAGCTGTAATTTCTTTGTATATGTGTATGTGTGAGGCACACATGTATGCATACTACTATGTGTGTGTGTGAGTACACATGGGTGCAAGTGTGGAGGCCTGAGGTTGGTGTCAGATACCTTCCCCTATCACTCTCCATTTTATATATATACTGAGGCAGGCTCTCTCCCTAAACCCAGAGCTCATCATTTTGGCTACGCTGCCTAGCCAGCTCATTCGGAGGATGCCCTGTCTCTCTTTCCCATGAACCTGGGTTATAAGTGTGTTACCATACACACCTGGCTTTTATATGGGTTCTGGGGATTTGAACTAGAGCCCCCATATTTGTATGGCAAGCACTTTATCTGTGGAGCCATCTCCTGAGCCATTACTTGTAATTTTGTTATATATAACAATTACTGTATTGCGGTACATCCATCCCGTACTTAATTAGTTGGGGGTAATTTTTCTTTTTTGTCTTGAAAGGATGTTGAATTTGTCAAGTGGCTTTTCTTTATCTACCTCAGATTCTTCTTAATTCTCAGACTTCAAAGCATCTTAAGAACTTCAAGAGCCAAAAGAAAAACATTGCTTTTGATATTAAAATTACAAAGGCGTTTTCTTTGTTAAATTTACATACAAAACATTCTGGAGAAGTCTCTAATACAAATACTGCTTTTTTTCCCAATAGAAATATAAATAAATATTTTTTGTTGTCACTATTAACTGTGAAAAGTGAGTTGATATTGCTGGGAAATTCCCAGCAGGACTCAGGCTGTAGTTTTAAAAATAAACCCTAAAGATCAATTTTTTTAAATAGAAAATTCCACATCAGCTGACAGCTATGCTAACTTCCCCAGGTAAAGTGAGATTTTGCAGTCATTAGTGATAAGCCATTTCTCTCTCTCTTTCTCTTTCTCTCTCGGGTTTGAACTCAAGTCTCTGTGTGTGTGTATGTCTATGAACAGAGTAAATATCTGTTTTTGCATCTGGTTAATTTTAAAATAGTAAATTTGAGTGTTATTTGCATGAATATTCAAAGTTAATAGTTGACAGCATACTCCTGTGTGACTTCACAAAAGGGATTTAATTACTGCTAAAATTGTAGCCAAATGTAACAACAGGGATGTTGATTTGCTAACAATTTTAATTAATTATATTGAAATTGTGATTTTTTTAAAATATATTGTTTCTTGTTCAAGATTTTTCTATGTGATATTTCTGCAGCAATTCATAACCTGGAAGACTGAAAGAATAAGTATTTTATCATTTCTCAGTCATTTTTAAACTTTCTTCTTTGATTTGTGTTGGTTGGTTGGTTTGTTTGATTTACTTTCAAAAGAAGCAAAGAAAATTTTAAACCCATGTACACTGCTGATGTAGCTGGGAATATAGAATATTAACACTCACAAAACAGACATCAAAGCTTTAATGACAGGAACAATTATCACTGTAGTCAACATAAATCAATGATGATGGGTTAATGGACAGCTTTGATATTGAAGAAACATCCAGGATAAAGATTATAGAATTTCTGGTCCATTCCTTTGTCGGACTATGTCAAGTTGGGAGACTGAAATACAAGCACTAATCAAAGTGTTCTGTTGGCAAAGATCAAATCCTTGGCCAAGTGTGGACTCTACTGTTCAATCTTCTTCAACCTAACAACCAATACCTTGGATTTCACTTTGGGGCTATCTTTAACTTCCTTCTTCTATGCATGGAACAAATAACGTTGGTGAAGAATCCTGCCATCAGTCTGTCTTTATGCTGCCCTATCATGTCACTTATTGCCATTGAACCTTTAATTTCTTTAATTTTTTCAGGAATAGCCAACTTGCTGCCCTTACTAGACAATAGTTACCATTTTCATTTCACATCAACATATCTATTGCCACAATCTCTTAAGAAGTCTCCATGTCTGCTACTAGAGAAAGAGCTGTATGAGAAATCTGCTGTTTGAGAAAGAGCTATGTAGGATATCTGCATATCATAGCAAATTTATTGAAATAATTCATGAATAATCAGAACATTTTGATATTATCACAGCAGTGTGCTTGTTAAAGAACCAAATAGAAGTTCACTGAAACTTGCTTTTCCCATTAGATTGGCTGTGATAACTGGAGACACAGTAGACGCAGATCTACAATAGAGAGCCTTGGGAGCAGCTGTCCCCAAGTCCTGTGGATGCACAATATCTGGTGTTCTCGAGTTCTGATCTTAGTTTTCATTCTAAAACTCCCCATTATCTTTTAGTTGAATTATCTTTTAATGAATCATTGACTTATCAAGATCCATGTGAATAACTGGATTATTCTCCTAGATGAAGTGTAGTCTTTGAATTATTGACTCCAGATCTGCACATTACTATTTTCTTGTGGGTCATGTTTAACAAGAATTTACTCACGAGGTTGAAGCTTCCTTTGTGCTTTATCATCTTGTGCCTTTTAATGTCTTGATCTTTCTGGCAATCATCTTTCCATTTCTGAAGAACATCCTTTACAAATTCCTCTGTGCGTACATGTCTTTAGCAGGTAACACATCAGCTTTTATCCACTAAGAAATATTTGTCTTCATTTCTGCTTGTTATAAATGATTGCAATTCTTACTTCTGAAGACTGATAGTTTTTATCCATTTTGGGAAATCCAAAGCCCAAAAATTCTATATACACTGTGTATGTCCATTCTTTCTGCCTTCTTCTAGGTGACAGGATATATAACTTCCTGTGGACTGCTATGTCTTTGTATTTTTTCCATGTTTTCCCCACTTGGCAGCTGGTACCTGGTATTCCAAACAGTTTCTCTAGCTATTTTCAGTTTACTTCCTGTTTTTTCAATGGTCTGTTATGTTATGAAATATTCCCTAATGAGGCTTTCATTTTGCTCTGGATTTTTCCAGTTCTGGGGTTTTAGTTTGCCTCTTTTCAATATTGGCTGACATGTTTTATATTGTCTGAATGCTACTGAGATTGTGTTGCTTATTTTTGTTCTCCTTGAGGACGTTGAGCACATTTTCACTGGTGTGACAGAGCCTGCTGCTATTTGGCTTGCTGTTATCACTCCTGGCTCATATATGTGATATCTTTTCTCTTCATGTGCGGGTAAGTGCTAGACATTAAATTTGAAAAAGTATTTCACAGAGAACTTGAGGCCTAGGGTAGCATTCTTCTCCTCTAAACAGGGCTACGGAGCATCCAGGGTACCCATACTCCAAGCTCATATTCAATTGTGTACAAGACTGAGATTAAGGAGAAAAGTAAAACTCTAGACAAGATAAAGTTGACTTTTTTTGGGTCCTAGTTTATTATTCCTAGCCTTTTGGAGTCCTAATTCCTAGGATGGCTAGGGCCCAAGCTCTGATTTTCTCCACTTCACTATCAGAGGTTGTCAAGAGCATCTTTGAGGTTCCTGCCACACCAACAGATGTTCTCATGATGCCCCTTTCCCAAGCTTTGGGCTCTGCCTTGTAATTCCTCAGTATTCCTCTTTGATTCTTTTAAATAGACCCTTTTCAGTATTTCTTGTTTAAATTAGTATATTTTTTATTTTTTGAAATTAAACATGATTACATTATTTATCCCCCTCCCCTTTCTCCTTCCAGACCCTCCCATACAAATTCACTTGCTCTTTTTCAAACTTATGGCCTCTTTTTCTTTAATTGTTGTTACACACACACACACACACACACATGGAGGGGGGCTAAGTGTATAACTACAACTGGAGTAGTCTATATAATGTTACATATTTGTATATGGCAGCAGACTTAAGAATGCATTTTAGCAAGCATTGTACATTGCTTCCCAGAGAGCAGTTTGATAGTCTTTCATTGTTGAAAACAGACATATCCTCATGCCTTCTGTTCCATTTTCTTGCATTCCTTTCTTTTTTCCTCCTCTTTCCCATAAGCATCACTGTAATGTTTTCTGTTTTGCATAGTACTTGGAAGAGAAAATTTCTGATTTTTGCATTTTATTCTTTTCTTCCTTTTATACATATCTAATTACATAGTGTTTTATACATATCTAATTAGTATTTATAATTATACATAAAATAATACATATAATTATAACAAAAATTTGAAGGCATTATGGATATTTTTCTACATTTTTGGTGCGCGTTTGTATAGCATGCACACACACACACACACACACACACACACGGTGTCTTGTATGTATGATGTGTTGCATGTACTGTTAGTGTGAGTGTGTGCCCATGTGTACACATATGTAAAGACCAGAAGTTGATGTCTAGTGTATTTCTTTGGTTACTCTCCACCTTTATGTTTTGGACAGGCTTTCTCATTGACCCTGGGGCCCAGCAATTCACCTAGGCTGTCTGAACTTCAAGGATTAGTCAGTCTGCTTCTGTGTCCCCACCCAGTGCTGGGTTACAGGTGTGTATCATGGCATCACCACACCCAGCTTTAAACATGGGTCCTCATGCTTGTGTGCCAGGCACTTTACCTATTCAGTCTTTCCTAATTCACTGTTGCCTATGACTAGACAACACCAGGAAAAGTCCACTTAATGTAAGTCCATTTAAACTAGATTGTCCTGAGATACTGTGCTCTGATGGAAAAAAATATAGTATTATCTGCCATCTTCCAAGTTTATATTTTACTTTTCAGCTCTACTATGAGAATAGTTAATTTTGAAAGCACATTTTAAGATTTTCTTCAAGGCTTATAATTCATCTTTTTATTTTTAAAGGATTTTCCTTTGAAAACCTTTTTGGTTTTGGCTTTCTTTTGTGGGGGTGATTTTTCTGATTGATTTCTCTTCATCCATCTTAACAACTTTAATGTATCTCACCCTTATTTTATTTGTTTTGTTGGTGATTCCCAAAGTCAAAAACACCTTTAATCAACCCTAAAAATCTAACATTTTTTCCAAATATGAAATTTTACCTCAAAATAAATGTGTTCCATATTTATCGCAAATTTATTAAAATATTGGATGAAATTTGAGCCAGCATTAATTCTATGAGTGATCGGTCCATTAATGAACATTATAAGCAATCTTATGACTAAAGACTTCAGAAAATGAATCAGAGATAGAGGTTCTTATTTAACTGTTTTCCACAGCCTCTTCCTGGACGCTTCCATGATATTTGCTCTGTAACTTCATAGCGCTATGAAATCTCACGGAGATATTTGTGGGTATTGGCCTCTGTGATTTACTATGGTCAGCATTCATCTATTTCAGTTTCAAGCCAGGCATCCTCAGCATATGGGCACTGTTTACTTCATTCTCGTTTTATCTGACATATCTTACCGTCTTGCCTTGTGCCTTTGGGTGGTAAAATAGTATGGCCAAACTCAACTTGGGGAGAAAAAGGTTTATTTGACTTACATTTCCACATCTTAGGTCGTCACTGAAGAAAGTTAGGACAGGAACTCAAACCTCAAACAGGGCAGAGGAACCTGGAGGCAGGAGCTGATGCAGAAGTCATGGAGGAGTGTTGTTTACTGACTTGCTCCTCATGGCTTGTTCAATCTGATTTCTTTTCTTTGTCTTTTTTTTTTCAACATACTTTTTAGTAATTACTTGAATTTCATGCAATGCATCTCAGTCACACCTTCTTCCCATTCCTCCCACGTCTACCCTCTTGACCCTGTGCCCTCAAAAAAATAAACAAAGCTCACAAGATAAAAAGAAGTCAAGATTGCGTGATGGAGCATGGATTACATCCACCTGGCCTATATTAGCTTGATATGAAGCGTGACAAAGGCCAATCTGAAGTTGGGCTTCACTGCCCAAACACATAGGGACCTGGTCTTCACACAGGCATCTGGGCAATCCATAGGTACCCAGAGTTCATGCAAATATTTGAACACCACACAGTAGCACCTTGGACCACCAGCCCAGGGGTGGTACCACCTACAGTGTATTGGGCTATTCCATATTAATCATCAGTCAAAAAAATGTCCCAAAGGCTTTCCCACAGGCCAATCTGATGGGGATATTTTCTTAATTAAGGTTTCCTCTTTCAAAATGACTCTAGCTTATTTTCAAGTTGACATTAAAAACTAGCCTTGCACAGTACTAATTAGTAAGCTGATGAAATCTTTATTGGTGGTGTGGCATTTAGAGCCAGATATTGAGAAAGCAACGTTAGATTTTTATGAGGGCTTCTTAAAGGAGTAGCAGAATTTTAACCCTCATGTTTCTTTCCAGGATCCATTGCTCCAAGTTAATCAGAAGGTAGATGTGTTCAACTTTCAGTTACAGCTAAGTTCCTTCTCCTAACAGGTGTGCTATATAATATATCCCAGGACAAGTTATTGTATATCTATTTCTTCTGAAGTGAAACACTCCTTTCTAGAAAGGAGGCTTATGAGTGTCAGGAAGTAAACACAAAATTTACAAGTCTGAGAAAGCTCCTGAAACTTCAAGGATTCACAAGGCTGCCTCCTCGCTCCCTGCCCTGGTTATACAGGCAGAAGCAATTTCTAGGGAGAAAAATATTAAGGCCTATCTGATTCCATTTTGTCTTTTGATTCCATTTTGTTCTCTGTGATTTTGTAACCTGATTTTTACTTTAGCTAATCATACAACATATGCCTATTGTTTAAGAATGTTTTTCCAAATACAGCCAACCACAACAACTTTTAAAGAACTGGCTGTTCATGTTACTTCAAGATGTACCAATTTCAGATTTACACAAATTGCTAATTGCCATGTTTGCTTTTGTCCTGTACTTACTTGCTAGCAAAGAGTAAAAAAAAAAGCCCTCCCTGTTCTAATCAATGAGCTACTTTCTCTAACTCCTGTGGAGACTATAGTTAACCTGGCTGTAAAATAAACCATCCTTTTCCTTGCAACTCGCTGTGTTGAGTTTTGGTTCTGACACCATTACAAAAAATACCTACAAGTTTTGCAAGGAGCTCTAGGGATGTAGCGTTCATTGAGTCATTATTCATGTTATGTGGCCTGTACACTGATATAGCTGTCTTTGGTCTACCAGTGTTGTTTAAATCATCCCGATAAACCGTTGGTCCACTAAGCTGGACTTGGCTGCAGTGCTTCCTTTGGTGTGTTGTTCTAAATGCTCTGTCTCTGGTGAGTTGACGTTTATTAACATCTCACCAGGAGAGAGGTCAACATACATGTCTCAGAGAGTGGTCAGCATTCGCTCCTCTGTGTGATAGATATTCCAAGTTTAAGTATGTGATATAAAGAAGCTTTTGTTAAAAGGTAAAACTTTGAGTCTGAATTAATAAATAAATTATTGAAAATGAGCTCTGTATTAGCTCCACTTTTGATATTTTTTTCCTTCTACTTTGATAGAAGCTCTCTATCAAACAGATAGATTGTTCTTCTGAGTTCTAGGAGGTAATCATGCCATGTGTTGAGTGTTCCTACTTTGTTAATCTATTACCTTGTTCTTGATCCAATGCCGGGATCCCCCAATGCTCAAATTGTGAGAGAACTCAGTTGTGTAAAGATCTGTAGAGCTACAGAAGTGGCTTGCCTGAGGTGGAATAAAAGAGCATCAGGATAGGAAAAACAAACAAACAAACAAACAAACAAACAAACAACAAAAAAACTTTAGCTACATCTTGGCTCAGGTAAAATCTGATTAATGATGTTATCTCTCACTGAAAGATTGTGAAAAATGACAGGACCATGTCTGTAAACAACACACAAAAAAGTAAGGTGTGAATATTTTTATATATGCTTGGGAATTTCTGTGATCTCAGTAAAAGAAAAAGTAAATGCCCTTTAAGTTCTTCTACTGATATATTACTAGGGTTGACTCGGTCTTCCATAATAAAATACCGTAAACTAGGAGGTTAAAATAACAGATACTTATTTTATCACTGTTCTAGGGAGTAGAAGTTCAAGATCAAGTTTTTAAGTTTCACGTACATCCCATTCAGTGTGTGGTGAAGGATGTCTTCATCTCCTGTGAGTAGTTCTCTTCTTCGTGTCCTCGCATGGCCTTTTCTCACTGTGTGCACACTCTGTGGAATCTCTCTTTATAAGGACACTAGTGCTATCAGTCAGGGTTCTACCTCTGTCTAACCTTAGTTTCTTTCCTTCTCTAACTACAGCCTGTAGCATATAAAATTGGGTGGGAGTAGATAGGGCAGGGGACATAATCATTCAGTTCACAGGACCAGGGAAGATTGCCTCAATCCAGCACTTACAGAATCTGCAGCTGCGGATTCACAAATAGCAATGCCTCCAATGAGGTACCAACATAAGAAAAAGGACCAGGTGCTAAAGATTTGCATCCCAGAATTTTTTAAGTAACTTCCTACAAGACACTTCCATACATGGTCAGTTCTTGAAGATGGTAGTGTGTTTAGAATTTGAGATGTCACTTCCAAACCTTTTTATATAACTTTGGATCTTGTCAAAAGTTTTTGGGAGACACTGGACTGAGAACTCCTCTATTAGAGTCATAACTCTCAATTATTTTTATTGATTGTCGCGTAGCAAGTTTTAAAAAAGTCACATTAATTATGTAATTTATGTTTGTGGAAATTTTGTTCTATGAACCTGGAAGAAAATGATGCAGTTTTAATTTTTAACTAAAAGAAGGCTGTGACTCTATATTACCCACATAAAATACTAGAGAAGATTTTCATCTAGTCTAAGAGGTTTGAAGGGTGGCTATACTTTGTGGGCCTGGGGTGGGTGGGTGCTGTGGCAGAGAGGCAGGAGAAATGAGTCTGGTCCACTGCAAGGGAACAGTAGACGGGAAGTTTGTTGTGGTTTGTGAATGCCCCTTGGGCTGGGGAAGTCCCTTTGACTAAGTTTCAGTCTTCTGTGTATGTTATGGGCTAAAGGACCAATGGCATGAGTGTCAAGTGACAGAGCTGTATTTTCCTGGAGTGTCTATTAAAAAAAACCAACATTAAACATTTATGCTGTTTGTTCAGCTTGGGATAAGAGTAAAGGCTAATGGGCTAATGAGTCACAAAACATTTCTAGGGGCAGAGTCAGAATAAGAAGAAAAACCTCAATGGAAAATATTAGAAAAAGTTGCTTAGAGGCAGCCAGTTTTTGTTACAACTAGTAAATTATTAATTCTCCTGAACATCCTTGCTCCTGTTATTGAAACATTAAATGAAACCATCTTGGATTTGGATAAGGCCTCAAAGGCAAGAACAAGACAGTATTTGCTAAACATCCTTGAACTCGAAAATAGGTGCCAAGGATGCTATCATCATCCAGGGCATGAAAGTCGCCGAGACAGAAGTGAAGAGCAGATGCTGGGGTTCTGAGCTCTCCCATAACTCTTCTCTATGTTAGGGACAGCTAAGTACTTCCAATTCACTTTAGGCCTGAGGGAGCCTGAATTTGACATACAGAAGTGAGGGGCCCTTAAACTTTTAAGACTCTGCAGGCAAGAAGCCACTTGGCTTGCGATGGAAAACTACTGCATTGTTCTAATGGCAAAAGCGATCGTGTGTTGTCTGAGGACTAAGGAAAACAGAAAAAACACCTTAAGCTTTCTTCACAGGTGGTTCCTGTGATGGAGGTAGTCTATTGATAGGATCCCAAGAAAATAATCTATGTGCGCAGGTTCCCAGTGTGCCCAGCTACAGTTGGGATTTTCAAGAGGCCAGTAGGACTACAGGTATTAGCTCTGCTCTAGGTACCCAGTGGTTGCAAATGAATCCTGAGAAATTCATAGCAGGATCTTGTGAATGTGAACATATACCAGATTCAGAGAGCAGTCTATATCCTTTGCCTTCAAGGAGTCAGAAAACATGGACTGGGAAGGAAAGGGCGGAGGGGAAAAGGTGGAGCAGTCATGCTTAATTTAAGGGACATTTTAACTTTGAAGGACGCCGTGAGTTTATTACACCACACCACACTGTTCAGTTAAAGAAAAACTTTATTCAGTACTTGAGAGTAGTCAGAAAGGTATTACATGAAATTCTTGAGATTCTTTCATTGGACAGAGGCAGAACTGGCCACAATGGTGAATTTAATGTGTGTGTGTGTGTGTGTGTGTGTGTGTGTGTGTACAGAAGGTGCAGAAGTTAGTAACTGTAGAAAATATTTTGCTTATTTGTACCCCAGTCATACCTAATGAGCTCAATGGTTCAATGTTTGCATTTCTATAATACTCTGAATAAAACTTTATCTAAACCCCACAATGTACCTGGTACTCACAGGAAAGTAGCTACTTCCTGGTGGGAAAGCGCTAGTGTGGAGCCTTGCTTGCTAATGCTTAGTGTGATGCCTGGCATGCAATGGGTGCTTAATAGATGCCTGCTGGATAACATACTCTTGGGTATAGCACTGCTGGGGAATTTACTGCTCTCTAAGACCCAGATGTTCTGGTGATAACCTTGGGTTCAAATCATTCAAATCATCCCGGTTCCATCATTTGGCAGCTCTCTAATCTTAGAGAACTTGTGAGCTTCTCAGTGCCCCGGAGCCCTGTCTCTACTATGGACATAAACAGTGACTTTTCCTCCCTGAACTGTTCGAAAACATGGGATAATGTGACGGGATCTATGCACATGTCTCCTTCAGTGCTCACTTTATAGTATCCATAACTTGCCATGGCTGTAAACTCTTGCTACATTTAACCTTATCTCTTAAAATTTAAAAAGAGCTTATACCGCACAGAAAAACTGTGAGTTAAATTTCAATAGAGAAAGAACAACTTTTGGGGGGTCAGTTAAAATAAATTGAGGGAGTGAGGCAGAGCAAGATGTTTTAGGATCGAGAGGATGGAATAATCTCTGTGGAGTGAGGGGTTTAAGAGCTGACCTTGGCTGTCTGGTTAGTGATGTGGGGCAATTAGGCTTGGTGGAAAGGGGCACTGAGTGTGAACTTAACAGCTATTCAGCTGATGGGCCTCCAGTCAGCACCTGGTTCCAGGTAGTATTTTAAGAACTATGTTTTGATACCTAGAGGAAGAATGTGCCGGCATCTGTAGTTAAAGCCAACTGCTCCCAATACTGAGCAGCCCAATGGTATTATCCTTAATTCTCTTTCGAAGTGTAAACATTTCTGGCTAAGGAAAAAACAAAAGGCCTGTTGTTATTTAAGTTTTGAATAGTTTATGAATGAATCCCAGTGCACAATGTAAATATGTTTAGTGGGTATTTATTTATGTATTTCTCTGAATACTACTGCTTTTAGGTGGCCCATGAACTGGCTCCACTGAAATATATTTTACCAGAGAACAATGAGGAAACAGGAAGAGAGGGTTACATGCTGGTTTGCTTTTGTTTGTTTCTTTGTTGTTGTTGCTGTTGTTTTGTTTTTTTTGGGGGGGGACACAAAAGGAGCTAGAAAGAGCAAAAAGTTCAATACAATGTATAGAATTGTTGTATTTACTCAGGGTGCAGGGTACATAGACATCTTGCTTATTATTTCAATATAGAGTTCTCAGATGTGTCTGCTCCACTCCTATAATGAGTAATACTCAAATTAGCATTCCAAATCCATTATTAGACTTCCACAGTAAAGAGTTGTTTCAATAGACCTTACTTTACTTCAAAAGATTATTTGTAATTTTGAAAAATGTTCATATCATTGGCACCAAATTATTTCTAGTTCACCTGGCCAAAGTTGGAAATAAAGCTAGACTCTATTTTGAACATGCAACTATATAAATACTCAGTGGTATAATCAATGTAAAGACATGGCCTATAGTTCTTCATATACATTATGGTAGAAAGGAAATTCAAACACGATGTACCTACTTTTATAATTCCTGTTATCAGACATGTATATCAACCTTATTGACCCCAAAAGAATTCACTTTAAAACTTAAGATTATTAAGTAAATATACAGCTTGCAAATAACACAAAATGGACATAGGTACAAATATACAAACATCTTTTAAGATTTATTCTTGCAAGCATCCACACTGAATGGGAACTTAAAATGAGCTGCAAGAGGAACTTTACAGAGATGGCTTTATCAACAAGGCTCAAGTCACTCAAGGAATCAGATTACTGGGAGAGACTGTCAGATTCTCTCCTAGTTGTTACCAACCTTCACCCTGAGCAAGTCATCTGTCCTGTAGTTCAACTTGCTCATTAGATACAAAAAAAAGTGTGTGTGGGGGTGGGTGGGTGGGGGGAGATGGTAAATCAACAGCTCCCAATATTGTTACATACAATTACCATGGTTTCTTTGTTAGAATTATTTCTTATTTTGGAAAAATATGTGCTATGAAACATGAATTTTTTTATATAACACAAAATCCTTGCCCTGAGATGACTCTCTGGATTAGCTTTATGGAAGTGGACCATGTCTGCACCTCAGTGGAAGAGTGTTTTCCTATCATGTGAAGGGCCTTGTGCCTGATCTTCAACACTTTAATAAACAGATAAAAACTGTAAATATTTAACATAAACAATTAGAAGGTTTTGCCATTTGTAGATGTCTATCTGTGAAATGATCTTCAAAAGTTAGGTTAAAGAGCATAGGCATTTCTTTAAACTTCCCTAGCCTTTTACATAATCATCTCTCTCCTCTCCCCCCTTGTCCCTCCCCTGCACTGTGTCTAGCAAGCATTGGTCTCCTTTCTTTACTACAGTTTAATTTCACAGAAATGTGACCATAAGCATGAGTCCTTTTGGTGTGGAGACATAGATAGCATGTCTGCTGTCTGTGCAACTCTTTGTGATTCATGTGTGCTGCAGTACATATCAAGTTTGATCTTTATTATTGCTGGGTATCGCCCCATTGCACTGATACACAGACTAGTTTATCCATTCACCAACAAAGAAATTTTCATGCTTCAGGTTTTTAATCTGTAATGAATAAAGCTTCCAACTGTAATCTGGTATATAAGTCTTTGTATGGACATGTGATTTCTCTGAGGTAAATACCTTTAAAAAAGTGGCTGGATCATTTGTGTTTTTAACTTTTAAGAAAACACGTAACTTTTTTTTTTTCTAAGTGGTTGTGCATTTTACATCTCCAATAGTAGTGTGTGAGGGCCCCAGTTCTAATATTTTATTGCCACTGAAGGTATAGGTTGTGAGCATTCTTTTATATTTTTAGCACATCCTTGTGGGTGTGTAGTGGTATTTCTTTGTGATTTTAGTCATTTGTACTTTCTTAGTGACATTTTATTAAGACTCTTCCAGTGCTTATTTGGCCTCTGTCCATCTACTCCATTAAAATGAAGTTGTTCAAATACTCTTCCCACTCATTTTAAAAATTAGCCTGAACAGTTTAATTGTAATCAGGGGGTTCTTAATAACATATATCGTGGAAATTCTTACATTTAAAATTTGCTAAGTGGGTTCCTAGTGGTGTGCAAGCTAGGGCTGATAATCTTCCAGTATAGAGGCAAGAGGCTTTTGTGTTCTTCACTTTAGCCTGGAGAATCACGAGACTTCTGAGTCTGGCTGCTGGAACTGGCATTTTTCCCAGCCCAATGGGAAACACAGGCCATCTGATGTTATGATGCTGTTCTTTCCTTGGATTACTAACAGATCTGGCAGAAAAGAAAATATTCTAAATAGACCCCTGTGTGTCTTACACTGACTATTAGCATTGGAACAATGGACCCTAAAGAAACTGGAATTTTCTCAGGAATCTTATGCAGGGAGAAAATGTGCCAGCCAGAGGGGAACTTGTCTCCTGGAAAGAGATATCAAACAGTTCTAAGAATTTGTAAGAGCACTGTACAGGATGGGACAAGATCCATGTAATAATGGTCAATGGTGGGTGGGGCTGCTTAGATATGCATATCCTTGGTCCTCTATTTAAACTTTGATCTCACTTCAGGACCCCAAAGACAGACTTGGGGTGTTTGATGGATGTCTTTGTCCCTCTTCCCAGAGTGGCCATATTGAATAAATCTCCTTTATCTGCTTACCCTATTAAGTTGGCTCTTTTCTATCGGCTTCATGAGGATGGGTGTTAAGACCTAACTTGGGGCACAAATTGTGACCTGTAAGTCTGACAACAGATTCAGGCAGTTTCTTCAAGGAAACGTGTAGCAGGAATCAGTAGAAGCCTGCTCTGTGAGTCTCTTGAGAACCTGCTGTGTAGTTTTCTCTGCTTCTTATGATGCTCTTACGGCTCTAGTGCCTCTGTCCTCAACCCAGGGAGGCTGCTGGGCACTTCTTGGCTTAGAAATTCAAGATAGTGAGTCAGTCAGTTTTTGGATTCTGCTTCTTGTTTCTCAAGGACCATTGTCTGTTACTTTCTGATGTCAGTGTCTTGAAAATGTTTTTTCTCTATTTCTGTTACTTGAGGCAAGAGGGTAAATTTGATCTTCATAATCCTGTTTTTTTTAAAAAACAGAAATGGACCTATTTTGATTTTTCTTTAGTAATCATAAAACATGGATGTGAGTTACCAGCCTTTGGTGACTGAACTTGTTCACTCATGGTCTCACTCCTGTCTATGTTTCAGTATGTGTATTCTCTCCATGTCTTTGTCTCCCACTGTTTCTATCTTACCTCTCTCCATCTTGTCCTCCTTCCCACCTTCCTTTTTATTGAGATATAATTTGCATACTATATGACTCATCTAAATAGTACAGTTCAATCACTTTTAGTATAGTCACAGATACATGCATATAGTTGCTGTCATAGTCACTTTCAGAATTTTTTTTTATATCACCATAAAGAGAAACTATGATCTATGACCGTACTATCCTGAACACTTGCAATCTTCTCTGATTTGGGGACCTAAGCAGAGACTGGCCTGGTTAGTTTCAGGATGGGAGAACTAGTCCTTGTCTGCTATGCTGCTTGACAGTCCCAGCCCCTAAGTTTAGCCCTAAGTAATGACTTATCTATTCTTCTGTCTCTATAGATTTATCTATTGTAGTCACTTTAGTGGAATATTATTTATTTGGTCTTTTATGACTAGCTTCTTTCATTTAGCATAGTGTTTTCAGAGTTTATACATGTTCAATCATTTTATGAATATATCTTAGTTTTTAATGACAAAATAATGATACAATACAACAAAGTTTCATGCACACATACCAGTATGAATGTCTGTAATTACTCTGGATATATATCTATGAGGAGAATTACTGAGTTGTATGGAAATTCTTATTTACTAACATAAAAAGTAATACAAATAACTCTAGCCATTGTCAACTGTCAGATGTTGACTGACTGTTGGAATATGTTGGTTGACTCTGTCATCCTTAAGCATACAAGAGTGTTTCCCCACAAATTATCCAGACCCCAAATACTTTTCCAGATATTGAAGAATGTTGAGAACTAGAGAATCCAGCTCTGGCCATTAAAAATCTGCTTGAAGACAAAGTCCATTATTAACATTTACTGTGCTGAAGGGGCAATTCCATTAACGGCAAGGAGCTTCGGCATTCCCACAAAGCACATTGGTAATTCTGCTTAGCTTTTTGAAGAAGCACCAGAATTTTCTACAGTAGTTATATCTTTCTTACCAGGAAATTATGAGGGCTCCAGTGTCTCCATATCTCCACATTTGCTACTTTCTCCCCTTCCTGTCTTTCTTCCCTTCTTTCCTGTATAGGCATTCCATTGGGTCTGAAATATAATTGACTAGTGATGGAGAGCCTCTTCTTGTGTTCTTTTCTGTCTTCTGCATATATATACACACCTATACTAATATTTAAAAAATATCTTTTCATGAGCTCCCTTTTAAAATTGGGCTTTTTTGTTGTAGTTGAGTTTTAGTTCTTCAAATATTTTAGATACTAAACTTTATTAGATGTATGAGTTGAACAAACTATTCTATAAACTGTCTTTTCACTTTACAAATGGAGATAGTTACATGAAGGTATTTTATGTTTAGTGGACTCCGATTATTTTCATTTTGCTGCCTGTGTGCTCTAAGAACCCATTGCCAAACACAAAGCCATGGACATTCACTCTCACAATTCCTTATGCTGACTTCATAGACTGAGCTTTTATGTATATATAATTTTGAGGTAATAAATATGAATTTAGAGTTCCAATTTATTCTTTTGCATGTGGCTATTTAACTGTCTCATCATAATTAATTTAAAAGATAATTTCCTCGCATTGGATGACTCTTCCACACTTGTTGAAAGTCAGTGGAGTAGAGATTTCAGGATTGTTTCTATGTACTGAATTCTACCCTACTGACTTAAGTAATTGTAGTTATGGTGGTACTACATTATAGATTGTTGTAGCTTTGTATTGGGTTTTGAAATAAGAAAGTAAGAGTCTTCCTATTTTTTTAAGATTATTTCGACTATTTGTGGTTACTTTCAAACTCTCTTTCCAATTTTTTTGAGGTTTTATTTTATTTTGCCTAGAGTAAGTTCATATACGATTGTGAGATGGACTCACATTTTTCAGTATTGAAGGTATAGTCCATCCTCAGAGCTATCCTAGCCTGGAGCTTATTTTATCATTGTTGGTTTGTAGATTCTGAGACTCCTAAATGTAATCAGGGGTTTTCCTTACGGCAATATTCCCCAAATCTTTTCTTCTTCCATTCGTCCCCACAAGGGCTTCATCTCAAAACAATCACTTGCTTTCCAACCTGACTCATTTTAGTACTTCTTATAGTCACAATTATTTTAATTTTATTATTATCATTATATGACCATATCCACTGCCTATTTATAAGCTGTGGCGACTCTGAATCGCTTAGTTTAGACAAATAGAGCAGTACCCAGATTTCAAAAATTCCTTCAGCTGTCATCGAGGATCTGTCTTCTGCCCATATCCCACTCAAGTTCTCCCAGCACCAAATTCATATTTTTTATCCTCAAAGCTATTGCTTCGTAATTATGCTTTATGGTGGAAATATACTTTTATTTATTTGTATTTGTATTTCAAGTGTAAAGTACAAATTATACACTAAATATAAACAAAGCTGTTCATATATGTTTACTTTAGTGGGGCAGAATGACTACCACACACGAGTCACCAGTGTTTACCTGCAAGTCATCTTGCAAACTCAGTGTTGTGTGGTATTTCTTCCTTCCTTCCATTTAAAAGAGCATAGTTCCCACTTTCTGGACCATGGCTTAAAATACACACTGGATAGGAAGTTTGTTTTAATGCTACTCTAACATCATGGCAGCTTTCTGATTATAATGATCCAGTTGTGACTGATTATCTAAGGCACCTGTTACTTAAGAAAGCACAATGCACATGCATTTATAATGTACGGGAGATTAAGATTACTGTTATAAATTTGATTCACCACTGGAGTCATGAAAATGTTAGCTTATAGTTTTTCCAAGCTATAAAAATGTAAACTTGGAAATATTGCCTCCAAGGCTGTGACGTTTCCACGTACTTATAAATCAATGATTGCAAACAAATAAAATGAATTTTATCAAACATATATGAAAGAAGATAAAACTTAATGTAACTTAAATATAAAAAACTTTTATTACTTAGGTATTATATATTTTACGGAGCTATTGTAGGAAATTTCCATTTGTCAAACACTATATATATATATATGTGTGTGTGTGTGTGTGTATGTGTGTGTGTGTATATGATATGTATGTGTATGTATATATGTATGTATATGTTTACATATATAAGTTTACACTTACAAATACATCAAATATATGTATGTGTGTATATATATCCATCCTATTATAAATTCAGTACACTAAGTCTTTTCAGGGATAACCCAATCCATGAAGATGAATTAAGATCATTGTGTCTCTAGGAGACTTTTGGGTTTCAATTCCTCAGTGTACATGTACGTCAATAGTACAGTAACCATTAAGAACAAGGAAAGAACTGTTTCATCCAGAGAGTAAAGAGAAAACTTTCAACAGATGACACTTTTTCTGAGTTCGGGAGGAGAAAGAGAATTAGCTAGACAGTGGCTGGGAGAAGTGAGCATTCCCAAGCCAGCAGGTAATGTGTGTGGAGACCCAGGAAGGTGTGGCGAACACGGAACGTTACTAAGGCATTGCTGGAGCGTAGGGTATGTTTGGGATCGGTTGGGACATAGCTGGATAGTCAAACTAGGACCAGATCCCAGAGTGCTTTGGAAATTATTTTGGGGAAATTGGTCTCTGTTTTGAGGGTAATGAGAACATGTTTGAAATGTAGTTTCTATGGCTGAATTATATGAAAAATCCTGCATCTCTTCTAAAAGGAGAGTATTAGTCAAAACAAACACCTCGATCTCTCCTCATGGGAAGAGAATCAACAAATCAGGTACACGCCTGACTTCAGTTTCTTTGAGTTCCTTAGATTTTGCTCCTTTGAAAAGTACTTTTATCTTGTTTTCAAAGATTCAAAGTATAAAATTGTTTACTTGTTTCTAGCAGCTGTTTTCCCCTTCTTAGATTGTCTTTATATTGGAATGTGCCTTTCGAAATGGTGCTTCGCAACTTGAGTCTCAGGAGTAAGGCTCTGGGCATGAAAAACATGCTTTTCCTTTTTTCTTTCCTAGATGCATGCTAGCATCCACTTTCTCGGATGCACCCAGAAGGTTTCAGGATGTATCAATGGCTTGGAGCCATTTTGCAGTCAAAAGATTTTTATTATTATTATTATTTTATCTTCAGCAAGCCCTACAGGGAAGAGGAGATTAACGTCCCGTGTCATTCCCTGCATCAGACTAGAGGGGAGATTTGTAACTATGATGAATGCTTTAGTCTCAGCCTTGAGAAAAATACTCCCACTTTTGCCTAAATCTGAGAATCGAGATATGATGATTTAGAAAGAAAAAAAGGAGTGGCTGGGGGCTCTCCGAATGTTGTCTGGTGCAGTGGGAAAGGGAAAAGTTTGTGATCTCCAAATTTTTAAAGCATACCATTTTTAAAAGTTGCTTTGAATATTTTTAGAGTTATCTCTTGGAATTTTATTTCCTTATTTTTGATGCAAGTTTAAGTTTAAGGAACTTAAAAATTACTGAAGAAAGACTATCTCCAATTGTTGGGATAGTGGATGTAGAAATTTAGGCACTACTGTGTTTGGATTTGGTAATGAGCTCTTATGAGAAGGTAAGCATTGCACTGCTTGGTGTCCACATCATGTTTGCTGACCATTCATTTCCTCAAGAGATCTAGGAGACATGGCCAAGCCCTCTGAGCCCACCCTGATGTTTACAGGGAAGAGACAGGCATGAAGAGCAACAGGTGAGATTGGAAAGAATGATTTTGAGCCTCAAACAAGCATAGAGTGGAATAGCTGCTGGTGCAAGTTCAGTGGAAAGCAGTTGTTTTAAGAGCTCTGTGCCATCTGCAAAGTGGACTGTATATCTTCTCAAGATAGCAGCTGAATATGTCCCAAAGAAGACAATAAATGGGTGTTATATTTGCATTAATACCTGTGGGGTTAGGATATGCTCACAGTCCTATGGCCATGGCAATGACAGGAGAAAGTTGTGGTGTTTTCAGAGTTGAGTGAAAACCGATTGTCTGATCATTCTTTCACCCAGAGAGTCTTCCCTGAAAGTTTTTTCTCCTCAAAACTTGAATGTATGTACTTTAAGATGGGAGACTATTTCTCTGGAAAAGCCTTTTAGACCTTAAGTAACTTGCAAGAGACTGTTTCGACAAGGTTCATGAAAATGGTGTCAGGAAAAGATTACTTCTTTAGTAACTCTGTCATTATTGGTGTTAAGTGTTTTGCATTCTGTCTGGCGATTTGCATACAGATGGGGCCATATGGACTGATAACTGTACTTCTTTGTGCTTCTTCCCATTTCTACCACTGCAAGAAAATGAGCCAGATATGCAGATCAAGTAGTCCTAAAAGAGGGAGTTATTTTAATTAGTTTTGGGAGAAAACTCAATATAGCATTGGGATTAGAGCTGAAAAGCTAGGGTTCTGCTGAGCTTTTCTTATAAACTGGCCTAGCTGAGATCTCACATTGCCATCGGACTTTAGAATTGGAGGTTAGAAATAGTATTTTCCAGATGGAGCTGGGTAGATGTCCAGTCCTAACTTTTAGTCAGCCTTTCCTACTCTGTCTTGCTCTCTCATGTTACAAAAATGTAAATGTAAATCATATTTGGATCAGGGAACGTAGAAAGTAGATGCCTATAACATAAATAAATAAATAAACATTCCAGCTTTGCTGTGGCTGTTGCAATTACTTCATATGATACTTCAAATGGATGTGTTGGACATCCAAATCTCTTGTAGATTTAAGGACCCTCGACTCTCAGAAGCTGTTAGGGATACATCTTGACTTTTCAGAAGCATACCATGTTATTATTTCTGAGCCTCAAACTCCTTGTAAAACAGAGGTGTAAAGGAGAATTGTGGAATCAAGCTGTGTCTGCAAAGGCAGATTTAGAGCCTTGATGATGTGAAGAAGTTGGAATGTTGCAGGATCAGAGCCTAAATACAATTTATCATGGTCTGTCTCCAGCCTCCTAAATAGCCATTCCTTGCTTGCTTTGGAGGAATCAGGCTTTGAATTTGGGGGTCAAGGGAAGAAAGGTAAGGAAAAACATAACACATTCTAGACAGAAAGTTAAAGGTCAAATTTTAAATCCCTGCTTATGCAAAACCACAGCTCCTGTCTCAAAGAGGATTCGAGATAGTTTATTCTGGAGCCAAATATGAATGACCATGGTGAAGAAACACATTTAGTTTACCCCAAACCCCCATGTTCCCACACGAAAGTAGTTACATGAAGTTTTTGTAGTAAAACAACAACAACAGCAACAAAGCCATAAATCAAGTCATTTTTCTAATACATTGATGGATACATCAGATAGTTGGGCTTTCCAAAGCAGAGAAAGCTGTGCTATAGACTTAGATCTATCTAACAAGATTCTTAGTTCTTTGATTGGTGGAAACTAGGAGTTGGTGCATATATTCTAAAGGATTTCTATCTGTCAGTCATAGGATGTTTGGTGGCTTCTGCCTATATTTCCATCCAGTCAGATGCCAGCCTGAGTTACTCAGTGAGACCCTGCCTTAACAAAATGAAATTTAAAAAGGACAAATCAAACAAGAAAAAGTTATAATAACAGAATATGTTGTTCTATACCAACCAGATAAAATAGTACATGCTACAATTGCCATAGAGGTAACTAGTAACCACAGAGTTTTAGTATTTTATGAACTTTTACTGAGGTTATGGGTCCTTAACTTTTGCAGGACTTTTTGGTTGACATGTATTTCATTTAGGCAGTTAAGACATTTGTTATTTTTTGCTCATCAAATGTAATCAACATGATTATTATAATGGTGGTCATGCCTCCTGACAGGATGGTCTTTTGTGGCTAACCATCCTTGAAGCTATAGTTAGGCTTTTCCTGCTATATCAGAAACTTAGGTGCCAGGTTCCTTTCCCAAGTGTCACACATGCAACAATGGAGAATTTTCATCCTCAGGAGACCATGGCTTCATTATAATTTCATTTGTGTTGTAGTTTTAACCACCACCCCCTTCTGCCACTATGACTTTTCAAAAGGATCCTGGGGAAAAAAAAGTACCTAAAAGGAAATATCTGATGTATCATGATTTGGGAGGGGGAAAAGGTCCCATTACTGTTGTGGGGGATTCACCAGAGAAGGCCGCTCAGACATGGGTTTAAGCCAATAGGGAGCCTTTATTAGTGGACAAGACTGCACTGGGTGTTCCAGATCCCAGTGTAGCCCTGAGCCTTTCTCAGGGTGAGCTTTTAAACACAAAAATACATGTTTTGGGTCGACATAATTCAATTAACAAGAACAGTTAGCCAGAAATAGAACTACAAAAACTAAAAAGCAAGGTTAGCACATTTTGAGACTCCCAGAATTGTACGGACTTTGATGGATTAGGCCTTTGTTTTGGTTTTGGCAAGTGATGCTGTCTATGTTCTGAGTTTTATAGCCTGAAGACACTTCGATCATGGAGTCAGTTGTGCTAAGATTCCAAGGCCTACAAAGATCTGGGGCCCTGTTACAAGTACCTCATGAATATCTTACCCACATCATAGGTATTTATCAAACCTTCATGAAAGTTCACAGTATAGAGGCCAGGGAGATGCCTCAGTGGATAAAAGTGTTGCTGCACAAGCTGGATGACCTGAGTTGGATTCCCAGGTACCACAGTGAAAGAAAGCATCAATTCCCAAAAGTTGACTTCTAACCTCCACACGCTACAAAATACTGGGGCACATGTGAGTCCAAATACTACAATATTATATATTATAAATATATAATATAATAATAATAATAATAATAATAATAATAATAATAATATACAGGGAATTGATTCTGGCTTACTAATTCATTGTAAAGGGTTGCTGGGATAAAGGACATTCTTTCTGAGAATGTAAGCCTCAAGGAGGCATGTTCCCTGGGCAACTATTATACGTGAGGCCTTTGCCCACTCACAGGCAGAGTATTCTCCTCAGATATAACAGTAAACTTCCATTGGCGAATGTTTCAGAGTAACTGAGTTGAAACTCCGAGTTTGACCCCAGTCTAGCCAGATGTCTCTACTCTTCCCCCAGGGTCCCAAATCAAAACTTTCAATAGAGGCTTTGAGTGACTATGAATCCCTCTAACCATACATCACATCTAGGGTTTTGCTTTAGAATTGGTCTTGCAGCTAAAAGAAACCCCATTTGGGCTGCCATGGAAAACTTTAATTCTCTGACATAGTTTTAAAGAGAGAAGAAGTAAAGATAATTTACTTTCTGTAAACAAGTCCTTGCACTCAGAAGCGTTCACCCCACATCACTGTCCGTGCTCTAATGACAGAGCTCAGTTGCTGCCTGGGCCAACAAAGAACTCCATTACAACTATCTGGAGATCATCTGATTGACTGCATCACCACTGCAAGCATTCCACAATGCACATCCTGTTCTCCTTTCAGTTAAGACCTTAATACCACACTAAAGCCTCAAGCCAGGATCCCAGGCAAATTCACAACTGCAATTGCTGCCCTACTTAGGAGCTTGTTAAGAGAGGACATATCAAGCCCCACTGCAGACATACTGAATCAGACCCTCTCCTAATATGGTTGATGGGTCTATAGATGATCCAGGGGCATGGTGAGGTTTGAGGTGCAGGAACTACGTTTAAAGGTGAATGAACTAATGGGGATATGTTGCTAGTGTTACTCTGCAAGAGCCGAAATTCAGACTTCAGTGAAGAAGAGGGCCATGCTGTGTTGGAGTCTCTTAGATCAGAGGATGTTTTCCCTGGGCTTGAGATCCAGACCTCCAAGTACGAGGAACTCTCTGAATGGTATTGGCATCTCCAGGGAAGGAGGAGATAATGAGGTCTGCTCTACAGAGGTTGGGAGAAGGGTAGACAGATTCGGTTTCAGACGGAAAGTGCTTTCACCACAGGATAAAGCAAGCTGGCTGGGATGCTGCTCACAGGAACAGCAAGCAAATAAGTGTCTCTGCAGAAATTCTTTCAGTCTAGTGCTCTGTTAGGGAAGGCTTCTGTACAGATGCGGCAGAACCCAGGATCAGAAACACACTGTACAAGGATGGGCTGGAAAACGAGAGACTACATTAACGACTGGTACAGCTAACTGTATTTCTTGTCTAAGAAGTAAAAGAAAGTGCTTTTAGGTATTGGTAGAAAAATCTTTTGAAAAGATGGTATCCTATTAATCTTTGAATGGATCAGTATATAAAAAAACTATCTTTTGTTGGGAAGTCAAATTCTATAGTGTGCCTAGCACCACAAAAAAAGAAAACTGTGTCGTTAACAGTCAGACATTTTAATTAATGAATGTGGCTCATAACCCTGCCACTCAAGTACCACCATCTCTACTTGTCATATGGATTCTGTTTATTTTTTTAATTAAAAATATAGAGCGTCCTTTATTCAAAATTGTTGGGACCATAAGTATTCTGGATTTCAGGTTTTCTTTTCTGATTTTGGAATTTTTTTTTGTATTTATACTGAGATATCTTGGGAATAGGACCAAAAAATACAAACATGAAATCTTCATATGCCTCACAGATATTCTGTGCACGTAGCCTAAAGGTAATTTTATGGAATGTTTTGAATTTTTGCACATGAAACAAAGCTCTGTGGCAATAAGTTTCCACTTGTGGCACCACGTTGCTGGTTTAAAAGTTTGGGGTTTTGGAGCATTTTAAATTTCAAGTTTTCAAATTAGCTAAATAGAATACACAAATACATTTGAAGCAAAGGCTCGTAGAACTCTATAACTGCTTTCTTGATTTCAGCTGTTTGAATCACTGGAAAGGCTTCACTGTTCTTATTGATTTTAAGAAGCAAATGGCATTAATTTTTACGTGAGTAAATTTGGTAGTAAAATATTAAGAAGACAGCAGATGGCTGTTCTGTGGAGCACATCCGGTGACATAATTTCTCTAGTGATTGGCCATTACACACACTACTTAAATCCTTGTACAGATTCTTTAGTGAAGAAGTAAAAACAAACTGGGAAGTAGAGAGCCCAGTGTTCATAATCTCTTGTGGTGGCTGAGAGAAGTCAGAAAGGTTTTTTATTCTTATAAAATTCCCCAGTGTAAAGGATCAGGCTTGCTGAGGCTTTGTGTGGGGATGGGGGTGGGGGGTGGTTTCTTAGACTTTGTTTATGAGTAGCTTCTCAGGGTTTGGTTTGGATCTACAGTGTAAGTTTATTTGAAGCCCCCAAAGACAGATATATATGAACATTTATCTGTCATTTTGCAATCAAGAGAGAAATGAGCTACAGATTTTCTATTTTCTTTGCCAGAGGCAGTGACTACACTAGCAACATAAACACAGATGCGAGGAGTGATTCCATCTAAACCCCTTCAAAAGCATATGGATATTTTCCCTTGAGATGCCTACTTCTGGTGCTCAGTTTTGGGTTTAAAATAAGTTATTTTTATATCTATCTTGATATAGTGGACGTTGTCTGAGAAAAAAGCCATCATGGGTAATAAAAGTTTCACCTTAACCTTCAGCTACAATAAACCAGAACAGGATTACCTTAAAATGATAGAGCACCGACATAGTCAAAAACATTCCCATGAGTTGTTTTCCTAGCAAGACAATTCTAAACAGTTAAAAGAGCTACCATTATTATAATTTCACAGATGAGGAAAGCAATAGTCTCTTGCAAGTGAAGCAATTATCTAAGTTTATAACCCAGAAGATTTAGAACTCATACACAGCTAACTTCATTGAATCTGATTTTTGATTTAAAAGCCTGAACATTAGTCATTAGGAAAAAGCAAATCAAAATTACATTGAGATTCTATATCACCTCAGTCAGAACTGCCATCATCAAGAGGAAAAACAGCACAAAATGCTGGTGAAGACACAGAAAGGAACTTTATTATCAACTTTTTTTTTTCATTTTTAGTTGCTGATCAGTGCTGTTTGAGAGTCCCAAGACATAGGGCCTGCTAGAATAAATACATCAATTTCTTTTATGTTTCTCAGCTTAATAGGGTACTAGTTTTTAAAATGTAAAACTTAACAATACTCTGAATTTCTTTGGTCTCTGTTGTAGTGTTTCCCTATTCATTTCTGATTCTATTAGTTTGGGTCCTCTCTTATTTTTTGGTTAGTTGGGCCAACAGTCTGTCGTTTATCTTCTCAAAGAACCAGCTTTTGCATTCATTGATTCTTTGTATTGTTTGATGTGTTTCTATTTCATTCATTTCTGTTCTGGGTTTTATCCTTTCTTGACATTGACTGGGTTTGGATTTGGTTTGCTCTTGCTTTCTCAAACTTTTTGGATTGCATCATTTAGCTCTTATTTGCATTCTTTCTGATTTTTTAATGTAGACACTGGAGTTATAAATTTCCTTCACAGGACTGCTTTCAATGTGTTCCAGACATTTTGTTTTTCTGTGTTTTCATTTTTTCTAAGAAATTCTTTATTTATTCTTGATTTCTTCTTTGACCCACTTATCATTCAGTAATGAGTTGTTAAATCTCCATGATTTTGTGGATTTGCTAGAGATTTGTTTGTTGTCAATTTTAAGTTTTATTGCATTGTGGTCAGATAAGATACAAGGAGTGATTTCAATCTTTTTGAATTTATAAAAATTTGTTTTGTGTCCAAGGATGTTGTCTATTTTAGAAAAGCTCCTTTGTATAGCAGAAGAGAGTGTGTATAAGTTGGTGTTTGAATGGAATTTTCTGTAGATATGTTAAGTCCAATTGATGTATTATGTCAATTAATTATGATTCTTTGTCCATATGACCTATCTATTGGTGAAAATGGGGTATTGAAATCATCTAGTATTAATAGATTGATATTAATCTTTGTCTTCAAATCCATTAGTAGATTCTTTATGAAATTGGTTTGATGCATATATGTTAGCATATATGTATATATGTTTAGGATAGTAATGTCTTCTTAGTTTACTGCTCCCCAGATTAGAATGATGCATATATGTTAGCATATATGTATTATGTTTAGGATAGTAATGTCTTCTTAGTTTACTGCTCCCCAGATTAGAATGGAGTGCTCTTCTTATCTATTCAGATTGGTTTTAGTTTGAAGTTTATTTTGCCAGGAGTTGGGATAGTGATGTTTGTTTCCTGGTTCATTCTTATACTCTAAGGTGGTGCTTATCTTTAAACTAAGATGTGTTTCTTGAAGACAACATATAGATGGATTTTGTTTCTTGATCCATTCAGTCAGCCTGTGTCTTTTAATTGGAGAATTGAAGCTATTAAGATTTAAAGCCAACTGGGTGGTGGTGGCACACACCTTTAATCCCAGGACTCTGGAAGCAGAAGCAGGAAGATCTCTGTGGGCTCCGGGGAAGCCGAGTTCCAGGATAGCCAGGGTTACAACAGAGAAACCCTGTCTCAAAAAAAAAAAAAAAAAGATAGATATATAGAGAAAAATAAAAATAAAAAGAAAGAAATAGAAAAAAGATTTAAAGTTATTAGTTGTGTTCATCCTGTTACTTTTGTTTGTGTTCTCAGTGGTATTTTGTATTTTAATAATTAAGGTTTCATATTTCTTTCCAGAGTCTCTCTGCTATGCTCACTCCTCTCTCTGTCTGAAATAATGCTTCCTCTATTTTCCTTAAGTTTGATTTGTTGAATAAATTTTCTTTGTAGGTTGTTTATGTCATGGAAAATTTTTCTTTCTCCTTCAAACACTGGTTTTACTGAATATATTAGTTTAGATTTGCTATCAAAGTCCTTTAGGACTTGGAATGCATTGCTCTAAGCTTCCGTGGATTTCAAAGTTTCCGTTGTGAAGTCAGTTGTTATTCTGATGGGTTTTTCTTTATATGTGACTTTCTCTTGCAGCTTTCAATACACATTTTTTTTTGTAATGCATAGCTGATGTTTTAAGTATTTTATATCATGAGGATTTTGTTGTCTGGTCTCCTCTATTTGGTATTCTGTATGCTTCTTGTATTTGTATGGGTGTGTTTTTCTTTAGTTTGGAATTTTTCTTTTTCTATGATCTTGTTGAAGATCTGGTGTACGCCATTGACTTGGAATTCGTCTCCTTCATCTATGCCTATTATTTAAAGGTTTTTCTCCCCCATGGTGTCCCACATTTCCTGTGTATTCCTTTCCCATGTTTATTTTATTTTTTCAAAATTCTTGCTTGTTTGGTCTAGACCTTCTGCTTCATTTTTGAGTCCTGATACTGTAACTTCATTTGATTCATTCTATTTTTAAGGCTTTCCTTGAGGTTTCTAATTGAGTTATTGGGTTTTTCAATTCTATCTTCATTTCAGCTTGAGTTCTCTTCATTGTTTCTTTCTCCTTATTGAGTTCCCTTCTCAGGTCTTGGATTGTCTTCAATAAGGCTGACACCATATGTTTGTGTTTTCTTGGTCATCACCCAGATATTTGCTTTCCTTAAGATCTTTCTACTTAATTTCATTGACTTGTCTCTTTGTGTCTTCTTTAAACTCCTTGAAATCTTTGATGAAATTTGCGATTGTTCTTTTAATTTCTGTGTCCTGGGTTTTGACTAGGTATTTCTCATTGGCAAACATTTGTATGGAACTGGTGGATTTTGGAGTGAAGATACTGTCATGATCTTTAATATTGTTGGTATTTTTGCTATGAGATCTGGTCATGAGGGTGTCTTTTGTTAGTTCTGGTCTTTTATGGACAGAACAGGTTGAGGTAAAAGGGAGAATGAGTGGATGGGTTGGCTTATAAGCTGGGAATTGCTTGGATGGAAAGAAATTGTGGACAGAAGTAGGTAGGTGCTTCCTGGTCCAAGTCTGGAGTATTGGGGTAAGACTATCTGGGTAGAAATGTTCTACATGCATAAGAGGTTCCTGTGGGTTGGGGGATAGGTAAATAGAGTCCTGGTTGAAGCCTAAAGCACCTTTGTGGTCCAAATAGGAGACGCCAGACTTGACCAGGTCATTGTATGTGACCCCGGCTAGATCTGGTGGGTTGGAGAGGAGGGGTAGATGGATTGGTCAGTTTGACTCACCAGTCCAGACTCTGGGGGAATGCACAGGAAGTCTGAGTCATGAGTGGGGTGGTTGAAGCAGTGCAGATTGGACCTGCATGGTTGTTGGTAGGGTGGGTCTTGGCAGAAGCCTAGGAATTGGGTGTGGGACAGGCTGTGGGCTCTGAAGTTCAGACTAGGTTGGGGAAATAGGTGTGAGACATGGACTGGATCTGGTGTTTTGAGAAAAATGAATGAATGGGGAGATCAAGGAAACTCACTGGACTATGCCCGGAAGAATAGGATGTATAGTAGGGTGGGGTTGGTGAGAAGCAAGAGACCTGTGGGTGGTTACAGGTCAGGTGGGTCCTGTTGGAAGCCTAGAGGTTGGTTGTGGTGAAGGCAGGTGTGGCCAGACTAGGTTGGGGCATTAGATATGGGGTGTGGGCTAGATTTGTCAAGTTGTCAGGCATGATGGGGAGGTCAGAGAGACTCACCAAGCTAGATCTTGGAGGAGGACATGGGAAGTCTGGGTTTATATAATGTTCATCAGAGCTAAATAGAATAGTAGTAAATACCATGAACTGGATTTTAGCATATGAATTTAGGGGATAGGGGAATAGCCTTCCACCTAAAACATGCTGATTCTTAACATAACTCCCTTAAAACATTCTTTATAAATGATGGACCCCACCATCAAAGCATGGAGTAAGTATAACTCAGGGAAAGGTATGAAAATATGGAATAGTGAACTATTAATAATATGGATCCTAGATATCCCCAAGCATATTTGTGCTGAATATGAAAGTAGGCCTTGCCATACTGCTTTCCCTGAAGAGCTGATGTCTTGAATGAAAGGAGATAAGTTTGCTGATGTCCATCAAGAATGGTCACTACCTTGTATCAATGCTTAGGGGGAGCCTTTAAGAGAGTGAGGTGGTATTTTGTTTTCGTTCCTTTAATTCATTTCCTTATCTAAGACATGTCCCTTCACAATGTTTTAGTTCAGAACAACAGGCAAACTTTTAGCTAGAGATTTCTCTCTAGCATTGAGATTAGTCCAAAAACAATCAACATATGTTTGCAGTTATTGAAGTTATTATATAAGGCTATAAATAAATGACAATCCGGTTGACTCATTTAATTTTGTGCATTTTAGTTTCTCATGCCAAATAAGTGTCATGTTTCAATGTCCACTTCGTGCTTTCCAATGTATGGTAGCCATTAGCTACATTTGCTGTCTCAATTTAAAAATGAGCTAATTAAAATATTACATTTAACTGAAAGAGCAGTCATATCTCTCAGTTGTACAAGCTGTATTTTGAATGTTCAGAAGTCATGGGGCAGGTGGAAAACATTTGTACCCTCATAAAAACTACTGGACAGCCATGTGCCACATGTTTTTCGGGTAGATGCCAGTGTGTGGACCACTATTTCATTTAAAGGGACCAACATTTACACCACAAAATAATTTCTTCCTTTATCAGTTAGCAATTCACTCAGGTCTAATTAACAAAAAAACAACCACGATAGCTTAAAAAATGACAGATTTGTTATTTCTGCTGGAGGGCTGTGTCTACTATTCCTGGTCTTTTCCTGTTGGTTGAAAGACAGATGCTTCTGGGCTGAGAAGATAGCTTACTGGATAAAGCACTTGGCATCCAAGTATGAGGACCAGAGTGCGGACACCTCAAACCCGTACTAAAACAGCAGGGCAGGGGGCCGAGGTGATGGCTTAGCAGTTATGAGCACTTATTCTGGCAGAGGACCTGGTTCAATTCCCAGCACCCACCATGACTGTGGCTCACAATCATCTGTAACTCCAGTTCCAGGAGATCAGATGACATCTTCTGGTTTCCTTAGGCACCAGACACACCCGTGGCACACAAACGTACGTGCAGGATGTACGTATGTACATTCATACATTTAAAATAAATAAATATTTATAAAAGCTGGGCAGGAGTGGTGGCTGGCTGCAATCCCAGCATCCCATCACTAGAAGCAACAAAAGGGGTTCTCCGGGGCTGGCTGGCTAGTTAGATAAGTTGGGATTGGTAAGCCCTGAGTCCAGCAAGAGACTCTGTCTCAATAAATAAAGTGGGAAGTGGTCAAGAAAAGCAGCCAGTATCAACTTTGGGCACATGTGCACGCATATGAAAACACACACACACACACACACACACACACACACACACACACACATGCACTCATATACGCACACACGAGACACCATCCATTCTCACACGAAAGAATACATTAAATCATAGCTCTGTCACTTTTGTCTTTATACCTGCTATAATACACACACACACACACACACACACACACACACACACACACACACGCACGCTTGTGTGTATTAAAAGGAAGAAGATGAGTGACGTTTGTACAAGGAAAATAGTAGCTTTCCCAGAAGTCTCACAGCCAGCTTTGGCACTCATCTGGACCACAAGGTTTCTCTTTGCCCCCTTGTGGAAGATGACTGGGAATAATGTGCTAGAAATCAGAGCTGTGACAGCAACCAATGAACACGTCCACCATGGCTTCACAGCAGAATTTATGAAAGGTTTTTCCTCACAACACAGGGTCATTGAGTATAAGTAAGTGGCTTGAAAGCTGACAAATATTTAAACGTTTGCCTGTTGAACCATCCACTTTGCTAAGAGGGACTCACTGGGAAGCAGTGGCTGCCTCCATTGGAGTTACACACGTCAGAGGTGGTAATGACCATGGCGGCGGAGCGCTGGTTATACTTGGTTGCTGAGAAGCAGACTGATGATGTGGAAAGAGATTGGGCTTGTGTCACCCATGGCTGAAATCTGTCAGTTAAACAGTTGCTAATTCCTAATGCTCAGTTAAGTCATTCAAAATGAAAACTTGTGAGGATCAAATGAGAAATGTGTGAAGTGTCTGGTCTACATGAAGATCTACTTTTTTCCCTCATGTTTCTGCTGTCTAAGCAGTTTGCACACATACTTTACAGCAGATTCACTCCCCATCCAATGGACATCAGAGTCTTTGCTGCCTTAGAAAAGCAGCCCCGGTGAGGTACAGTGATCACAGGCAAAGACGTCATGGGGGCTCATTGTCAGCCAGTGTGGGGTCCTCTGGCCGGAAGGAATTCTATGTTGCCTATGTGAGAGGCTCTCAGGCGGAGCAGACTGTGCCTAACCAAGCAAACAGTTAGCAGAATGACCTCACCCAGCCTGATCACAATGGCTCTCTGGCAGAGACCTAACACCTGTTTTTTCTGTGTTTCATGGATATGACCTTTACCAGAAATGGTCGTTGTCCTGTGGTGTGTTGTGCATTCATTGATGTTTTGATAGTTTGATAGTTCACACCCCACAGCGATGAGGATGTATAAAAGTTCTGAAACTATGCAATAACGTAGACTGGTTCCCTGAAACCTGTCTCCAGGGGTCTGTTCTGTGACTCCATCGGCACCCTCTCCTTAGCTGTTTGGTGGGCTTTGTCTGGACTTAGAAACCCACAGGCCAGCTTTTCAGAACCCCCAGAATCTTCAGGGAAGAAATATGGTCATCAAGAGAATTCAAGCATTCCCCAGAGGAAGCCTTTGTGGACGGAGAGAAAGGGGATGATAAAGATATACAAAGGAATAAAACTTTCCCCAGTATTAGCAATGAGAGCTCTGGGGCCACACAACTGCCTTCAGGATGAGCAAGGCAGAGAGGTAGGTGCAGTTAGAGCAATCATTTGGGTGAATGCAGTGGCCAACTGAGGCTGCAGTCAGCCCCTTAATTGTAGCTACATCAAAGGAGGAACACAAATGCCATCAGGGATATCTGAGGGAAATCTATTGTAAATAGTTGCCTTGATGGAGAGGAATCTGAGGACCCCAGGTTTCCCTTGTGAAATTAAATGGCTTATAAATTACAGGCTCTTGCAATGTATCAAGGATTTTAAAGGCAGACAGAGGGGCCTTTCTTCATTGTTGTCCTTATTCAAATTCAAGTCTTCACAAAGAGGCTTGTCTCAGGTACTCCACTTCTGTGATGCACAGTCTTTTTGTAGAACTTTATGTAGAGCATAAAGAAGAGGGATTCACCACAGGATAATTAGTATGACTGAATGAGGTGAGATTAAGGGGAGTGATGAGTAAGTTTGACTAGAGAGTAAGGAAGAAATTGGAAGCATTTTGTACCATATTAGGAAGGCAATAAACAGTAAGGGCCAAGGGGAATTATTGGCTGTGTTACTTGGGGCATAATGAAGCATAACAAGGCAAAATGAAACTAAGGAGAATTTAGTGAGTATTTGAAATGTCTCCTGCCAGGAACTATAGGTTAGCCTTCTTAGAACAGGCCTCATTTAGCACAATGGCTTTCTTGGTGATTGAACGCCATCCATTACACCGTAGAATCTGTTCTTCCGGAGAGGCACGCTGACCACTGTTTCTGCAGAGTGAGGATTAACTTAGGCTGCCACTGGGAATAATAGCACAAGCAGTTCTCTGTTGTTTTGCAAAATCAACAGTTTAAAATGGCACATTTTAGTTTTCTTCTTTAGCATACATTGTCTTGGTTTGGGTATCCACAAAAACTGCAGCTTGAAATAAGAATTTGAGTGTATTTAGTTATTTGGGACTGACCTCAAGAAGCTGAAGGAGAGAGGAGACAGAAGTGTAGAGAAGGAAAAAGTAGGAAAAGGTAACTTGTAAAATTCTCCTGCTGCTATAGCAGTGGGGGCTCAGTGCTCCTAGAACCTCCCCCTTTAGTATGAAAGGTGAAATATTTGTCCCATGGATGCATCTTCATCATAGCTCCTCCATCAATGGCTCAGGGAATAACTTGGAAGAGGAAGTGGAAAGATTTGAAGAGCCAGAAGACCAGGAAATCTGCTGTAAAAAATCTCTCTTAGAATGACTGCATAAACAAGACTGGAACAATGGCAGTATGAATGGACATCTTAATATGCAAGAGGAAAATTTTTATGTGATCCCACCCCTAGACAAAGAGCTAATGATTTAGCTCTTTTAGACATAGGTGACTAATGACTTCTTGGAGGAGAATTAGCCTGTCCCAGGGATGAGCCCCCTTATTGGTTGTCCAATGCACAGTGATCATCTCTGAAATTATATACATACAAGCAACAAAATGGACTCATCAGGTTGTACTTATACATATTTGTGCATACAGACATACACATATCCAGATATGTGTGTTTGTAACAGTCAAAGAAAAAGTGACTATCAACTTGATAATTGGGGGAGACAGGGGAAATGCTTAGGGATGGTAATTAGGAGGGTCTGGAGAGTGGGAAGGGAGAGGAAAAGTGATCTAATTTTCTCTCAATTAAAACATATTTTAAAAAAGAATACAAATGTCCAACTTTCAGTTTCTGTAAGGAGAATTCTGGTGTGTGTTCACCAGAAATTCTGTCAAGGGTCCCTTTAATCTGAAAATAAAAATATTGACATGGACTGTGATCTCACCTGAGGCTTTGGGATCATTCCAAGCTCATTAGCTGTTGGCAGCAAGTGCTTCATAGTGGAGTGACAGCGGCTCCCACTCTCTGGCTAGTCAGCTAGGTACTAATGTTAGCTGCTAGGAAGTCAGCCTCACTATAGATAGTGTAGTCCATGGATATCAGCTTCAGGGGAACAGGTGTCTCTGCTTCTGCTCCTATGTCTGGTGTAGATGGATTTGCCTGATTAGGTGAAGGCCACCTAGGACAATATCCCTTTACAATAATCCAAACTCATTTGATTAGGTATCTTTATTATACAAGCAGGGTTTCATTATTCTATCTTGGGAGAGCTCTCCCAACATATAGTTACAGGATTTGCCTCTGCCCAAGGGAGTACATTGTATCTATTTAAAAAATTTGCTTACCAAATTGTAACAAATGTCTTCAAAACTCAAGTGTCTTAATACAAAGAAAGCTACTTAATATTCAAGCTATAAGTTTGTCATGTATTCTCAGAAGGGCTTTGCCCATTATCATTGCACAGAGAACTGTGTAGGTGGCAACATCTGCCCTTTAAACATGGATGACGGCCATGCCTGAGAGAAAGGAGAGATCTCAAGTGTTTTGATCTGACAATGAAATGCTTTACTGTCATTGGATAGAGTCGTGTGACGACATCCAACCACAAAAGGACTCAGAAGTGTAATATGACTATGTGCCTAAGAACTAGAAATGACCAGCAAACCATTTTGATCTACTTATATATTTAGTTTGTTACAGGTAGACTTCTTGAGAAGATCTTCTCAGGTATATATGTATATATTTGGCAGAAATTGTGCTTCATTTTGAGATTGCCTCATGACTAACTGGTAATATATTGAGTATTTATAAGAAACGTAAACATTTTGATCCTATGTTCAAAGAGTGATCTATTTTTATATGGGAAAGCTTCATGTTGAGAAAGTTGTCAGGTGACAACTGATGTCTATTGGTTTCTTAGCTACATGGCATACTGTGCAAGTCGCTGTTGTGCGAGAATTGACCTTGACAACATCCAAGTCCCTAGGGAGTAATATAGGATCCAGAAAAGAAATGCAAACAGGTGTCAAGCCAGAGACATGACAAGTTCAGGGGTGACATATGAGCAGGCAAAGTCTGTCTGCAGTGAAAGAGGTGGGTATTATTTTTTTTTTAGTTACTTATTTAAGTCCCCCCCCATGTGTGTGTGTGTGTGTGTGTCTGTCTGTCTGTCTGTCTGTCTGTCTTACTCTTTAGCAGTGAATTCAGTGAGATCACTGTAGACTCCAGGCAGGCCCCAAGCTTTTGGCATTCCTCTGGTTCCAGCCTTTGGTGCACTGGGGATTTTTTAAACAGAATTTTTAGCTTTCTTTCCATAGTCAGAAACTTAGAATGTTCCTTAAGGACCAACATTCAGCTTACCATGAAACATAGTAGACATTTAGTATTTGTGGGAGCATATAAAGGGAGCTGGTTACTTTCATTATTCCCTGAGATAATTTATTCATTTTGATTAAGTACTTATCTGCCAATGTAAATTTCGTAAGGAATCTTTGAGTGCTTATCATCTACTCTAAACAAGTATTGATATTTTTCTATTCTCATTTCAGTTATCTCCCATCTACATTTTTTGCTATAACATTTTAATGTAAATCTTATAGATGAACTTCTTTAATTCATATATTATACATCAATTGTCTGTTTAACACATTAGGACTTCATTTGCTTGTTATTCGTTATCCATTTAAATTTTGGGTAACTGCATTGATGAACAAGTTCTTCATTGTGCTAAAAGTTGGCTTTTTAAAATTTGGGTCATTGATTTTTGTTCATTTTTAAGTCAATGAATAATAATTTCTCTATATTTTATGAAACTCTTGCAATTTCTGAACACTAACTTTAATTTGTTTGGATTACGATAGCTGCCTTTTCTTCTTATTTATCTCCCTATTTTTTGTCATCACGAACTACATATTTTATTTAACTTAAAGCCCATGATATGATTTATTTGCTATTTTAGTGATGGTTCACTAAACTTACCCAAAGTAGCCAAGGTGTACCTTAAAATGAGATGTCAGAGCACAGCTCAATTCTCTAGAGATGATCTAACCACTGAAAAGCAGAGTTTACTTTACCTAAGTTTCCTGTTTGGGGCCCTCCTCCCTTCTCTCTAAGGAACAGCCTTACTCTGACCTCACTGTATTTTCCTTGGTCTGGATTTGCACGCTTGGTAAATGTCTTGAAAGGAAGCACAACATGTTTCCTCATGTTGTGCTTTTAGTTGACAGGTACAGCTTTAATATTTCCGTGTACATTTATAGGAGAATTTCTTTTGTGCCTAGACATTGGCTTTGTTGAATCTAAGATAAGGCTTAGCATGCTTTCTTCTGTTGAGGGTTATTTTATTAGTTTCTTTTGTCTTGGTTTTGTGATCTAAAAAAACAGTTAGTTCTTCTGGCATTATGCCATGTCCACCCTTAAAGATACTGATTTCTAGATCTCAGAGCTGGTGCAAAGACAAAATAGCTGAAAACAGGTTAGGACAGAGCTCCAAAGTGAGCAACATGGGACACAGGAAAGAGCTATAGAAAATTGAGCAATTAAAAGATCTGACATCTCAGAAATGTCCTTCAACCTCAGGTCTCCACTATTTCCCTTTGAAGTGGTGTACATTTATACCAGAAATCCAAATTACTGTCATTAAATAAAGTATGTGTACAATTGTCTAGTATAGTGGATGACTCTATAGTAGTCATTGTAACACTGCAATTGTTTAGCTTGGAAGAGAGATGAAACAGTGTTCCAGAATTAACTTATTGGAAAAATAGAGGTAAGGGAGTGAGTGGTTTTTTGTTTTGTTTTTTTTTTTTTTTTTGCTTAGGCAAGAAAATCTCATGTGGAGAGATGTTTGGCTGCTAGTTGAGAAATATACAATCTACTCACTAAAAGCTGTTGACAAAAACCGATGGCTTAGCATTCATTATACTATTGTGTTTCTGGACATTTCTGCCATTGATGAGATGTAAAGTGGATCTATATGTATGTACTGTTCTAATAATAAAAGTAATATTATTCAGGGCATAATAGTTGGAACGCAGGCAGTAAAAAAATCAACACAAGAGTCCTCTGTATTTCTGTGAATTTTGGTGGCAATTAGACTTTGGAGAAAGATTTAACTCCAGTGAACCTTTTTTCTCAGAGTGCTGCAGATCCTGGAAAGAATCTTATGGTATGTGAATCTCAGGAAGCCAAAGAGACAGGGCATAGCACCGCATGGCCTCTTACGGGTCAATTCTGGGTGGCATGCTCAGTTGAAGTTTATTTCTTTATATGTTGGACATACATTGACAAATGTGGGAACTTATTACAAAGTTGGAAAACATTTCAACCTTAAATTAATTATTGCAATTTCAGGGAATTGTTGAAATGACATTAATTTTTAATTGTTTCCATTAAACTTTATTTAAAAATAGTTAATGATACTTTTAATCATGCCTGGCAATATAGCTAGTGAATATATAATGAAATAAATATAATTCCTAGACTTTAGTAAAAAGTGTACCCACTGTTAATTAACTTTTATTGCATCTTAAATTTAAGGCACTCTCTAGTCATTGATGTATTCCTAAAAGAATTGTGAGTAGTCTGTGGTGTTTAATACAACATTTGTGTGCAGTGGAGGGAACCAGGAAAAACAGTATTACTTACTGAATTCATGATGTGCACTCTATTTGCAGTGCAGATTAAGGACTGCTCCCATCTTCTAAAACGTCTCTCATTCTCCATGATTTCAAAAGTCACCCTCAGAACTTCAACAGGATTGCTATGCAGTATTTCCCACTGGTATTGAGGGACTAAGAACTTCATTATTATATCTTACATACACAGGTAGAAAGAGCATTGGTCCAGGAGACAGTTCAGTGCTATATAAACAGTGCTGTTGATTTGTGACTCGGAGCATGGCACTGAATTCCATGGACTCGTTATTTATAAGCTGAAAAGTTGGAGCAAATGATTTTTTTGAGGGTTCTTTCAAATTCTATTTTAGTTTTCCCTGAACTGTATTACTGTATTTACTCTATCTTTCTTTTCTTTCTTTCTTTCTTTCTTTCTTTCTTTCTTTCTTTCTTTCTTTCTTTCTTTCTTTCTTTCTTTCTTTCTTTCTTTCTTTCTCTTTCTTTCTTCCTTCTTTCCTTCCTTCCTTCCTTCCCTCCTTCCTTCCTTTCTTCCTTCTTTCCTTCCTTTTCTCCTTCTCCTCCTCCTTCTCCTTCTCCTCCTCCTCCTCCTCCTTCTTCATTTGGTTCATCTGTTCAAATTTGACAATTAATTTTCAAGATTGTATTAAAATAAGCAAGAGAAGAACTGGGAAGATGGCTCAGCAGCTAGAGCACTGGCTGCTCTTATAAAGGACCACAGTTTGATTCCTAGCACCTACAAGGTAGCTCAAAGCCATCTGTAACTCTAGATTTAGGGTATCCAATGTCCTCTTCTGGCCTTTGTGAGAACCAGGCATCCATGTGATACGCATGATACATGTGGCTAAAACATCCTTATACATATTTTTTTTTAAAGAAGCAGAAGAGGTGGGCATTTCCATTAGTCATTACTGGTATACAATCTTTTTCTGGTACATAGGTCAAACATTACCTATTCTATTCTTACTGCTCCAAATTTAGCTTTAAAGTCACAACAGAGACATCATATGGTGTGGGGAGTCTTTATACTTTTCTGTTAGGTTTTGTGGATCAGGCAGAATTAGGGCTGGAGCCCTTGTTCTACTATGTTAATTGCATTAAAATTGACAAGTCTAGTAAATTCTCTAAAATTTGGTTTCCTTTAATTTCAGAGATAACAGGTAAAGCAGCATGAAAGATCGTTAGTATAATAGATACCTGATACAAAAATTTAGCAGAGCAATGCTATTTAGTTTTCATTTGTTCTTTTTGGCAGTTTCAATAATGCTGCCCTCAAACTTGCAGTAATTCACCTGCCTCAGTCTCCTCCTGAGCACCGGGGTCATGCCTTTGTACTAGGCTTGGTTTTCTTATTTTCAGTTTTGTAATAATCCCCATCTTCTGGACTGATTTTTAGAATTGAAGTTGATACTGGCTTCTTCTCACTTCCTTCTGTTGGAGAGCACGTGTCTTGGGTGTGTCAGTAAGCCACAGTCTCCTGTCCTTCTGCCTGTTTGGTACTCTGAGGGGAAGATTCACATGTTTATCATATCGGTAAGTGAGTCTCAGAAGAGCTTGTACAAAGCACTAACACAGAGGGACTGTGTGTCCTGGCCTGCTTTCCTGATCCCGTGGTGCTCCGCACAGGAATGAGGCCACCAGGGACATACAGCAGCAGGAGGGTTTTGTGAGGACTGACAGCGAGGAGCACCAGCACAGCAAACATAAAAGTGTCTATAGAGAAAACTGAGATTGACTTGCGAGAACAGTGGCATTTTATTACAGGTTATACAGTTCTGAAAATGGCGTAGTATGGTCTCTTATTCCTGAACATTGACTGGTAAGAAGATAATTTCCCTCCAAATTTATTTTCATTTTGGAATCGAATAAGCATAACAGTTATGAAAATGCAGTGCCCGTGGTCAACACTGAGAGGGTCCCTGAGGTGGTGTCTGGGAAATCCTGAGCAGGGACACTGAGGGCCCAGATTGTGTCTGATCTGTGGGCCACTGGCAGCCTGCCACAAAAAGCCACATTCTGATTGGTTTCTCACACTTCCCTCCTTTATTGTCTTCCTGAGGTCCTAGGAAAACAGTCACTCTTGGTCTGCAGAGCCCTTTGCTGGAGAAAGTTTCTAACATTTTGAGGAAAATCAAAAAAGAATATGGTTGGTTATTCATGCTCTAATTTTATTCTTTAATTAAAATGTTGTTTTGTTTATCTTAAAATGTCACTTTCTGAGATGATAGCACTATCAGGGAAGAAACGCTTTTCTTTAAGTTGCTAACCAGATGAAATGGATGATTACTGACATCGAACCCCCAAAGCCTTCAGTTCAGAGACCTCCATAGTCCTGGGAGCTAAGGCCATGTGTAGTCTGAAGGCCTTTGGCTGGGGCCTCCATGTGGTCCCGACTCTCCAGCAGCTGTTGTCTGAGCACAGTGAAGGGAACACGATTCGGTTGACTTCCTCCTGAAAACTTCTCTACGTGACTGTGGAGTGTGGCTGCTTTGATCGACACACTGGCTTTCTCTCCCTTAAAAATAAGCCGGCTTGGCAGTATTCAAAAGAGACATAAAATTAGTTATTATTGGCTGACTCAGCAATAAAGCCAGGAAGTACAATCTACTCAGTGGAAACAGATTCTAATAGCAGGCTGAGAGATGATGAGCATAACACAGCCTTAACTCGTGGAGGAAGTGTCCTGGGCCTGCAGCTGATAAATCGCTTTTGATGCTGGATGAAATGCTGGTCCCCGTGGACTGAGGGCTTTGCTTTGGCTTTTCAGAGAGCTGCAGTGTGGTGTGCAGATAGCATTCAAACAGGACTCCCGGGAAAGCACCCTAGTGTGGGATTTTCCAGTTACTGAAGCCTCGGCCACTGGGGAATAATCCTATGATAACTTACCCTACTTCCATTATGATTTATTTCAGTCTTAAGAAACAAAAATCAAATGAGGTAGAATTGCCTGAAAAAGATTTTTCTGGTTCATACCCTCCATTTCCTCATCAAGTGGCAGCTAATGGCAGCCTAAGCTTTTGAACATGTGGAGTCTATGCAGAGTGCTGCCTGATGGGAACCGTTTTCTTCCTATCAGTACTCCGATGACTAAATAACACAGAATCACAGAATGTGGAACTGATTTGGGGAGAATCTACTCTAATTTTTTCTGCTATTTTTCACTCAGTTCCCCCCCCCACTCCCTCCCCCACTCCCCCGCCCCCAGTAACTGGAAGAGGAAAAGAAGAGATGGAAGGAGAGCTTCAGATATGCTCAACAGAAGACCCTAGGCAACTTCTTCATTCTAAGGGTGGGTGTGTACCATACCAACCCATCACCCAGCAACAAAGCCAGGCAGTCATCAAGGCCTTAGACAAAAGGGCCATTAGGCATGTCTGTGATTAAAGTCAATTAGCTAGAAGTCATTGGGAATTTTGAATCCAAGTTCAGTAGTGAATCAGATTCAATTTGCATAAACTATGAGGCGCTTCATTAAGGCTAATCATTTCCCTCTGTCCTCTAGTAATAAATCATCCTCCTATAGGGCTCATTCTGACTGAACGGGAGGACTTTGTGCTTACGTTACCTTAACTCTTTCAGGATCCTTTCCATCGTGCCCACTAGCCTTATTTGCTAGGGTTCTACTTCTAAGGCAGTCTGTCTCCAGGCTGCATCTCTGAAAAGGTTTCCTAGAAATTGAAACTATGATTCACTGGGGGTTCGTGTGCCAATGACCAACACTTGTAAATAGTGAAGTCTGTGTCTCTTAAATCTCCAGGGAAGCAAACTGTACTTGTTTAGGCTGCAGAAAAGTCAGGGTCCAATCGTTCTGAGCCAGCTGATGAGTAAGTAATTTTACAGGTCCATCCTGAAAATGAATTTACTTAAATCCAGGAAACTTGCCCAGGTGTAGGATTCAGAAGAGTTCCTATGGAACATTCTTTCTTTGCAATCGTGTTAGTGCTAATTGTCTACTTGATGGATGCTAGAATCACTTCCAGGAGAGGTCTCTGTACTTCCTGTTGGGGATTATCTTGATTATGCTTCTTGAAGTGGAAAGATGTGGCCACTACAGCGGAAACAGACCCTGCTATCCTGGACTATACAAAGTAGAAAGTGGCTGGGCATAAACATTCAAAGGTGCCTTGACTTCCCCACCATGATAGACTTTACTCTGAACTGGGAGCAAAAAGCAGTGTTTCTTTCCTTGAGCTGCCTTTGCCTGGTGTTTTATGACAGCTACGGGAAAAGTAACTAAGGTAGCCATCCTTTGCAGGAACTGTGAGATGATTCTTTCTTTCCTGTCCCGTGTAAACTATTTCCAGAACACATTGGCCTTTGTCCCCATGGTCTTTTGTGCTTGTGATAGGTGAGACACCAGTCACTTTGCACCGTAATTTTCAGTTTATTCACTTATCTCTTTCACACCCTTGAAATAGGGGTCCCATGCCTAGCAGCTAGCATCTAGTAGGTGATGTATATATACTGAATAACTGTGGATTATGATAGGGTAAATGCAATGGGATATTTACAGCCTGTTGAAAAGAGGGTGCTGATAATTGATACTTACTAAAAAGAGATGAAAAATTTGCCAGGATGAAAACAGTTTTATAAATAATGAATACTTAACTATATACTTCTTTTTATTTGAAGTTAAATTTTTTTCTTCTCTCATACAGCTTATACAATACATCCTGACCCCCTCCTGCCCTCCCTCCCCCCTCCAGCTTCCATATCACCTCCAGATCTGTATATTTCTAGAAAAATGTCAAAGAGGCCAGTGATGGGGCTGATAAGATGGCCCAGTTGGTAAGGACACTTGCCACCAAGTTTTAAGACCTAAGTTCAATCTCTGAAATCCACCTGGTAGAAAAAGAGAAGCAACACCTCTCACATCTACATAACACCCACACATGAAACAAATGAATGAGTGAAAATAAAATTTAAAAAGGCCAGTGAGGAATGAATCAGTGATACAAACAAGGGCTTTTCTTCCTAGCTCTATAAATATCTATACTTTGATTTTTGGATTGAGTTCATAGTACTACTGTAAATTAAAGTAATAAATAATTTAGAAAATCATGAGGTGGTACATTCCAATTGGAAATTTTATTAAGTTTAAAAACACTATTAATTTTCTAGGGTTACTATAAAAAATTACTACAATCTAGGTCATTTAACACAAGGGGAGCATATTCTTCATAGTTCTGAGGGCAAGATGCTGAGAAAAAAGATTTTGGTAGGCATGTTCTTGCCCAAGATTCTTGGAAGACCCCGTTGCTATTCTAGTCTTTGGAAGTTGCTGAAGGTTCTTGGCTTGTGGGCTCATCATTCATCTCTGCCTACCATCTGTTAGCCTTCTTTTCTGTCTTACATGGCTTTCCAGTAGGTCCCTAGCCATTAGATTTAAGGCCCATTCTGATACAGAATGATGTTGCTATAACAGTTAACTGTTCCTCATTCTGAATTTCTGGATGTGCATGCATTTCATGGAGACAGTTTTCACTCCAGTGCATGCACTAAAGCACAATGTATGCGAAGACTTCTCTCGAGTTAATTAGTCATATTTTTAGACCCTAACTTTGATCTATTCCCCCAAAGTTTAAAGTGCCACAAAGAGAGAAAGAAAATTCACGAAGAATTGTGAACCCAATTCATGAAACTTTTCCCCCTGTAATATGGTATTTGTATCAGAGTCAGAAATAAGAGCCGAATTTGAAGATTCACTGGCTAAAAAAAAATGGTTTTATGTGCAAACCTGCTGCTGCAGAGACTGTTCATTACAGTTCCTTTCAGCAAGGACACACTATTCTGAGAACTGAAATCTGCTGGTAGGACGAGTATATCACCAAAGGCTTTGCATTTGCTTCTCTGCAGAGGTTATGCAGTATAGTTTACCATGTTAAAGTACAGCTTAGGATGGTTTTGAACTTGTGAACTTCCCACCCCATCATTTTCCAGCACTATGATGGGCAGGTATGTTTTATGAACATGTACAGGTGACAATTGACAAGATTGAATATAGCAGCTTGGCTAGGCTACAACAACCAGATAGCTGAGCAAGTATTCTTCTGGATCTAAATGTTTGTATATTGGTACTTTTAAAGAAAGAATTAGCATTTAATCCATGTTGTTTTGAGTAAAGCAAAGCATTTTTAAAAAAAATGGGCAAGCCTCATTTAATCAGCTTGAGATCTGAGGCATTTTGCCATGTTAGTAAAATCCCCCCCCCGCCCCTTCTCTTCCTTTCCACCTCTCCTTCATAATGTTCACCTGGTCAAATTCTGTTTGTGACTCAGCGGGACTAACTATTTCATCTTTTTTTAATAACATGTTTTCCATTGGGGAGAATTAAAATCACTGTTTGCTCTTACCTTATTAGCTAAGCTTATGTACTTTTGCTAGTCTCTCTTCTGCTTGGTCATAGGAATTAGCTGTATTCTGTTTAATGGCCCTATCATATTCTGAAGACATAATCTGATCAGGCTGATGGCTTCAAATATCATACACAGGGCTCACAAAAATCATCTCCAGTTCTCACTTTTGCCTTGAAGGTGATATATTCAACTGACTATTTCACACCCTTGTTAATTGTTCCTTGTATTTGGAACATTATGTTTAATATTCTCTTAGCTAGTTTCTTCTTGTTTTATATCTATTTTATCTATCTACCTATTTATCTATCTATCTATCTATCTATCTATCTATCTATCTATCTATCTATCATATATCTATCTGATATCTCTGTCATTTAACATTCTTCACTGATTATCAAGTCTATAATCAGCCATGTCACTTGATTTTAAGTTTCATGTGTAAGTTCACATGTATGATTTCTTATTTATTATCTTATTGTCATTTCTTAAATGTAAACCTACTTAGGCTATTGTAGTGTCTTGCAAAGTAAGAACACTGATTATGTCTGTTCAAGACTCTATATCAAATAAGTTGTATGACTCAAACAATAAAAAATTATCTTCTTGTAGTTCTGGATGTCCATGACCAAGAGGTCAGCCCTTTCAGTTTCTCATGATACCTTTCTCCTGTAAGAGGGCTGCCTTCATGCTGTGTCCTTAAATGGACTTCCCTCAATCCATGTGTTCATGATGGGCAAGGGTGTGTATGGAGTAAGATCTATCTTTTTTCTTTTTATAAGACTGCTAATTTGCCATAAAGATTCCACCTTCATGATTTCATCTGATCTTAATCTCAGCCATTATTACTTCAAACATTTCCTATTTGCCCTTTCTTTCTTTTCCAACTGATTATATTATGTTATGTTATGTTATTATTATTATATTATAGACATTATATACATTATATTATATTATATTTATTGTATTATATTATAAGAATGGTATGCCTTTAAAAATCATCCCCCAGTTCTTGGTTAATGTATTCTGTTTTCCTTTGTACTTTTTCTTTGCATTTTAGTTTTGGAAGTTTCTATTGATGTACCTTTAACCTGGTTCTTTCCTGCCATGTGCAGTCTACTGGTATATCAAAACTATTCTTTAACTTCTGTCACAATGTTTTTATTTCTAATGTTTCATTGTATTCTTTTTAGTGGTATTCTTTTTATCCTTTTGGTGGTAGAACCCTTCAATTCTTGCCATTGTTTATTCTACTGCGGCTCTAAACATGTTAACTAATTCTTTAAAAATTCTAAACCTGAAAATAACAACATCCGTGTCATGTTTGAGTCTGATTCTGATGCTTGCTTTGTAGTTTTACAGTACAGTTTTTCTTGCCTTGTCATTTTTTCTGGTGTTGGAAGCCCAATATAATATAGCAGGTAATAAGAACTGATGTAAATGGGCCTTCAGAGAGTTTATGCTAGTTTGGCCAGTAGTTGGACTGTATCTTCTCACATCTTTGCTTTTGTTTCTCTTGTTGTGTTTTGTTCCTCTAATAATTTCTTCCTGAATAGAATATGATGTTCTGGCTTTTATTAGGTATTTACCTTGGTGCTGTGGCCAAATACCTGCCAAGGAGCTATTTCATGGAGGATAGGGTTATTTGGGCTCAGAGTTTGAGGACATGAAGTTTGTCATAGTGGTAGCATGGTAGCAGGAGCTTGAAGTGGCTGGTTACTGTGCCTACAGTTAGGAAGCCGAGGACGGATAGGAAGTAAGTCTGAAACAAAAAACTCAAGGTCTGCCCTCAGTAACCTACTTTCTCCATCAAGGCTTTACTTTTTTGGGGTTCCACTACCTCCCCGTCAGTGCCACCAGATGAGGACCAAGAATTTCAGTACATGAGTTTATGGGGAGGGTGGCGCATTCCTCATTCAAACCACCACAGAGTTCAAACCAGACGTCCTGGAATCTTTTATAACATCTAGAAGTGTATGGAAGAGGAATTGGCAATCATGTCTTAGACTTGCATTTCTCCAGCATCATCTTGGCCATTTCCTACAGCTTCACCAGACACTTCCTGTCAATGGAAAATTGGAAATCTGACAGTTTGTGTTTTCTATGGCTGCCAAATTAAAACAAACAAACAAAAAAACAACAACAACAGAAACAGAAAAAAGACAACTGCGTATAATGAGTGATGGATTAAGTCAGTGGTTGACTGATTGAACTCAGTTTCTCTGTCTTTGTCCCTTATATGAATTTTCATTCTAATTAAACATCACTTTTCTCTGGGGCTAATAATGCCCCAGTCTCCACAGGAAAGTCCCTTTTTTTTTTTTTAAATGTCATTTAGGTGTATATGTCCTTCTGAGGTTTTGGTTTCTGAGGGCTCAGGAGGTGAAGGTACTCTTTGACTTGTGATGTTTCTCTCTGCTCAAAAGTAATTTCTTTCTATTGTTTTTACTAATTACTTTCCTCCCTCTCTCCCCTTTTCCTTTCTTTCCTTGGCTTTTTTGCTTTTCTTTTTTTTTTTTTACTAGTATTTGACATGTTTGTGTTAAGTTAAACTTTTACTCATTAATGTTAGCGTTTAGCAGAATAAGACAATTTAGCTAGAGACCACTGTCTGGTGAGATTTTTCAGAACTGATTGAAATGCAAATTATTACAAGCAATTACCAGGTGGTATTCATAGTTGTAAATGGAAGGATTTTAATGGCATTCCCCTGGCAATCTGTGTAAATTCAAAAGATTATTTCCAATCTTTATCCAGTAAACAAATTCTATAACCAAAGCCCAATTTTAGGTTACCATAACATAATCTTTCTTAATTTTAACCACTTCTGAGGCAAACTTATTAAATAAGTTCTATAAAGAATTACTTTCTACTAAGTAATATGTTTAGAAAGAAGAATGGCTTATGTGTTGGGCTTGGTTCTTATGTGCTCAGCATTGTATTCTAGATTTATTCCCTTAAAAAAGAAGAGAGGTAACATTTATTGAGTTTTTTTTTTTTAATGTAACACATTTTATTCTTTCAGTGTTCAGTGGTTATCTGTTGAGTACTATCATATTCGAACCAGTCCTTTGTTAGGGAATTCCATGGGAATAAGACAAAGAAGGCACCATTTCTCATGAGTTTTATATTCTAGTTGAAAAAAAAAGTAATAATGATGAACAATAATAATTAAGGAATAAAGCCATAATGATAAGAGTGGATGCGGAATAAAGAATGGCTGTGTAGGTCAGACGAGAGCACAGGTTGGATAGAATGGAATCAGCAAGTCCTATTGGGAAAGTGACATTTGCATTGAGAGCTTAAAGAGTTAATCACATTCTGTTCAATTTTCACACCTCCAGACAAAGGTAACAGTGCAGCAGGAAAAAATGAAGAGATTTGTTATTCAACCAGATTAAGCAATTTTTCTGAGTACATAGCCTTTCCACCCTCTTCTCTTCCCTGCAAAGCTGCTCCCCCCTCCACCTATTGGTCCTTGTTGCTCAGAGAGAGCAGCTTTTTTTTGTTTACTAGACTTTAGACTCAGATCTCCATTAAGCAGCCAGATTTCTGGGACAGCAATTTTGAGTCATTACTTTTCTAAGAAAGAACATATAAATAAAGACAGCCACCTATATTTTAAAAACATGTTTTAATTCTAAAGAAATCAGAAGGGTATTTTCATAGATTAAAAGGACATGACTTGAAACCAAATAAAATTAGCTTTTAAAACCACATTATTTTGTCTCTAATTTATTTGCTTCACTGAGAACTGAAATCACAGCACAAGTTGGCTCTTGAGAAATTACGGACCTAGTGATTTGGAAGGGTTCTTTCAACCTTGAAAAACTCTGAACTTAGCCTTAACCCCTGCTCCTGTGTGCAGGGGCCTTGCAGACAGAGACTGTGAGCTGAATATAGACTTTGCTATTTGATTCAGCCAAGAAAGGGCAGGTCATCTTGACCGAAGTATTTTCAGTTTGAATCTTTTCTGTTGAAGTGTTTACCTATTGGGGGAAGCAGAAATGGTGCATCTTTGTCTATTACAAAGTTCAAAAGCCACTTGATGCCTTTTACAAAATAATTTATAATTTACAAATTACAAAAATGACAAATGCTGATTTGATTATTCTTGCTAATAATTGGATGGAAAAGCAACCACTTGGTGTTTATTAACATTAACATGTGTGTATTTGCCATGAATATCTTAGGGTTGACCAAATGATTATAGTTGCATTTATTTTCAAACCTTTGAATGTAGGTTAAAGCAAAAGATATATAAGAATTTTTAAAAATTCATTGAAAATAGGTAACTAGGCAGGAAATACTTACAAAGAGCAAGGATAGCATTTTGGAGGCCATTTCTATGGTTTCAGCACCTTCATGTGTCAGTTGTACCTGAGTTCACCTCACTGAAAGACAAGGAGAGTCTTATACTTATGGTTTAAAATCAACTGAAATTTTAGTTTTATATATGTGTAAAAAATATCCAAGATACAAGGTTTCTGAGTGTCTGGCTCTTTTTGATCAATATAACCGTTATTACTTTCACACTCTTCTGTCTTCCTCTCTTGGACTCAATAGCATGAGCTAAAAGCAATCAATTTCACAAAACAATGCAAGGTGAAGAGAAATACAAATTATTAAAAATGTGCCAGACTGACAAATGCATTCTAAGGTATTAATAATGCCTTAGAACCCTGAGAATTCATTTGAATCCTTTCTTCTGATTGATGCTAAACATACATAGTTTTAACTTTTTGAAAGAAAGTAATAATGAAGGAAGCAATGAGAAGTAAGAAATATAAAAAAGGTAAATCACCAGGAGTCTTATTCCCACAGTAAGTACTATTTGTGTTTTGATGGATTCCTTCCAGTCTTGAAACACGTATAAATATAATGAGTTGAATGTGCATACAATTTTCTACTCTTTCATTTTTTAATGTGAGACATTACCTATGACTCTAAATTAATTTCAAACACATACTATATGATGGCCCAATAATATTTTGTCATATAGAATAACCCATGTTTTACAACTAGTCTCTCAGCCTTAGGTATTATAGTTTTCAGTTCCCTTCTTAAAAATCATGCTGTGACCGGGCGGTGGTGGCACACGCCTTTAATCCCAGCATTCTGGAGGCAGAGTCAACAGAATCTCTATGAGTTTGAGGCCAGTCTGGTCTTCAGAGTGAATGAGTTCCAGGACAGCCAGAGTTACAACAGAGAAACTGTGTCTGGAAAAACCCCAAAACAAAACAATACAAAACAAAACAAAAAACCCCATAAAAACAAACAAAAACCAAAATGCTGTGATCAAAATTCTTCAGTTTGAATTTGTGTAAGCAACATTTTAGTATTTCATTTTCTTTCTCTTTCTCTAGTTTTGTCTTAGAGACAGGGTCTAATATATCCCAGACTGGCCTTAAACTCCTTATGTGACTGAAGACGACCCTCACTTGATCCTCCTGCCTCTACTTACTCCCTGCCTGATTTTGAGGTGTGTGGGATCAAGGCCCTCATATATGTGAAGTAAACACTCAGCCAATTAAGCTATATACCCAGCCCAGAGTTCTTAATAATTCTTTATGTCAGATTTATGTAGTTGAGATTATTGTTTTAGTTAAGGACTATGAATCCAATCAACAGTCATCTAATCAAAAAAGTAAAATAGTTGTGGTCGAATAGTTGATGTTACAAATATTATTATTGGAAAATGATTTTGAAGATATGGTAAGTGGCAATATCTCATTGTTATAAACCAGTCAGTGCTTGTGTAGTTGTTTCAGGGCCCTTCCTCAAGGGAAGCAGATGGGTTCTAAGGAGGGGAATGGCTCAAGTATGGAAATAAGACAAGAGATTGTGACTTTACCTAAGTCTGACCTTTGCCTTCTGCTCATGCTTTCTTAGTATCTTTTAATTATTTACATTATACAGTATGCATGCTTGCTAACAATTACAGAGACTTGAGTAACAATTACTGAAGTATGTATGAATTATATTCAGAGATTCATTTGAGTCAAACTACTCCGGTTGCCATTCCAACTTGATGTCTCTTGAATCATTGGTTTTTTGGTTTTTTTCAGATTTATTTTTAAATGTGTATGAGTGTTTTGCCTGAATGTATGTCTGTGTGCTTGGTGCTAATGGAGGTTGGAAGAAGGTACTGAATCCCTTGGAACTGGAGTTAAAAGACGATTGCGAATTAACATGTAGGTGGTAGGAACCAAACCTGGGTCCTTGGTAAGAGCAACAAGTGATCTTAATTGCTGAATCATCTCTCCTGGTTCCTTTTTATGTAATTACATCTTTCTTTACAATGATGAGCTCTGCCTTTTGGCTTCTATTTCAGCTTATTATTATCCCTATGCTTCCTGGAGAATCCAGTTCTGTAATAGTCTCTTACTGTCAGTACTGGTTTTCAGAGAATAGCTTTCTCGAGTTTATCAATGACTGGGGACTCCTCATCTGACCATTCCTTATGACTTTGGCAGGGAGATTGTCACCTGGGGCAGTGTCAATAAGCGCAGTCTGTGCTGGACATTATACTCCTACATCAGCCAGCCATCTTAACTCTGGAGGTATGGAAGGGTTCGTGTGACTTCCCAAGCATCTTAAGGCAAGGTGATTTTTCGAGTTAGGGGCAATTCTACTGAGGAGGATACAGATGTGAAAAAGCAACTGTAGATAAGATAAGCACATTACTCCAGTAAAGGAGATTGGTGGCACATCAAAGGCAAGAGGAGTTTTGTGGATACTCTAAGAAAGCCCCCAAAGAACTTATACACCCTCCCTTATTAATACCTTCAGCACTTGGGATCGGAGGACATGGGTCTTACAAAGAATTTATTTTAGCGCCATCTACTTTAGTTTGCAAGACATTTTGTTAGACTATAAGGACTTAACTAGGCTGATAGGCATGGGAAGAACTACCATGCAGGTCTGTAAGGCTTGTGATAATTTTGATGTCATAAAAATACATTAATTCCAATGTTTTTCTGTCTTAGGTTTCAACACAGGACATCGGATCATAAAAATATTGAATGTTATGTATGTGTATTCACCAAAAATATTCTAGAGGTAAACATGTAAGTGCTAAGAACACCCAAGGAAAACAAATATTGTAATTATTATTCATTTTGATGCTTTAAACCACAGCAGCCATTGAAGTGGTCATGTCCACTTTAAGGTGCTTGAATTTTGGGCAAAAAATTCAGTATTCAGATGAAATTATTTTTCTTTATTGAAATTAATGGCAATTACACTTTTGATGGCAAAAATTCAAGAAACGAGTTCAATTAGATGAATGATGACAATATATCAATTAACTAAAAGTTGCTATTTGTAATAGTATTCAGACATCCTGTATATGTCTGTCTAATTTCTTTTTTTTTTTCCCTACTTGATAAGATGTCGGAGATATTTCTTAAAAATTCCAAATAAAACTGTTAATTATCCTATTTCCTTCCCGCAGGCTTCTCAGTTCTGCTTTATAAAACCAGAGGCAACCTTTAAAAGATATATTTTTTATTTTTAAGTGGCTTAGTAATTATAGATGTTCGAGGGGCACAATGTGACATTTTAACACACATATACTGTATGAAATTATGAGTGTGATTAACAAGTCTGACCTTAGACAGCTATCATTGTTTTGTGTTGGGAAAATTCTAAGTCCTTTCTACTGGCTATTTTGAAAGTCTGAATTAAGTCTTGTCAATCATAGCTATGCTACTCTGCTATAGAACATTCGAAGCTATTTCTCCTAACCTGCTGTACCCTGTGCCCGCTAACCTCCCTCGTCACCTGGCTTTCCTCACACCATTCCCCAGGCTCTGGACACTGTAGACTGTTCCCCACTTCTCTAAGATCATCTTTCTAGTTCCATGAACTTATTAATGATAACATTTGGCATCTAACTTTCTGTGCATGACATTGCCCTTAATGCAATATCCTCCATATCCATCCATGTTGAAATAAATATCAGGATTTCATTATTAATATAGCAAAATAATAGCACACTGTATCAGACATTTTCTTTATTCTCTTATTTATTAGCGGACTCCTAGGTGGTGTCCAGATCTTGACTACTGTGAATAGCACTTCAGTGAGCACTGGAGAGCAGATGATTGTTTTGGAGCAGGTTTTGCTGTGCAGCCCAGAATAGCCTAGAACTTGCAGTATGACTCAGACTGGCTTTTATTCTTGTTCCTGCTTCATCCTGTGCCAGAATTACAGGTCTGGGCTACCACGACTAGCTTCAGATTTTTTTTTGACATTTAATTAGTTTTGAATATATACTAGTAGTGTGATTTCTGAATAACTTGATGATAATTTTATTTCCAGTTCTCTGAAGAAGCTGCATATTGTTTTTTCATAATGGGTATACCGATTTCTCCATTTTTGACAGTATTGGGGGATTTCTCCACATCTTTTTTTTTCTGACACTTTATCTTATTTTAGAAATATATATACCAATAATGATTCAATTTTCTCAACCATTTTGTAGCTACTTATTTGTACATGTAGTGACTCTCAACCATTCTTTCTGAAGCTACTTAACTTGTCTCGAGATTCTTTGAATTCTCTTTGAATTTCATTGTGTCATATATTAATTGATCTTTCTGCTTTTAAAACATTTTTAAGGTATATCATTTTCATAGTTAACCGTTTTCACATGTGTCTTGCACATATATTGCAGTCCTAGCTTTTAAAAATATCATAGTGATGGTTCTTATGGTTTGATTGGAGGATTTGACTAATTAATGTATAATTGCTGTTCCACCATATTTAAGAGATTAGCTGTGTTTAGGTTTGTAATGCTAGTCCATTCATTATCCTCGTGCAATATTTTACTGTAAGAGTATGTAAAAAATTACTTCTCTATTCTTTGGAGATAGATATTTGTAGTTGAATTGTTTTCAATCTTAAGTGAATACAAATAATATTAAACACATATGCAGACAGATATTTGCAGGTTGATACTGACGTGCTAAGATGTCAAAGTGTGATTTTTATTAAGCCCATTCTAAAGACGGGAAAATTAAGCTAGGACTCACCTAGTTTTACTTGGCTAAGAAGCTGTAGATGGAGGCAAAAACATTTGAAAAGATACTTTGAAAACAGGACTCAAGAAATTTGCTCATCTTCCTGACGGTGGCTCTGCTGGTCCTCAGGCCCGTGTCCCACTTCTATCTCACACTTAGTCTCAGACCCAGCGTTGCTCCGAGGCAGCAACTTGCCACTGTAGACGCTCCCATTGCAGATAAGGATGCAGTAGATGGCATGGTTGTCGGGATTCTCTCCTGTTTCTGCTGTCTCCTTGAGCTGGCCCTGAAGTTGACATGGTTATTGAGTATCAGTTTCTAGTACATTTGTATATACTCAATTCCCACATAAAGGTCCTCATTTGTGAACTACTGACAGGTGCTCCAATAACTCTGATTTGCCTCTGACTGAGAACAGTAATTTTGACAGTGAAATAAACTAAACATGCAAAAATTTTGTAAAAGATCTGAATGGCTATTCAAATGTAATTATCAGCCTAGCTAGGCAATGAGTCACTTTGTTTCTGATGTAGAGGAGTATATGAATGGCATTTAAATTAGTAAGTGAAGCATGTTAGCCCATGCTAACATGGTAGGTAGGGTATTTCATGAAACCACTTTATTCTGTTATCTGTTTGCCTAGTGTTTTTTTGTTGTCACACAGATCCCAAAATAGTCCATCTAACTTTATTTTTAACAGGATTGCTTGTAAGAAAGGTGCTATGAAATAAACCTTAGTAATGTATAGAGTCTCTCGAACACATGCTAGATATTCTTAATTAATATTTAAAGTGTAGGGCTGGAAATGTCACTCCCATGGAAGAGTAAGCATGTAGCATGTGGAAGTTCCATCCCTAACACTGAAAAAAAAATCCAATTGAACAAAACTAAAAGAGTTAGAATAGACAAATACCCAGAGATACAAATTAAGAACAACTGAAAAGACAGGAAAATGTAAAATATGGGAAAAATCTTCCATTAGACAGTGCTCATTTCTGGCTTCATGTGTGACACATTGAAGTTCAGCTTAGGAATGGACCATTTTCAAAATTTATCATACTCACATATTATTGGTGCTGTTTGAGGTAATTTTCCTAAATTACTAAATTAGCCTAAAGATTTATAAAGACAATTTTATTTCTGGCTAATAGAACAGCAATAGAAAAGCAAAGCAGTAGATTTCAGCAGTTGCTTTAATTACATAATGGCTAAAATAACAGCAATAGCATTATCTAGTCATTTGAAATTTCAATGCTGTTACCTTTTGATTGCCGTGACCAAGGCAACCTATAAAACCAAATGTTAACTTGGGCTTACGTTTTCAGAGGGTTGGGTCCATATTATTCATCTAAATACAGTTTCAGCATGAAAATTCCTTATCTGTGTCTTACAGTGTCTTATTCCTCTTCTCTTCATACTTCTCAGTTAATTTAATCATCTATCCGCAAAATCCTCATTTTTGTATCTTGTATGATTTCCATATCCAGAAGGCTTAAGGTTATTCAGGGGAATAAAAATTACACAATTATAGTGATTTACAAGAGGAGACATAGACCGTAGCAGAACAAATGAGCAAATTAAAAAAAAAAAAAGATTAAGAAATAGATAGGTCTGACCTAGTTACTAACTGAATGCTTTTCAATAGTTTTATTGAGGTATTAATTGGCAAATAAAGATTATATTTATTCAAGGCCCACAACTTGATTATTTGAAATATGTGAACCTTGTGTATTTATTGACACAATCCAACGAATGAATCCATCATTACCATTCAGGTGCCATGTGTATATGTGGAACTATATTGTTGACTTTACACTAAGTGAGTATTGAGGCCAAAGGAGTCCAAGTGTCTTAAACTCTTTGGCTTACTTAGTTATAAGGAGATGCTTGTTAGTAATGGAATTATTTTACCCAGTAAGAGAAATAAATTTTGAAATACGAATGAAGTATAGTGACTTTGGGTACATGAGGACCTCAATTAATATTTACTCCAGGAGCAATATTGGAACATCTAAGTCTATGGATTTGCTAATGGATATGCTAAGTTCAGAAGAAAAGACAAAGTAAAGGATATAGATTTGACAATCATACAGGACGATTGTATATATTCTTGTATTTATTATTATATTGTATTATTGTATATATCCTTCATGTAATATTTGCACATGGACTGGAATCAGTGGAAAATATGTCACTGTGGAATATGTAATTACTAACTGAGACAAAACACAAATGTAGGGCTTTATTTCATACTCCATTAAAGGCAGGTATGTAATTTAATTAGTTTAAATCTCATGCTTGTAATTCAGGCATCCAGGAGGCTGAAGTAGGAGGATTACCGAGGATTTGAGGCCATCCTGGACTTCAACATGAGATCTAGGCCAGCCTGGGATACAAAGTGAGACTCTGTCTTAAAACCCCAAATAGAAGACATATAGGAAACCATTGTCTTGAATCTAGATTCTTAAAAATTACAAGAGATACCTGTGAGATGTCTGGTGCCTGCATGACGTCCATGTGCCTGCAGGGTGTCCAGGTCTCTGCAGGATATCAGTTGCTTGTAAGAGGTCTGGGTTTCTGCAGATTGGCCCAGTGAGTATATAATGGTTGGAAGTCTGTGGGATTCCCTGGAGCCTGGGGGATGTCATAGTACCCACAGGAAGTTTGGTGCCTGTAGGATGTCTGGGTGCCTGTGGGATGTCCTGGAGTCCACAGGTGCCTGTAGGAGGCCCTGAGGCTGTAGGATGTCTGGGTGCTTGTGGGATATCTGGGTACCTGAAGAATGTCTGGGTGCCTGCAAGGGGCCCTGTTGACTGCCAGATGACCAGGTGCCTGTTGTGATGTCTTTGTGCCTGCAAGGTGTCTGGGTACCTGTGAGATGTCTGGCTGTCTGCAGGTTGGCCCAGTACCAATGTGATGCCTGGGCATCTGAGGGTTCCCTGGAGCGTGGGAGATGTCCTGGTACCTGCAGGAGGTCCTGGCACCTGTAGGATACCTGGATGCCTACAGGATATCCAGGTGTCTGTGATGTCTGGGTGCCTGTGAGACATCCTGGTATGTAAGGGATGTCTGGGTGCTTTTAGAATGTCCAGGCACTTGCAGAATGCTCTGGTTCTTGTGAGATGTCTGAGTACCTGGGTGCTGTCAGGGTGCCTTCACAATGTCTGGGTGTCTGTGGGTTGGCCCAGTGCCTGAGTCCTACTTACCCAGGTGTCTGCAGGATACCCTGGAGTCTGGTAGATGTCCTGGTACAGGCAGGATGCTGGGAAGCCTTTGGGGTACCTTGGTGCCCACAGGAAGTCCTGGTGCCTGCAGGACATCTGAGCATCTGTGGGATGCCCTGGTGCCTGCAGGAGGTCCTGGTGCCTTCGAGATGTCTGGGTGCCTATGTGGGGGGGAGGTTGGTGCCTGTGGGATGTCTGGGTGCCTGTGGAATATCTGAAGGCCTGCATGATGCCATGGTGTGTGCAGGATATTGGGGTGCCTGCTTGGTGTCCAGGTGCCTGCAAACTTGGGCAGGGGACCCAACTACGGGTTAAATTTCATCGTGCTTGAACTCGGTCTAGTATGGACAAGGTGAATGTCCATCATCAGAGCAATCTGCTGTCTTCAGGATCTGTGGTGATGTGATCCATGCTTCTGCCATATTAGCTGGACTTAATTTTCTTTTATTTGTTTATTTATTTATTTATTTTTTTGAGGGCTCAGGGAAGGGAAGGGGGGAACAGGGAGGAATGGGAAGGAGGTGTTACTAAGATACATGGTATGAAACTCAAATTATTAATAAAAGTATTATTAAAAAAGAGCAACAATTAACAAATGAGAAAAATACAAGAGATAAATAGACTAATAATAATAAATAATAATAATAATAATAATAATAATAATACAGCAACAATTTGATAATTCTTCCTATGGAGAACTAAAAATTAAATACTCTCTTTTACTGTGGTCAGAAGATCATGTGCTGAAGAAAATTAGAAAAATTGAAAACTAATGATTATTGGTTCAGGTGATTAGAAAATATTGTCAATCAAAAGTAAAAAATAGAAAGTAAGGAAATACAGATAACAAAAACAAAACAAATAAAACAAAAAGCCACTTAGGGTACCCAATTTAAATGTGTAGGCATAGAAAACATAGATCATATAAAGAATGTTTCTATTCTATGTCCATTTCTATAACCTTGTGTTATGAGTTTGAAAACGGTGAACTTAGTTTTACTTCCCAGAACTGGCAAATGTGATCTTAATTAGGAACAGTTCTTCAAGTTTAAATGGGTTGACTAAGGTGGACCCTTATCAAATAGGAATGATATTGCTGTTACAAAGAGGATAGCACTATGTAAAGATGTCCATGGAGTGGCCACTGAATGATGGAGGAAGAGTTTGGAGTCACGTGGCTACAAGATTAATAATGTCAGGGATTGAGGGCTACCACCAGAAGTTTAGATGGAAGGGGAAAAGGTTATATTTGGAATCCCAAGGCAAGTATGGCCCCAATGATATTCTGACTTTGGAATTCTGAGCTCCAGAACCATAAGAAAATAAATTTCTGTATTTAGAAATATTCTGCACTTAGAAATATATGCAGCTAGTTTATGTGCTTCACCATGACAATGCTTGGCAATGAATACTCCCTGCTTCTGTCTTCCATATTCTTTTCTAATACTTAGATTATCTTCCCACTTAATCAGACGATGTTTATTGAACATTTTCTCTACTGGTCACTTTGTTACATTTCCTAGCTCTTAGAATTGCCCTCTTAAGACAAGAGTTGGTGTTGAAGATGAATAAGTAAAAAGAGTTGTGCAGCAGAAGCTACTTTACTTGATCTTTTTTCTCTCAATCATATTGAAGATGTTCTCAGTTGTGTCACCCTTGATAAAGCGCAATCCATATAGATGAATATTTTCCAACATTTATGGGCTCTTGGCTCAAAGGTGTGCTAAAAGTGTCAAGTCATACAGAGGCTTTAGATAAATGGTATACATGACACTGAGCTTGAAAGCTTGTCTGGTGATAAGCCGAGCAGCAGTGAGTTATTACTATCTGGAGAACAGAGTCAGAAGGTTGAGAGGCTTCTCAGGCGAGTGATGCAATATGAGAAACCATAAAGTTCTTTAAACAAATTCTTGTAGGTGAATTGTACCTGTGCTAGAGAGAGTAATGTATAGCTGTAGGGATGTGAGTGTGCTGGCTGGGTGAATAATGACTCTAGGAAGCTGTTGCCATTGGTGGTCAGGTGGCAGACATGACATATCTAGTATAATTTATTACTATAGTTTCCTCTGGTAGCTGAACTTATTGCCTGTGAGGCATGGGCTATGATGATGCTAACAAGATATTCAGAGTGTGGAAAATGCTACTGCTCATAGCATTTCTCTTATACTCTTAAAGTGACAGCACTCATTTCCATAAGTGACTACAAAAGGCCAATTAGAAAATCTTGGAATGAATTTTGTATCATGCTTGTCTTTGTCTTATTTGGCCTTCCTGTGTATGCCGCAAACTACTACTACACTTTTATTAATGACAGCGAGGGTAAATTATTTTGATTCTCTAGAAATATCGAGAAACAGATTACGATTGCTACTAATTGTTGTCAACTTGTCACCCAAGAGGCAGGACTCCTGGTATACCTCTGAGAGATTGTCTAGATTAGGGTGAGCTCCTGAGAATATCTGTAAAGGATTATTGTCTTGATCAAGTAAATTGATGTGGGAAGACCCATCTTAATTTTGCGGTATCTGGGACTGTTTAACTGAGCAGCAACAAGAACATGTTAATTCGTTGCTCTCTGCTCTTGATTGTAGATGTAGTGGACATAAAGTTCTTCAAGACCTTGTTGTCTTACTTCTCCATAGTGGTGGACTGTAATCTAGAATTGTGAGCCTAACAAACATTTTCTCTCTCTAGTTGTTTTTCCAGGATATTTTATTACAGCAAGAAAAAAGGAACTATACAAGAGAATGTTAAGACTACCTTACAGACACCAGTAACCCAAAAGTCATAAGGTTTATCTTTGGAAGTCACTTTATTGAAAAACTCTTTGATATCTACTAAATTCTATGTATTTAGACAATTCAATCATATACCAAATTTATTCCTTTTTGAAAGCAGTTTTGATTAGTCAAATCAACCCAGTAAGATTTATTATATACCTTTTCAGAGGCTGAAAATTATAATGATATTCAAGGACTTCATTCCTCTGAAGGAAGCAGGGACTAAAGAGAACTTTCTATACTTTTGATTCCTGACACTGTTGTTTTCTTGATATCAAATGCCTACAGCATTATTTTGGCATTAAATCTCTTTTTCTGAGGAAGGGTAGCAGATGTCAATCTTAATGTAGATGGAAAAGTTGAATTCCCCTCTTAGTGTACTTTATTGGTGGATTAAATCTACTTAAAATTAGCAAACCAACTAATTTGACTTCTGAAGAGAGAATCCCTTAAAATAATTTTAGGTAGGACTCAGTGAAATTTAATGCCTACTAATGTCATATCATGTATCAGACCAAACAAATCAGGGTCAGGGTAGTAAGTGCTTACAAGTAAATAGCTTTAAAGATCTGACTGGATGATTTTCCAAGTGAAGCACTTACTTCGAGACATGGGTACAGCTCATTGAACAAAGGTGAAATGGCAGGGCAAGTTTTGTAGGAAGTAAAAAAAAAAATACACACACACACACACACACACACACACACACACACACACTCAGGGGAGAAACTTTGCATTGGAAAATCTGTGATGGCTCTTAAAAAATGTTTTTCTCTGACATAACTGACCCTGATTTGGAGAGAGGTACAGTGATGGGTAAAGGAACACCTGGCAAGATATAGGCAGAGGAACCAGCCACAGCCCCGCAGCTAGTGTATGTGCGATGTAATCACTTGCTCTACTTCCCTCTATCTTCTGATATTCTTCTGGAGCCTAGCAAAAAGCTTCATTGAAGCTAGAGGACATGAGGATGCTGGGGAAGTTAGTATTTCGGGGTACAGATCTAAGTAGAGAAGGCAGAATTGGAAACAGTGAGCCAAATTGTAGTATCACAAACTCCATTTCAGAACTCAAGACTTCTAATCCAGCTATTGCTGAAGCTGAGTGTTGGGGAACTTTATTTTTAGTAATGTTTAAAATGTTTTTATGCAGTGTTGGATGAGGGGCTACCCTAGGTCTTAGGATTTTGAATTCTCTGCAGGTGTTGGGTTTATGTGGGGGATGTTAATTCATAATGATCTGCATATGCTATCAGTAGAATACCTGAGGATTTCTGAATCAAATAAAACACCTGAGTTCAGATGCTCAGGGTTCCACTGTGACTATGGCACTAACCAAGATAGTGGTTCCCTCTGCTGAGGTCTGGCAGAGTTTTTGCCTACAAAAGCACCTCCTGTCTCTCTTGGTGAGCCCTCACATCAGCCTAACAACTACAGCTGAGTTACAGCAATTACAGCTAGAACAGAATGAAAAGGAGATGAAAGCTCAACACCCGGAAATGGCACTTGGGCCTTTGCCACTGACTCCTAATCTTCCTTCTGAATCCTCTTTGCTACTTTTGTCCACATGAATCTTTGCTCAGATGAAGATGGTCCACTCTCAGGCATTCAGCCATTTGTGCTGCAGTATCTTGCCGTTCTCCCTGTCTGCAGCATCCTGCATCATTCTCCAAGCTAAAGTCTAAGGAAGGGTATCTTTTTCTGTTCACGGGGGGAAATTATTCTTTCTGTATTTCACAACACTTAATGTCTGTATCATGCATTTGGAGTGCATCTTATAGTGTTTGTTAATTGTTTTCTTTAATCTTTAATCTTCATCTAATTCTGTCTCGCCATCTGAATCATCAGTGTAAATACCTGTTATATCTCATGATAATTTTAAAAAATCCAGAAGTATTCTGAGGTCATCTTGGAAATCAGAAGGATATCGTACTTAAATAGTTCAGATCTGTCGTGACCTATCAGAAATATTCCATGAGATTTTGCCATTCCTGAATTAGAGTTTGTAAGTGTCAGCAGGTGATAAATTAATTTACTTTCCCTCCTCCTCTGTAGTTAGCATAGTGCCTTATGTAAGGTAGGTTTGTAATAAATTTTTGCTGATGGATTGTTTTGATCTTTTCACAATTTATGTACATGCAGGACCTGGTATCAGTGAAAAATGTTGCATTCTGGAACAGAATTTTTACTCCAGCATCTTTCTTTCCCTTTCTTTCTTTCTTTCTTTCTTTCTTTCTTTCTTTCTTTCTTTCTTTCTTTCTTTCTTTCTTTCTTTCTTTCTTTCTTTCTTTCTTTCTCTCTCTCTCTCTCTCTCTCTCTCTCTCTCTCTTCCTTCTTCCTTCCTTCCTTCCTTCCTTCCTTCCTTCCTTCCTTCCTTTCTTCCTTCCTTCTTTCTGTCTTTCTTTTTTTAAAATAAGGTATAGCTTGAATTTGTTCTCAAAACAAAGACCTTCCTTGTAATAGTAAAATGAAACACCAATGCCGAAGTCAGAGGAGCAAAAGTGAAATAAACGATGGCGAGCGCTACAGGAGAGAGAGCTGGGGAGGTTCATTTCTCTGCACTGCTTCCAAAGAGGCTCGCTGACTGCTGACTTCATGATCATGCCCCACCCTGAGCCGAGTGCTCACTGCCACAGTGGGGTGGTGAGAGAGGTTCCTTCTCATCGAAGGGGGATGGGAATGCAACCCCAGCGTCCAGTTTGTAAGCTCGAATTTGAGCTGGAAAACTCAATGATTCATTATTTATGCTCTCATGCTTTGTCCTGATCTTTCCTTAACGTAGAAGCTGCATGTAGTCCTCTTATAACTCGCTTTTTATCCGTTTCCAATCGTATCTCTTTCCTGCATTACTTACTAACAACAGTTCAGTCCTTTAAAACTCTGGGGACATTTTGATTCTGATCATGCTGTTAGGTCCAGTGGTGTGTGCTCATTAAAAGTTAGTCTAGCAGAAGCTGATTAACAGGTTCTGCCTGAATAGAGATTTTCTTAAAATTTAACATATATGTGTGTGTGTGTGTGTGTATATATATGCTTAAATGTGGGTATTGGAGTGGGAGCCAAGTACTTTAAGGATTTACATATTTAACCCATGACTAAGTAAATGACATAAAATCTGTTTTAGTAGATTAAAAGGAGTATGTAATTTGTTTATTTCTTGGGAAACAGTTGTATGCCATGCCAAAACACATTGCTATAGCAGAAGAAGGTTGCTTATCTTAAACTGACATTTCTTTGATTTTTAATGCTTTCTAAAAATGATTTCTTCTCAACTGAATGTGCTGAGAAAGCTTAAATATCAATTGCCCAATAGATATTTCAAAACACACACACGCAAACACACACACACACACACACACACACACACACACATCTCACATATATACATACACACATGCATCTTCCCATATGTACACACATACAAACAACATCCCCCCTCCATACATACATATACATCCTTCACACATATACACTCAATTCAATCCACCAAATATACATATCAACCCCCCACATAGCCTATAAACATTCACAAACACATAGAACACCCTCCACATATACAAACATCATACATACCACACACACATACACACAGACACATACACATTATACACATACACACACACATATTCCCACCTACACAAACACAACCCCCACATATACACATATACATACAAACGCAACATTCCCCACACATGTACACACACACACATCCCTCCCATACATGCACACAAACACAACAAACTCAGACACACACACTAGCCTATATCCCATAAACATATACACATGCATATAAGCACATACTCCACATATACACATATCACATCCACTACACCTTCCCATACACACATGCACACACACACACACACACATACACACACACACACACACACACACACACACACACACACACACACACACATTCTGATGCTTGCACATTAACATGTGAAGCATGTTAATGTCAGGTTAGCTTTGTTCTTAATTGATACAGGGGATTGGGCTATTTTCCACAATCAAAATTCAAAGATTAGAACACTGACACCTCTCATCAATTTGATCTCTCTCATTTCCACAAGATAATGAGGGTGATGGTTTTATTTGACACTAAAATATTTAGGAAATGCCTTAATCTAGAAATGTGACAAGACAAATTTGGGTTAAGATGTAAGAAGAATGTAGCCCATTAATGAAAGCAATTGTATGTCTTAGAAGCCTAAACACAGCTCATTTTGTCTCCTTGTGCATTTCTCTGAGTATCCATAGCAATTATACTTTCCAGCATAGATTAAGGAAGAAATGTTGAACTTCAAACCCTTAAGGAATTTTGTGTGCCTATGAAATATTTTTATTTGTTGCTCATCTATGTATTTGAAAATGAAACCAAATTAAGTTTTCCCTAAACCAAGGTTTTTGCCAACCTCACTAAGGGGAGCTAAACATACGAATTTATTAAGAAAAGCCAAAAACAAAGCAATTTGAAATTTTGCATTCATCTGTGAGTCTGTAGTATACTCATATATTACTACTGTCTAATTCTCTTTTGTTGGTCATGACCTGGTATGTGTTCTTGGGAAGGGACTTGCAATGTGTCTTTTGTCTAGGCCTATCATCCTCAGAGCTTATTTTCATATGACTGAGAGGACAAGCCACAACCATTTTGTTAGGAGAAATAAAAACGTCAGTTGGTTCTTTCAATATCCTTGAAACAAGGGCATGGTTCCAGTGACTGATCCTAAATAATGGTTCTTGGTCTATTCTTCATTTTTTCCTGTTTGAAAAATATTATCCATATTTAAAAATTGAAGTAGCATCCTCAGTGATTTATAAACATTTACCTCTTCATTTCAGACAGTTATTCAAAGAGTTTCTGTCTGTTTTGAGACATTAAGAAGAATCTGCTATATTACCTGTCTCTATTAAACTTGCTAACTGACAATCATGTATATCTGTGTGTATGTCATAAGGCCCAAACTAATAATTTATAGCAAGCTATAATAGTGAGTAACCATAGGCCATTGAGAATGTTGATAGATAACATACCAAAATATTACCATCTTTTTCTTTTTCTGTCCCCAATAGATAATCAAAAATGACTTTTTTTGCGTTGCTAAAGGTTTACTTTGTAAAGATGGCTATAGGAAATTTCCAGCCTGCCCTGATTTTCCTAAAAGCCAGAGCATATTAAGAATATTATATTCTTCTTTTTTGGTCACAATGGGAAATGATTAAAACAGAAAGTCATAACCGGATAAAGTGTTAGAATAAATGCCAGTTGAGAACTCTATCCTGAATGGAATCTCTATCTCACCCTATTTGAAGTCCAGGGACCATTGCAGAAGAGAGGAAAGACTCTGGAAAGACTAAGACTTGGAGCATAGGGAAAAGTGCCATGAAGGCTTTCTTCTGTAGCTGACATGGCTATTTCAATCATGAGCGCACACCAGCCATGACCTCTTGCAGAAAGCCTGTGTATGGCAAAAATGCACGAAGGAGAAAGAGCTGTTGGAAGAAAGGAAGGGTAAGCAGGCCTGGCAGTGGGAAACCATAAGGTAGAAGAAAACAGCACATTGTACACTTGCATGAAGTTGTCAAAATAAAAAAAAGGTACTAAATATCATTGTCTCACCCAAAACAAGACAGATTCATTTCTTAAAAGCAAGTTTAAGCAACTGGGTATTGGAATAAAAGAGTCTTTGGGGAAGTGGACTATGTTAGTATGAGGTCTTCCAGGGATCATGGGTCCTCAAAAGGAATATCTGTGTGTACTGTTCAGTTAAACAGTTAGGCACTGAGTCTCAGGTCTTGGTAGCAATTCCGGGACCTCCTGGACACAGGAAGTCATACATAGTCTGCAAAGTCACCTGAACCACAGGAACAATGTGTCCTGGGCCTCACAGTATAAATCACTGTATGAATAAACAATATATGAATGGAAGGATGGTCCTGGCTCCATATCTTAAGAAATCCTGAGCAGAAGAACTTCAGCAATACTGGAAAAGAATGCAGATCAGGGTCTGATTGGATTAACAGAATATGAGCAAATATGTTATTTTTTTATTTATAGGAATTCCTAGACAGCATTTTTTGGGGGGGAGTGTTTTGAGACAGGGTTCCTCTGTTGTAACTCTGGCTGTTCTGGAACTCACTTTGTAGGCTGGCCTTGAGCTCAAAGAGATCCACCTGCCTCTGTTTCCCAAGTGCTGGGATTAAAGGTGTGTGTCATCACCACCTAGCTTCCTAGACAGTATTTTATGTCTCTTGTATGTAGTGATTTTCTAGGTTTTTCTACCAAATCCAGCCAAATTTGCTTCATTACCTGGTAAGAATTCTGTGAATGGACACCAAAACATTTTGATGCAATTTCTGAGAACTTTCTTGGTATTCAAGTAAGAGCATAGTTTCTTGGGTAACATTGAATTTCGGTAAAACAGTGAATTTTGATGATACTGTCTTTGAAAACCACTGGGAAATTTTGTACTCTAGACAAGAGGAAGGAAAAGAGGGAAACTTTATTTTCTGATACTTCTTCAATCAGATTTATTATCATTATATTTCAAAATAATAATGTGAATAGGAGAATTCAAGATGATAACCTTTAAGTCCCTCTGTCTAAGGACTTTTGAGGAGGTGAAGGGGATCTGGCAACCACAGAAGCAGAATCCTGTGGTAGAACAGTTCTGTTTTCAGTTCATATAGGACCCATGAAAATTTTCTGAGCATAGCGTGTTCCAGTTGCTTTCAGAACTTGGTAGATGGTTGCTCAAGGAAGGAAGAAAGAAGGAAAGAAGGAAGAATGAAGGAAGGAGAAAGAAGGAAAAAAAGGAAGAAGAAAGGAAGGAAAGGAGAAAGGAAACTTTTCCATAGAGAGCCTCTGTGAAAGCTATTGTTTTCTGGCTAGTTCATCTAGGGATGGCGCATTCAGTGTAATATTGACCACCTGGCGCATGACTTCACCCTACATTTTCTTGGCTTTTGTACACATAATGGATGATCCCTCATGGTCTTTACTAGCAGATAGCAATGTTGCCTTCTCAATGTCTGTCAAGCTTTGCCACCTGGCTCATCTTCAGGTGCATTTCAGTATGTTGACATCTGTTCCTGAGATGCAAACAGTACTCGTCAAGTATGAATGGCTAGGACCTGATTACTTCAGATACCTTTTTCTTGTAATACTTTATTTGGCCCTGTAGCTCCAGATGAAAGCAGGGCAATGCCTGCTTTTTATATTTCCCACAAAATGCCCAATTCTAAAGGCCATACGTGGTTTGAAACCTCGTGTTGTGAGTGGCCTCGCTTCTCAGAGCTCAAAGAAACAGAGAAACACAGAAATCAAAGGAAATGGATTTTGATTCATTGCCTGTAGCCAAATACACCTCTGCTACCCTGGAAACTATCTCTAGGCCTCAGAAACCTGTATAGAATAAAGAAGAATTATAACAAGACATATGAAAAATAATAATACTAGTTATTACTTATTGAGTGCTTATTCTCCAGCAGTAGGTACTTTAAACACCATTTATAGATTTTTTTCATTTGATACTCACAGAATTTTATGATTCTCCTACCAATTTTATGTTATTATTTCCATTTCACATAGAAGGGAACTGTAGCTCAGAGTGATGACTAGGCTCTGATTGCAGCCATCTCTAGGCCTCTTTAACTCATGAATTTAGGAGTGGAATAGGAAGAAGAAAGTATGGGGTATGTGGCCCTTGATCATGATTATTCTTGAGAAAGTGTTAGGATAGATATTATTAACTCAGTGGCTTTCTTTTAAGGTAACTGAAAACTAAACACTGACACAGCGTCAAATTAAACACGGGAAAAGACAACTCAGCCAGAGTGACAAATACAATCTCAAGCCATACTGAGTCTGAGAAATAGGTCGTGGAGGACTAGAGTGCCTGAGCAGGCAAGGAGAATGCAGGCAGAGGTGATCTACTTCCAGCAGAGATGTCAGGGTCTCAGGTAAGAGGGCCAGAGGAAGTAAGTCAGGCTAGGAGGGGGGAATCTGCATGAGGCTGCAGGTGAGGAGCTTAGTTGCAGGTGTTTGGTCATAGGATTCTTGAATTTCCAGTGCTCAGAGAAAATAGCAGAGCTCTGGAACTATTCAAACATGAAAATCACTAACGACAGAAAAAAGAGGTAAGGTCAAATGCTCCTGTGAAAACAAGGCAGTGGAAGACTCAGGTTGAAAGGCCATTTGTTGAATTGTGCTAATGTCATTTGATTAGGACCGCCCCTATGGCTCGGCCAACACTGTGTTCATCACTGTGTAAGGTGCTGGGATACAAATTCTAGTATAACAGTCCAGAGAAACGTGTATAATCTATTAAATGTAGACAGGGCAAATTATTGGGAAGCTGGAAGGGAATAATGAGTTCAAGCAGAACAAATGCTGGCCCCAGCGAGGAGATCTGGCTGGGCTAGCTTGGGGTCAATGCAGTGGCTGAGTCATTGTGGAGCCTGCTTTTTTGTTGTTTGTGTTTTTTTCTTTAAGCAGCACAGGTGCACCTTTCTACTGCACACATGGCCCTTAAAGTCCCTCTGAACTTTCACATATTCTCCTTTACATGAGTTCTAGTTCAAAGATTTCTTTTATTTTTAAAAATTTCGTGTGTGTGTGTGTTTGTGTGTGTGTGTGTGTAGGACAGAGGCACTGGATCTCCTTGCAACTGGATTTACAGGCAGTGGTGGATTGCCCAACATTGGGACCTCTGGAAGAACAACAAGTGCTCTTTCCCATAAAGCCTTCTCTCCAGCCCCAAAGCGTTTTAGTTTTATCAGTGAGAATGTTTGAAGCTGCTTCAGTTTCCAGAGCCTTTTTACATGTAGACGTTAGAAGTGATGGATCATCAATAGAGGAAAAAGTTCCCATCTCTAGGAACTCTAAGAAAGTGGTCTTTACCAGTTTCGTGGAAAGAAAAAAAAAAAAGAAACAATATGGCCAGTGGCATCATGGCACAAGGAATGGCACAGGACACTAAAGGGACTCTGTCAGAGTGTTTGAAGAGTCTGGGAGTCCTGTCCTAGTCTCAGTTGTGACTTGAGACAAGTCACTTCGAAATGTCTAAGCTACTACCTAACTTTGGAGTTTCCAGACACTCACAGAGATAGGTAAGATTTTCCAATTTAGACTGATTTTCAAGTATTTTATGAATATAATCTTTCTGAGTCTTGTGAAAATTCATGGGTTGGCAGTAGTTGAAGATGCTCGGGGGTTTTGCATTATTCATCAACCAACCAAGTTTAGTCACTACCCACCCCCAACCCCCTCTGAGCCACTGAGGCTCAGTAAATCAATGACACACTTACATGTGTTATGTCCGTAGCTGTAAACTTCACAGCACAATGTTAGGATTTTTCTTCATATGAACATGGGAAGTCTTTCAATCTTCTATCATCTTCCTTAATTTCTTCAGTGTTTGAAACTTCACTGTACAGGGCTTTCATTCCATTAGTTATATTTACTCCAAGATAGTCTTATTTATTTATTTAGTGAGCTACTTTGAGTGGAATTGTTTCATTGATTTCTTTTCAGTGTGTTTATCACTTGAATATAGGAAAGTGGCTGACTTTTTATGTGCTTATTTTGTATCCTGCTACTTTGCTGGTGAAGTCTTTAGGGTCTTTTATGTATAGATCATATCATCTGCAAATAACGATACTTTGACTTCCACTTTTCCTATCTGTATTACTTTTATTGTTTTCATTTGTATTATTGCTCTAATTAAGACTTCAAGTACTATATTGAACAGGAGATGAGATAATGGACATCATTGTCTTGTTTTTTTATTTAAGTGGAAAGGCTTTTAGTTTTTCTCTGCTTAGCAAGACATCTGTGAGCTTACTGTATATTACCTTTATTATGTTGATGTATCTCCTGTATCCCTATATACTCCAGAACTTTTATCATGAAAGGATGTTGGATTTTTGTCAAAAACCTTTCTATATCTAGTGAGATGATCATATGACTTCTACTCTTGAGTCTTTTCATGTAGTAGATTACATTTATTGATTTATATATGTTGGGCTGTCCATTCATCTCAGGGATGAAGCTTACTTGATCTCTGTGAGTAATCTTTTTTGAATTCAGTTTACAAGCATTATATTGAGTTTTTCTTACATCTGTGTTTATCAGCAGTATTGGTCTATAATTTTCCTTCCTTTCATTCTTTCATTCCATCCCTCCCTCCCTTGCTCCCCTCTCTGTTTCTTTCTTTCTCCTCTTTCCCTTTCTTTTTTCTTTCCTTCCTTCCTTCCTTCCTTCCTTCCTTCCTTCCTTCCTTCCTTCCTTCTTTCTTTCTTTCTTTCTTTCTTTCTTTCTTTCTTTCTTTCTTTCTTTCTTTCTTTCTTTCTTTCTTTCTTTCCTCTTTCTCTTCTTTCTTTCCTCCCTCCCTTTCTTTGCTCGTTCGTTCCTTCCTTCGTTCCTTCGTTCGTTCGTTCATTTGTTCCTTCCCTAAAAGTATAGATCACTGGAAAAATGATTTAGATTTTAAGAGTACTTGTTGCATTTTAAGAAGACCCCAGCTTGGTTCCCAACACCCACATCAAGTGGCTTTTCACTGCCTGTAACTCTAACTCTGGGGATCTGATGTCCTCTTCTGGCCCTGGCAGGCACTGCACTCGTATGTTCATATACTCAACACACACACACACACACACACACACACACACACACACACACACTTAAATATAAAAATAAATCTTAAGACATCTCAAATCATTTTTTTCCTTGAGGAAAAAAATATCGATAAGGTAAGTTTCATTAAAATTAAAATATTTTGCTCTGTGAAAACTGGAAAAATAAAATCAGCATAGATTTGGCGAGAAATCTCTGAAAAGTATGTGATAAAGAATTGGTATCTAAAATATGCAAACAATTTTTGAAATTCAGCAATAAAGAAACAACCCAATTTAAAAATGCTCAAAAGAGGAGATATCTCACGAAAGGGATAAAAAATAAGAACATATAAACCATATAAATAACATCAGCATCATATGTCATAAAGAAACTGAGATGACAAGAGATGAATGTACATGCACTGGAATTCTGAGAGCTGACAACATCCAAGTCAGCAAGGCTTTAGAGTAACAGGAACTCTCAGTCATGGTCATAAGGAATTCTAATTGTGACAGCCCCCTTGAGAAACAGTCTTCCAGAGTCTTACAACATTAAACAACTTTAAACTTGAGACTGCAAAGAAAAATTATGGAGCCCAGCAGTGGTGGCGCACGCCTTTAATCCCAGCACTCAGGAGGCGGAGGCGGAGGCGGGAGGATCTCTATGAGTTTGAGGCCAGCCTGGTCTACAGAGTGAGTTCTCAGACAGAGTTACAACAGAGAAACCCTTCTTGGAAAACCAAAAAAAAAAAAAAAAAAAAAAAGAAAGAAAGAAAAGAAGAAAGCTTATGGAGATGGGCACTAGCAGTTACTAACTCAAGAGTCGTACTGCCATTTAATCGTGACTGAGATGACTTCAGTAAATGACCAGTGCTGTGGTTATGTCTCATTTACACATGCGCATGGCAGAAAGAGGACGCTGTGAGACTGTAGGAAAGAAGGCTTTTCAGGAGCAGCAAATCACAGTGTGCTCTTGACTTACTAGTGATTTTTTTTTTATTGTTGTTCATTCCTATGATAAAGGACCATGGTTTGTCCTCATTATTATCAACGCATTTTGTTATAGATTATTTGGTTAGCCTTATAGTGATTCATGATGCATAGTTAGAATAATAATCTTTCAAATTTGGACCGAAGAGTGAACGTAGATGACAATCCAAACACTCAAACCTGAAAAGCGGTAGAGTAAATGTTTCCTTGTTATTGCATTTTCTTTTCTCCCGCCAGAGAATGGAAACTGATCGAAGTGTGCCTGGAACGTCTTCACCTGTGAAATATCTAGCAAAATTACAATGAGACCAAAGAAAATGGGAAATACAAGCATTAGACTGGACCTTAGAAAGAACTATGCCACACCAGCGTGTAATAGAGCACAGCGACTCAGTATTGACCATGGGAAACAACTTGAACACTGATGGGCTTGAAGGCTGCAAGTCAAGGTTTCTCGGTGCAGTAGTGGAAGGGATGAATATATGACTCTTTGGCAGTGCAGTGGGGTCTGATACAACAGGAGACCTCTCTAAGCAAGAGGGCAGGCATGGCCTATTCTGGGACCTAGGCATGTGCAGGCATGTACATCTAAAACCATGGACATTTAAAACTAGTAAAGAATTAACTTAAAGCACATATGTGCATATTCAAATTCTTACAGGGTAGGCTTGAAAATGCCTTGCTTATCTAGAAGCACAGAAACCTAGAGGTTTACATGAGGGACCAACAAGGGGGTAAATAGCTGGGAGGTAAATCTAATGCTCAGAACTGGATTTAGGGACAGGATATTTAGTGTAGATGTTGGGGGTTAGTAGAGTACACTGGATTACCCCTGAATGAAAGTGTTTCTCAGTGTTCATTTCTGTCAAATAGACTTGTGTGTATGTGTGTGTGCGTATTGCAAGATTAAAAGTGTTTAGCACAATGCCTGCCTTCTATATGTTTGAAAAGTCAGGACTCTTACTATAATGAGTGACCCAATTATCTTTCTAAACCCTTTTGTTTCCTCTTGTTTCGACACAGAATGAAATTTCTGGAACATTGATTAGATAAAAGAACTAGAAGTAGTCACACACTGACCTTAACGGAGTCCTGATAGAAAAAAATGAATGAGGCTAAAACATGTATGCCAACAATCACAAAGGTCTACCTCACTCAAGAGAAGATGTGCTGAGAATAAAACAGCATTTCTATGATTTATGAACTGGTTTAACTATCATTTTGAGGTGTGTCGGTGTGTCAGATTTGGGCGGGATGGAGAGCAGTGAGTATGATTCTGTGAGCATTAAGATTTACTATCTAATTTAAATTTATGAAATGCACATGTCCTTCGTGGGACACAATAATGAAAAATATCAGACACTCACATTTTCCTGCAGTTTATTAACCTCCAATTTTAAGAATGGAAAGAGCAACGGTGTAGCTCTCAATATTGGCTAGGTTGGAATGGTCCCATAAAGGACACGGAAGAGGACTGTAGGAGTGGTGAGGAGGTGACCAAAGAGGAAGCAAGTCTCAGTAGGGAATGTTCCTGAGATCACGGTAATGATCACTGGGAGTTGAATGGCAGCATGATTGTGTGGCTCCCTGACACAGGTTCTGGCATCCTTATGCTGCCTTCACGTCAGCATTAAACTATGGCAGGTATCAGACATTCCCTTAAGTGACTTCAGGAAGATATTTTTTTTCCCATTCAGTGAACCAAGTAATAGATAAATATTTAAATCTAAGCCATCGTTTTATATCTGTATCTATTTAAATGTTCTATATATCTGGCAATCTAATCACTTAGTTTTAGGTGAGTCAATAAAATTCTCCTGTGATACCATTTATTTTCCTTTCTAATTACAAAGTCAAACTACAGTAAAACTATACATATTTCTTAGTGACATACTTTTTAAGGTATTTAAGATTATTGTGAATTCCTATTACACTACTTTCTTATGTATGTATAATTAATAATATAAGGTACAAGCTATAAATTGAATAGTTGAAATATAGTTGAATTGAAGGAAAAGAAATCAACTCATCAGTAGATAGCATCCTCCAACTAAGAAGAACCTAAAATATCAGGCAAGTTAAACAAAAGTAACCTTAAAGGGGACATGTTCTACAATTAGATGTTTTAAGAGATGATAGAAGGTTGACATTATTAGTGTTCATAATTTGATTGGAAGTATATCCATGAATATTCATCAATAACATTTATCACTAACTATAAAGCATGAATTGTATTCTTTTTAATTAAAATAATTATTACCAGCATCAAGGAAAACATGACAAATTACTCCTAATCCCATTACCTAATCATATCTTTTGACTTTTTATGTATTATTTCTAAGTCTTGTCTTCATCTGGTTATGTTTATAGTTATTATTCAGAATCTTTAAATTCAGCTTTTTATACATATAATCATATTCTATACATTTGAATAATTTTACACAGCATTTGAAATATTAAAGGACTGAAGAATATATCATTATGCTGCTTGCTATAATCTAAAACAAGGAATTTAATGTTATTTGAGAATTTTATCTAAGTTAATCATTATTTTAAAGTAAGCTTTAAACTCTGTACTAAAATAACTGCAGCAGACACAACTCTCACACAGTAGTGGAAAACCTGTAGGATCATTGTTTGGTGTAACAGAAACCCTGTAATCCATTACAAACACAAAAGACTTCAGTTATGGACATGGGTAAATGAGAAAGCAGGCTAGACAAATGGCTACCAGAACTAATCTCTATTTCTTTCATTTTGATTTCCATGATTTTTTTTTTGTTAGAAAGGGAATCTGTAGTGGAGTTGAATTTTAATGTTTATGTCTATGAAAAACAAATTTTTTGCCTTACAAAATAATGTATTTTATTGGTTCAATTTTTATTATGTTTCTCCAGGATGAGAGCTAGATATACATCTGTGTATGTAGTTGAGAAAAAGTTGGGTGAGTAAGGCAGACTTTAATATGTATAGGTCTTAAGCTGTTGCACTCATATGTGATTTTAACACCTTAACGTCCATATTTTATATTTTTGTTTAAATATGTGAGTTATGTGTGTGTGTATATATGTATATATATGGGTAATATATATATATATATATGATGTATACATGATTTTTGCTTATTATCCTACTACGATCTCAACATTTTCATTCACTTTTCTTTTTTAGGTTTGACTGTTGACTTAGAAAAAAAAGCAGTTCTCTATACAAAAGTAAGACAAATGTTCCAGATATTAAAAGGCAAATGATTTTTAACTGGTGTATTTTAATCTTAGCCTAGGTAGTCTGAGATTTTATATATATATATATATATATATATATATATATATATATATATATGCCTTCTGGAAGAAATATGTGTATGAAAATGTGGATTGTAAGAATGAAGAATGAAGGAAAATGGAGTGTTAGAAGTTGACCGGAAGAAACAGTCAGTAACAAGACATTTTGACAATAGAAAAATCCTGTAGAGTGACGCAAAGGGTAAGGCATCTGAGAAATGTCCTTCTTAGTCACATTTGTCTGTACTTCTTCCTTAAACAAGGTAAATAAATTTATATGTCCTTAAGATCACAAGAGTATCTGCTGAGTATTACTAAGGTTTGATCTTCATTTTTACGTTTATAATTTTTGCTTACTTGCTAGATAAAAAGCCCAGTGCCAGGTATGGAATATTTTTCCTCAATGTGTTAGTCAGGAGTGTCCTGGAGACCCTAAAACAATGTAGGCTATTACCATTGTTCTTGGTTACCCACCAGAACTTGATAGTAAGTCTTTATTGTTGAAGATGCCACATACTTCGGTCACAAGACATGTAGAAATCAAATTGGTACTTACTAGGAAGCATTCTCCCTGCTGACAAGCTTTCATAGTACTGAAAATTGCTAGGCAGAGTCCTGGCAAAGAAAAGTCATAGTCTTATCCACTTACAAACCTTGTAAGCTATAATCATGAAGACAAGATGCGTGGCCAGATGCCCATGGATGCAATGGTGTTACAAATGTTATGGGGGTAACCAACTATTCTTTGTTTGATCTAAGGTCCACTACACAGGTGGAAACACACAACTGGTATTGTAAATTGGGCCAAGAATCCATGGCTGAGGCCCCAGGGTTAACCCATTTCAATTTTATTAAATGGACATACCATTAAACTGCCTTCCAAAATCATATTGCTATACTTATAAATTAGTGTAGCTCTTAAATATCATCAGAGAAGTTTCTTTCTGCTGTTGTGAAGTGTGGCTGTTAGTGAAGAAACACAACAGTTGGTTGAATAAGTGTCTGTTGAGGGCTAGGCATAAATAGGATATTAGTATCAAAGAACATCATGGAAGAATGAAACAGTATCTTATGGAACTGACAGGACTTCTGAACTCATGAAGTCAGAGCATTTGTGGTTGCATGTACAGGCCTTATAGAAGGTAAGCCCAGTTATCATTTCCAGCGCTGAGGGACAGGGACTGATGAGCTCCACCTCTAGCTGAGGATCTATGAAAACTTGATGGCTGATTGGAGGAGAGTCAATTTTCTTTAAGGGCGTGGCCCTGGTAGGTTAACCATGTCCCAGGGAATTGTCTCACACCCACAGGCAATACAAATTGGACTCCAGTGGGTTATTGAATGGAAAATAAACAAGAATGTAAAGTTGTGTATGGAGGGTGAGAGATGGGAAGTGGGTCAGGAGAGAATAGTGAATGTGATCAAGATATATTGCATACATATATGAAACTTGCAAAGAATTTATGAAAATATTGTATTTTAAAAGTTTTACCTGAATTACTTTCAGACTCTGAATAAGATATTGTTTTAAAAATGTTTGAGTGCTTTGAGTCAAGCAAAGAAAATGGCGTCTACACTATGGTTTAGTATATTTTAGCCAAATACAGTATTTTCTTGGGGATGTTTAAGATGTATGAAGGATGGGCTTATTTAGGATTTAGGAGATAATTAGGATGTAGTGTTATTTGAGTCCACGATTGCCTAACATTGAACATTGGAGGTGACTCATGGTGTTGATGAGTGTACTATAGTTAAGACTCTAGTTCATGCTAACTAGAGTGTTATTTCATGGTTCTTATTGAGTGAGAAATATGAAGAACTTACTCTTGCAGCTAAGCAATGCACTTTCAGCTCTGGAGGAAGTATGCAGTGGTTGGCACATTCAAAGTGAAGTATTGTGAAGACCATTTTTTACTTACAGATTAACTTCGGGAACATTAGACTTTTTCTTACTTTATATAGCTAGCTTTATCCTGTTTTCTCAACATTTATTTGGAAGCTCTGTACTTAAGAATGTATTTTAATTCCATGGTTAATGGTGGTCTTTGAAATACAAGAAATAAATGAGTCCTCTCTGTAGAACAAAGAAATAGATCAATATACACAGGTTCTTTTGTTACTACATCAAGTACATTTTAAAACAAATTGTCAAGCTGTCTAGTAGATTTTAGGCAGCAATTATTTTTAGCAGAATAGCATAGACTAAGAGCATGGGGTATCATGTTTAGAAAATTGAGGTAAAACTAAGAACTTGTCTTGTCAGAGGTGATTGGCTCAAAGATATTAAAATTATACTGTTAAAACAAAAAGGGTACACAAGACTTTGTGTTCAGTCATATCTTGTATTTTTTTTTAAATTAAGAATGTAGTAGTTACTTTTTTATTGTTTTCATGAAATACCATGACCAAAGTAACTTGAAGAAGAAAGAACATTTTTGGGCTTCCAGTTCCAGAGACTTAGAGCCTATGGAGGTGGCACAGAGTCATGGCAGTCCGAGCAGGAAGCTGAGGGCTCATGTCTTGAAGTACAAGTACGAATCAGAGAGAGCAAACAGGGAACACTGTGTGGCTTTGAAACCCTAAAGCCCAACTCCAGTGACATACTTCTCCCTGCAAGAACATACCTTTAAAGATACCCAAAGACCACTACCAAGTATTCTGAGCCTATGAGGGACATTTGTATTCAAATCACCACAAGCGATGTTTATATCTTTCTTAGAAATGTATTATACAATTATTGTAGAAAATTCAAAATACACAGAGAAAACAAAAACCAACCATAATATTCTAAGAAGGCACAAATATGTCACTGACATGGCCAGTGTAATACCACATATCTCCTGGGAAAAATAGTTGATCAAGAAATAAGTGCTTGACTAACCTCTCCCTTATCTTTCCCATCTTTGGACACAAGGGAAGGAACTATCCATAGTCCTCAAGGATGGTTGATATGAGTGATGGGAAGAGAATGCCTAAGTTCTATGATCTAACTTGGAACTCCCAAATCTGTCCAGATACGATGTCAGTGTGTTCATTGTTTGCATAGAAAATGCTACTGTGCTGTAAATCCATCAAACGAACCTCTGAGCCATGAAAACAATAAAAGCAATGACTCTTGGTGAAACTGCATTGAGCATCCCACACTTTACTATGCAACATGGAAAAAGCCAAAGGAAATAAAAATTGTTTTGTTGTTTTTATTTTTGACATTTTCATGCATAGTAGGCAATGCATTGTGATTACATTCATCCCCCCATCATCTTCTGTTTTCTCTCTTCTGTTCCTTATGAACCCCTTCTTTTTTTTTAAAACTAGTCTAGTGACAACATCATTGAGAAAAATGATACCTCCTCTTCCCATGACTTAATAGTCAACAGCTCTTCCACAAGGATAGGGCATCATGGGCAGCTCCTCTATACATAATGGGAAGTTGATGGGCCTAATCTTCTGTAGTATCCATCATTGCTATGTGATTCTGATAGCTGTGTATTATATCTGGATGGCAGTTTTTTATGGGATTCCTCTCTATCCTCCAGCTTTTACATTCCCTTGATCCTTTCATCCATGATGTTCTCTGGGCTTTGGGAAAGAAATTTTTGACTGTCTAGGACCATAACTGAACCACACTCTGTTATCTCTCTACATTTGTTGATTTTAATGTCACAGGGTATTGAGTGAGTAGAAATTAGAGTTCCTCTAACCAAGGTTTTCATATGCCTTTTTATGAAATATACTGTTTCTATTAAATCATTCATCTGCTATCCAGCGTAGATCCTGCAGATTGATCATGATATTCTCAGATTATTCTCGATTTTGTTAGCACAGCAGTCCAGAAACTTCACAACACTCAGTAGAGTCGGTTCTTAGGACATACTACCTTTTTGAGTTCATTCACATTTTAATGTTAGGGAAACAGTACGTAACAGTGGGTTAAGTGACTTGCCATAATATGCTTTTCTGACTATTACTACTTCCTTCCATGTTTCTAAAACATCATCTGTAACATTTTTTAGTGATTATCTGTTGAACTTTAGTGACTTAGACAAACAATACACTTGGCCTTTCTATTTTAGGATAATGCAGTATTTTAAAATATTGAAATTTTTGGCAAGTGTGTGATAGTTACTCAAGCCCAACACCTTAATGATATATAAAGAATAAAACTCATTACTCATCACGTGTCTTGGTCTTGACTTGGTTGGGGATGTCTGTTGACTTGTTCTGGGCTCATCTGAAGAAGATTAAGATGCAGTTGAGTCTGTTTCACAAGTCTTAGCCTTTGGAATAGTAGGCAAAATTCAGTTAGTTTTTCTCACGGAGGTGACACTATAACCATAAATGTTCAAATCCTGGCTTTCTGGATGTCTATTAGTAGCCTATTAGCCAATTAAGGTAGCATTTCCAAGCTTGGAGACAAGGCATGGAAATATATACACAGTTTCTATAACATGGAGAAAAAGTTGCAGGGAAAATTGGTTGTAGATTGGGGGAATGAAAAAATAGAGCCAATAATGCAATCTACCACCAGGAAAGGAAAGCACGGGAGCATTAAAAACATGCAAGTGATAAAAGGGACAAACCAGCTGGAAGTTGGTCACTGACACCATCTCTAAGGAAGCTATATCACTTACAAGGTGAAGGGGCTCCCTGTAGCCCATGAAGAAACAGATTTAACATATTCTTGGGAGAGATGGAGAAAAAGTGTTACCATTGCCTTTGGAGCATTTTGAGAGCTTTATGTGTGAAGACTTAGACACCAGCCTGTGGAAATTTGGGAAGTGGTAGAAACAGTAAGAAGTGGCGCTAGTGGGAGGAAGTTGTATCACTGAGGTCATGCCCTTGGCTGTACTGGAACTCCAAGCCTTCTCTTCTCTGTTTCTTGGCTGCATGTATCTGAAAGCTTTGTCCTATCATTTGTTCCCTGCAGTGATAGACTGCTTGACTATAGACATAAAAGCCCTGAATACAGCTGTCTATGGACTGAAATCCTTGAAACTAGTAGTCAAAAATAACCTTTCCCCCTTTGAAGTTGTTTATCTCTGATACTTTGTCAGAACAATGAAAAGCCTGCCTATGCAGATGTCCAGGGTGTCAGGTGCATATGAGGTAGTTCTGATAGTCTTATCCTGTGTGAAATGCACTGTCATCAAATGGTGTTAAGTAGAGAGGCAGGAAAAAATTGAATTTGACAAAGATCACTGGCTACAGTGTAGAGAATCCGTTGTATCGGGCAAGGAACAAGTAACAAGAGCAGACAGAGCGAGAGCTGCATAGTACCAGGAGCGAGCATATTTGATTCTGCTGTTGAGGATAGCTGGAAGAGTGAGGACTGAGACAAGATAGTTTGAAGACAGGATCCATAGGCATAATGTCTTCTTACCCCAAAGTCCCCCACTTACTCGGATTCACCCAGAGTCTTTCAACTCCCTGTTCGCTCAAGGCATGCGTCTACATGGTGGTTGCCTCATTTTCTTTGTTAAATTTGTATACTTCCCTCTGTATTCTGCCTAGTTGGACTTTTAGTCATTCTTTAGATCTAAAGGTCTAGTATCAATAATTCAAAGAATAATTATATGATTGCTCAAAAAATTATTGTGATGTAGATGTGTTTTTCATAACTTGGTATCCCTGTTTTGCATGATGCTTCATAGCAACGTCATGTTTGTTAGTGATCAGTACCTGCATCGCCCTACACAGAGATGCTGCTTGGTTTTATGATGCTGCTCTGAGCTCTGTGGTTATGTGTGCACTAGTTCTCTGGTACCTGTGCTTTCAAAAATTCACAAATGAGTGCCTCTGCATAGAATGTTTAGATATATTTTTGCATTAGCCAGGAGACTCTAGAGGAAAAGAACCTCTAGAATGAAAGTATACTACAAAAGGAATTTATGAGATTTGCTTACATGCTATACACTGGGTAGTCGTAGCCCAACAATGGCTGTCTGAATACTGAGGAGGATAAGAACACAGTAGCTGTGTACTTCATGAGGTTGGATGCCACAGCAGTCTCAACCTGACACTGAATGCTAGGAGGATTCTTAGAAGGCCACTGGTCTTCAATGCACTTTGGAAAGTGCAAGCTGAGTTTCCATGTCAGTGAAGGATTGCTCTGGCAAGAGCAGCAGCAGCAGCAGCAGCAGCAGCAGCAAACAAGTAGATGCACTTAACAGTAAGAGGTGGAGGTAAGCAGCAAAAAGCAATAGATCCCTTGAACCCTTTTTTCAAAGATGTAACCACAAGGAGGTTACATCTACTCACAGGGGCTGTCTTCACCCTCAAGTGATCCTTCCAGGAAACACCCTCGTAGACCTTCCCAGAGGCTTGTCTTCTGGTTGATTCCAATTCTAATCAACTTGATAAACAATGTTTCCCATCACAGAATTGAGTCCACTAAAGTTTAAGCTGATCAATTACTAGAAGTGACAACATCTCTGAAGTTAATTTAAGGTTAGTAGTAGTCTGCATTCAAAAGAAAAGGCTGAAAACCACAATGAGGGCTAATTTTCAGAGAGTGGAATGGAAAGGCTGAGAGTTCACACTAAAACTGAATGTGCTACTTCATGAAAAGCTTTGGTACTTGCTGCAGGGATGCTTCTGTGACCCCAGTGAGTATGATCAATACTTCCCAAAGACCGCAGATTAAAAGCAAGCCACCGAGTTGCAATAAGTATCGTATTAAAATTCACAGTGCTGCTAAGTGACAGGAAATCTGCTGGAGCAGAACCCAGGAAGAATTTACTTTTACTCTGGGCCTTCACCTTGGTCTCATGTTTCTTGCCTCTAGGCAGTGAATAGAAGCCCCAATAGACCCTAGCAAAAGATCATTCTCAATGATTGAAAGTACAAAAAAGAATTATGCAGAACACCCTGAAGTAAGGTGGAGCAAGCTAACAACGCATTGCAGTACTCTGCCATCAGCACAATGACAGCACAGAGAACCAAGCCGTCCCTGAGGCCATCCATTCAACGTTTGCATCCTCTAAAAGGTTTTAAGTCTCAGGTCCAGCTGCTCTCTGCTCTGAGGACAGCACTCAGGAAACCGGTGTTGGTGGGAAGGAAAATAGTTTTATTCAAGGTCAGGAATCATGAGATGATAATGGGGGGGGGAGTGTTATTACCTCACAGTTCCATTTTAGGGAATTCAGAGGCACAGAATTATTTCATAGGGAGAGAAGAGAAGACCTGAGAACAGTTGCTGAAAAATGATGACATGGCAGCCAAGAACTTCTTCACCCATGAAGTCCAAGCCTGTTCCCCTTCTTCCCCCTTTCTGTTCTCAGCTCCTTAGGGCTACTTCCTGTACTTATTTCGAGGGCATATTCCTTTTCTGCAAGTCAAACCTCAGCAATTTACATGCTTTGGATGAGTTGGTGCATACAATTAAGGAATCAGAAAGAAGCTTCTAGAATCTGATATATTCTGAAAACTACCAGATGTTCCAGGTTCTTCAAATCCACAGAAAGATCCTTTGGTAGTTTAACAGCAGAATCACATAAGAGCCATTTACCTTTAGACTTTAGAATGCCAGCAAAGGAAGGGGAAGGACGTAGGGGATACCCCGCAAGGGGCCAGCCACTGCCATATAGTCACTCATGAGAAAGATGCTACAAGGTGCGGTCTTCAGCTCCGTGCTCCAGGAAACAAGACAAAAGGCAAAATAAGTAAGCAAACAAACAAAAGCTGATGGCAGGGGGGAAGCATCAGGACCTTAGGAGCATGCTAAGCCTCAGGACCAACTGTCACATGCTTGTAAATTGGAAAGAGCTGTAGAAGGATCTAGCTTCATTCAGCCTGGTTCAGTTGCTCTCTTTTCCTTGCCTGTACTCTTCTCCATTTGACTTATGGAATGTTGTTTCCCTCTGGAGGTTGACCATGAAATTCTGGGTCCTAAGTACTTCAGACCAAGGATTAGATTCAATGTACATAACATTTTTTTTCCTCTTGGAAGTGAGAGGAAAAATTTACAAGCTTGTTTACAGAAGCCTTTTCATAGAAATGGTGCTTTTGATGACTTTGATCCTTGCATATTTTCAGCAGTTTCTCGACTCTTAAATCTTACGTACTTTCTGTTGTTTGGTTTGATAAAGATCTCTAAGTACATGCATGCATATTGCTGTGGAGTTTTATATTTCATTTGGGTTCAATCTCCTCACAAATTATTTTTGTGGCTATTTATAATAAATTCTTTTTTTTTTCTTTTTTTTTTTTTTTTTTTTTTGCTTTCGGAGACCAGAAAAAAAATGATTAAAAAAAACAGCATGTGGTTTGTGAGATATATTGAGTAAGTGCTAGGAAAATAAATATTCTGTCAATGATGAAAATGTATGCACTGAATGTGAAATATGCCATTTTGAAGTCACAGTAGGTATAATAATAAGTTGGAGGTGATTTAAGACTGTTTCGTCTTAAAGGCATTTTGAGTTGAAATCCTCTGTAGAAGTTTCTTTCCTTTGTTTGAATGCTTTATCCTTCCAAACTCAGTGTAAATAGCATTGCTACTTTTGGTATTAAGAGATAGGAATGGTAATTGGTGATTGGGCCATTCCAATAGCTTTGTCCTCTCTAATTATTGATGCTGTCATTGTGGGAAAGAATCAGTATAAAAGTGCATATTTTCATAACACCCCCTCTCCCCATCTTCCTTTCACTAGTGGAGGACATAGTAAGAAGATCCTTACCCTGGCTAGTCTAAGGAATTTTCCAGAAATGTGAGCAATTACATTTGTATTTGCTGCAAATCATCACCGTTCAGGTGTTTACCATCATAAAGTGGACTAAGATAATTTTCTTTACCAATGCTGCCCAGTCACCAGAATTCTTAGGTTCTATTCCCTACTGTGACTTGAAGCAAAACAAAAAATGTAATTTCATGAGCCTGCTATAGTCACAGAGATTATAACACCAATTCTGAGTAACAATTTAAATTGCTAATAATAATTTACACATGAAGCCTGAAGTCAAAGTCACTAGCACATATTAATTTTTCACTTTGTGCCCGGTGGATTCGAAAGAAGCAGAATTAATATGCTATGTTTGTGGAAGCTTCACATTTAAAAACAAATAGTTCTGGATGATTGCCAAGCATTGGGTTTTGAGATATTACCTCTGTGTGTTACAGTCATCAAAGGAGGGGAAGATGGCAGGGTTTGGAGTTGCCTGGATGAAGAAGAAGAGTCTGATTCAGGTGTGAAGGATATATAAGCTTCAAAGAGATAGATATGTTGAAGGGGAAAGATAATTCGTTATCCTAGAAATCAGGAAAAGGTAAATTAAAACCACTTTCTTTGGGATTTCATCTCACCCCAACAAGACTTGTAAGATCAACAGAACAACAAACAAATGCTGGTGCAGTTGCGCAGAAAGAGAAACCACCATTCATTGTTGGTGAGATCGCAAATTAGTGCAGCTGCTCAGGAAATCAGTATAGAGAATCCTCAAAAGACTAAAAGTGAATCTACCACATGACACAGCTATACCAGGCCTTGGCAAAGGCCCCAAAGACTTGACATTCTACTTCACAGATGCTTACTCATCCGAGTTCATTGATGCTATTCACAGTAGTGTGAATGGAACAGTGTGAGTAGGAATGGACCAGTGAATGGAATAGTGTGAACAGTGTGGAATGGAAACAACTAAAATGTCTGTCCACAGATGAATGGGTAGTGAAATGTGGTACCTCCAACACAATGGAATATTATTCAGTTGTAAAGAAAAATTGAATCATGAACTTTGAAGGCAAATGAATGGACCTAGAAACAATTACACCGAGTGAGATAACACAGACCCAGAAAGGCAAACATAACATATTCTGTCTCATCTGTGGTTCCCAATTACATAATGAGGGACTATCTAGATCAAATTAATTGAAGTGGGAAAATCTAACTGTCGGAGGCATCTTTCTATGTGCTGGAGTCCTGCACTGAATAAAAGGGAGAAAGCAAAATGGATACCACCATTCCTGTTTCTGTGTTTCCTGACTCTAGATACAATGTGACCAGCTACCAGCTGCCTTCAGACCTGTTGCCACGACTGAATTCTGAGTCAAAAAGACCCAAATGCTTCTGCCTTATGTTGCTTTTGTTAGGTAAATTTTGACACAGCAAGAAGATAAGTAGCTAATAAAGATGTTATCTATAAAAACAGGCAGACTACATAAGAATGAAAGACTAAGATAAGTGCAGAGTGATATTCTGAAGAGGATCAAATGAGCTCCATGGAGGTGAAGTAACTATAGCTTCTGTGTGTGTGTTGATTTTGGAGTTGAAGGAAGAACAAGCATCTCTATCATTTTAGAAATATGTGAATAAAACTGACTAGAGATAGTTGTTAAAGAATAAGATGTGATTTTAGGTATATTCAAAGAAATTCATTAAATGATTGGTTGCCAACTCCCCTTCAAAAAAACAAACAAACAAACAAAAAGAACAGAGGTATTTTAAAATCAATGTAGTTATTTAGAAATTCAAAAACTCAAATGAAAAATTTATATATATATATATATATATATATATATATATATATATATATATATATAATATGATCCCTATCTGTTCAAATGTATCTGTCCCATTGAACAAAAATCAATTCAATGTAGACCAAAGACCTTAATGTAAGACCTGAAACTGTTAGAGGAAAAAGTAGAGAAACCATTTGAAGATACTGGATATAAGCAAACACTTTCTGAATAGGACTCCAGTCTCTTAGGAAATAATGCCAACAATTGACAAATGGGACTTCACAAAATTAAAAGTCTTCTGCACAGTTAGTACAGAAAAGAAAAGTTAGTCACGGGAAGAGACAGCTTACAGAATGGGAGATAATCTTTGCCAAGTATGTACCTGATATAGGACTAATATCTAGAATACACAGAGAACTCAAAAAACCTTCGCAAGAAATCAAATGGCCAAATCAATAAATGAAATGAACTAATGAACAGTCAGTTCTCACAACTAACTAACAAACATGTGAAAATGTTTAATATCATTAACTATCAGATAAAGACAGACTAAAACTACATTGTGATTCCATCTTACCCCAGTCAGCTCGTATACACTGTTATGAAGCTGGGTCATACAGATGATCTGCCTTTTGTTTTGTGGGAGTTTTAAACCTCCATACTGATTTTCAAAAAAGCTGGACAAGTTTATATTCCTACCAGTGTAGGTGAGTCCCAAACGGCTCCACTGCAGCAGATCACAGAGATATTTGCGAATTAGTGTTTTGCATGGCTATTTACATTAACAAAGCTATGGAACAACAGATAGGGAAAATGTGTTGTCTATTACACAAGAGACATTGTTTGCAGACACAGACAATGAAGTTAAGCCATTTTCAGGAAAACAGATGCAACTGGAGATAATCGTATCAGGCAAATTAAGGTAGTCTAAGAGAGATAAACACCGACTTTCCCCTCATTTGTCGTTCTTAGATTTTATATAGATATTTAAAATCATAACAATGGAAGCAGAACTATTTAAGGGGAAAAATGGGACTAATGAGAAGGGGTAAGAGCACGAAAGGGGATATTAGGGAAGTGGGGGAATGGCTAATGTGCACTGTGAGATAATATGCACATAAAACATTAAAATGTCTATCAAAGATACACTTGCCCAAACTAAAAGCCCAGTCTCATATGCAAAACATCACTGATTCATACACGTGAAACAGGTGAACTTTATGGTATCTGAATTGCATCTTGGTAAAGATGTTGGAAGTTAGATGTTCAAGGCTGGCAAGACAGCTCGGCACGTAGAGGTACCTAGTGCCAAGTCTGGTAGCCTGATTTCCATCCCAAGATCTCAGAGCGGAAGGAGAGAACTGGCTCCCACAAACTGTCTTTGATCTTCACATGTGTACTCACTCTTATCTGACACTCCCTAACCCCCAACTACACGAGACTGAAAGGAACAAAAGTCGAAAAATATTATGTGATCATACTGGTTACAGGATAAATCTTACTTATGTGGAAATTCATCTTGACTCTAATTTTTCATAGTGCACTTTATTTTATGATGTTTATATAACAAGATTGAAAAGGAAATCTGGAATACTTAATATCTATCTAATCTGTCAAAATTATTCATTCTATTATTACTATCAAAGATCTAGGCAGGCTTAAATTCACAAAAATTTAAATGAAATATTTACCTAATATAGGTACTAAAAAGCAAAGTACATTCATTCATCAACAATGATACAATTTAGAATTTACAACATACAGTCAAAAAACAACAAACAAGCTTCTCAGGGTTTGTCCCGTTTCTTTTCTGAGGTTCAAGGATAATAAATCAATCCCTAGGTATTATCAGTTTTCACAATTATGTTTTCAAAAATTTAGTATTTTTTTTTGAAAAATTGCACGCTTGAGCACTCTATTTACAAAACTGCCTCCACTCCCTGTCTCTCCCCCAACTCTTCTTGTGTCCAGGACTCCCTTCAAGACTTTGATTTCTTCTTTAATTATTGACGTGTGTGTGTGTGTGTGTGTGTGTGTGTGTGTGTGCGCATGCATACAAATACCTCCTTTTGAGTCTGTTGAATATTGCTCTTGTGTGTGTTTACGATTGAGTGTTTGGAATTGGATGACCTATCAGGGGGCCTTGCCTCTGGAGAAGACTTCTTCTGCCTCTCTCAGCAGCCATTAATTGCCTATATCTCTTTATATGGGGTGGAACATTCTGAGATTTCCTCCATTAACCTTGGCATGTCAACTGCTGTTGTCATTGTTTGGGTTTTCTTTCGGTGACCATATTTTTGAGATCTCATGGATGCAGATCCCTGCCATATACACAGAATATTATCTCAGGGCAGACATCCTGGTCCTCTGGCTCTTCCAATCTTTCCACCCTCTTTTCCACAATGTTCTCTGAGTCTTAGGTGTTGGGGTTGCACTACAGATGAATCAATTGAGGTTGGGCACTCCCAGTCATTTGTTCTGTGCATTTTGACAAGTTGTGGATTTCTGGTCTGTGTCTGCTGCAAAAAGAAGCTTCTTTGGTGAGGGGTGAGAGCTCCACTATCTGTTAGTATAAGGATTAAGCACCAAGAATGTAGTTTGTAATTGTACTGGTTTAGGAAAATGGCAACAATAGGTCCTCCTGTGGGATTTATGACCTCACCAGAGCAGGCAGGCATAGTAAAACTCACCAAGGAGCCCTGGTGAGCTGTGCCTGGGAGCTAGGCCTGCGAATGTAGAGATGATCAAGAAGGTTTGGGGCACTAACCAGGGAATATTGGTGGAGGAACTGTACTTAACCAGGGAAGCTTGTGGCTGAACCATGCCTCAGGATCTAGGCCCGAGAGTGGGGATGGTGCAGGTGTACTTGGGGTACTCATCTGGGAAAGCCAATGAATTATCTGCAACTGAAGCTGAGCCTGGGGATGTGCAGATCTTTACAATTTGATATTTTAAACACACTTCTAACCATCTTGATACTCTAATTTACATCGCTAAAATTCTTATTTAAAGATACAAACATACTTAGTAGTACTTACAATGAGACATACCCTACAGGAATATTCAATGAAAAATCTAATTTAAAATTCAGATCTCTCAGTAAAGTGATAGTCCTTCATGGAACAACATGTGAACACTGTCCATTTAGGAAACTATTTTGCATTGAGAGAGTGTTATGCCTTGACAGCATTATGAGAGCATCTGAAGGGCTTATGCAAAGTGTTCTGGACATGTGACTTTGTTCTCCTTCCCAAGTGTTATACTATATCCATGCCTACATTTGTTTATTTATATACGTGTAAGCATTTTATATGGTTAGGATCAGCACATGATGGAAAAAATGCAGTTTTTCCCAAGACTGAGTGACCTCTAAGTCCATTCATTCTTTCTTCAAATTTCATTTTTTTCCTAAGGAATAATATACTGTTTTTTAAAAATATCTGCTTTTACTATCCATTGATCTACTGATGGACAGCTAGGTTGGTTCCATTTCTTTACTGCAGTAAATACAACAACAATAAACAAGTGTGTGTGTGCATGCTGTGTGTGTGTGTGCATGCCACTGTCTTTGTGGCAGAGTATGGATTTCTCTGGGTATATATTGTCAGAAATGAAATAACTGAGTCATTTTGAAGTTCTATTTGTGATTTTTTTTGAGGATTCTCCAAACTGATTTTCACAACTTATGTATTAATTTACCTCCCACTAGCAGTGAATAGGGTTCCTTTGCTCCATACTCTGTCAGCATTTCACCATTCTGAGCAAGGTGAGATGGTTCTCAAAGTAGTTGTGATTTAGACTTCCTTGATGGCTAGAGAAGTTGGCACTTTTAAAAGTAGTTATTGGCCATTTGAGTTTCTTTGTTTAAAAACCGTCTATTCAGTTCATTAGCCCATATGTTAATTGACAGTTTTATTTCCTTGGTACTTAATTTCTGTAGTTATTCATAATTTTTGAATATTTTCCACTTGTCTGAGTTATAAATGGTTATAAATATTTTTCCTATTCCAGAGGCTGTCTGTGTGCTCAGCTAATAGTTTCCTTTGCTTTGCAGAGAGCTAAATTGCTTCTTGACACTTGGGGCTAGCTCATCTGCTATTGATGTCCTGTTCGGAAAGTTCTCGCCTATCTCAGTGTCGTGAAGGGTATTCCCTGTATTTTATTTTAGAAGTGTCAGTGTTTTTGGCTTTAAATTAGGCTATTTAAGCCATTTAGAATTGTTTCTGAAGAAAGTAAAAGATATAAATGTCACTCTATTCTTCAGAAGGTAGAGTATAATTTTGTCTACACTCCCTCCTGCCCCCAGCCCATACTGCAGACTTCTGCCTCCTTTGTCAAAAGCTAGGAGGACATAGTTTTATTGTGTTTTCAGTGGGCCCACTACATTGTCCACTTTTCTATCTGTCTGCTTTTAAACCAGTATCAGGCTATCTTTATCAGTGTAGCTCTTCTATATAATTTGAAGGTGAGTATTATAATACCTACAACATCGTTCTTATTCTTTAGGAGCACTTTGGCTGTTCATATTTTTTGTTTTGTTTTGTTTTTTGTAGTCCCATCTGGATTCTTGGATACTTTTCTCTAGTATTGCAAATGACATCATAATTCTGATAGGTATTGCATTAAATCTATTGATTGATTTTAGCATTATAATCATTTTTACAATATTAATTCTGCCATTCCAGGAGCGTGGAAAGTCTCATTGTCTAGTATCCTCTTTGATTACTTTTTTCAAAATCTTGAAATTTTCATTGTAAAGGATTTTTTCATCTTTAGTTAAGTATATTCTTAGGTACTTAATTTTTTTGGAGTTCTTTTGCATAGGGTGTCCTTTCTTTGTGAACATATTCTTGGTATATGTGAAGGCTGCTTTTTATGTATTGCTTTTATTTCCTGAAACTTTATTGTGTTTATTAAATCTAGGAATTTTCTAGCATATTCTATCAGATTTCTAAAGTATAGAATTATTTCATCTGCAAATCCAGTGTTTGACATATTGGGTTCCTATTTTTATTCCTTTTGTGCCTTTTTTCTCTGTAATTGCTGTAGCTAGGAGTTCAAGCAATCTTTCTCTTTCCATATGTGCATGTGTGTGTGTGTGTGTGTAATATATATATATATAAATGTATGTTCTATAAACAATAAATATTTGATGACATTTCCTGTTCAATCTTAGAATACCACGTTACATACATATACGCCATGCCATCATGATAAGATTCCTAATTTTAAGAACTGTTTGGATGTGTACTTAAAATTTTTTTTATCACTTATAATTCACTTTGAAAATATGCCAAACTCCATCAAGTCCAGTAAAATGAAGACTACGGAGTAGTAAATAAAAATCAAATCACTTTGTGAAATCACATTATATGGGTATAATTGGATACACCTAGCTGCCTCATACTGGTGCTTAATAAACATTTTTTCACAGTGCAATATAATTATCAGTCCCCACTGAACTATGTCTGAAAATTGATGAAACAGTTGAGCCTTAATGAACAGAGATATTTGCATTTCATTACTAGGTTGTATAATTCTGCTCATAAACTTTATGAAACAATTTTAATGCTCAGTTCACTGTAGATGAAAGTAAAAAACTTAAAAATCTGCCTTGAATTCTCTTACTTCTAAGCCATGTCCAGAACACTAATTTTCCTTCATTTCAATAAAGAATACTAAAACAGGGTAAAATTACAAAATTTTTAAAGTTCCATAGCTTTACCAAATACTTTCTGAAAGCCCATGAGATGCTTGTCAGTCAGCTGGGTCAAGGCAACACTTTAAAACACGCACGTGTTTAAGTGATTTCTGATGCTAGTGGACCTTAATTATTTCATTTGGTATTAGGTATTATAATAAAAACAGACATTATTTATAAATACTGGCTCTTGCATTTTCCTAATAGTATTGTTGAATAGTTCTGGATTAACAATGGCTATAATTGAAACGTGTATTATGTGTTGGGAACTGAACCTACGGCTTCACACATGTTAATGTGCCCTCTACCCCACTGCGGTAATTTTAATATACAATATAATCATTCCTAGTTGTTACATTAATTTTTTAAAGTATGTGCTCAAAACTCCTCTTTACTCTCATTATGCTCTCAAAGGTAGTAAAGTTTCATGGTTATTTTGACTGTAACTTATTTTCTAGGGATAAAATTCTTCTAGATTAAAGACCAACATGTTAATGATTGAGTCTTTATATTACCTGGGCAACATAATATTTCCGTTGGAATATAAAGTCTGGATTTTTTGTTGTTGTTTTGTTTTATTTATAAATATTTTTATGAATTCTTTGAGAACTTCATGCATTGTATTTTGATCCTATTTATTCCTGTCTCTGTCTCATTCCTGTCCCATTACATACCCACCAAATGTTGTATCTTCATTTATTTTTTCCTTCAGTTTATTAAGCCCAATTTGTGCTGCTTATATATACTTTTGGAGCATTCTAGACCTACCAGTGGCCATGCCTTTAAAGAAAAAAATTCTCCCTCTTTCAGCCACTTTCAATTACCGATAACCACCCAGCTAGAGGTGGGACATCATGCCATTTTCCCCTTCTGTACTGGGATTTTTTTGCCTGTAAGCTTGTGAAGGTCTATGTGTGCAACTGCTTTATTGTGTTTGGGAGACAGTTTCCACATAGTCATTCACTGTCTCTGACTCTGGTACTCTTTACTCCCTTCTATGATGAGCCCTGATCCTTGGGAGGAGGGGTTGTGACACAGACGTCTCATTTAGGGCTGATCACTCCACAGGCACTTATTTTCTGATCCTTGACCAATTGCAGGTCTCTGCGTTAGCTGCCATTTATCGCAAGAAAGAGATTCTCTTGATGAGGCGTGAGAGCTTAACTAGTCTATGAGTATAATGAAAAGTCCGTAAGAGTCAGTTTAATACTATGTCTCATTAGCTGAGTTATAGTAGTAGATTATCTTCTATAGCTTATGACTTTTTGTGCTGGCTAGTTTTTATGTCAACCTGACACGAGCTAGGATAATCTGGGAAGAAGGAATCTTAATGGAGAAAATGCCTCTCTATGATTACCCTGTAATCAAGTCTGTAGGGCATTTTCTTGATAGATGATTGATATAGGAGGGCCAACCTCACAGGGAACAATATCAACCATGGGCCGGGAGTCTTGGCTACTATAAAAAAGCAGGCTGAGCAAGTCAGTAAGGAACACTCTTCCAAGGTCTTTCCTCTAGTTCTTGCCTTCAGTCTTGCCCTGTCTTCCATGGATGATGGACAACAAGTTGTAAAATGTAATAAACCCTTTCCTTGCCAATTTTCTTTTGGTCATGGTGTTTTATCATAGTAATAGAAACTTCAACTAAGATATCTGTCTAGCCGTGTATTCTTGGCCCTGGTAACTATGTGAGGTAAGGGTTCTATCTTGTGCAGTGGGCCTAAAATCCACATTCCACTGTTGCACCAATGGGCATATCTTTCTATGCAAGTCATTATTGTAGCACACAGGGTTCCCAGGTGGGTAAGATCAGTGATTACCTTTCTCCTCCAGTAACATGTATAGAACCTTCCAGGACCATGAAGGCTAGCTAGGAGGGATGATGCTTCAAGGTAAGCACCAACTTTATTTCTTCATACTTTATGACTCAAGTGAGGTTTTCAGCAGTAATGTCTTACTGCCAAGTTCTGGAAGTGTACCAAGGGAAACAGCAATAGCCTGCAATGCTGGTACGGATGTAGGGAAAAAGAAACACTATACATTACTGGTGGGAGTGAAAACTGTTACCTGTGCTGTGGGAATCAATGTGGAGATTCCTCAAACAGCTAGGAGAAGCTCTACCATAAGATCTAGTTGTACCACTCTTCTTTTTAAAACAAAGTTTAATCATGCTTATTAAAAACAACACATTTTGCAAAAAGTTTTAGTATAAATTAAGTGTTCATTATTTTACTCTTGATTATGTTCCCAAAGGACTCTAGATATTACTACAGAGATTCCTTCTTTCTGTGTCCATCGCCACTGTTTTGATGCTTTAATGTCAATTTGACACAAGCTAGGATCATCTGAAAAGAAGGCATCTTAACTAAGAAGATGCCTCTATATGATTGGCCCATAGGCAAATCTGTAGAGCATTTTATAAGCCAAAGAATAGAAAGATCCTAGATGTCTATCAACTGATGAATGGATAATAAGAATCTAGCAGGTCTACATAATGGAATTTTATTCAGCTGTTAAGAAAAGTAAGGTTAGAAAAATGTCAGCTAAATGATTGGAACTAGAAATAATCATTCTGAGTAAGATAACTCAGACTTAGACAAATTTTGCAAGTTTTGTCATATTTGTGGTTGTTGAATCTTTAAATATGTGTACCTTATTTGGAATACCCACAGAGATCATAAACTTAGCAAGGGGCTATGGGAAGGCTGACCTTTCAAGGGAGTTAAAGATAAAACAACAGTACAAAGTGGTAATGGGGAAAGTGGAACAGGAAGGGCTAAATGGGGTGTGAGATGGGAGAGCAGGGTATAGGAGGGAAGACAGGGAGGAATAAATAACACTAAAGACCTTCAGAAAAAGCAACAAAAACTACTATTGGGAAACTTCCTAAGACTATATATATATATATATATATATATATATATATATATATATCAATCATATACACATACACATGCATATGCATATGCATGTGCATATACATACATAGCATACATATGCATGTACATTATATACACCATAAACCTAAGAAGAATTTAACTGGACTTAACATTATAACAGGGCAACAATGTCTGGTGACCCTATTGGAGTCGTTGGCCAGTGATGTCCCATAGACTCACAAATAAAGTTCCACTTTCAAATGTGCATCTAATGGTATTTTTCCCAACAACAATACAGCACAGCTTGTTTTGAGTATTGGTGTCACCCAGATAAGTTGTTTGAAATATTAATAATCTTTTATTAATACATCACATTTAATGTTACCCAATTACATTACTCTCAACCAGATGATTATAAAATAAACTTATTTGGATTTCTTTATGCACATATTACTTATAGTTTATTTTTAGTGTAATGTATGGGCATTGTGGACTTCTTCAGAAAGTGATCATTCGATTATTGTAGCGAAACATTTGAACAAGACAATACTTTCAAAGCGACATGTAAGGAAATGTAATGTGTCTAGTGCAAACTGACTTGATGTGGGTAGGTTGAGTTGATGTGGGTAGGTTGAGTTGATGTGGGTAGGTTGATCAGCGTTTACAGTAGGAACAAAGTTAAAAATGGTAATTTTATTATCTGGGCTGGTTAGTTTTCTATCAACTCAACACAACAAGCTAGAGTCATTTGGGAAGAGGGATTCTCAATTGAGAAAATGCCTCCATGAGATTTGCCTATAGGCAAGTCTATAGAGCATTTTCTTAACTGATGAGTGATGTGGGCCACGTGGGTGGTGCCACTTCTGGGTATTCATCCTGGGTTGTGTAAGAAAGCAGGCTGAGAAAGCCATGAGGGAGCCAGCAGGTCAGGAGCACTTCTCCATGGCCTCCACTTGAGTTTCTGCCTCTGATTCCTTCCCTGAAGATGAAGTAAACTTTTTCCTCTTCAAATTGCTTTTGATCTGGTGTTTTATCACAGTCACAGAGACCCAACTAAGATACTGTATTGTCTGGAACCTCTTTTTTTCAATCAAAATTATTCCTACTCTTTTTTATAATTTTTTTGTATATGACTATATCTTTTAAAAATTGCACCACTGTTCCTATACTGTTTCAGTTAAAGCCATGGCTGGAGTTTTGATGCATTTAGGCAAACTTGTTAAGTGCCTTAGTTCTGTTTGGGAAACCCCAGCTTCAAAGGTTGTAACTCTTTATAGGACTTAAGTGCTTGAGTACCTTCATTTATATGCTGAATCTATATAAGAGTCTCCCTACAGCATAATTCTACTCTTCTTTAAATCCTCAGCACTATCCAAACGTTATCTTTGTCTCCTAATATTCCAACTCTGGATCTCACTTTTTATATCTTATATTGAAACTTTCACTCCTGTTGGAGCACAGTCCAAGAATGGAGTAATTTGAGGAAAATTATGAGTGTTTGTGAGAAAACTCCAAGAAAATAAGTCAAGAATCTCGTAACCTCAGTTTCTTCAAAAACAAGGAATGGTTGTTGGAGTAGGCTTCTGTGCCTTTCCCAGGTGTAGCAGATAGGATTCAGTTTACTTTAGGCTATTCATTAAAACTGGCCATGGTTATTTGTTTATAGGTCTCGATGGAAAAACATATTTTTGTGATATTTGGCTTGTCCTGATTTTATACAGCGTGAACTCATAAGAACGTTACTCAGGTGACCTTTATTTACCCTCAGGGTATAAACTGTCTGATTCTCTGAATGAAGTTGGCTATTACATGAGAATTGAGTGTACCTCAGTTTTAGGCTCCACTCTCCCAGGTCCAACCGCCAACCAGAGCAGTAAAAGAAGCTCCTTAAAGATTTTGAATGCACTGGGTAGTTTTATATAGGCTGTTGTATCCCAATCTCATGCATGGAAGTTTCCTTTATATCTTTTAGTGCCTCTCTCAAACATGGCTTTCTCCATGATGATTGGTAGAAATACCATCATTTTGTGGATGTTACTCTTTTCATACCCCAACTCCGAGATCCTATTTAAATATATATGTTAATTTCTATTGTAGTTATTTTTAACATTATTTTTAATTGATTTATTTCATGTGCAGAGATGCATTGTGCACCCCAGAGATCAAGTTCAAGTTGCCAGCCTTGGCAGCAGTGCCTTTTCCTGCTGAACCATCTCTCTCAGCCTCATACTAGTTATTTATTGATCTAACGCTGTTAACTGTTAGGTTTACTTAATTCTATAAGAAGTGGTAAAGTGGTTTTCTATCATATCTGTTATTGTGATTATAAACATGTTGCACTTAAAAAAATAAACAGCATTAGCAGGAGCTTGTACAGTCTCCTCTTTCTTGCATATTTTACCCACTCCTTTCCCTCTTTGGCCTGGAAATTCACCTTTAATTCACTCTACTTAGATTTTTATGACTCTACACAGGTACAATTCAGTACATCATCTACTGGGCTTCTGCCAATTTTGTATGTGTATCTTCTACTTCACTCAAAATTTCTTCAGAAAAGAAGCCAAGTGTCCCCACCCCCATTAGTACCTATGGTCATACATGTAATGAATGGCTACTTAATATATGATAAATTAACGATTGAACAAAAATTTTATGCACTTCCCAGGAGTATTTTACTTGTAGTTGTCTGAAATAGTTATATTTGTTTGTTATTTAACAAGAACAACTTTTAAAAGAGTAACATTTTCTCAGGGAAGCGAGATTGACAGATAAAGCCATTGCAAAAGAAATCTAGAAGTAATTAAGCATGTACATACCTACTTTGACTTTCAACAGCTTCTTTCATAGATGGACACTGTAGGGATATTGTTACTAAGGCCCAAAAGAGCACACGTGTTAGAATCTTCATCATATTACCACTTGTGGTATTGATGAGTTGAAAGTCAGGTAACAGTTCTTCCCTAAGGGAATGGATAAAATAATGTATGTGGACATTATAGACTATTAGCCAGCATATATAACAAATGGATATGTACCCAGAAATGTATCTCTGTCTTTAAAAATCTAGTGATGAGCTACAAATTAAGGCTCAGAATTTTGCCTATGGCATAATATCACTATACACATGCATAAAGAGCTTTCAATAACACCTCCATTTAAAGGCCATATACCAAACGTATTAGAATATTTTATTATGAGATGGGAAGAGAGTGAATGATGGATTGAATAAGTTATCAGAATTAGAGGAATGAGCTAATAATTGTGGCACAGGATGAAATGTAGACTATGATTAACTTAATGTTCTGAGCCTGAAATACTTCCACCCACACACATAAAGGAAAATTACAAAATAGGAAAATATTATAAAGGAATATTTATGCTGTTTTTCAAAAATGTAAGTGCTCTCAATAGAATAATCTGTTTTTAGTGGAAATAGAACCATAAAATACAAATAATCATGGAAAATTAAGTTGTCAGAAACCTCATTCTAAAAATGATCCATAATTTAAATAAAAATTCTGGCAAAAATTTAAAGGTCAGGTCATTCATATGCTAACTGAATTTTTCTATATGAAAGAAAAATAAATGGCATGTTAAGTCGTTTGTATTTGCTTTATGTACACTGAGAACAAAATCTAGCAATGACAGGACAAAAGAAGAAACGGACTGTAATAAATAGCGTGGCTTCACTTTTGATGTTGCCTGTTGACATCATTGCGGCCTGCCACTTCCGTTTCCCTCTCATTCTCCTGGGCAAGCTGATAGGACCTTGGGAACAACCCTTCCCTTGGTGCTGGTAGAGGAGTTCAAGCAAAGTAAACTCTAGCCTGGGTGCAAGAACCTTTAATCAGGCCCCGCCCCTGGAGACCACAGTGAAAACCAAAGCTAATGTCCTTAAGCCATTTCAAGTTAGTTTTGGGGTTTGCAATGCCCTCCCCAGAAAGTCTCTCTGAATCATGACTTTTTAAAAGTCTTTTGTTGCATATGTATATGTGTTACATCATTAGTCTTGATGCCTGAACCAGCTTTTGATGGGGGGCCGATTCTACCCTGCAAGGCAGCCATTAAACAACCAGCCCTGGGAGACTTATGGAGCTCCCTTTGCTTTTGGCTGCTAACTGGCTCTGCCACTTGCTGGTGAGCATGTACACTGAGCAGCAGCCTCCTGTAGTGTGTTTGGATTGTGTTGCTGCCTGCTGGTAAGCTTGCAATTTGAGTTATGGTGTGCTACGATGCATTTTCTGAGCCCTGCCAGGCCTGTTAGAAACGTAATTACATTAGAAGTATTGATAGTGGGCATCTAGAAACATAAGTATGGGATTTGAAGTCTTCTTTAAAGCGGTCCTAGATCGTAGATTTTGAAAGATCTATCTAAGCATCTCAGTTGCTGCATAAGCCATATCTTTTTCTAGGTTCATAGAACAACTCTTACCCTATGACTATTTGTTGGTTGCATACTTCAAGCAGGCACCAGCACTTTCATGGGCTCATTAATTTGTTTGCTCACTTTAGGGACATTATCACAATGTTGTATGTGAAATCCACATTCAGAACTTCAGAACTTATTAGAGCCCTGTAAACCTTATCATAGTCTTGAACTGTTACTGTAGACACCTGATCTTTAAGATTTGTGGAAAAAGCTCCCATGTAGCCATATCCAGACTCCTATGAAAACTGACCTTGAATGCCTTGCACTCCAGAAGACACCACTATCCTCCTGGTTAACTGAAATGATGGAGACTTCAGGTTCTGTTGAGTGTTGCAACTCACCAACCCATCAAATGGTAATTAAAACAACTCTATCCCAGGATTCTTGAATTTAGTAGCTCAACATTGAACATGGGGAAACTTTCTAACCCTTTTGATAATGTTTTGATTCTCTCTGTAGGTTAAGACTTACAGATATGAGTAGGGCAGAGAGGATTCCCCACTTCTCATAGTATATGCAGGAACCCAAATCAAAGTAGAAAAAAGGAAACCACTGCTACCACCACAAAATCTGTTTGTACAGCAGGAGGAAACAGATTCTTTATTTGACTCAAGTGGAAATCGAAGTTTATTAATAGAGTTTGTGCAAAGGAAAGATTAAGAGTGCTTATTGCCTGTCGTGCCTCTACACATAGTTTCTAAATTAACATCTTCTGGGATGTACCAAGTAATGAACCTTAAGGTTCAAACTATAGTTATTTCTGGGGTATCCACTAAATTTAAGTAAAGTTTCCCCTATATGCTTAGAAGAATTACTGAATAGAAAATAGAGAGCAGGCATGCCCCATCTTAACCAGAGAAATACTACTTTGCCTGACCTGAATTCTTTTTGATCATAGCAACGATTATTCTAAGATATCTCAACATGATTGTAAGATAGCTCAAAAATCACGAATATTTTGACTAATGAATAACACAGAAAGACTGAGTATTGACTCTCATAACCAACTAAATAACATCTGGCCTCATGGGCGTTTCATCCACCTTCGTCAACAATAGTTAAGACAGTACAAACTTAAGCAAAGTCTAAAGTAATTCAGATTCAGTACCCAAGAGCGGATAGAGGAAGGGACTATTTTTCCTGTACTTTAGTTTTGCTAGTACACAAACCAGTCACAGTGACGGGAACCTACCAGAGGGTCATTGCAGCCGTCTCATATTAATGCAACAGACGTAGATAGTGCAAATAGTTAAAAGTTAGATTTCCACACTATAGATTGAGATAAATTAAAAAATGGATTTATATAGTTATATATAAAATTCTAGAATTCCATTTAAGTAAACTTTCATAGTTTTCCATTGAGGATTGCTGAATGACACCATATCAGAAATTATAAAGGACGGTATAGTTGTCAACTTTAATTGAATCTGGGATCAACTAAGACACAGTGCTCGGCAAGTTGTGGAAGAGTATTTTCTGGAAGAATTACCTGAAAGGTCAACATTCCCCCACCAGAGGGGGCAGCACCCTTAGGTGGCCCAGAGTTAAGACCAGAAGGAAAGTTCTGCTCTTTGCATGAGCACTTTCCCCACTGTAGGCAAGTACCTATACTCTGCTTCTACCACTGCTGCTGCCTCCCTCCACTGACACTGGAACTCAGCGTCTCCAGTTTTATGACATTGGCTCAGGATCTGTGGTTTCTTAGAAATCCTCTCTGGGTTTTCAGTGCCAGCTGGGACAGCTGAGCCATCTATCCTCATGCCCCGAGATGTTAAAGGGTTCTCAGCCTCACCAGTGCACAGAAATCCCATTGCTGAACTTCCCAGCCTGTATTATGTAAGGCAATCTAATAAATGCCCTTTGCAATATATGTCCATTATATTCTAGCTAACTCTTACCAGTACAGAGAGAAATGGTAGATTTGCAGAGTCAGGTGTTTTGAAGTTCCATATAAAACAATAAAATGTCAACAGTTAAAGGAAGAAAGAAAATAAGCTAACAAACTATGTGTCACACATAACAGAGAATTAATGCCTGTGATTTACAAAGCTCATTTAAAAACTAAATACTTAGAAATTGGAAAACACAAAGAAATGAAGGGACACAAAAGAGAAATCAAAATAAAAGACATGACAGTATCTATTCTTAGATGCTAGAAATATAAATTAAAACAAAATCGATAGCACTTTCATTGTACCAATCTGGTACTGGGGATCACAGATGGACATTTTGATCTGTTGCTGATAGCAGCATAAGGCTCTAGACATGCTGAAAGGCCATGTGATAACCAGTGTTTTTGCAGGAGTGAGTGTGTGCGTGTGTGTGTGTCTACACAAATGAAAATAAACACTTTCAATGTCGGTTATAAAATATGATATCATAGAAGATTTGTGCACTTTGTTCTACCTACCTAATAGCTGAGGTTGATTTTTAAATGTTACCCAATTATTGATAATTTATTAGCCATATATAGCTCCTATTTATTTATGCCCTTGCTATTTCTGTATATACAAGGCAATAGAAGGGAACCTCATTCTATATGACTTTTTCGATAATGACAGTTATCTATATAGTTATAATTAATCCATGTTCCTTATTGGCCATTAGTGAGTTTCTATTAAGTAACTGTTTGGAGTTTATGAATGATAGGTATTGAATATTTTAAAATATTTGTGTTGTTAAGTTTTATAGTGACATTATTCTTAAGTGCTATTATCTCCATTTTAGAGATGACGAAATTGAAGAACAGGTTAAGGATTTGTGCCTGATGTCACTGAATCTGGTGTTGCATTGTCTAGATCTAATCAAGACACCACAAACTGAGGGGCTGATAGTTTCACCTTGTCCTAGAATGGATGGAGAACAGGAAGGAGCGACACACAGGATGGTCTGGGTACCTGATGGTAGAAATGACAACTTCTTCAAAGCAATCACCATACAGAATTTGATGTGCCTCAGCATGCTGTGCTGTGTCTTCAACCATGTTGCAACAGACCAACACTAAAACAAACAGAGGCTGCTGTCACTGCCTATATTCTCTCATTGTGTTGCTCATTGCACATTTTAAGAAGCAAATGAACATCTATATACCTTGGGCTTTGTCCTGTACCAAATGAGTTCTTGGGATGTTAGCTGCCACTTGATCTAACTTGGAGTCTGTAACATGGGTAGTTCATTTTGCAACTTTGTTCTGTGATGTGCATGGGTCCTTTATCTCCACCCAAAATGGGGAAGCTTCCTTACATGTTCACACACAAATTTAGCCAGTTGATATTTCATCATATTTACCACAAACATATATGTGCATATACGTATTTTTAAAAATAAGTAGATATGTAATTTCCAGGCCAATTATTTTCTGTCTGTTTACAAATAACCAATGTGGAAAAGGGTTATGAAAAAATCACAGAGGATATGTGTTTAGAACTGGAGAAGTCTTGATCACAAATCTGCTCAACTATAACATTGATTGCTGAGTGAATTGATTTATTATGTCTATTGTATCTACAAAAGTTGACTTTTATGACTTTATAGCTTGAATGCTTTAAAAAATAAAAAAACAAAAAAACAATAAAAACAATAAAAACATGCCCCATGTAAAATAAAATCCATAAAAGGAAGAGTTGGTTGGTTGAGAAAATCAATAAGATTGAGAAACCATTACTCAAATTAACTAAAAGGCAGGGAGAGAGAAGATCCAAATGAACAAAATTGGAGATGAAAGAGGGAACATAACAACAGACACCAAGGAGGTCCATAGAATCATAAGAATATGCTTTAAAAATATGTACTCTACCAAATTAGAACATAAAAAAGAAATAGACTATTTTTTTTTACATGAACCACCTATCAAAGTTAAATCAAGAACAGATAAGCAATTTAAACAGACTAAAACAGACTAATAAAACCTAGTGAAATGGAAGCAGCAATTAAAAATCTCCTGAACAATAAAAGCCATGGGCCAGATGGTTTTAGTGCAGATTTCTACCAGACTTTCAAAGAGGAATAACAACAAAATTCCTCAAATTATTCTACAAAATAGAAACAGAAAGAATCTTGCCCAATTCCTTTTATACGGACACAATTACCTAGATACCTAAACCACATGAAGACCAACAAAGAAAGAGAATTATGGAACAATTTTCCTAATGAACTTAGATTTAAAAATGCTTACAAACTGAAACCAAGAATACACCAAAAAGATCAGCCACCATGGTCAAGTAGGCTTCTTCTCAGGGATGTATGGTTCAATATATGTAAATCAACAAATGCAATCCACCATATAAACAGACTGAAAGACAAAAACCACATGATTATCCCATTAGAAGCAGAAAAGGCCTTTGACAACATCCAACACCCCTTCATAATAAAAGTCTTGAAGGATTAGAGATATAAGGAACATATCTTAAGAAATAGAGGTGATTTGCAGCAAGCCCATAGCTAACATCAACTTAAAGACAGATAAATTCAAAACATTTCCACCAAATTCAGGAACCAGGCAAGGTTGTCCACTCTCAACATACTCACTCAATATAGTACTTGAAGTTGTAGCAAAAACAATAAGACAACTGAAGGAGTTCAAGGAGATACACATAGGAAGGGAAGAAATCAAAGTATCTTTATTTATAGATGATATGATTATATTCATAGGTGACCCTAAAAATTCTACCAGGAAATTCCTACAACTGATAAACACTTAGTAAGTAGCAGGATACCAAATTAACATACAAAAATCAGTAGATCTTCTAGATTCAAATGGCAAATGGACTGAGAAAGACATACCTTTCACAATAGTCTCAAAGACAAGAATACCTTGGGGTAACTCTAACTAAGCAAGAAAAAGACTTTTATGACAAAAAATTTAAGATATTGGAATTGAAGAAGATATCAGAAGATGGAAAGCTCTCCCGTGCTCATGGATTGGGTAGGATTAACATAGTAAAAGTGGTCATTCTACCAAAAACAATCTATGAATTCACTGTGATCCCCATTAGAATTTCAACAAAGTTCTTCATAGGCCTTGAAAAGACAATTTTCAGTTTCACATGGAAACAGAAAAAACTCAGGACAGCTAAAACCATCCTAAATAATAAAATAATAAAAGAATACTGGAGGTATCACCATTTCCAAACTCAAATTGTACTACAGAGCTATAGTAATGAAAACTGTGGTATTAGGTTAAAAGCTGACACATTGATCAATGGAATCACATTGATGACTCAGACATAAATCTACACATCTATGTACATCTGATTTTTGATTAAAAAAAAGCCAGAAATGCACACTGGAAAGAAGACAACATCTTCAACAACTGGAGCTGTTCAAACTTGTTGGCTGCATGTAGAACAATGTAAATAGGTCCATACTTATCACCCTGCACCCAACACAACTGTAAACATATCAAGGACCTAAACATAATACCAGGTACACTGAACCTGCTAGAAGAGAAAGTGAAGAATAGTCTTGAACTCATCAGCACAAGAAGAGACTTTCCAAACAGAACACCAATACCATAGTCACTAAGAACAACAATTATTAAATGAGACCTCATGAAGCTAAAAACTTCTGTATGGCAAAGGACACTATCATTCAGACTAAGTGGCAGGCTATAGAATGGGAAAAGATTTTTACCAACTACGTGTCACTGGAGAGCTAGTATCTAAAATACATAAAGAATACAAAAAACTGGACATCAAGAAAACAAATAACCCAATTAAAATGGGGTTTAAATCTAAACAGAGATTTCTCATGAAGGAAATAAAAATGCTGAGGAGCACTTAAAGAAATCTTGAACATCTTTAGTCATTAGGGAAATGAAAATCAAAACTACTTTGAGATATCCTCTTACACCAGTCAATGTGGCCAAGATCAATGAAACAAATTGCAGTTCAAGCTGGGGAGCATGTGGAGCAAGGGGAACACTTATCCATAGCTGGTGGAAATGAAAGATTGTACAGCCACTATGGAAACCAGCCTGGCAATACTTCATGAAAACAGGAATTGATCTACCTCAATATCCAGTTATCCAATTCTTGGACATGTACCTAAAGGAAACTTCATCCTACACAGAGACACTCAGACATGTTAATTGCTTCTCTTTACATAATAACCGGAAATTAGAAACAGCTTAGATGTCTATCAACAGATGAATGAATAAAGACAACATAGTGCATTCATACAATGGAGAATTACTCAGGTTTTTTTTTTTTTAAAGAAAACCTGAAATTCACAGATAAATGGATGGAGCTAAAAAATTGTTCTGAGTGAGGGATCTCTGATTCCAATAGACAAATATGGTATGTGTTCACTTATAAGTGGGTGCTAGTTCTTAAGCCTTTTATAAGGAAACTACAATCTGAATAACCACAGCAGTTCAACATAGAGTAGGTAGTCCTAGTAGGGGACTAGGAAGGGAGGGTTGAATCTCCCTAGGGAGGGGAAATCATGTATACAGTTATGAGTGGATGTGAGGGGGCAGGAATTGGAAGATCAAATGGAGAGGGGTAGATAAGAGAGGGCAAGGCTCAGAACACAGGGAGAGACAGCTAAAACTAAGGGTCCTTTGTGGGTAGTATGGGGAATTAATACACTAGAAGCTTCCTAAAATATATACTAATAAGAAGGTCATCTAAATGAAATCACCAAATAATGGGGGAGAGATGGACAGAGCCCAACTAGACATCTCTTATCACTAAATGAAGCTTTGTGCCAGGAGTGGGTTACATCTAATTGTGTTGTCAGCTAAAAGGGCCCCATGGAAAACCCCAAACAACCCAGGTTATTACCAAGGCTATTGATCGTTCTTCACAAACTGATAGTAAGGCCCTATTACCAACTACAGTTGTAGAGGAACATTTAATCTTTTAATCCAGTAACATGGCTGCTCTAGGGTAGAAAGAATATTAGTACATGCTTTTAATCCCAACGTAGCACACACCTTTAAATCTAAATCAGAAGGCAGTGGTCGCACATGCCTTTAATCCCAGTTCAGTAGAGAGAAACAGGGCATAGAAGCAGAATATGAAAGCAAAGACAGGAAGCAGAGCTCAGAAAGACTGGAAGCAGATAAGAGGGACACTCATAGAGAAGTCGAGAAGAATTTGAGCCAGAACAGTGAGTGAGTTGACTTAATCCAAAAGATACAGCTGAGTTAAGTACAGTTCTAAGTGAGCTCAGTTAGCAACCTGAAACCTGAAACATTCTAGGTTTAGGTTTGAAGATTAGACTGGTACAGAAGTTGAAGCCTTCCAAGTCTAGACTTTATATTGTATGGTGACTGAAACCATCTATGACTGGGGATTGAATTAGCAAAGAATTGACTGTACATCAACATCTACAGATAACACCTACTAAACTCAATGAACATGGAGAAGTAGAGCTAGTGCCTACTGAGAATCTTCACCCCTATAAACTACTGCTAATGATATTGGGAGGGACTCTGCATGCTATCAAATGAGAAAGGTAAACACAAATCTAGCTATAAACTCTTTGATCTACAATGATATGTGTGCAAGATGCACTACTTCAATAGTGGCATGAAGCTTATGGATGCAGCTGACCAATAATTGATTAGATAATCAGTAATTAAGGTCCACTCCATGAAATGGAACCCATCCCTGACAATGTTCAGGTGACCAGGAACCAGAGACCAGACCTATCTATGTCTCCAAGGACCTCAGGGAAAACTAAATACTCCTGTTTTGCCTAAGGAATGTAATTATAAAATGACTCTTAACTATATTCTGCTATACACATAAATCAGATTTTTCTCAGCCACCAGGAGAAGCTTCCTCCTGCAGTAGAAGAGAACAAATTTAGAGACCCACAACCAAACAATGTGCAGAGAGTGAGAAATTGTGGAATACTCAGTCATAAATAAGACCACCAAATCCTTCTCCTCAGGACTCAGGGAACCCTGCAGAAGAGGAGGTAGAAAGATTGTTAAGAGCCAGAGGGCATGAAGGAAATGAGGAAACAAGGCTTTCTAAATGCAGCAGGAGTGATTCATATGAACTCACTGAGGCCGACAGCAAACACAGAGCCTGCATGGGTCTGTACCACATGGGGTCCCAGCATTGTAAAAGTGGACACAAGCCCCTATCCCTAACCCAGAAGATATCTCCCTCTGATGAATGCTCATAAATGAAAAGTTAGATCTCTCCAGTGGAGTCTCATTAGGGATTCAAACCACTTTTAAGGCCGGGTCCCATGCCCTAGCACCAGATGGCCAGTATAAAATGAACTCAGTGGCATCTTGGGAGGTTCTTTGTCTCATAAGGTTTTGACAGGGCATTAAAAAAAAACTTAACAGGTCCTTTGTATATACATTATAGCTTCCAGTTTTGTGCTTTTGTGGGATACCTGTGCATATGAACATGCGTGTCTCTATGTGTAGATGTTTACCTCATGCTTTTTTTTGGCTCTTTTTTTTCTATACTGTCTTGTTTATTTTTCTTGAATTTTATTTTATTTTATTATTCTTTAGATGCCCATTTATTTTCCAAGAAGAGACAGTTAGGGTGTTGATTTCAGTCAGGGGAATCTTGGAGGAGCTGGGGTAGGGGAAACCATGAACAACAGAATATACTGAAAGGCATTTATTTTTAATAAAGGATAAAAAGTAGTGTATCTCTTTGTTGTTTTCTGAACTTTGAAGGTGGATTGGTATTTTAAAATTAATACAGTTGTTGCATTGACCTATTTAGATAGAGTGATAATTAAAATGAAAAGAAATACTGCATGTGTAGGTGTGTTTGGCCTGTATGTATGTGTACCACTTGCATCTCTGGAACCCCTAGAAGAAACCTCTAGTAGTTGAGAGGTTTATTTATTCCATCAGTATAATCTTGACAGGTGGGGGGTAGTTGGGCAGTGTAAAAAAGATGGTGGTCCAAACCAGCCATCCAAAATAGCAATGTATTTTTTTTTTTGTAGTCTTTCTTTGTTGGTTTTGAACATTATCTCCAGATTTTAACAGGACTCTATCAATGTTTAGCACTTGCCCAGTGCTCCAGGGAGAGGTGGCTTCCCCTTATTTGTCTCAGGGGGCTTGAGTGGAAGTTCACAGGTTCTGTGTAGACATCGAGAGGGTTAGAGTAGAACCTCTCAGGCTGTGTGTAGCCATAGAGAGGCCATGGACGATGTGAGAGTGGAACTTCATAAAGAATGTGTGGCCACATCAGGGCCGGACTGTGTGCAGGTGAGGAACTAGGAACGAGTACAGTTTACAGCCAGCGTGGGAAAGGCCCTTTATAATTTGCTCAGCTTCTGTGTTCAACTGTAGTCACTGAGGTGATCTTATGTTTTTCAAAAAAGTACTTCTAGTTTCATGTTTCTGTTTTCCCAATACATAGAGTGAGAAAATAATTACTAGCATATTAGCAAAAATTTTCAGTTTTGTAACAGAACGTCTCCTCAATTACTAGAAACATTTCTTCACAGTTGCATTGCATAGTGATGATTTAAAATTGCAAAAAAAAAAAAAGGAAATGTGTTAATACATTGGTCTTGAGAATATCTGAGTGGCTCCATTTACTGTTGCTATTTTTTCAATTTAGAAGAAAGCTAATGTATTTTTAAAAACACATGAGCAAAAACTTGAGAAATATGCTTTATGCTTTTTTGAACAAAACCAGGATTCTAACTCATCTCAGTTTACACTCTAAAAAGCTAGTGGATATTATGGCACTTGTTTAGTTCCTGTTGTATTGGGGGTTGAGCCTAGAGCCTTACATGGGTTCTGCAAGAGCTTCACCACTGAGATATATCCCAGCCTTTCTTGTGTTAGTCTTAACAAAATCTTTGAGCAAAGGAAACTATGAATCTACTGAGGGAAACAAACAAACAAAAACGCAGGCAAAATCTAGTGCCCTTTTAGAGGCTAAATAACAAGAAAAATCAATTCTCTGCCTTATATTTATATTAAAGAACAGGCCTGGAGTTGGAGGCAGAGGCAGGCAGATCTCTGAGTTAGAGGGCAGCCTGGTCTACACAGTGAGTTCCAGGACAGCCAGAGTTACACAGAAAAACCCTGTCTTGGAAACCAAAAATAAGAAACCAAACCAAAGCAACAACAAAAACAAACAAACAAAAAGCAAAAAAGAAAGACCCATGGCTGCAGAGCTCTAATGTGTTGTAGCATCCACGAACTTACTGCCGTTTCTCAAGGTTCTCCAGGGAATTGCCTGGGTGTTGAAATTTTCTCAACCCTGATCTTTGTCCAGACGTTTTTACTCATGGGAAAGACACGCGAGTGTAATGAAAAGGAGAATATTTTAATATTGAGATCTGGACTCAAACCATAATTCCAGCACTCCATAGTGTTCTGACTCTGATAAGTGAAGGCATGTTTTGACCTATACTTTTAATTTTCAAAGTGCTTTAAATACAATAATATTATTTTTTTCATATCATAACTACATACCATTTTTTTAAATAAGAAAATTAAAAGACTGAAAAAAAGATGAAGAAGGTAGAGAGATGGCTCAGTAGTTAAGATCCTCTGTTCTTCGAGAGGACTTAGGCTCAGTTTCCAGCACCCACATGCCAGCTCATAGTCATTTGTAACTCCAGTTCTGGGCATCTGATATCCTTTCCTGGCCTCTGCAGGCACGCAAGTGGTGCACAGACCTACATGCAGGCAAAATACTCATGCACAAAAAATACAATTAAGATAAAAGAATACATAAATAATGTCAAATAGAACCATCGTGAAACATGCATTAGGTATAATCTATTTTTGTTGATTGCAGGGTAGTTGAAAAAAGGCTGCTTAACCCACAATGTAAACTGAAAGGCAAAAAATTCCTTCCACCTACTCCTTCACATATTACAACCTAAATTATTCTGGCCAGCTGACTTAATGGCCACTTTCACCATTTCTATCCATGGCTGTATCTATCTACATAAATATACCACTTATATCTACGGTGTATTTGCATGGGCAAAAAATAGCCAAGAAAACATAAGTACTCAGGACCATACCAGGTGATGTCAACACACCTAGTATCCACTCAGTCTTCACGTAAGGTCCTTACAGAGGTAAGGAAATTGGAATCGCAGGCCATCAATAGCTCATGTGGTACCATGAGAGTGTTCAGCTAGAGCATTAATTTATTCATTTATTTCAACAAACAGATGGACATTGATCTAGCTCTGTACTAAGTGTGAAGTCCAACTAACAAATAAAGGACTTTTCAGCTCTGTAAATCCTGTGAACTAATACAGGAGAACATGTGGCACGGGAGACGCTCTGTTCCCGGTGCTGCACTAACACCGTCTTCTAGAGAGTCATTCATGACATGCCATAAGTATGCATGAAAAAATTAATGCAAAATGAGTTTATAACTTTGAAAGAAACCAAGGAGGGGTATATAGAATGGTTTTGAGGGAAAAAGGGGAAGGGATACAAATTGTAATTATATTATAATCTCAAAAAAAAGAGCTACATAATATATCTTTAAGAAAATGTTCCAAAGAAACCTATTTCTATATGTGATTAATAATACTAATATAAAAACATCATAGAAAACAAAGTTATACCCAGAACTTAGTTAACCAAATCTTAGAAACTCATCCTCTTTGCAATTCAAAACAGAGTATGAGCTCAGAATTAAAAGAGCATTTATTTTAGTCTGGGTCTCACAATGAAGCCCAGGCTGGCCTGGAACTCACAACCTTCCTGCTCAGCTTCCCAGGCCCTTGGGTTATGTCTGTACAATGGAATCATGTTTATCAGATGCTTAGCTTTGATTATGTTTATCTCAGAAGTTTGGTTGTGTCTCATGTCTATTGAGAAGTGCTGATTTAAATACTATCTTCCCTTTTGGAATATTATACTCGTGGCTGATAAAATGAAAGAAGAAAGCCTGTGGCCCAGTAAGGGGCTCTGTTTGTTTAATTATTATACTCATCTCTGAAAAAACATAGCCCATGCTTGTATTCCTAAATCAGTATTCCTAAAGTAGGAGGGGAAGTAACTCTCCCACATCAGAGGTGTGGGCTGCATCAAAGAAGGGAGCCCTCCTGGGGCTTTGGACTGTGGCTGAGGAAGACTACCCAGTAAGGCGAAGGATTCTAACAGGAAGCTCAGAAGAGTGAGTTTAGGAGAGTTCAGAACTGAGGAAGAGGAGCAGCAAGGAAAATAAATACAACCTATACACTGTGCTTTGGCAAAAGAACACTGCAGACCACAAAGAATTCATAAAAGTCCCCATGAAGCACAAGTTTATAGATTCTGCTAGGCAGAGTGTAACTGCCAGGAGACCCTGGCTGCTGGGCACATGGATTATAAACTTTCCCTACATTCATACCTGCTCACTGCTCTGTTCCCAGTGCTGCATGAACAGCACCTTCCAGGCAGTCATTCATAACATGCCGTAAGTAGGCGGCATAGTTAATTTTGTTCACTACAATTTTATTATTGAATATAAGGGTGCTTAGATATAGTAGAATGCACAACGTGTGGATTAATAGAGTAAAAGTGGTTATTATAACTAAAATTTGTTATTAGATTTTAAATGGAACAGGGTCTTGTTAAAGCCCAGGTTGGCCTTGAACTCATGGTTCTCCTGTTCTATGCCCTAAGTGCTAGGATTACAGGTGTGCACCGCTATGCCTAGCAAGAAAATCTGCCTTTAACTAACAAGTTCATTATGCTTATTGTGATAATCGGCACATTTACTTCTGCTGTCATTTATGTCTCTCCGTTAGCTCCCCTTCCTCATTTCCTTCTGTTGGATTGTTTGAGGGGCTGGGCCAATTACATATTCATTTTATTAGCTTTGTATTATACATTTTTACTTTTGGTATTTTACAATTTTAATGCTCATACTTAGCTTATTAAGTCTGGAGTTGATTTTTTTTTTCTGGAGGAGGGGAGAGAAATTGTGGTAAAGCAAAACAACAAAAAAAGCTGATTATGTTTTAACATTTATCAGCCACTTTCTCAAATGTTAAGTTTAAATATTTCGGAACCTGTTCCCTCTTGCACTTTCACTAATAACAACCCTTGTATTTTGTATCATCGGTGCTTATGTTTATTGCATGGTTACCAAGTTTTTGCTTGCTTTTTTGTTATTTAGTTTTTGAGACAGGGTTTTGCTATCTCAGTTGCCCAGGCTGGACTCTAACTCACTAAGTAGCCCAGGCTGTCCTCAAACTCCCAATCCTCCACTTGAGTTTCCCAAGGACTAGGATTACAGAGGTGAACCACCATGACCAACTGGCTTTATTTTCCTAAAGTGTCTCCTTCATGGGAGTTATTTAAGAATGGGTGTAGGTCAAGTAACTATTGCTTTTTGTTAAGATGAAAATGTGTTAATCTTGCCCCACACTGGGATGATTTGGTACATATTCATGAACTGACATATATTCTTTCTGAGAACACTGAGATACGACTCCATGAAAGTCTATGCTTTCTATGCATACTCTACGCATCAGTAGGGGTTTTCCATCACCCTACTTCCTATATTTTATTGAAGATAATCTTCCAGTCTTGTTCTCTTTCAAAAATTTTCTCCTTGCCAATCAGTTTTAGCAGACTTAATCTCAGTATAAATTTGCTTATATACCTGTTCCTGGAGTCAATTGTTGCTTTAATCTGAAGATTTATATCTGCATTCTTGAAAAAGAAAAAAAAAACAGAGATTATAATCTGTTATTTCATCTAGCTATTAACAGGCACACCTATCTATATTTTCAATTGCTGAATTACTGGTATTGTGCTCGCAAAAGATAACATAAAAACAAACTGAGTGATAAAGTTTTACCCAAGTTCAATAGTTTTTAATGGCATTTGTGTTTACGTTTCACTGACTGACTACAATAAACAGTATCTTAAGTTATTTATATATGTATATATATAATTTTAAATGTGATTAATTGTAGGAATTTGTTTTCAAATATCAGAAGAAAGAAAGGAAGGAGGAAAAGTCATAATCTACCAGTTCCTTAGGAGTTATTATTGGAATTGGGAGAAGGAAAGTGTATTACAGGCCAATTATCATGAAAGCACAGCCCATAGCCGTGCTTATTTCTTATTATGAGGTCACATCAGGTTAGATGGCTTAAACAGACGAAAACATGGCATCCGAAGCTCCAGTGAAACAGACTCATTGCATCTGAACTAAGTGACAAGCAGTCTTACATGCCCACCCGTGGCATGAAGCTTCTACTGGGGTGATGCCAGCACCCCATCTCAGGTTCCTGCACCCGCAGGATGCTTGCTAAGATACTGCTGTGGTTTGGAAGTGTCCATTGCAGATGAGTTCCTTCAGTGCTTACTCTTCAGCCTACAGAGCTATTGAAAAAGTAGTAAAACCTCAAGAGGTAAGACCTAGTGGAAGGAAAATAGAACATTTGGGTATGTCCTTGAAATTGGGACTCTGGCTGTTTCTTTTATTGCTTCTTGGCTGCCATGAGGAGAGCAATTTCCTCTGCCAAATGTGTCTGTCATGAGGTACTCTACTGCCTGCCAGAGGCTCAAAGAAATAGGGTCACAAAAAATGGTCTAAATCTATAGAACTGAACCAAAATGACCCATTCCTCAGTATAAGTATCTCAGGCACTTGACACAGGATGGCAAGCTAACACAATTGCTGACTTTGGCCTGCTCCATTTGCTTACTGCCATATTTCCTGCAACACTGCCTTGTGACTCTGGGTGAAACTTTAAGGCTAACTGCTCCCAGACATTGCACAATGAGATTCCCTGCCATGGGCAGGAGAGCATACTGAATACAGAGGCCGTGAAGGCTTGAGGCAAATCTCAAACTTTCTCTCCAAGCACTCCCAAGTTACTCTTTGTGGAAGCAATAATAAACTCACTTTCTCCTATTGGGCTCCCTTCTCAATAGGGACTTATGTGTACCTTCTCTCTTGTCAATCAAGCTTATATTTACCATTCAATCATGCTAATGAGGTTGATGATCCCCTCTGTTTTGTGGAACGGAGTCTTTCCTTTATCCCTCCTTTAGCAAACACAGGGACAAGCTTTAGCCCAAGGCCATGTACAATATTCCTGTGTGTGGGTAGAGACTGGTTCCTAAAGCAAATCTTTCCTGAGTAAACACAATTCAGAGAGACTGAAGCCCCTTATATTAAAATGCACGGTATTTGCATATCCAATAGTCTTCATGTAGTAAAAGTTTAAGTCATCTATTTATAATAATGAGTATAATGTAATCTCCATCTCAATAATTGTTAAACTGTTAGCATCTGATGCAAGAAAAATGAGCACTGGTTTTGCATAGACACAATTTTCCACCCAATATTTTTGATCCATGTGGTTTGAATATATAGATACACAGCTTATGGCTTCTGACCACGTATGCATCCTATATTTAAGGCATGCTTTACAGTATATGCACTGCACAACATCAGTTAGGAACTTTGAGTTTTTGTGAATTTTGGGGACTGGAGAGATGACTCCAGTGGATCAGTGGATCAGATCAAAGGGCTCCTGCAGAGAATCTGAGTTTGGATCCCAGCACCCACATCCGTGGCTTCCAGCACCTTTGACTCCAGTTTCAGGGAATCCAATGTCTCTGGCATCTGCAGTCACTTCACACACACACACACACACACACACACAATTAAAAAGTTAAATAAATCTTTCAAAAGGGGTAAATGAAAGTTTTATTATTTTCCAACTGACTGAAGGAGAGGTTCCTGTGAAAGGAGCTCTGTAAAACATCAAGAAAATGATAATTTGGACAGCTAATTTAAATTTTTTGTTATTTTTTTTTTTAACTTAAAAAATTTGAGATTATAGTTATACCATTTCTCCTTTCCTTTCCTCCCCCAAAACCCTACCTTATACTCTTCCTTGCCCCCTTTCAAATTCATGGTCTCTTATTCATTAATTTCAATTGCATGCATGTGCACGCAACATACACGTGTGCGCACATACGCACCCCCATTCCTAAATGTAGCCTGTTCAATCTGTATAATGGCACTTGTGTGAATGTTTTCAGACCATTTGGTATTGGATAACCAATTGGTGTGCTCTTTCCTGTGAAAGACTATTTCTCCTGTTCTTAGATTTCCTTAGTTACCTATAGTTTTTTTTTGTGTGTGTGTAAAGATGAGGCCTAGTGGACTTTCCTCCACTCACACTGGCATGTCTACAGGTCATTTTAATCAACTTATTTTTTCCTTAGGAGCTCTGAAGAAAGGCAAGGGAGTGGAGGAGAGGACAAGTGAATGACTTAAGGTCTCACAAAAGTGTTGGAAAGTTGCCAGAGCCATATTCCTACGATTCTCATGGTATATAGTCTCCAAAATTGTAGACAATTCTTTTTATGTAAAATTGTAAAATTTAACAAATATTCGGAGGTCATGAGGTGATACTTATAAACAAATTCTGCTACTAAGGGTCACCTCCTTCTTCCAAATATATCTATACGGTCCAACCAGGGAATGCATATTCATCAAGCAGACCAAATAGGGAATTTTTTAAGTGAAGATCAGACTACATATCCATCCAAAAGTGGCAGTCATCACTGATTTCTAGGTAATTTTTGTCAGGTAAAACTGTGACCAGATTTGGCCCAGATAATGCTAATTTTCAAAAAGAATAAATAAAGAACTTTCTCCATGTAAAGTAGACGGTTTAAAAATGGTTCACTAGAGTTTTAAAATATATAGGCAAAATATGTGTGTAGTTCCCCAAGTAAAACCTGCAGTCAGGAGATAAGCCAAATTCTTCAGTGCTTTTGTCTGCTAATCCAATGAATGCTAAGGACATCAACAGTTCAGTTATCAGTTCAAGGTTGATTCTCTGGCTGAGTGTTGTCTGGAGCTCTTGCTTTGTCTTTTTTGCCTGATTCTCTCATTCTTAGTGTTTCAGTTTTTATCCCTGGACCTGCTTCCTCAGGACCGAAATAGCCTCTATGAGTTCATCTTTATAGACCCACATCAGAGAAATGGAGACAAAGCTTCCCTGTTGTCTCTCTTTCTGTATCAAGGAAGAACTGGTTTTTTCTTTTGTCTTAGGATTACAAAGAACTAGCTCTTTTGTCTCATAATGTAGCATTTGATTAAACACAAGAGGAATTTGGAAAAAGAGTAGCCAACCTTTTTTTTGCCTTGCAGTAGAGCATAAACAAGGTATCGGAGAACTGAGTGTGGGTGCTGGGTGGCCACCAGGGTGTGTGCTGTATCAGCCAGTCCTTATTTATAAGTTGGTTTTTCTTTTAGTTATACTACTACAGTTGGGTTAGAGTTAATTCTCTCTGTGCTTTGAATCTGAGGTATTTCCTAAGGACTTGTGTTAAGGACTTGATTGACAGTTGATGGACTTTGGGGAGTTAGTTGGATCTTAAGGGATCTGTAGAGGAGCCTAGATTCAATATGTGGGTCCCTAGGGGCATGCTCTAGAAGCATACACCTTGTTCCCTTGGCTGTTAAGTAGAAACAGCCTTCTCTACCATGTGTTTCCACAACCATGACCTTCTGCTTCAAGCCCAGTGCAATTGAGCCCACTGACAAATGGCCTAAAACCACGAGTGAAGTAAACCTTGGTTCCTTACAAATTTGTTTCTCTTGGGTAGTTGTCAGAACAAAGACAAACACAGACCGTCAGTACCATGAGAGGCATCCGTGCTTCGACTATTCCTGGAATCATAGTTCAAAAGCCTTTGGAACTTGTTCTCTGGAGAAGCGGCCAAGAAAGTCCTAGGATACTGTGAGGAAATGAGCGAATCCCTTTTATTTTTCTTTTATTCTTTCAGGCAATTCCTTCGTTTACTTTTGAAAATTATTGTGTAGATTCCGTTTTCTTCCATGAACCTGAAATCAGTCAAGAAACAGAAACAGAAACTATTTCTCTAAGTGGCCATCTTGCACCTTGGCCTCGGAGGTTGTGAGTGTGCTTCAGGAAAGCAAGGCAAGAGCTGGTTCAGTGGAGAATGAAGTTTTGCCAAGGAAAAGCCTCTTCCCCTTGAGTTGCATGCCACTTGGACTTCTGGGAATAGCTTGGAGGAAGGTATATAAGAGGGACACTGACAGATGAAAGAGCAGTAGGCAGTTGGAGTTAGAGTTACAGCACAACTGCTTCAGGACAGGGAACGAGAGAGCAAAAGCTGATGATAGGAAAAGCGGGCAGAAATAAGGCTGATAGGGAAGCAGGCAGAAATAAGGCTCAGATAAAATGAACTAACTGTGGTTTTCGAAAAGTTACCATTTAGATCTTCAAAGTAACTGCCATTCTGGGAGAAGCTGAACCAGAGTGGGTTAGAGTTAGTTCAGTTCCCCAGACATAGATAGATTAAAACAGGCAGAAAAGGGCTGCAAAGTTTTCTCTTTCCTTCCTATCCTTTCATTTTCTAACTAGCCTTATGAGCTAACTGAGGTTTAAAAATGTTACAAGTTAGAAATCTAGCAGCTGGGAACAGAGGGGCGGAGTCAAGTTGCCGAAAGTGAGAAAAGTAACAACTCTCTTTTTTGAGAGCCCAGACTGAAAAGTCAAAACCAGCCAAACCCACCCAGCTTTCAGAAGAAAAACTGATACATTTTAAATATATTTTAAATTCCTTTTATAGTTCAGGGCTATAGATGTCCTGGTCTCCTGCATTTCAGTCTGAGACAGCCACCAGAAACCAGTCCTCAGAGAGGACTGCCAACCCCCCAGGGAAAGAGAAGCAAGAGTGTCTGCACTCTCTTCACCAGGCTGGTACTTAATCCTCCTAAAGAATCAGGAGGAAACATTTTCAGAAAAGAAATTGGACTAGAGGCCATTAGCATACTAATCTGGAAAAAAGTTTCTATTTTACTTATGCTGTGCTGGTTGGTTTTTTGTCAACTAGACACAAACCTGGACATATCCAGGAAAAGAAAATCTCTGTTGAGGAATTGTCCATACCAGATCAGCCAGTAGACAGGTCTGGGGGGGCATTTCCTTGATTAATAATTGAAGTGGGTGAGCCCATTTGACTGGGGTAGGATCACCCCTGGGTAGGTGGTCTTACATGGTTTGCAAAAGTAAGTAGGCTGAGAACACTATAGGGAATAACCCAGTAGGCAGCATTCCTCCATGGTTTCTGCTCCAGTTCCTGCACCCAGATTCCTGCTTTGAGTTCCTGCCCTGACTTCTCTTCATGAATAACTGCAAGCCGTAAGCTGAAATAAACCCTCTCCTGAAGTTACTTTTGGTCACAGTCTTTATCACAGCAAAGAAAACCCAACTAAGACATGTTTTGTAAGACTTTGATAAGCTGAGTTTAAAGAAACAGACTAGCCGATCAAGGCATTTCAGTATTCAGTCTGCTGAATGGATATTTATGACTGTCTTTAACCAGGTTAGTAGCAAAAATTATGAGCAAAGAAAAGAGTTTGGAAACAAGAAAGGAAAAATGTGTAAAATTGGGGCAAGAGTGGTATGTATGGTTGCTGAACAATAGGAAAGACAGTTTGTGTGCATCTTAGAAATTATCCAGTCCCACCCACCCAGGTCAGGGGAAATAAAGGAATAGGCTCCTTTCAAGAATGTTGCTTTAAGAAGAGAGCACACAGTGAGGAGCCTTGCTTACATATGACTAACTAGGAGAATGTTTCCTTTTGTTCAGCAACCAAAAGAGTGAGAAGCTAGTGAAGCCATCATCCAAAGTGATCCAGCTATTGATCAACTTAGCCCATGCTGGCATTGTCCATGTAATAATAGTTTTGTAGGCATGCAGAATGCCATTGGCAGAAGGTAGTGGAGACTTCCACTCATATTTCAAAGGACAGCTTGAGAAACAAGGCAAGGTCACGTGGAAAGGCTGCCCAAGCCTGTCAGAATTTGTGCTGAGAATGCCATTTCACTTGAACTTACCATCATATATTAGAAGTATGTTATTTTTAGTTTTTATTTTACAGGGTAATTGTAATAGCTGGAGCTGTTGGAACTTTGGGGATTCAAAGAAGGACTAGGAGTGTTTTGTGTTATGAGACAGATGTAAGGCTTTAGGGGACAGGGGAAGAACTTTATGGTTTAACGTTGAGATTACACCGCAAAGACTCACGCACCGGGGCTTGGTTGCCAGCTTATACACCAAGGGTATAATCTAATGAATGGACTGATCTCTTGATGGAACAATAATATAATGGTATTATTAGAAGATGGGACTTAGTGGAAAAGAAGGTCTATAGGGATGTGTCCTGAAATACATACCGTGTTCCTTTTCTATCTCTCCATTTCCTTGCTGCCACTAGGCAAGCCACCTCCTCTGCCACATGAGTCTTCCACCTCTGTTACAGTTTCAAGCTCAATGGAGTAGAACCTGGGGACCTCAGACCAAAGCCTCTGAAACCAAAAACCCAAATAAGACTTTCCTTCCTTAAAGTAGCTCCTTTCAGGGCTTCATCATGATGACTAGTTACAGTCACTGCACAGAACTCCTGCATCAATACGCTTCTTCATCAGAAAGAGAGATAGTGTCACTGTTGAAGACAATCCTACTTCCACATTTCCACATGATTTTGATGGATAAGATCATGACAGCCCTGCTGATATCATTTCATGATGAAAGGTGCAGAATTAATTAGGAGGTAGAATTATGGGAAATTTTTCAAAAGCCTTGGGGCAATCTATTAATTTCATTTTCAAACTCCTAAGTGGCTTTTCTGAGAAAAATACTCCACCTTCTAGGGTTTGCTTATCAAAAATATTTGGCCTTGATCTCACCATTAAAAAAAAAAAAGTCAGAAGAATTAAAATTCAAAGACATTTGGAAATACAAACAGAAAACCTGACCAGTGCTTTCAAAACTGCCAAGGTCAGCAAGTACAAAGATATTCTGAAAAATTGCAGAGCCAGTTTAGAGATGTGGTAAATAAATACAGTGCAGGATCTTTGACGAGCTCCTGGAACAGAAGAGTATGTGGGAAAAATATGTGAGATATGAGTGGAGTTGTAATAAATTGCTGTTCTGAGATTCGACAGATATACTACTGGAACACAAGGTATTAACTAAATACAGGGCATGCTGGAGTTCTCTCAACTATCTTTGTGGCTTTTCTGTATCCTTTTATTTCAGTTTCTCAGGAGGTCTCACTTCTCAGCATCCTTGCAAAGGAAGGCTTTGGCGTGAGCTACACTCTGAAGGAAACTTTTGGCGGGAGAGAGTTTACAATTTAGGTTGTATTTATCAGCAACTAGTACTTTAGGGTAGCAAAATACTCTCATTATTTGCCTAGACTATTTCATACTAAGAAGTTTTTCCATTCCTGAGCCTGACTTAGTTCTGAATAATCACAGATCCCTTGAGTGGTCTGTATTTTTCAATCTCCTACAGCAGGGGCTGAGCTTTGTCTATTTTAGCCTGTTTTGCTTGGATCTGCTTCCAGTTCCCTGGCTCCGTAGATTTTCCTACGCACTTTGCAGAGCCCTGTGGGACTACAGGAAGGCTTTTTTTTTAATTCTTTTCTTTTTAATGTTCAATTGATTTAAACAAAGTAACTTTAGATTCTTGTCTGGGTTTCTTAGCATCTGTCTGACACCCCTCCCAACAGCAAAAAGCAACAGATACCAAGGAATCCCACTATTAAATCTATCAAATCTGTACAATAAGCAGGAGCTCTGGTGAGCAAGACTTCATCAAACAAGGATGACTGGGCATGTCAGAGGGATACAGACACCAGGAAAAAGACACAGAAACAGGATTAAGAACTAAAGGACTTTTTTTCTAAATTTTCATTTTCTTTCTTTACTTGCTTTCATCCTCCCTCCCTCCTCCTATCCCTCATGCGCCTTCATTTCACATAGGCATAAGCAAATATAGCTGAGGTGTGTGGGCAGTCAAGGGAATTGATGTAACATTAACAGAAATAACTCCTACAAGCTCCTGAATCCTACATTATCTTTCAAAGGGTAGTTTCTAGACCTCTCTAAGTGGAACAGACACCACAACTCTTAAGGAAAATCAAAGAGAAGCAAGCTTTTTGATTTTCACTTACTATAATCGCACCCAACAATTCAACTTGTTTTGTCATGAGTGGAGAGAAGTGCACATGTTCCCAGAAGGCACTTTTGTCAGGTTCCACACACTGAAAAATTGTATTGTGCTCATCTTTCCAGTGAACCTAAGGACTACTTGCTTTCTCCTCCTTGGCGCCCGCATCCTCATCCTCATTCTTATCTTGGTGGGTGTAGCTTCTGTTGAAAAATGAAACCATTTTCAAGGAAAAGCTGAATTTCTCCTATATTTGCAGATATTGTGAGAACAGAATAGTTCACATTGTATTGATTTCCTTTTAAAATATGTTTTGGGTTAGAATGCTTTCAGATACACAGGAAAAGAGAGTTCAACAGGCAGATTGTCTTTTAGGGAAAGGTAAGAGGGATGGATGATGGGAGATACTCTAAGCATTTCTCAGTGTAGCTTGACGAGGAGATGAACATGACAGAATTTTTTGAGAAGAGAATTTAACAATATATATTGAACTTATTAAAAACATATTCACTTTTCTTAGCAATTTCATATGTAAGAAATCTTCCTAATGGATAATTAGGGATTTTTCATAACATTTAGCTTATAGCAATTGTTTATGTCAATGTTGTTTATTATAGTGAAGTATCAGAACTTAAATCTTCAATAATAGAGGAATAACCTAAAAAGTATAAAGAAAATACTAGATATTTGTTTAGTGATTTAAAAATGAGTGATAGGCTAGGTATTTACATGAAATATCATCATAATGTATTAACTAAATGCATCCTACAAAGAGCAATGTAGCAGAACACAAATGTTTTATTTTGTTTAATTTGAATAAAACACTGGAATTATGCCAAAATTGGAATTCATTCATTCAGTGTAACTGAATGCGTTTAGTGCTGGAAGTAAGTGGATAATTCTGTATTGTTCATGTCAGCTTTTGAAAGACAGTGGTTTATGTTTGTAGGTGATAGCATTTATTAATTATGTAGCCTGCTTGTAATAAGCCAATGATCCCTTCAGGGCTTTAGGGTCTAAAGTTATGGGTTGCTAATGCAGTTTAGAAATGTATACATGCTCGTGTATCAAGTACTTTGATTTAATTAATTCATGTATATCCAGCTACAAATTCATTTAGCATCAAGTTTCTTCGTTTTTAGGCAGGTGGGTAGGACTCAATATTTGTTGGGTTTAGAACTAAAGTGACTTCTCCCATTTGAACTTTCAGAATCAGTGTCCTTTGATTCTTCTAGCCATGTCTCTTAAAGACTGAAGAAACCTTGAAACCCCAGCTCAAACATCTTTTTCTCCACCAAGCCGCCCTTGATCGCTCGTCCCGTGACACTCAGACATTGTCCTGACTGCCAGGACGAGGGCCATACTGTATGATTTTTTCTCCTTCCCCTCATGCATCCATTTTATTATCTCATGTAGAATAATTGTCCAGGAATCATTCCTTGCACTAATTATCTAAATGCCAACAACTGCAGGAAACCTGCATTACACATTTTGGACGATCCTGTGAAAAGAAATTAATAAATTCCAGCATTAACAGTAGCAACTACTTTAAAAATAATACATTTTATAGACGTGTTAATAAATCAAAACACAATAGCAGCAAAATGTTAAAGGTCCCCTGGATATTAAAATCGATCCATATTTTTTGGTATTAAGGTATGAGACATTTAGAATTTTTATTCTGCAAGGACTCTATCACACTACATGTTAGTTACATTGTTTGAAAATCTAGGATGAGAATCTGCCAATGGTTGGTAATTCCATGTGGCTGCTATTATTGGAGCAGCTCCAGTAATGGACCTCGCAGCCTTTATTCCCCAATTCTCTTACTTCCTATAGCCGTTATGTAAAGTTGCTCACGTCTGACTTACTTCAGTATTCACTTCCCAAATCTGAAACTTGTAAAAGAAATGAATGAGGGTGGGTGGGGCAGGTCCCACTGCTTAATTATAAAAGTTATAAAGTATGTCCCAATGGAAGCCTGATTTCCTGTCTTTAATAACAGATGCATAATCACATTTAATTAAGAGAATCCATTTTGTCACTTCAAATTCTTTCGTTGTCTGCTTTGCTATCTCATGCTTATTCTGTCATTTTTAATTTTGTGTTGTTGCCACTCACGTGCAGCTTTTTTATCCACCGATGTCATCTACCCATTTCCTCCAGGGAAGCGCAGCCCAATCCAGGTCTCTTGCCAATAACAGCGCCCGAAACAAACCATTATGAGATTCTTCATTTGGCAGACAGGTTGCATTATTTATGTGGAGCTGATAAGGGGCAGAACACATGGTTGAGTTTCCAGAGGAGTTTCGCTATTTAACACCTCCATAGTCCTCTTTTAGACTCAGCCTGTCCTAAGGCGTCCTCTGTTCTGTTTATGCCTGGAGAGACAGTGTAAACGATGGAGGGCAGAACATGTCTGCAGCATCCAAGTGGCCAATATGGGCCGTAGCTCAATTTTCATAACCAGGCACTTAGAGACTTTGGTCACAATTTTTGGTATTACTTTTTTTTCTTACTCAGAACTGAAAACTGAAATGTAATCTGTCTTATTTTTTCCTCCACATTTTTGTCTGTAGGTTGTTTGAAGAACAACACACACCATCATTTTAACACACCATGAGTTTCAGTTCTACTTCATTTATTTGAATATAGAGATTTATTTCTTTAGAAGAGACCTGATAAGAAAAAATGAACTAACTCGTAGTCTCAGAGTAATTTCCTCTTCAGGGTTTGCCAAATCCTATGGAAGGCAAATGAAACTTCACTTTTCATCTTAAATGTACTAATTTTAATACAGAAATGCCTTGCATTGAACAGAACTAACAAGTGTGATTTTGCCATAAGTACACATTTTTAAAAAAGCAGCAAAGACCACTTTGCCTTTTCTATATAGTAATACACTTTTTAATTACTGTTACAGTCAAATGGCTTCAGCTAAATAAATGTATATGGCTAATTCATTTTAAATTCACTTGCTTATGATAGATTTAGGTGTGAATTATATTAAATTGCTATAATTGTGTGTGCCATTCGTTTGTGATGTTTGTTTCTTTCAATCAATATTAATTATATTTTAAAATCAATTTTAGAGCATGAAGGTTTAATTCATGACAACTCTGCTACCAATTAGCAACTTGAACATTAATAAAATTCAGGCACTGGGAAACTGATATCCCACAGGATTTTGTATTTGTATTTGGTGTGTGTGTGTGTTTGTGTGCATGTGTGCATGTGTACATACATCCACATGTACGTGAGTGTGCAGCATTCAGAAGACACTTTCTTGGAATTAGTTCTCTCATCTCACCGTGTGGATCACAAGTTGGAACTCAGGTTGTCAGGCTTGATGATAAGTATCTTTACCTGCTGAGCCATCTTGTCATCTCCTTGTTTGTTCTTTTATAGGATGGTGACAAGATCACAAATGGTTTGGCAGAAGATTAGAGACTGGACTGGACTCTGCCTTAGCTTGAAGGGTAGGAAATATGAGAATGAGTATTGTGAAAGTTATAACTAAGCAGCTACTGTGCTAAACCTAGGATGTAACTCAACTTTGCTAACATCAGGCTAATGTATTCCTATGACCGTAGGAAAGCACGTGGAAACATTTGGCTCATTTGTTTTTCTATTTAATTTTCCAAGCAAAATTTCAAACTAGCAAAAATAAAATAGTACCCACCTAGCTATTTTCCAGACTTAACATGTTTTTAACAATTTATCATTGATGTCCCCAGCAAAGTAATGCTTTATAATCACAACTGAAATGCAATTCAATTTCATTTTGCTCCACAGATAATTGGTATGTTAGAGCTGGAGTATGTGCCTCTGATATTACATTTTACATTTTTTTTGGCTTTATCTATAAGCAATACGCTTAAATATTGCAAGTGTTTGTTTGACATAGGTTCTTGGTATATAACCCAGGTTGACTTCAAACTCACGATCCCCCTGCCTCAGCCTCCTGAGTGCGAGGATTACAGATATGAAACAGAATACTCAGTTAATGGTTGTGCATTGTATACGCATGTGTTAAACCCATATTATTATACATGTATATATTTTACCTTTCCTTTGATTGTTTCACCCAACATTATTTTATTGAGATAGATCCATGCAGACATATTTAAAATTCCATTTTTTCTCAAGGTGTGAATAAATGTAAAATGTAGTGAATTGAACATATTATCTTGTAGTCATTGGGTCATTTCCTGTTTGTTCAACTCTCAGTACTGCCATTAACAGCTTTGCTCCAATCTGATTTGGAAATACTCAGAACATCAGGACAGAAATTACTCTTTAAGAAACTCTTTGCTGCTACAGGCACAACAAAAACAGCCCTCCACATTTCTGATTCTGTTTGAATCTCTCACTTTATTTTTACCCTATGTATATTTAGGGGGCTACATCCCTGTTAAACTTGCCTCCTTAAGATGACGATCAAATATTTCTCAATTATGTGCTACACTGCTACTCTAAGTTCTCAGAATGTTAAGCATAAAAAATTAGTTTATCTGGAAGGCAATGCGTTATGGCACTGCAGAAAGATATTTTCTCCAAAGTTAAATCACTGCTTTAGGCATCTTGCATTTTATAGTTCACTTATCTTATTTTTGACTTGTGTAAGAAAAAGAGGAACTTTTTCCCCCTTTTTAAATGTTAACCAAGGTGTTCTTGTCTGTTGCACCAGTAGTTTGTGCCCATTAAGGTTTTGTAATAAAGCAAAGCATTATGACACTTGTTTGAAAGAAAGCTGTTTGATAGTCAAGGTCATTTAAAAATTTAGAAAAACAAAATAGCTTAAAGTGATCTTATACCATTTAATTGTGGCTGATATTATTAACAGGAACGAAATTCTTAGTAAACAAATTTCTACTGGACGGATTTAAAATATCTTTAATTCAACTATATTCTTAGATATTAAAAAGGTAGTTCATCTGCCCATCACAATGCATAGCTTGCACTGCCCATCACCTTACTGCTGTAATGAATGCTGCTAGAAACCCCAGGAGACATGACATCAACTCCTCATGTTCACAGAGAAAATAGCTTCTGTGTCCAGCTACTGAACCCCTGTAGGAACACAGTCCTAGGATCACAGCAAGTCATGGCTGTTTTCCACAAGCCATCAGCAGTCATGGTGAAGCATTGCTGCTAGCAATCTGGGGATTTAACTACAATTACAATTTCTCTCCATTCCTCTGAGGGAACCATAGAGGAAATATTTACAATTGACTTCCATTCAACTTGCAGTTAAATTCCAGCCATCTTCCTGTGCATTGGCTGGTGCCCTTATCATCTCCTCTACTATTTAGAGAGTGTATTCAGAAGCAGTGAGAACAGGAGCTCATCCCACAGTGTATGTTTTGTGATAAAGACAACAGAGAAGACCATGATTACTTCAGACCTTAGTCTAATCTAGCAGGCTAAAAATTTTAAGACAAACTTTCAACGAAAGGCAATGACTTTTGCCACATTGAAAATGGACATTTAAACTGTGACTCACATAATCTACATGTGGCTATGAAGTTCTATGACATAAAACAAATTTCATAACAAAGAATACAAAGACCATCATGCATTTGCTCATAAGGAGGCAAAAATGGTCAGCTTTTCTTTATCTTTGAATAAGTGGAATTATTGAAGTAATTACGTTTCTGTTTTAGTTGTTACAGGAATGAAGGTTTTCTTGATCTCTCTATCTAAGTGTTCCAGCATATACCTAGGAATTGAGGGATCTTTTACAATAATCTGGAGATTATCACCTTCCAAAAGTCAAACTAGTTACATCATGGGCTTATTATAACTCCATCATACTGAACATTGATTCATTAATTGAAATGCTGCAAAGATTACTTAGTAGATTAAGACCAATAACTTCCTAAATGACAGCCCTTGGGAAGAAATTATTTATAAAAACATAAGAACATATTTTATAAATTATTAGCAAGCTATTGCATGTTGAAATAAGATGTAGAAACACCTTTAGTTCTCAAATGCTCACAGTCACAACTTCTTCCTGTATGGAGCATCTTGTGTGAATCCCTGCTTTGAGGGAAATATCACCCTTCCCAAGCTCAGTAGCACTCACATGTCAGCCTCAAGCATCTAAATTACTCAAGCTTCGTGGGTTGTCCAAGGCTTCAGGCCAGTGAGCTCTGACCTTCTGACTTGACAGGTGAGCTTAGTTTCTCTCTGCTATCTTATTTCTTGTCACCCCAAGAGGAAGCTGTAAGTGTCAAAATTCCAATTAGTAGTAGGAGCTCAAGAACTCACCTTGATGGTGCCAGGTAAAATTAGTCTACTGGGGATCGATGGGGGGAAGACATATGAAATGCTTACAGTCATTCCTAGCACTGAGTCTGTGTTAGCTGTTATTAGAATTCCCTGGTACCCTGAGTAATTCCCTAAAAGGGAGTCAGCTTATTGAGGAACAACTTAGAAAAAGAATGCATTGGAACTATCCCCACCCCAATCCCGCATTGCAAGGTAGATAGAGATCCAGTACAAGCAGCGACTTGGAAATATTTTTCCTCCTAGGGCTATAAATGTGTATTTGAACTGCTCTGAAAATCAAAGCAATATCAATGTATTTGTTCATTCCTTTATCGGCTGGCAATCTGCGAGTAGCTAGTAAAGATGTTTTTCAGTTGTGGAAGTTGTAGGATAATGGAGTTTCTAGCCAAGCAGTTTTATTTTAGAAAGCATGTACAATTTGCACGTGTAAAAATAGTCCTTCTATTGAATCCCAGAAGGGCTTGATTTCAGCAATATGGGCAGCTCCACAATAGTGCACAGAGAGAGATTGTTCTAAGAAATGAGCTCTCTGAAAATGTCAGAGCATTCTACTACAGCGTGGTCATTTGCTGATGATTTTTCATGTTGTGTCTAGCCTTCTTAATACCAAGATACTCTTTAAAATGCCAGATACCCCCTCCAAAAATACACATGAATCAGTCATTTGCATTTTCTCATAAAGCTCTCGCCTTTTCAAAGATCACTGGCTCCGAGACAAGGGCTCCTTTCTATCTTTTCACTGAGAGCCACTCACTCAGAACACCATATAGTTTCCCTAATTTATTTATGTGAGTGCATCATGGGGCAGTGCTCTTTCCATGCTTTGAAAAGCTGAGAACCTATTAAGCATTTAAATATCAGCTGTCCTGACCCTGACATTTTATGTAGCATGAGGAGGAATGCTGTGATGGTCCACTAACACTTTCCTCTGATCGGCCCCATTCAGTTGAAAACAGACATGGTCCTTTTACTTGTCTATCAGTTGGCTTCTACTGGATGAAGAAAGCGTTCTCATATCTATTTCAGTTACCACCACCATAGTCCCTTTGTATCCTCTCTGGCTCTCTCATCTTTAGTGCTCCTTTGTTCTGTCCCTGGTTGATCCCCTTCTTGTTTTTTCTCTTGTCCATTTCTTGATGACAACTGATCCTTTTCAAAAGGCAGATGCTTGTGGACTTGGGAAAGAGGAGCTTGTGTCCTGTTTCCTGGGCACTGGACATGGTGTATCAGGTTCACTTCTTCTTTGATAGATTTCTTTCTTCTTGATCAGTTAAGGCCCATGGAGGATTCAGCCTCTGGAATAGAACAACCCCAGACACTCATGTCTTCCATACAGTTGACAGCAGGGCCTCTGTGACTAGGAGAGGTGACTTAGTGTCTGTGAGGGAACATGTGTGAGTGTCGTGTAAACTTTTTCTTGGGAGAATGAGCATCTACTCACATCAGATAGGGCACTTTTGACAGATCAAAGTAATGATTCCATCCAAGTCTAGCTTGGTGAAACAATGGATTTATTGATCTTACTTACATGACGGTATATGAGGTTTTACTTACAGCATAGGTGATCCAAAGCAATTGAATCACCCAAAATCTTACATCACCATGGATGTTGAATCCCCACAATTGCATAGGATCCCCCTTCCTTCAGCTGACCTTCTGCACTATATAAATTATATCATCTCCTGAGACCATGAGACTATGTGCAATTGGAAAAGCACTGCATATAGCTGGGAGGGATGTGTAGGAAAGAATGGCTTGGATCTCAGCTGAGGGTCTAATGACCCTCCACATCCCTTTCTTCTATAACTGAACACCAGAAGCTTAATCTTGAAGGTTTCTTGTGGATAGTCACAGCTGCTCTCATTAAGACAACAGTGTCTGTTGTGCTAACAGAACAGTGCTCTATAGCAGCAAGTGATGTTGAAATCATATGCTGAGGTCCCATTTCCCAGACTGAGACTCAAGTGTGTTGCTTGCTTACTCTTCTCATTGATGTGAAAATATTCTGCCAAAGCAACTTAAGCTGGTCACTGAGTTTGAGGTTACAATTCATCATAGTGGAAAAGGCATAGCAAAGGAAACACAAGGTGATTGCTCATGCTGCCTGAAGTCAGGGAGCAGTGTGAGATGAATGCTGACACTCCACTCTCCTGCACTGTTTTTATCAGCTTAGGACTCTAGCCTGCGTGATGGTGCCATCCGCAAACTGGATGTCTTCTCTCATGGGATAAACCTTTCTAGAAACACTGTCATAGACACACCTAAATGTGTGTTCCCATAGTGTGTCTAAATCCTGTCCAATTGATGACAAGATTAACTATTGACATCACACCTAAGGATTGACAATGACCCCAGAGGTGAACGGTGAAACCAGGGGAATAGGTAAGAGCAAGACCAGAGAAGGACTGGAGTGGTTCACTGAGGGTCCATGTATTTCCATAGACTCCTGTGGGGCTCTGAACCAAAGCAAGTGCCTTGGAGGTGAGAGGCCCTCTGTGTACTACTGGGGAAGGGCAAGTCAATGCCCTTTGCTCAAGATCTAAAATGAATCTTGCTTTGTGTAGGCCTAATAGAATAGAGATGTGTCTCTCATGGGATTGGCAGCCAGAAGACAAGCTCATTGTAATGAAAATAAGGGATAGAAAATGGCAAGGCGATTTTAGGCTAAATCCTCAAAAAGTGAAGTTTTTTTTCCCTCTAGTTTCAATGCTGGATATACAGCCTTGTTCTGGCCAGAGGGTAGAGATGCCAGAACTATTTAAGACAAAATGCCTTTGCTCCTGTACTAGCCAATGGTGAGGGATGCCAGAAGAGGGTCTGGTTTTTTTTTTCCCCCCTCATCCCTTCTCCCCTAAAGGAACATCTCTTTCTTTGCAACCATACTGATGATGTGACTAAAACTTCAGGGCACCTGGACAGGAAACTGTACTGACCAGCTCATCCCTCTGCATTCTATCTAGTAAAACCCTGTTAACCTCAAGACAGTAATTTTCAGTGGGCCCCTCTCCGGCAGACCCTTCCAGATTCACAGGAGCTCTGCCTTTCTTCCTCTTAAGCATATAATACTTTATCGTAAAATTCTTCTTGCTAAATCTTACCCTCCATGATCCATGAATTTCGTTCTTCAGATTCGGAGACAAGAACCCAGAGGCCACGGAGTCGGTGGCAGCTCCGTGTGATCGTGCACATTCAGTACCCTCGCTTCTCAGTTCAGAGTCTGCCTGAGACCCGCGAGCAGCTAGCTCCATCACCCTCAAAGGCGTCGGATAGCCACACATCGTTTGTAGGACAGACACTCATCTCTGTGGCATCTTCTTTTACCCCACAATTTTAAATTGTCAGCAGAATTAAGCTCTGCATCTGCCTGAGCTCTGGCAGTCACAGTCCCCCAGGAAGCTTGGGAGAGTTAACTTCACGTGTGCCACTCCACCCACGTTAACTATGGAAAGCCCACTGTGTGGTTGGACAGAGACACTTGTAAGCATTTTATAAAGACATAAGTTATTACAAAAAGAAACATTATTTAATTTTTTAAAAAAATGAATGGTTATTTTATTTGGGGGATGAGAAATAGGTAAACCAGAATAGGGAAAACAGCAGTTCTCATCTGTGTGACAGTGAATTTGTCTCTGTGTATTTACTTATAACAGGCAGACACCAAAGCTGATAGAATTCTGTCTCTACACCAAAGGGAGAAAGAGCTGTGAACATTTCAATTTTAACACACATTCTTCATCATTTCCCAAGGGCATTTTCATTTCAAATGGTTCATTCCTTTCATTCTTAAGTCTCCTTAGGAATCATATTCACCTTGAGGAGGGAGAGACTCCACACTGAATATTATGCAACTCTTATTCTGGCCCTGGAATATTTAAAGAGAACTCAGAGGAAGGATGGGTATTTTGCATATTATTGCCTTATGTTCTGCATTTCAAGCATAATCCAGATTTCTAAATGTATTTGCAGGAAAGCACCCTTCCAACATGAAGCGTCCTTGAATACCACTGAATGTGTCATCAGGTTTCTAATACATGTATTTGAGAATAAGTCTGACCACCAAGAGAATATCAATTTTATACGAATGTGTAAAATGTGCATTGACCCCATAGTAATGCTAAGATAAATGCAGTCATATTAGTATTACTGTCCTCAAGATAGGAGTCTTGTCTAGAGTTTATCATGTGTTTAATGAAAAATATTAGCAGTCTAATTAAAATCCATATTCTTCATCTTAATGCATCTTTTCTGTTAGTCATCCCTTTCCATGAGAGGCTGACCTGTACTATTTTTGTTCCTGGCCTGTTCTGCGCATGATTCTTGTAAACATTAGCACAGCCAAAGACCTAACATAAATGGAGTTCTGGAGCTGCCCTATGGAAGGGAAAGTGACTGAAAGATCACCTTTAGTTGTTCTTATTTTTCTAACCCAACCACAGTTCCATGTGTCTCTTCAATGTCAGGATAGCTCAGAGCTCTGGTGAGAAGGCAAAGAGGGGAGAAAAGTCCTGGCTCAGCGTGGGGTTTTCGCTTTCTCAGTGCTAACCCTGTACTCAGTGATGAAGAAGCCTAAACCTCCAAAGAATTCTGTAGTTGTTATAATAGAAGAAACAGTGATGACTTCAGTAAATTTATATAGACACAGCTTGTTAACTAGAATCTACATAATGCAGCTCATGGGCTGTCACCTCTTCTGTAGGCTTCTGGGGTGTAGGAGTGAGACTGAACCTCATTCGACATCTCTCTGGGCTCACAGTGCTGTCTGGCTCACAGTGCTTTCTGGCTCACAGTGCTCTCTGGCTCACAGTGCTCTCTGGACTCACAGTGCTCTCTGGGCTCACAGTGTTCTCTGGGCTCACAGTGCTCTCTGTGCTCACAGTGCTCTCTGGCTCACAGTGCTCTCTGGACTCACAGTGCTCTTGGGGCTCACAGTGCTCTCTGGGCTCACAGTGCTCTCTGGCTCACAGTGCTCTCTGGATGCTCGGATTTTATTCCAAAAGGGTCTCTTTTGCAGACAGTGTTAGCTTTGGCGTTATGCCTTAGTAGAAGCCTTCTTATTTTCACAGAAAATTCAATTTATTGACTTACAAAAATGTTCTTAGTTCTGGCATCATATTTGGTTATGTCTTCTGTTTTTATTGTAGAAGAAAGTATTTTTTCCCCAGGGCTTGATAACAAATCTGGAAGCTGCCTGCCAATTAAGCAAATGTTCTACTATCATCCATATCTCCACCTACCCCAAAATCTTTCAGTCTTATCTTCTACTTTTTAAGATTCATATATTGACCTCCTTTATAAACAGGTCTATATTTAAGGCTTGTCAATTTTAACCCTCCTTTCTTTCTCCTCTGAAATACTTAAATTTAAAGAGATTCTATATTTTAGGCATCATTCCTGTCTTTTATAGATTTATCTACTCCATTTTAAATATCTTTTAACCCTGTGCCTATGAAAGATTGGCCTACTCATGATATCTACCCTCACCTCTTCTTTAGGCAGTAGCTATGGATTTTATTATTTCCACATGGTATGGATGAAGACATTTGCATTCTAATCTACAACAAAAATTTTCATATTTGTTTTTCAAATTCTGAGGCTAAGCAGATTTTCCATTCACAGCCACGTTTTCACTATGGAATGCCGAAGCTTTTTTCTTACAAATTTTTAAGCGGCTCAGCAAATGTACATCTATTTCATGTTGCAAAAAGTTTGTCTTCTGTCTAATTTGTGTGTTGACTAGACATATAAATCTCAGTTTGCTCTTTCTTTAAGGACTTTAAAGGCATTGATTTGCTGCCTTGAGGGGACTATTGGTAGATTTTTATATTTCAGGGAACACTTATTCAGAAACTGACCAGAAAAGTGAACTCATGAGTGTATCCAAGAGAAATGCAAATGTGTGCCCACAAAACACTGGGATATGAATGTTCATGGAAGCTTTATCTCCACCAGCCCAAGACTGGTGATAACCTAAATGAGCATCAGCAGACAGGATGAACAGGTCATAGTGTTTTGTATTCAATTGAATATCTCTTTACAATTAAAAGGAATAATTCAGCATCATGCACATCAACAAATATGAATTTCACTAAAGGAGGCTGACAAAATGGTGGTTAAATGGGCTATATCTCCCATAGAAAGGATTCTGCACTGGGATTCCTCAGACTCAGAGCTCAAGCCTTAGTGTTCAAGGAAAGCAAGAACTGTAACTTGCGTTTTAGTGACTTTTTCCAGCATACCAAATCAAATACTGTCGGATTTTACCTTTTCATAATGTGTTAGAGGATGGTAGATTGAATAATTTTGAGCTTTGTTGAATTTCCCAAATCCAGATCTTTAGTTATGTGTATGTGCTGTAGCATGGCTGAGAGTTTTGAAATTCATATCAATAAATATTAATTAGATATTATATCATTTATCATTTATTAGCTGTGTCTGCTAATGGCCATAGTTTTAACCCAGTTATCTCTACTGTTACATACACTAAGAATGAAGAGTAGTGAATAAGGCAAAATTACATCAGAGTCACCATTTGAATTTATTATTTAGTGCTTTCTCTTCTACTCAATAATGCTCATGCTTTTCTTACATTTAATTAACCATATATTAAGTATGTATTGGGTCTTTATCTTAGAAATATATATACTCCCATACGTTTGTTTTATTGACCTTATTGTATCTTGCTACTTTTTAGTGGTAGGATATAGGTGTGAAAACTTTCTATTCTCACGAATGAACTTAAAGTAGCATTTGATTAATTAGTTTTTTCTATATGTTGAGTTCTTTGCTTCTAGTAAGGTTTCCTTTTGTAAATGAAATAGAGACTCAAGGAGGAAGACAAGGGGAGAAGAACATTCAGCAGATTCTCCTTACCCACTGGGATGCAGTCTCCATCCCTAGTCAATATCTGAAATCCAAACCCTGCATGTGCTGTGCTTCTTCCGGTGCACACAAGCCAGTGGTATGGTGATATTTGTAAAAAAGCCAAAGGAAAATATTAGCAACAATAATTGACCAATAATTGAGCTTAACAACCTCAATATACATTTTTTCTAAGTCAAGGACTTCCTTATTCACAGTTAAAGGATGGACTTTATGGCTTTTCTTTGTCATAGGCAAATTGAGGTCATTATTAACTAACATAGGGTACCTAAACACTGTGTGCTTTCACAGCAGAGGGATGTGGTGACTGAGAACGTCACTAAGAAACCAATGAGTGGGTAGTGGGAGTCTTTCATTTTTAGTCAGAATGCAGTAAGAGAGCTCAGATTTCATGACACTGCTCAGAATGCCCTAAAGTTTAAGACTTATAAATAGTTTATTTCTAGACTATTTATACCACAGTTGACTTTAGGTAAATGAAACTGCTAGTGGGAAATTATGAAAGACAGAAGACTGGTGTAACAGCAATTATCCCTCAGAGTGTTAACAGTTTCTAGGCCACACACATGATACTACTCAAACTCAATTCAGGTTAACTTTGTGATTCTACTTGAAACAATTCTATTTACCTTCTAACGCAAACGTGATTCCAACAGTACTCCACTGTGGTCCACAGAACCTGAGCTATCCTGGATTTTATCCTGCTGTTGTGTTCTGTAAGACATAGTGGATTTTTTGATTCTGCCATTTTTTACATACAGAATAGCAATCCTAGCAGTCCTTGTTTTTCATATTATAGATCCTAGAGCCTGAAAAATCACTGCCCTAACTATCTGGTCCAATGGACAATTTCTCTTCAGTTCTGGAACATTTTTTCCTTGATCTTTTAGACCTCACTCATAACTGTCTCAAGGTTTTAGGACAGCCCCTTTAATTCCCTGTGAAGGCAACTGTGAGCTAAATGAGACCAGAGCTCTATGCTCCTAGAGAGAAAAATTTGTCAGGGCTGACCTCCGAATCTTTTAAAAATATTCAAGAGCATTAGAGGAAATGTTCTTCAAAGACACTCCATTCTGTAAGACCAGACTAGGTTGCTTGTAAGAAATTTGTTTCAATCTCTAATGAGCATGTATTTTAACACAATAATTCCTAATCACTACATACACTAGAAGGGTGACCAGGAATTTATTATTCCATGTGCATGAAACTTCACCTTCTGTATGCAGTTTGCTGTTTCACAAGGATGGACTCCTGTGCTATAATGTGCTTTTCTCATAGATTTCTCAGTGGTTTGTGCACCGGTAGCCATTAATCATCACATTAGCTGACATTTCCTAAGAATTGTGTTTCTTTTACATGCAATCTTTACTTAGCCTCTTTCTAAATATGTATTAGTCTTGGAAATATTTATGTAAGGATGTAGAATTTCATTCCTGAAACAGCCTCAATCCTCCTCGGATTGAAGAAAGAGGTAGTGAAATAGACGACACATCTGATCCGAGTCCTCTGTCCTTTCCAATTTCCCAATACCCCCCCCTTTCTCCCCTCTCTAGGTGTGGGATGCTCACAGTCCACTCCTAGTGAAGCTGTGAATTGCTTTGACCAGGACAGTTTTGATCTACACTTTCAGAGGCAGCATGTGTTACTGTTCACCTCTCTGGTACTTTGGCAGCACACTGAACAGGACAGTCTTTCAGCCACAGGGTAATGAGGAAATCTGATGCCCAGGTGCCCCAGTGATCTGCTGGCCAACGTGTGTGATTGAATGTGCTCGTCGTCTGCCTCTGTGCTTGGAGAGTTTACAATGTTATTGTGACAGTGGCTAACCGGCGTGGACAAGAAACTCTGAAAACAAGATTGTCTTCCTCAGCTTTGCTGTAGATGAAGCATCTCTTTGCTGTGTGAGCAGATGAAGAGTTCTTTAACCATAGTTAAGGCCGTGTCTGCATGGTGTTAGGCATTCATTTCCATTTAAACGTGAGTGCTTTCATAGCACCTTCTGACAGCTCAGAGATTATATTTGCATTAACCTATAAAAGGAATCTAGAGGATCTTCACTCAATAAAGCTGGTCTTACACAATGCTTCACTTATTGTTTTATTTTACTGTTCATTATTTCGGCCTTCATTGTTATTTCTATTTTCAATTCCCCCATGAAACTGGATGTAATTAACCATCAAGAATCTAATCTGAAAAAAAAAAAACAAAGTCACATTCTATACAATTACAACTTACTGGCTGGACATGGCGGCACACACCTTTAACCCCAGCAAGGAGGTGGATCTCTGCAAGCTTGAAGCAAATATTGAAAAAAAAAAGTTGCACACACAAACATACAAACAAAGAACATAAAATCTTACTATTTTTATGCAATTGATATCTTGCCATACAATTAAAATATTCCAAGGCATCTATTCTGGATACTACTTATACTTCCTCTGTCTCATTCTGCCCTGGTGTAGAAAATCCAGGTGATACACTCCATGAAACCCTCTTAATCCTCCACCATTGAAGCCAGAAAACTATCTCCTACTTATTTACCCAGTTCTATGAGCTAACCCTACTAAAGGATGTCCCCGTTTTGTCGGTTAGCTTTCCATTACTATGGCAAGACACTCCTGAGGTGAACGACTGACAAGGAGTAACCTTGGAGGCTGTATTTGCATAACTTTGCCACTGTGGACCTAAGGCAATAGCATATAATGTTGAGACAGTGTGCCACAGTCCTAGTCACTTTACAGTGGCTGGAAACAAGGACAAGGAGGAAGAGAAAGGCTCCCACAATCTTCTACAAGGTCGCGCCCCCAGGGATCTAACTTCCTTGTACTCAGACTCACTTCCTAAAGGTGCCTCACCCGTCAGGTCAGCGGTGCCACGGGCTGGGGACCAGACTTCAGTGTATAAGCCTTTCGGGGGACATTCCAGATCCAAGCTACAGCATTGGCTCTTGTATTTTCAGCATTGATCTTAGCAGGTTAATTCAATAACAACATATGGAATACTGACCACTACATTCTGAACTCTGGCAGCTAGCCTCCTCCTTGTGCATGCCCTGAATGTCAACCAGAGCAGAGGCGATAGCTATTGGGCACAAGGCATCCATTTTATACTTCATTGTTCTCTGACTGAGAACACCTACAAATTTAATCCAGTATGAACTCCTTGTAGTACAATGAACTACTTTGATCTGGTAAACCAAAACTGCAAGAGCTTTCTGTCACATCCACAACACCCAAGGCTAAAATTCTATTAAAACTATTTATTTTTATAGTTGAGACCAAGAAATCATTCTTAAGAACTATGTCAGTACCTACAGAATAAACACAAAATTTATTTAAATATTATTTCTTCAGACAAAAACTACAAAATATTAATTCATGCTCAGCATAATAATAAGTAAGTCACATTTACACACACACATATGTGTGTACATTCAAAAGCAGTAGAAAAAGTTTCTTGTTTTTAAGATATATGTATTCTACTATATTTCTGATTGCAATACAAAAACCACGTAGTCCACTTTGTAGAGGCCAAAACCAAGTCCTGAAATGTTGCAGATAATCTGCAGTTCTAACTGGGTAGAAGATGGAATCTTCAAGTGGCACAAGAAAGAACAATGCATAAAACCTAAAAGGAATAAATTCTACAGCAAGTGAGTGAGCAACAGACAGCACAGGTAAAAACTGATACTTTATGAAAGTATTACATAAAGCTCATTTTAAACAACACTCCTATGGAACACTGGGTGACGTGAAGAAGAATGTAGGATGCATTGAGAGGAAACCACCACCAACAATCAGCAACTGCAGAATGAAAGGAAGATAGAAATTGCAAGGGCCTGACTTCCGAGTAACATACACCTCATAAGCTTTCACCCTCTCAAGGCCAAAGACATGTATCAAAACAACTTATTAGAGCAGGAGACAAACATCAGAAGGGTCAAAATGTGCAGTGTTATCTCTTGAAGGAGAGGGTGAGGTGAAGCACATTAGAGGCAGAGACTTGGAGAACACAGATGCAGTGATGGGGTGAAGAGGGGGAGGGAAGGTACAGGCTGTAAATTGTGTTCCCTAACTTAGAAACAAGGACGAGGGTGCCATGAAAGACAACAGCAATTACGGAGTGCTATAGGCAGGGACAGGACAGCAGTCTTAATGGGGTGAGGTGAGGAGTGGACAAGGAGGGTAGGACAATTTGAACAGCTTCTCAAAGCTGTTAAGAATGCAGGGAGACATCTCCAATGAATGAAAAAGCAAAAGGCAATCAGAACATTATTATTACCAGAAACAATAAAAATATTAGTAGCAAGTTTGATCTTATTTTTCCCCCAGAACAAAATTAATTTCTTGGTTCTTTAGAATACATTCTCCATGTGGTATTTGTTTGTATATTTTTTATATATTTTAATATATAAAAAATATAACTTTAATATAAATTAAATATAACTTTAATATAACAATCATCACAATAAAGGCTAGTTTATGTACTGGAGTATATAATATAAATGTGCATTATAAATTTCAATCATGAAATGTACACTATTCATATCAAAATACCTTTGTGTTATGAGTATATTTTCCCCTTTCCTTGGTCTCTTACTACTGTTCACAAACAACCCTTATCTTGGTTTTTCGTAACTTTTCTGCATAACGTATTTCCAACGAGATTTCACACAGTTCTAGGATTTCCCCACCACATGGTCAATCACATTCCAACAATTATTTTTCTTTTTAACCATAAAAGTAGATGGGAGCAGATGGAATGACTAGGGCGGGGATGAGGGAAATGGCCACGCCCGACAGCGGAGTTCAAACCCTGTTTCCCACAAGTAACCCTCTGATCTCCATAATACAGAGGAATTTCTGTATAGGTATACACACATAGATCAGACTGGCTCAAACTCACAGAGATCTGCCCGCCTTTGCCTCCCTAGTGCTAGGATTAATGGCGTAAGTCATGACACCCCTCTTGACCTCTCTTGATAAAGCTTCTCTGCTGATCTTGACAAAGGAATCTACAGTACAGGCGTTCTAGCCGGCAAGGCCAACTTCAGGTATTTCCTCCCTCTGTTACTCAGGGAAAGTGACTTTGGGCAGTCATAGTCAAAAATGAGAGGAAGACTATCTGCATTGTGATATAGACTGTTGAAAGGAGAATACTTTTCTCACCTTCTGTCACCTCCTTACAGCCATGTACACAGGAGGCCAATCCATCCCGCTTTGCTTGTGCCTGCATCCACATTCATTGAGAAAGATTTACAGATACTGCACACTTAAAACTGGTGCTTTATCCCTAGAGCACGGCTGGCTGGAAATATAATAATCATTTGATGCGTAGGAATGATAACAGTAAAGAACTGGGAAAATTTTCCTAACTATTTTCTAAAAAGAGGAGGGGAGAGGGAGAGAGAGAGGGAGAGGGGGAGAGAGAGAGAGAGACAGAGAGACAGAGAGGTGGGGGAGAGACTGATAGACACAGATACAGACACAGAGAAGAACTCCCCGTGTGGTATGTCACAGTAAATCTTTTTCCATTTCTCAATCAGTCTAGCATAATGCCGCCTACCTGGACAATGCCAGGGCTTAAAATTTGCCTGCTTCATCTTGAACAACAGAAAATTGCTTCACTTTTGATTCAAGTATAATAAGCTAAAATATGCTTATGTTTCCTAGGAGTTCACATATGGCAAAATCATCACCTTTGTTGTTTTTAAAGCAGAAATCATATTTTACACAATAAAATTAATACAATGCATGGCTTTTGAAAATGAGGGAATGAAAACAAATGTCTTAGAGATGGGTCGGCGGCTCTCTTATTCACAGGTTGATTTTCTTCATAGCAGGATACCAACCTCGTCTTCATCTTGGAACAGAGGGTGTGAGTAACCAGTAACTACAAATGAGCACTTCCTCGGAGAAAAATGAATATACACACTTGTGAATGTACTTAGAAATTCTAAAACTGCAACACTTCCTTAGATATTCGAATCAGGAACAAATGAAGTGTCTGAGTAGATAATCTTTTGGGAAATTCCACAGACAGTTCTTCTTGTAGGCTCCTAAATATTAACTCAGCATAGTCTTTTTTTTTTTTTTTTACATAATTAGAAATAATGTTACTGAAATTGATGGTCTCAGCGACAAGGAAATTTTACCCTCCCATAATGTTTTACAAGATACATTATTGTAGAAAGCTCATGTTAACAAAATAGATGGTTGCATATGTAGTTGTTCTGTGACACTATTCCTGGGGAGATGTCAACAAATATCTACTTACTCTTGTTAAGGAAGTGACAACAGACCAAAGGTCTCTCAGTCACTTTTCAATTGCTGTGACAAAATGCCATGACTAAGGCAACGTATAAAAGAAAGCACTTAATTTGCGGGCTAATGGTTTCAGATGGTTAAAGTCTATGACTATCATGGTGGGCACACAGCAATAGCTGAGAGCTGAGAGCTGATACAGAAGCACAAGGCAGAGAGAGCTAATTAGAAATGGTGTGGGTTTTTTAATCCTCAAAGTCCTCCCCCAGTGACCTCCTCCAGCAAAGTCACCCACTCTAATGCTTCCCATACAGTTCCAAGTACTTAATATATGAGCCTACGGGCATTCTCATTCAAACCACCAAAGTCCTATTAGGGAGCCAATGAATTTACTAGGTTTACTTACAGGAGTATGGATAAGAGGTAAAATGGGATGTCTCAAACACATCTCCATCACTAAAACCACACCTTAGTGATAGCTCATGAAAGCTATAAACCTGGAGCACACTGAACTACCTTCAGGCAGTTTAACATCCTTACGTGGTGTCCTTTCCAGGTAGATCAGTTGGTCTGAACCTCATTCAGCTGGTTTGACTTGTCTCTGCTTCTTCCAGGAAGCTCAGCATGCCTGAGAGTATCTCTCAGGAGTCCTTACTGCTTCTATACGCTTGGAATACAGAGGTACCTAGTAAATTTCATCAGTCTCAGGGACTTCCTGAAGCTGTTTAGTTATTTACTTCCTGCAGGATGAAACTTTTCACCTGTCTCCAGAACATTCTGTGTCTTCCTGAGCTTCCCTCTAAGATAAAGTGTTTTGCATCAGAGAAAATTATTACATAACAATAGTAAACAGGGCTACATATCCCAAGGATATTATCATGTCGTATACAACAAAGTTGCCTGCTTTCTGTTTGTACTAGTGTGTATTCACTGTACAAAATGATGGGCTTCATAATGACATTTAGTTTAAGTGTATCATGTCTTTAACCATACTCACTTCCCATTACCCTTTATGGTCCCTTCCTCTTCCTGCTATCCTTCCCATTTTCAAATAGTTCCCCTTCTCCTTTTATATCCTCTCTGTATGTGTGCATACATGTTCAAATGTATACATCGGTATATATATGTATGTATGTGTGTATATGTATGTATATGGATGTGTGTGCATTTGTGTATATATGTATTCATGAGTGTGTGCGTGTGTGTGTGTGTGTGTGTGTGTGTGTGTGTGTGTAGAGGTAATATCTCACAATACTGCCTGATTGATCATAGCACAGACTGATTCTCAGGTCTACATTTCAGATGACTTAAGGAAATAAAAACCATTACAACATATCTAGGACAGTGATTGTTCTTACTGGCTTGCATGGTGCTCTTGCTCTCTGTTCCCCTTGCCTTTCTGAAGTTTCCCATGACTTCCACAGATCCCTGATTTCCTGAGATTGCAGTTTTTTTTTTTAAACAGTATTCATTGTTTTGAAACCATGTAAAGTTTCTTGCTCTTTAAATTGTGCTTCTGATCACCCAAGTGTAAACTGAAATATCTTACACTTTACAAAGGCAATCACAGAGCATATTATGCTGCATAATCAATAAAATCCCAGAGAATCGGCTCCTGATCTGATATCTGAGCAAATGTGATTTGGGACAAAGGTCTCTGTTATTTGCTTTGGTACTTTCAAAGCATTATGGAAATCCATACATAAAATAATTGCCATTTAAATAGTTGTTCTGTTTTGACAGCACAGAATCTGTGATTGAGTTTTGCCAGATAATCGGGGGAAAGCCACACTGCCGCAGCTCTTTGTTTCATTTGCCAGAATGTTTCATTGCTTCAGCTTTACATTCTACATTCAGGGCATAATTGAATGAAATGTAGTTTGAAATGAAAGGAAATCTATTTCCTTTTTATGAGAACATTCACCTATTAAAGGTTAAATAAAAGGTGAAGAGCATTTCACTTATTGTGAATACAAATGACTTAGCTTTGACTATTTCAGTACAAAATAGTAAGTGATCAGTTCCCACCAGCACCAAATTTGCCCATATTCTTGAACAGGGAGTTATATCTTTTTAAAACTCTACATGATAAAGCACTTAGATAGATCTTTTTAGTATCTTTTAATACTTTTAAGGAAAGAAATTATGTAAACTCCTTTTATTAATAGTTTATTTAGACTTTATTCTGTGGAGAATCAAATCCTGTCTATTTATTTCTGCCTTAAGGATTTTTATTCCAATAGTTTTTTTAGAAGTGGGTCTTAGGAAAAATATAATTCATTGCATTTAAAATAATTCAAAAGGAAATAAGTGATATCTACATAGTTGAGCAACTTAAAATTACAGATCGTGCTCTGTGGCTCTCTGCATCTCTTCAGAAATTGTGCCCTGAAATAATTTTTTACATTTATTCAAACTACTGCATAAGTGAGCAGTAATTACATGTGAATACATCATCTTTAATTATGTCTAATTTGGATGTTACCTGTAAACATCGTTGAGATTTGTCTCAACTGGGATGGAGTAACACATAGTTAAAGTAATATCCATAATTTCAAAAATTTTAGGCTGTAATAGTTTCTGTTAAATATATTTACCAACTAAGTAACCTTGTTTGGAGAGGAAATAGAGAAATATGTCAATGTATCAATGAATGATGTGAAGGCTAAGGCATTTTTCTAGATGTTAGAAAAGAATTATGCTTAGGAAATAATCTTTTACTGATAAATGTAAACCCACATTGAATTAACATGATATTTTTCTTTTCAAGAGATGATATATTTTATTATTGCTTCATATTCATAATTTCTTGCAAGGAGTGGATACGCCCAGTGCCAGGTCAGCTGGTGAATCCGTATGAACTTGTGATTTTTTTTTTTTTTTTTTTTTTTGGTTTTTTGAAACAGGGTTTCTCTATTCTAACTCTGGCTTTCCTGTAACTCACTCCAGCTTCGAACTCACATGTTTTCCTCTGATTTCTCAGAAATGTGCACCAGGGGATTACCCACAATGCCTTGGACCATGACCAGGGGTGGCCCACAGTGAGGAGGATGACCGCCATGGCAATGCGGCGAAGAACTCAGATGCGTTTTTGTGGGACCAGAGTAGGAAGTGGCATATAGAGCACCTGAGAGCATAGAGGAGCCCGAGCCTCTGTCTACCTTCAGGTGTGACAGGAAGGCTCTCTCGGCTCTCTCTATCTTTTAAGATTTATTTTATTTTATGTCTATGAGTGTTTAGCCTGCATGGAAGTCAGAAGAGGGCATCAGATTCCCTGGAACTGTGGTTACACTGGGCTGTGACCCATTATGTCAATGCCGAGGACTCAGGTCCTCTACAAGAGCAACAAGTGCTTCTAACCACTGGGCTATCTCTCTGGCCCCAAGAAATTCTAAAATATGGAGAATCGCATGTTTTTATAACAGAGATTTAGACTCATAGCTAGTGTTGAAGGAAGTTTAGATACGTGTCCAGTGCCACCCCACCTTTATCATCCCCAGTGGATAGTCATTTATTGTCAAAGTAAGTGTGGAGAATGGCAGGGAAATCTGGGCCTCAGAAGTGCTTCGCTCATAATTATCCTAAGTTCTCCCCCTGTATCAAGACATTACTTACTTCTTTATGCTTTTCATTCATTAGCCTTAACTTCAACTCCCACAGAAATAATTCACTGCCTTTGCCCTCTGGGGCGGTGTTCTCTGATGGAAAGAGAGATGGACCACACACCATCAGTACACTGTGGTCAGCCCTGATGTCATCACATTCAGCTGTGGTGTGTTAGCAAAATGAAAACCCCTCTGCCTTGGTTTCTTCGCCAAGGAGTGAGCTTATTCTCACTGGCTAAGTTATACAGCTATCGTGAAAAATAAATTAATGTACGAAGACACTTTCTGAGATATAAAATGTCAAGAAATATGCTATAGATTAATAATCACCCAAGTATCTCAGTTGCTTCTGAGTCTTCCCCTCTTTAGTGCATGGATTTAAAGTACCATTACCTGTCATGACATGATATGGGCTTAGGATTCATCACCATAGATTCTGGGTTGATATTATTTCTAAACATATGATTTCTAAGAGGACTTTGCTGGATGCTTACATCTGCTTTCTACTTTAATCCTTAAAAGCTTCGCTAGCATATCGGAATAAGAAAACAAAGTTTAGGGCTGCTATATCACATGTGCAAAGGTCACGTAGGTAATGGCAGCGGGGTTAGTAGTGTATCTCGTGTATCTCACCAGAGCCTGCATCCTGCGTCTCTGATGCATTTGTCATTTGATCTTTATTCAGCATTTGTTTGTCATGAATATTGTATTAGATATGGGGTATATGAAAGACAATAGGGAAGAGATTCCATCTTTAGAGAGTTCAAAATATAATAGAGAAGTTGCATAAGGAAGCGTTGATCAAGAAAATGCAACATGGTAATTTTCATAATAGAAATGAGAATAAAGACTATTATTATTCTTTTGGACTTGCTGTATTTACCAAGGCAGCTGAAGAGTCTTGTTTATTTTATTTTGTTATATTATGCTTTGTTTGTCCTGCCAAGTAGCACCTCACTGAGAAACTCACGAAAGCATTCATATAGACGATGCCTATGTGCCTGATAAGGTCACTCATGGATCACGGAGAAAGTTAAACAAGATCCTTTCCAATATGTCCTCAAACTTTTAGATTCTAAGCGCTTGAACTGGAATCAAATAAAGTCCAAAGTCGTATTTACCCAAACTAATATTCTACAACCTACACATCTGTGGTTGATTGTTTAGAAACTAAGTGCAAAACTTGACATTTTTCTCTTATGAAATTCCTCTCTGTCAAGGATGTCTCACCATTCTTTGGGAATCTGCTTTCATCATCAGCATGGCTACTCTGAAGTCCAACCTTGCATCTTCGGTAAATGTTATTTGAATGCCCTTATTGTCCTCCCTTATCCGACAGAATTTATTAAGCTTTTGCTCTGGGCAGTTGCCAGGCTGATGCAGGTAGGGGAGAAATGCTCAGCTCAGTTAATGGAAAAGAACAGAGTGTCATGGTCAAATGCTGTTATTGGAAGACGCACAGGGGGTGGAGTGTCTGATTGAGGCAGAAGTGAAGATGGAACAAATGAGGGGGAACTTTCTAGCTTGGTCTTGAGACACAGGGAGATTTAGGAAGAGGGTGTCCGTGCAGAGGGAGAGACTGTGCACTGTGAGGAGGGCAGAGAGGAGGATGAAATGTAAATGACTGTGAATGAGTTAGATAGGGCAAGGCTATGGAGTATAAGGGGCAGATAATGAAAGCGATACTAGAAGGGTCTTTCAAGCATCAGTGAGTGAAGAGTGTCTTCAAACTGCCATTGAGAACACATTCCAACTCACATTAGTCAGCCTCTTTGTGAGATAGTGTTATTCCTTTAGCCAAAGGACTTTATGTTCTATTTGCTATTCCTTGATGCTACAGTGTGGGTCAAGAAAAGGAGAAGGGGAGGGGAAGGGCAATACAGAAAAGAAGGGGAACAAGGAAAAGAAAAACGACTACTGGGGTTAGAAACACAGCTCCATGGTGGAGCCTAGGGTATGCATGACCTTGGAATTTATCATCAGCACCACAAAGACAGCACAAGCAACAACAGAAACACACAAAACATGACCTCTTACCACAGGGGATGAAAAAACCATGCTGTAATGGAGGCATCTCAGGAAACAGAAATTCAACAGCTTAAATGCCAGAAATTGGGGGTTTCTTAAAGGATGGTTGGCTCTCGGTTTTAAAACAATATCTGAGTTCTGCTTCCAAGCACAAAAATGCATACATGTACATTTTAAAGCTAGGTAAGAATCTAGAATTAATCCACTATGACAATCCGTCTTGAGGCAGAACTAAATTCTAAAGAAATCTCACATTTAGGTTATCTCGTTAAATTGCCAAAACTATCTATAGCTGGTTCTTTCTTAAATCCAGTACATTTTTTGGCAAGGAATGATGACAAAATCCTTAGAAAGTGATATGATTTTAAAAAAAGAATTTTTTTCGCACACACTATTTATTCAAAATTCATTAAGCACTGTACATATTGAACAATAAATTACTATCAAGATATATCTTTTGGTTTGTTTTCCAAACACTGTGACAAATAGAACCAGTTTATTGGATAGTGGTTTAAACAGTTCAGTAGAGTCACAATGAACATGGCTTCTATTGACATATAATCTATGGGAGTGCCTCAATTTTTATTTCAATTGAAATATGAAAATCAAAGAAAGCCCCAGAAATTCCTTATTTTCTTTCTTTCATTGATTCTTTCCAAGGGTGCCATGCTCTTATAAGAATTCCCTGAAATTACGCAGTGCTTTTTTATTTGGGGATGGGGTAGGCAATGGAGGTTGAACTCACAGCTTTATACATGCCAGGTAAATGTGTTACCACTGAGCTACATCCTGAGTCAGACATCAGCCTCTTAATAATTGTCATATACTTAGCATTTATATTGTAAAATATTACTTTCAAGAAATAACTTTAACAATTCCTGTGTGGGGTATGGATGTTTTATTTCATTGTCTAGATTTAGGATCATGGGAAAGTACAGGACTAGGCCCCTTTTCTTCTGACTGAGTACATGTTAAAAATAATTGTGTGCAAAATACTTAAACACTGAAATTAAAGTTGTTTCTATCATGACTCCCCAGGGATAGACTCGGATTTAAACATCCAGTCCCTCTCAAAGGAGTCATGCCTTGAAACACCAAGGAACATACCTTTGGCATCTATCTCATAAGCAGTTCATAGTAACATTGTTAGCCATCTGCCTTCTCTGCTCTGCTGTTCTGTGATCTTGGTTTCATCCCTCATTTAAGGCCCAAAACATTATATTCATTTTTGCTGGCTCTTTGTTATATAAATCAAGTATGCATGCACTCTGTTTTATTGAATTCTTGTATTTCCAACAATCTTCTAAGTTCTTTACAAGGCCTTCCTCCTAACGTTCAGCTTTGTCCTGCTTCCGTGTGTTTCACTTTGAGCGTACCCTCCATATTGCATCTAAAGTGCCTTCTATGAGCACTTTGAGAATCTATGAGATTCTCCTTGTATGTGCATATGTATGTGTATGCGTATAAATGCATAAGTGTTCTTCATGCTAGACTGTGTATGAGTAATTGAGATATACAGCAGAAAAATTGGTAGACATTATCACAGTTTTGTGATTTAACATAATCTGGAAAGGTCTAACTTTTATTGTTATAATTATCTATTTTCTAATATAAAAGATGTCAATGGTATTTGATCGCTTCATCTTTTGTTTTAAAATGACGACCATGAATGAACTGACTTGCTTTTTCCTGTGGGTTTGCATTTTATTTTATTGCCATTCAGCTAAGTCCTATAATCTAGATATTCCTCTTTAGTTATCCATGTATTATACTGAATAGAAACACCTCCCTCTGTGTACTCATCTCACACAGCACTGACACTTTCTACTTGGTACAGAACTTCATAGCTGTTTGCTTTTCTGTCCTCCCAGCATAGGAGCCACTGAGAACAGGACTGCTCATAGGCTCATACTAAGTGGATGGATACATGTAGTTATCCTGAATTAGACTCAGCTGGAAAGTTCAAGTCCACCTTAAGTCAATTTGAACAAACACTCTTCCTTACTTTATGCAATGCATTCTAGAGACCACTTTCTGAACTAAATTTATAATTTGGAATCCCCACTTGTGCAGATGACAGCCATGCTCACATTCATTCACATTAGTTTAGCCGTCACAAACTAATAAATAAGAATTTTTAGCCACACGTATTCAGCCACATTTTGCACGAGAGAAAATTTTCAGGTGTTTGTGATTGACAGTCAAATGAAGGCCTAATTGCTTAATTAGGATCAACAATACTGACTAGATCCTGTATGTACATACATTCTCGTCTGTAAAGTGTATGGAAGCCTGAAAATGTAATGGGACAGGATTTGTACTTAGACCACTAGGTTTAAATCTTTTCTTTGTCTTTCATTAGTCACGTAAATTTATTGACGTGAACTACATTCACCAAAGATTCATATATTGAAGCCCTAGCCTGCAGTATAACTTTGTATGGAAATATGGCCTTTATGGAGATAATTAAGGTTGAATGATGACACAAGGGAGGTCTTGACCTGATAGACTGATATCAATAAATTAAAAAGGAGATGCCAACATCCTCTCTCACTCTCTCTCTCTCTCTCTTTGTGTGTGTGTGTGTGTGTGTGTGTATGTGTGTGTGTGTGTGTATGTGTGTGTGTGTGTGTGTGTGTGTGTGTGTGTGTGTGTGTGTGTGTGTATGTGTACATGATTTTACAGAGGTAAAGCCATGTGAGGATACAGAAAAGTCACCTTTGACAAACCCAGAAGAACTCTTAAAGTTTTTGTATAATTATAGTTAAAATAAAATTACATAATTGCCCCCTTCCATTTTCTCTCTTCAACCCTTTCCGTGTCCTCACCCAGCCCTTTCCGTATCTCCACCTCCATGTCCCCACCATCCATAATCCCTCTCAATTTTATGGTCTTTTTTTTTTCCTATGATTTTTGCTGTTACACACACACACACACACACACACACATACACACACACACACACACACACGTATGAATAAATACAATCTAATGAATCCATTCAGTATTGTTCATATGTACATCAGGACTTAAAATTTGGCAAGGTGTGATTAATAGGGGCTTGTCCCTGGATAAGACTAGCTTTCTCTCTCTCAGCAATCATTAGTTACTTGTATGTGTCTATCTGGAGAAAGGGCCTGTTCCTTGAGATTTTTCTTGTCCATGTTAGTGTATCTGTTGGTATTGTCATTGATCTGGTCTTCACTAAGCAGTCATGCTTAGTTGTTGCAGTGTCATGGGTAGTTGTGATTCATAGGTGGCACAGCATAGTAAGAGTATTTATTGCCTCCTTCAACTTTGACATCTTGTCCATCACCTTCTGGTACTGTGAAAAACTAGTCTTCAGGGAAGAGGATTTTCAGACTGACCCAGCTCAAATCTTCCAAATCCTGTGTCTGCAGTGCCTGGTGTCTTCAGCAACAGGGACTCAGCTTCAACTCCTGGGAGATAACCAATGGCAACAACAAGTATCAACACTGTTTTGGGAGTCTCTTCGGACTTCCATGACCAATATAACACAGAAAGAGGTTTCTCATGCTTGATGCTGAGTTTCCAAGAAGAGCTCTTACCAGGACAACCCTATTGGTAGTGCCTTGAGTTCAGTTCTGTTGTTTAAGCCATCTAGTATCTTATTCCAGTAACTTGAGAAAACCAACAGGGTGATGGGCAATAGATTACTAAACTTTCTGAGCCTTAATTTTTTGCTGTAAAATTGTTATTGTATTTTCATGGATTTTTTTCTTTTATGAAGGAGATATTCAGATGGTAAATTGACTCTCGACATAGTGCCTGGCACTTGGGAAGTGTTCAGAACCATTAGCTACTATGATCACTTTACTGTGAAGCCATTCACTGGGACCAGTATCCTTGTGATGGAGAGTTCTTGAGTGATACTAAGATAACTCAGTCAAGAGTTTAACCAATAAGAACTGTGTGAAGGCCTGGTCAGTTTAAATACGCTCACATAAAGCTTGTTGTCCTTGCTAACTCTGGAAACTCCAAATAAGCTATGGTTATAATTGATGAGGTCTTTTATCGAGTCATTAATTAATTAAAAAGGCATTTTGTCCATGGCTAGGGAGTAATGGTTATTGATTAGTAATTAATTAATAAGGTTACATCTATACAGAAAAGATAGGAACAAAATGTGAAGAAGGCAAAGACTGTCAATCAGGTGTTGGAAACTGATAATAACATATGACTTTCACCTCATCTTATGTACGATTCTCACCAGGATCTGCCTCACTTACAGATAACATTAGTTCCCCGTAAGTCTACTTTTATCTCTGTACTAATTTCTTGTTCAGTTGGAGACGGGCTTTCTACAGAAGATAGATTTTTCAAGCCACGCATGTTAAATAGCTGTGTTTACTTTGCCTTTTTCTCCCTTTTCACTGGTCACCTAGGCTTGTAACACCAACAGAGCTCATCTGGAACATCTTCATGTATTTTTTCGGAAAGAATCATTTCCGCTGAAAGTTTGTAGTCTTAATTATAAGAAACTGCACATGCCCCTCCTCCAGGTCCTGTGTATTTCTGCCTCTCTGTAGCTCACTGCAGTGCCCGGTGCACCCACTGCTCAGACTGTGTGGTGTGATTTGTACAATTTTGTGTGTTGGCGTCAGCAGAACTATCTACCTCTCACCATTTCCCCTTCTCCCTTTCCACCCCGCCACAGCTGGATGGAAGCCTCATTTCATGACACATGCCAACTCCACCTTTGTCCTGAAGTGACTGAGACAGCCAAATGTTTGCTGAGGCTGGCGTAAATTCTGATGTAATTTAAAACATTCATATGCTTTCTCAACAAATTAACCATGTTTACTGTGCAAAATGCAGTGTCTGGAGTTACATACAGGTTTTTGTTGTTGTCGTTTAAGATTTTTCTAAGCCTCTTTTCTTGTGAAAAACAACCCCTCCCTTTCTCACAGTTGTTTGCTAAGGTCAGCTTCGCTGACAGCATCCACGTTCGTGTCTCCTTGCTGAGGCTGTGACACAGCTGACTTATTTTTGCACAGCTGACTTTTTTATTTTTCATAGTTCTGATCGTTTTTGTACAGCTGCCACCCACTTTATGAGTCATTTTTGCTTTTTGCTCTAGCTTCTTTTTTACCCTAATTATAGTCATTCATCTCACTGATGCTCGTAACATTTGTTTCACGTTTGCCTGTGTTCAAAGTTTTATAAGGTATCTTAATGACCTGACATTTTGAAACTGGACAAAGCTTACTTGTCCTTAATAATCCATCAATTTTTAAATATTGCTCATTTAAAAGAAACTAAACGTTTCTTAGCATTGTCAATCCATATTGCATTTTTTTATTTCCAAATTCTGAATATCTGCCTCTCTGTGTATCAGATTTTCTATTACTTTCAATGTGCTCTTCATTTTGATAAGTATCATTCTGAATATTAGCTAGTGGTCTCAGTTGGCTGTGTGCATATGGTGTTAGCCAGAATTCTGGGTGGTAGAGGAACATATGGGAGTTATCTGGGCACCAAATCTGAGGCATGTCTTTTTTAGGTTGGCATTTGTTTGTGTGTTTCTGCATGCATAGCTTGGATGTTTTGAATTTTTAGTGTTGAAATTATTTTAGGTATACAGAAGAAATTGCATAGCTAAGACAAACTGCTCCCATGTATCTTTTACCCAGCTCTCTTTAACACTCATCTTTCCCTCTTTCAATATTGTCATGCATTTACTAAAAATTAATTTGGTATTGGTGTAGGATTGTTAATTAAACTATAGAATTTTAACAATGTTCTTGTCCTTTTCTAGTCCCTAATTCAGAACTTCATGATGTTGGTCAGTTTTATGCTACTGTAACAAATATTTCAGATGATTAACTCATGAAGATTAAAAAATATATATATTTAGAAAGTTTCTTCAGTCCATGATAAGCAGGCCTCCTTGCTCTGGACCCCTGGGAAGACATCACAGTGGGGAAGACATGGTAGAGCAAACCTGCCTATCCTTTGGCCTATAGATAAGCAGGTAAGGAGGGTGACAGGGTTCCCCAGTCTCCTAGTGCACTACCCCAAAAGACAGGAAGACATCACACAAGGCCTACTGCTTATAGTTTCGGCCCCCTCCCATTAGTTCCAGACTGGAAATGAACACAAGAGCTTTCCAAGGGTATCCCAATTAACTCCAGAATCACATTGCATTTACTTGTAGTGTCTTTTTGGTTGCCTTTGTTCACTGACAGTTTTTATGTTTTTCTTTTTCGTTCATGACCTTCCTACTTAATATTTTTTGCTATTTGTTATATATTTTTATTTTATTATACAGAGATTATATTATGGCATTTCCATGCAAGTGTCTAATGTATTTTAGCAGACTGAAAAGTATTAGTGAGGTGTGTTATAGAATGTCCTTCATCTGGAGTATGCCTCAAATTTGCTCATATCTTGTGTCTTGCTATGATTTTAGACATGATGACTTAGATGGCTTAGAAGGTGCTGGCCAGTCTTTCTCACTGTGAATTTATTATTCTCCCCTTTGTTGTTAGTAAACAACTGGAGGTAGTTACTTCAAGCATTTGTGAACTCACTGTTTGTTTCTAAGCTTTCATTAATTCCAGCACTCATTAGGTGAGTGAGCCTGTAGGAATCGTTTTAGCATTGTGTTGTCAATCACAGACTTCTGTAAGGAGCAGTTTTCTTCTTCCCAAGTCATTCATTCATCGTATCATTTTTTTTACGGCAGCTTGGGATGACAGATATTTACTTTATTCCACAGATTAAAATCTTAATTTATCGCTTGGCCACTGTGCACTCTTTCTAATTCATACCTATGTCCTTCGGGTATATTGTCATTCTTTGAAATAAATTATTTTAATTTTGAATGTTTTTTTTTAAAGCTGTAGTGTTTGTCTAAGTGAATCCCCATGCAGGCATCCTTCACTTTATTCCCTCCCCTGTTTTTAGCATGGTATTATTAACTAATTTCAGATTTTGGATTTCACCAGTGTTTTTCCTTTACATCTTCATTGATGTCCCAGAATCCATTCTAATGTCCTATATTACCTTCAGTCTCCATGTCCAACCACCTCTTCTGGTTTCTCCTCCTCTTAGACTGCTTGTTTTTTGATGATCTTGACAATTTTGAAGAAACTGGCCAGAGGTCTTGCAGAATGTCACCTGTGTGGTTTTGTCTAATGCTTTCCTTGTGACTAGAATATGATTATAAGTTTGGCAAAGAAAACCATGGAGCCAAAGTGCCCTTCTCTTCAAATTATGACACTTGGTACCTGATATCCACATAAAGTCACTTGGTTAGGTAGTGTTAGCCAGGATTTCCTACTCTATTTTATGGAATACAGTTGCAAAATACAGCCCACCTTTGAGGGAAGAGGGCTGGGAATCAAGAGCCTTCTAGAAGGGAGAATAAACTCATATATGATTTAAAACTTTCATAGAATTTTTAATGTTAAGGTTATAATTTAATTACATTTTTCCCTTCTGACCCTCCCATATACCCTTGTCCCCTCTCTTTTGAATTCATGGCTTATTTTTTCAGTAACTGTTACTGTATCATATATGTATTTGTATATTCATATATATTCCTAAGTATAACCTGTGAATTAAATTATCTAACTCAGAAGATATACTCATCATATATTTCTAACACTCCAAGCTATGCTAATTCATATTACTTCCATATATATATATATGGAAGTACTATATATATATAATTGTATATTTCTTCTAGTTTTCATCCCTTAGACTTTACATTCTTTACTTCCTGTTAACTGTATCTACTCCATGTGTGAGTTCCACTAGGACCTTGCAACTTCTTTCCTGCCCATTGGACTCATCTCTGCCATGCCTGTCAGGACAATCAATTACCCAGGCCGTCGCATATGGCTGCCTCTGTCTCCGTTCACCAGTGCTGCTCTCTGCTTTCAGTTCTCCAGTGTGCCTTCTGTAGCTACTTTCCTAGCTTCTTTGTGTCTAAATTATAGTGTCAGACTGAGTCTCTCTTTTGAACACACTCACCTAGGAGTAGCACTGTGTCCCTCTCCCTGCCGTAGCTGCAGCTGCTGTTTATCTCCAACTTCTGCTTTCCTTCTCTCTTCCACCCACTCTACCATCTGGAAGTCAGAGTTTTATTTTCTCCTTTACTCTCTCCCACCCTGACTTTCTAAGATTCTCCTTAAATTCACGTGGGTGCATATTACCTGCTCAATGGTTTGACATATCTCTTCTCTTCATTATAATCTGGCCTTGCCATAGCAACTCTCTCCTTCTCCTCTCTCTCTCCCTTCCTCTTTGTCTGTCTGTCTGTCTGTCTGTCTGTCTGTCTGTCTATCTATCTATCTATCTATCTATCTATCTATCTATCTATCTATCTATCACAAGTTCATGAACACATTATTATCTCCACAGCAAGGCCTACAATATTAACTTTAAATGAGTTGTGATTTTGTTCTCCATAACTCAAATAATCATTAATAGTTATTATCATCTCTAAGCTAAAGACACCATTTTTCCTGAACCCTTGGACTGTGCCAGGGGCTTTGCATATACTTTGTACTCATAAAACTTCGCAAGTCTTACAGGATACTGTTATCAGATCTATTTTACAGGTGAGAAACTAAGCCTCATATTTTTAACAAGCTCACAAATTCATACTGCTAATTAAGAAAAAACTCCAAACCATTACTCATCATATAATTTCAGGTCCTTTGGTTATTATCAAGATAAGTCTGGAGGCATCTCCCTAGAACCTCGTTATCTCTCTTGATAGCCTTTGAATTTTTTAGCATGTTTAAATAAAAACATTTGGTTTGTGAGAAACCTGTCTTCTTTTGATGTACACTTTTACGCTTTCATTAAAAAAAAAAAAAAAAAAAAGCTTTGACCCCAAGTAAATGAGGTTTCACCTCTGTGTGTGATCTCATTACTGTGTGTAGCTTTCTAACACCTCTTTGAGGAAAACACTTTTACTATTCCCTATTATACATCTAAGAGGTAGGATAAATATAATTACACAAACTAGTAAATGGTCAGGCTATAATTATAACCAGGTTATCTAACTCAGAAGCCATACTGTAACTGACAAAATATCAAGCATGATGCTTCTAAATCTTAGCTGTGGTTATATTTCTCTCCTTCATGTAAGTCAAATACATTATCTGTTTCTTTTACCTTTCATCCTTTAGACTTAACTTATCATGCTTCAAATAAAACTTCTATTATGTGTCCAAGGTCAAATGAAAGTTTTCATTTAGAAAACATCATTTAGTATATTCTCAGACTGTGATATTATGATTATATCTGGGCCACTGAGGAGAGCTAGTCATAATGGAGCTGTAAGATTTTAAACAGTTCTTAGTCACAACGAAAAGAAACCTCAGCATTCTGCTCTGATCCATGTACTATGGGTAATAGAATGAAGGTAGTCATATTAACCACTATGTATTCATTTCTCAGTGCATATTCTTACAGATTTCCAAGTATCAGTAATTTGCTGGATGTATTCCTTCACCTCTAATCTTGAAATGTCATTACCATAAGTTTTAAAGGGATGCTCAAATATATTCATTTGCCTGGAAGATTGTGGCATTCAGTGTCAGACATAATAAGTGAGCCATGGATAAGACTTAAAAGTCTTAAAGATTGCAAATAAGCTCTTTCTAGGGAACTGATCATAATGAGATTTAACCGTGTTACAACCAAATAATGCAAGTTTCTATGTGGAAAAAGCCTAGAAATTATTTAGCAAAGTCAATTGCATCTAAACTATAAAATTAAATCTATCAGGATTCCAAAATGCACTATGAACTAAAAATTTGGAGAAATAAAGCACCAGAGAAAGCGAGTTAAACATGTGTTCTAACCATTTGCCTTTGAATTGCCACATTTATTGTTTCTATTGCAGTAGAAAGGATAATGGCAACGTGTCTGAATTATAATGAAATACGGGTAATATGTTATACTCCAAAAGCCTTCTGAATGATCACTTCCCAGTCTAAATGAAGACTTGGACTTTTCATCTCTAGCTTTCAGCTCTCGCTGCAGTGAAATATGAGAGTATCTTTATCTAAGGCTTTGCATACTGTTCCTTTTGAGTCCTTCACGTCTAGGATATTGCCAACCACATCAATATCCTTTCACAATGTAAATATGGCTGTTTCTGAAAATAGTGCCTCATTTTTATGTTAAGCTATCCTTCAACTGCTCCATTATCACTAGTGACCCCACAATCACCAGCTGCCAAGGATCTTTCTGTAACTAAGAGATGCAAATGGATTAATGTTATCTTTGAATACATATGCATGATATAAAATTCAAAGGGTACAAAACAACATAGATTGAGAGAAACTCTTCCTCCCCCATGGCCTTTGTGCTATCAGATCACAGTCCAGAGGCAACCACTGTTGCATTTCTTGTCTGAGCTTCCAGAGGTGTTCTGCACAAGTAGTATTATATCAAATGTGACTTTGCTGAAGCATCTTTATATTCAAAAAAAGAGTTGTTTGAGCTAGGCTTGGTGGAACATGCTTGTAATACTAGTACCAGAAAAACTGAGGCAGGAAGATTCCAAGTTTGAGGCTAGTCTAGGTTACACAGTGAGACGTTGTCTCGAAGCAAATGATCAATTTTACTGAGCATAATTACACACATACCTAAGAGAGTTAAGTAAATAAACTATCAGTGGCTGTAAGTTTAGAGTCATAGTACCATTATTACAGTCTAATTTTAGAACATTTCCATCATTTCCAAAATATTATTGGTGGTCATTTTATGTTATTCTTTGTTCTTATTCAAGTCCCAGGAAATCACCTATGTATTTTATGTTTTTATAAATTGTCCATTTCTGGAATTTTGTCCGAATACAATCAAGCAACATACAGTCTTTTGTGAGTTGTTTCTTTGAATTAACTTTGTGTTTTCAAGATTCACTTACATTAAGGCATATCAATAATTTGTTTTTGTAGATTCAAGCATTCATCTCATGCTGATTCCGTAATGAAATAGAAGGCAATTGTTTTAGATCAGAGCTGAGACTTTCCCCTCCCCCAGGCAGAGTGTTCAGCCTCTCATGGCCTAAAACACCCAGACTGAACCCTGAGGAAATGATCTCCAGGTTATTTTATTAAAAATAATTGCCCACCGATTCAAAGTCTTAGTTTGCTTTAATGAACAGAATCCTATAACCTACTTCCGTCATAGCCGTGGCAACCAAGAGACATGGGTGTTATTATATGTCCTTGTTGGTCACTGGGGAGGAACCACAGAAATCCTTTTCATTAGCAATAGCACAAACAGAGTACAAGATAATCTGAGCATGAATTGCTTAGACAATTACTGATTCCTCAAACTAGCATTCTTTCTGCATTCCAGAAGGCTACAGTCCATAACTAGGAAGCTGGTTCCAAGGTAACCTTTCATTCAGCATCTCATAGCAAATGTTTTCAAGTTCATTTTACTGTACAGATAGTGTATGTAGCTTTACAATATCCGAGAATAAGTTCAAATGTTCCACTAAATGTTTTATTAGCTCCTGCAGACTAAAAATAAAGTAGTTTGTCAAGTCAGAGAGAGAACTGTAAAATGCAGATGTTATCACTCATCAATCTTTAGATTTTCCATCCACAGGTGTTAACTTGGCTTACGTTGATACCAACTCAAATTTTAACATGTCTGATATCCTCCATGTGAAAAAATTAAAAAAACAAAACTCACTCCTTAAGTTTTATGGTAAATTTTCCTGAGGATTTCATAACAAGGCTAGAGTATATATATATAAGTAATCTTCTCAATCAACTCGGTGGACACCTTGACAGGCATTTGCTTTCTCCTATTTTCTTGGATACCTACATAGGGTTTTTGAAGCAGGCTCGTTATCTCACTCTCTTTCCCCATCTTTCTCCCAATCAAGATCAACAAAGGTTCCTCTTCCATTTATGTAAAAAATATCAACCATGCTTGTTTGCTACTGTTCTGAAGGCCCAGAGCATCATTCTATCCTCTAATGAGTTCTCAAAGTATTTCTTCCTCCAATACAAAAATGGTCCCTCTAAGAAATGCTTTGATGAATGACTTCTGTTATGCCCTTTTTGTTATATTAGTATGAAGGAGCTCTTGTGAAGCACATGAAAGGGAAAGGGTTGAATAAAAAGCTGAGATCCATATAATGACCAAAACGTCTATTTAAATATGCCTTCGAGAGGGTATTCAAATATCTAGGCACCTTCCACTCAGTTCTGTGAACTCTCCGCACATTGCAATACCAAAACACTCAATAATTGAATTTATTAACATATATATATGATAAGATCTTAATTAGAAAAAAAAGAGAGAGCCCTGTGTCTCTGGGCTCAAATCACAGCCCACTACTACCAACTTAAGTAAACTAAAAGAAATTTCTGGAAAATTCTAAAGAATAATAAAACATGCAGCTATTTGAGTATCAAAAGAATACCTATGAAAACACCATAGTGTTTGACACTAAGGAAGTGTTCAGTAGGTGGCTATTTTGTTATCTTCACATTTCTTAACTGCTTTTGTGTTACGTCATTTTTAAAGACTATTTTCCTTCAATAGTGGATAAACATATTCTATGATACTTATTAAGTACACTAAATTCTAAGTCTTCATAGACAAATGACCATGGAAACCTTATTACAACTTTACAATAGGACAATCAAGTCACTGCTATTGAAGGCTTCAACTGGTCCAGTATGAGGACAGTGAAGACATCTGCACCAACAGTCACCATCAACAAGGGGCAGGTGATTAATTTGGCATTTACAATTTACTAGAATATGCTGTAAAAGAACATCCAATATTGACTTTAAATCATTTTTGTACAACATTGCATCCTTTGAATTCCTCAACTTCTCCTTGATACAAATAAGATTTCTGTGACTATCCTGATTATGGGAGATATAACCAAAACTTAGATAGATGACAAATCTAGAACACTCCTCCATTTAAATTGTAATTCTGATTAAATAAAATATGATTATAAAAAGCTTCATAAGATTAAAGCATTGTAAAAATATAAGTAATAACTATGATTGTTTTTGTTTGCTTTTTGTTTGTTGTTTGTTGTTGTTGTTTTCGACAGGATTTCTCTGTTGTAACTCTGCTTGTCCTAGAACTCACTCTATAGACTAGGAATGCCTCAAACTCACAGAGATCTGCCTGCCTCTGTCTCCTGAGTGCTGAGATTAAAGGTGTAAGCCACCACTGCCTGGATTTAATATATATATTATTGTTTTTATCTTGCTGCAGACAGGCTAAAAAAAATCTTAGAGCCACGGTGGTGGTGGCACACATCTTTAATCCCAGCACTTAGGAGACAGAGGCAGGCAGATCTCTGTGAGTTCAAGGCCAGCTTCGTCTACAGAGTGGGTTCCAGGACAGCAAGTGTTACAACAGAGAAACCCTGTCTTGAAAAACCAAAAAACCAAAACAAAGACAAAACAAACAAACAAACAAACCAAAAAAAACCCCAAAAAACCAAAACCCAAAAACCTTAGATTCCCAAACTTTCCATTTATGTTCAAGGAAAACATTCAACCCCTTGACAAAAGGTTTCAGAAGGTTACCCTAGATTTTTTCCTACATTAAGAATCTGCCTTTCCCCCAGAATTGTTCAATAAGTGATGTTGGTTAAAGAAGAGACTCTCACTCAAGACCTGCTGGACACCTCTGGGGAAGTTGGTTTTGGGGGCCAGATTTCCCACAGGAATTGGTCTGAATCTTTGCCATCAGAAGGTACTTATGATCCATTAAACCTTGTTTACAGATACAAAATTAGCTACTAGAGTCCTGTAGACCACAAGACATTTTAGTTTTAAGACTATCTCTTGAGAGTATAATTTGAGGCCCTGAGACTTTCATGATGTTCATGAACTGCTGTGCTGTTGAGACATCTCCCTTCCAACATATTCACAGCTCTTCACTTTGCAAGTGAGCCCAGATCATCAGGTTTGCAGGCATCAGTAACGATGCAGGGTGAAATCAATTCCGAAATTGACTTATAGGTCTATTTACATCATATGTTAGTGAACTTTTATCAGTTCATAGCTAGGTGCCTCAGGCCTTTATCTAAAAATATATGCATTTTATTTATGGAATTATCTACATTATTTTCAAGATGATTTTATCAGCTTTATATTTGAGAAAATGAAAGACTTTACAATCTTGTAAGAATAAATTTACATAGAGATGCTTAATAAAAATCTTCTATACCTCTCCATCAATAGGCATTCTGAATAATTCTCAGTATATATCCTGAAAACAAAAACCTAACTAAAACTGAAAAACTGAAAAAAACCAACCAGATTTTAGAAAGCTTTTTGAAACAAAGTCAAAGATGTGAAAGCTCAACATTGATTGGTGTCTGTCAGTTTAGTCTTGGTTTAAACATTTATAACTCTAATTTCGAAGCATTTTTTTTGTATCATGTAGCATTTGATTATGGTAGAAGGTTTCTTAAATTGCAGACAGAATTGAAGTAACAATGCTAGGTGGTTATCCCAAGCTGAAGTGTGCTATCTTCCCCAATTTGTATACTGAAATTCTAAACCTACTACTTCAGAATGTGAAGGTATTCACAATAGTATTTTAAAGGGTAATTAATTAATAATATGTGTGTGTGTGTGTGTGTGTGTGTGTGTGTGTGTGTGTGTGTGTGTGTGTGTGTGTGTGTGTGTGTATATATATATATATATATATATATATATATAATATAAAATCTTTGGGAGATGTAACACACGTATATGTCTTCTCACCCTAGAAAGGGAACCCACAAGAGACCAAAGGAATGATCGCACTGAAGTCTAACTCCATTATCTGATGAGTCTTACTGGAGTTACTAAAAAGAATATGGATTAGGGTTTACTTTCAGAAGTAGAGATTACTTCAAAAAGCAGCTCCATCTTCAAAAAACCCATTCCAATACTAGTCAAGACTCTTCAAACTTGCAAGCCTCGAGGTCTCTGCACAGCTTGCAGACAATACCAGAGCTCTTCACACAGTTTGCAGGCAGCGCCACATTCTAAAAGTCTCTTCTCTGCAGCTTGGCTATTCAGAGTCATCTCCATAACAGTTGTTCACTTCCTTTATGAAGCTGGGGAGGGGATTTTACAAATGTATCAAGTTCCCACTTTATCTGACAGATTACACAGGGGTAAGACAATTACGCTGTCAAAGAAAGAAGCCCCCCCCAAAAACAAAACAAAACAAAACAAACTCTACTGATACCTTGGTCTTAGACTTCTAATCTTGGGGTTGTGAGAAAATAAATGTCTACTGCTTAAACTCCATTGTTTGTGGTCTTTGTTTTAGCATTCTGATGGAATCAATCCATCAGTACAAAATATTCCCTTCTCACACACACATACACATGCACACAGAGATTACTTTAGAAATCTATAGGCATTCCATAAATATCTGTCCACTGTCATTGGTTTTGTTGTTACTAGTGGCCTCTTGCCTATCCAAATTCAGAAGTGTTCTATACAAACCACTGGCCAATGGGCTGTTGAAAGAATACATTAGAGACTATTATTTACCCTATGATCCCAAGGAGATGAAGATTTTCTCCTACTTGACAACAGAACAGACTTAGGAAGTATGCTGGCAAGTTTAAAATCTATATTCCATTGACTCTAATGACTCTATGGACTGCTTTATTGACTATAAGTAAGTGCACATTACTTATCGTCATTTTTTTCCAGTAATAAAATAGGAATAATAGGGCCCAGAGAAATGACTCAGTAATTAACAGTGAAGATTGCTCTTCCAGAGGACCCTAGTTCAGTGACAAGTGTTCACATCAGGTGGCTCAGAACTCTGTAACCTCAGTTCCAGAGGGATCAGACACCTCTAGCCTCCCCAGGAACCTGCACTCATGTGCACATATGCCTTCATATAATTAAAAGTAATAAAAAATAAGTCTTTAAAAATATTGAAGGGAAAAATGGGAAATTGGGCAAGTCTTTAACTTAGAGGAAAGAGAGAGAAGTCAAAACAGAAAGAGAGGAGAAGGAGGGAAAGTAAAATAACAGTAAGGCTGTTTGAAGAAGTCATAGAGAATCACATTATTACCTACTTACTTAACATTAGTTAAGATTTACTTTTTTTAATACATATAAATCCATGTGTATACATATACAGTTTAAGTAAAATTTTCCCATCTAGGCTGACAATGCTCTCTGCCAAATCCAAAACTGTATAACAAAACCCCAATACAAAGCATGAGAAACTCCCCTTTGAGATGTGAATCAGGAGAGTCCAAGAGACACCCAAAACAGGCTATTGGTGTTGCACTTGAAGGTCCCTCAGAGACTGAAAATTAGTCCCTTATTGCTAAAGATATCTTTCACTTAGGGCATAGGGTCTGGAGGACCTGAGCTGCATCTGACATGAATTCCTCCTATCTGAGAACCAGCTTTCATGGTACCAGAAAGTTCTAAGGGAGGAATCAATAGTCCTACCTAACTATGACACCTATGGACAACAACAATGACCAGCATGGCACAATAACTCTAAAGGTGCAATAGTGCATGCATGTGGTAACCTACAGCTCTCCAGTTTAACTTAAGGCCTGCTCAACAGAAGGTAAATCATCATGATACTGGAAACCTAGCCAAACTACCCAAAGCTAGTGAAGTCTTGGATTTTGAAAGAGAACCTACAATTGTCAGTTTACTAAACGAGCATAATTCCTACTTCTAAATATTTATCTTTAGATCCACAGATAAATGTGACTCTCACCCCTTATTAAAGAAATTTCTCTTTTGCAACAGAGACAACAGCAGAAAATAACAGTTGAATAAAAATGCAGAGAACAAATGATTATATGGTGCCCAGTCCCAACTGAACTCATCTATATAACACCAATCCGTGTGCCCAAGGCTCAGAGAATTTGTGGAAGAGGGTGAAGAAAGGTTAAGAGTCAGAGGAACAGGAAGTCTACTGTCAGATTGTACCCCAAAGAAATGTTAGAGAAGCTACACCCATGCTATAACACAGCTGCCTAAACAAGACCTGAACAAAGACAACACCTGTGGATTTCTTTGTTGGCTCTCCTCCCTGCGTGGTAGCTAATCCTCTGGCCATCAGCTCTGCTTTGGTCTGAGGCTGAGAACCACTTGGGAAACAATTTCTGGGAGACTGTTGTCAATGGAACAGCTCAGTTTATGGAAGCAAGGGTAGTTACATTTATAGGGAAAAAGGCAGGGGAGGGTCCTTGGCAACCAGGAATGGGGGCCATTGTTTAAGACAGGGATACTGGAGTAGTCCCACTGCATGTGGGGAACTCATTGTCATTCTAAGGGTCAGAGCCCTGGAAAAGCTCCTCCTGCAGAAGGTGTGACCTCACAGGGGAAAGGCGAAGATACCCTATCAGAAAATGGGCTCAGCTCTAGACCTTCCAGCTACAGCCTATTCAGATTAAGTACTAATCAGGCCACATTCCTTTGTCAGTGACCTGCTGTGAAGCAGGCAGCAGTTAGAATTTAGCTGGGTTTTGTCAGAAACAGGGGGAGCAGCTGAATGCCTTCTGCTCTCAGGGTGAGAATTCTGAGGTACAAAGCATGCTTCAACCCTCTGTTAGCTCTTAGCTCTAGGACAGCTACGCAAACAGCAACACTCATGCTAACATGTCAAGACAAAGAACTACAGGCACCTAATCCCCACAGCAGGAGAAAATAGTCTCTCTCAGAGGAAAAAAAAGTCTCCTAATTTGTTATCCAATACCAAATAATCAGCCCTGAAATCATATGGGTTAACATTATATGGACTGAGAAGATTGTATTTATATATTTATTCATTTATTACATGTATTTATTTTTAGGGATATATGTATTCCAAATATATAATCGTCAATTAAAGATAAAAAGGCCAAAGGCCATGAATTTAAAAGGACAGCCTAGGAGAGCCTAGAGAATAATTATAATTCCAGAAAATTTGTTAGAGTATTTTTTTGTATTGTAATATTAATATTAATATACATCTTGAGGACAAATAAGGACAGCAAGTCTATGCTTTAACAATGATGTGTGTTTTCACGTTGACAAGGAATCAGTCATGGTGGTTAGTTTTTGCTAACATGACACAAGCTACAGTCATCTAGGAAGAAGGAACCACAGTTGAAAAAAAAAGCCTCTATGAGATTGGCCTGTAGGCAAGTCCGTGGGGCATCTTCTTGATTAATGATTGACATGAGGGCCCACAAAATTTGCAACTTCTACCCACTTTTTAAAAATCTCATCTTCCTATTTTTTTTCAGGGATTTAATATTTAAAGCACTATAAAAGTATATGTAATCCATATTATATATATTTTGAGATAGAATCTCATTGTGTAATTTCGGCTGGCCTGGAACTTACAGAGATCCACCTACCTGCTTCTGCCTCCCAAGTGCTGGGATTAAAGAGAGCACATAGAACATAATTTATTCATATTAACTAATGTATTTCCCATGTTTTAGAGCATTTTTAGCGCTTGACTCTTAAGATGTGTCAGTAAGTGTCTATTGGAGGAATCCAAAGGTTCTCAGATTAATGTCATCTTTTATGTCTGATGCCAATAAATGGGATAAATAATTATGTATATTCAATGGAGATGGCTAATGAGTAGGGAAATTTATACAAAGCAAAACTTAGTATTGGGTTTTAATGCTATTTTCTGACACACTGTAACACATGATCTTTCCTGTGCTATGCTTTTTCTGTGAACTTTTACATTTATACGGATATAAATATTTAAAATTTAAATTGGTTTAATAAGACATTTAGTTCTTTCTATAGGTAGTATATTTTATATATTCACATATAAAAAATTGGGTGTATGTCAAATTTGAATTTATACATATATTTAGGGATTAGCTTATCTAATTGTTCAAACATAGGTATAGTATTTTAGTATTTTCCACATGAGATATGAAGGACAGTCTCGGATCTATATAACAGATTTGGATCTATATCTAATTATAGATCTAAAAACTGGTTCCTGCAATTTTAATGTACTACCCAGTTAATTCATTCCTTTGGGAAATAGATAGCATGTTCATAGATATTTGAAATAAAATTCCTGAAAAGTAAGAATTTCAGAGTAAAAGTTTGCTTTGTAGAAAACTTTGTACTTTTTTTTTTTTGGAAATAGCTAATTATAGCTTGCCCAATTTTAGTATAGACAAGTAGACTAAGCCCAGGTATAGTTTTGGCTTAATACTATGTTACTACTGCAACCAAACTACCAAAGACTGATCATAAAACTATGTGATAAGGCAAATGCTTTAATAGGTTATTGTGTAATATGGAATTTGATTAGCTTTTTCCTCCATTCCTGAGAGATAAACACTTGGTATTCCTAAACAATAATTCTATTCATGGTGGGTCCCTGTGTAACTTATGTCAGCAATATGATTCAGGATGATTCTGGACATTCCAGAAAGAAAACAGTCTTGGGCTTAGATGTTGAGAGCTCTTAGTAACATGGTGTGAGCATGCTCTCCAGGGAACAGAAAAGAACTGGAGATTGAGTTCAACCTCAGGGTCAATGATGTAGTCAATACCAAAGCCCCAGAATAAAACCTCTAGATCCCAAAGATGAATGTCTATTATAGTGTCAGGACAGTGATGTGCCCTCTCAGGGAAAAGGGGAATATGAACTTCAAGTGTACAGCATTGCACATTCATCTCTGTGACTGCTTCTGATTGGCTCCTTTCTGTTTCATAGCATTTCCATGCGTTCTGCAAGTCATCTTAATGAATTATCAAACCAATGGGGCAAGATGAGGTTAACCTAGGACTCTGAACTTGTAGCTGATTCCTGAAGTGATAAGAATATCTAGACACTTTGTGGATGGGGCTCTAGCCTGAGAAGCGATCCAACTCATAGTGTTTGGTGTCAGCAGTCACTGTAGCTTTCTTTCCCTAACTCTGTTCAAATAATTACCAATCTCTTAGTACCAGTGACTCCTGCTTGACATTAATGCTTTAACATAAAGAGGCACTTTTCCTTTGCTAGAAGGAGGCAGTACTTTAACAGTGACAGATTCATTCATATGATTCATTTTCTGAGATAAATGGATTGTCATGGTCCCCTTGGAAAGACACGGAATAAGGGAGACTCAGTCACATCTAAAATATCTAAGGACTTTTCTTTAACTCTTCAAATGAATATAAAATAGAAAAGCTGATAAGGAGAAATTGTAACTCATGATGATTTCCTTAGGATAGTGAAAAAATAGCTTATGATGGTTCCACTAGGAAAATATAAAATGTTAAAAGTCTCTGTAAGTCTCTAAAGTACCTCTGTATTTACTTTGTAAATGAATTTATTGTCAAACAGCAGTTGAAACAAACCTCAATTAGTTCTTTTTATCTAAAAGATACCCTTGGATGTTTGATTAAATGTAGCTTTGAGGGATTTAAGTAAAAGAATGATGTGCCTTTTCAGACTTCAATACATTAAGATTATCACAAAGAAACTCAAACAAAGCAGTCCTACTTTTCCTTCACATGGTTAGAGCAGTATACCACTCGTGGGAGCGAAGGCTGTGTGTCTCCTGCACTTTATGCTAGCATGTCTGTGACTTTCCAAGGCTCACATTTTAATTAGAATGCTTTTACTCTCCATCAAGCAGCTTCTTTAAAGTGTGGGTTGTGATCTTATCTGAGATCTTGGAACTAAATGTCCAATAACTATGGCAACGGTCAAAGGTTTCTGACTGTGCGATGACCAAACGTTAATTAAAAACAAAACACGTAGTGAACCCGAGGGCTGTGGGGCCGCACCCTCTGCTGCATCGTATGACTTCCAGGGCCAGGACTCTGAACATACATGTACATTATGTTCTACACATGACATCTTGCCATGTTATGCCAGTGAGCACTGCTTGAACCATGTCATCTCATATTTGAAACTAATTGCATTGCTGTCTATGCAAAGTTTTCTGCTCCTACAGAAACATAATGGTTTAATAATGGGAAACAACATTTAATGTATTCCTACTGTCATTTCTCAGCATGTAAGCATCAAATCAGCGTATTGTGTTAGAATGTTTGATTTAAAAAATTACTGTTTGAGGGACTGACTTGAATTTCATTAAGACCATTAAATGAATTTTAATTTAAAATTTGGCTGAAATTTCCAACAACTTCTGAAACCAGCCTAAATGTGGTTCTGCCAGTTTTCACTGAGTACTTATGGCAAGCAACATTCTCAGCATTAACAATTATAATATTAAAATTAGATCAACTCTGAAAATTGTTAAAGATACTATATACATCCCACAGTATCAACTATTCTGCAAAGATTAATTTTCTATGTGAAAACACATACATTCATTTCATCAGCATGCAAATTTTCTTTCATATTTAATAAAAGTAAAATTATATATAACAATAATTATCTTAAAATAAATTTATTCATTACATACCTATTTTATTCGCCTATGTATGGAGATTACATGGAAATTTCTTGGAACAAAAGACATTGTCAGTGGGAAACATTTAAGAATTCCTGGTTTAAAAGACAAATAGAAGTTGTATATGCTCTTTTATCTTCAGAAGTAATTCTAGATCATAAGTCCCTGGTGATGAAACCATAACATAGATAATTCAAATGAATCCTTAAGGATTTTCATTCCTGGATGGAGTTGTGTTTTAAGAAGCTCAGCTCAAAGACCAAAGGTAAATTAAAAAGCAATTTCTCTCTAACAATTAAGAAATATACAGTCCAGAACATATACTGATGTTTTTCAACCTTCGAGTTTCTCATACGTGAAAACCTCAAAGGGTCAATAAGCCCAGCCAGGAGGACTCCTACCACCTCTCTTATTCCTATCTCCCTATTAATGTCTTCAGAATATAGGCAGACTTCACTTTATCCTATTACCTAAACTTATCATTCTCAAGGGAGGAAATGAACCCAAGGACTAAAGGAGAAACTAGGTTTGGGTTTGCTACAGGCACTCTGTCAGATTGTGGCAGCCTGAATGGACCCAGTGATTTTCTTCCAATTAGCATCAGTGAGGTAGAATGAATACATTTAGTATTCTTCCTTGGCTAGTGCTCCGATTCTAATGTAGAATCTATGTGACTGTGTCTAGTGTGTTAACTTGCTATATACACAAGGGCAATACCCAAGTGTGGTTGCTGAGTTAATGCTAAACACACTTTGAATTATATATTTCCAAAGGTTTGCATGTTATAACGAACTCATACATAGCTCACCACCATGAAAAAGGCCCAGCTCAAAGGCACACTACTGACATTATTATTCATGTATCTATGCTGGACTGAACTTCTAGACAACTAGATGGCTACCTTGCCTGCTGCTCATTTTTGTTTAATTATTTTATGGTGTTTTAAATGAGAATATTTTAACATGAAAACGTACAGGCCTTAGGCTTCCCTTCTGTAAAGTAAAGAAATAAAGAAATGGCATTTTATTATACCAGGGGAATAGTACTTTCCCATTGTCCTTATTCCTTTAATTGGACCAATACCAGTTGGAACTGGTATTCAACAATAGAAATGGAAGCTATGTGGTTCGGGTATCATTGTTGTTGATTTTTTTTTCACTGAAGTGAAAAAATAAATAAAAGAAAGAAGGAAAGCAAAATAGAAGAAAAGAAACCCTCTGCACCCTTCTGTGAGCACTTGTGCTATCCTCCCAGGAGATGGATCATTTTGTATTTGTGTCTTTCTGCTCGGTCTGCATAGCAATAATTGTTTTGACAAAGCTCAGCTGATTTCAGCTCCATGCAGAGTTTAGTTAGAAGGTATCTGTTTCTTCCCCAGTAACATTAGCCTTTTTGGTAATTATATGGTTCATTACAAAGACGACAGGCTTTGTTTGATGTCTGCACGTTTTTGTTTGTTTTTATATTCAATGCTCTTAAAGGGAACTTTATGTTTTGGTGTCTCAGTTACCCAGTGAATTAGCAAGCAGTGTGTTCAGCGAGCGCTGCTAGGAGCTTCTGTAAGTGCACTCATTAGAATGTATTTGGTACTACTTAATTGTGTGGAAATTGCATTCCTGGTTATTTTACAGTCTATAGATTACATTTTAGTGTAACTTGTAATGTTCTTTTCTCTTTTGTCTTTTCTTTTAGTGGGTGAAAATACTGGAGATAGGCTGTTCTACCTTGAGGTAATAGCTGTTCCAGAATTCTGAGACAGCTGGTAAAATGCACTTGTGAAATTTCAGGAGAATCAAAACTGTCATTAGAATGCAACAGGGTTGAAAAACAGAAGCCTCTTCAAGGTTTAGGTTATGACATTGGGTTGTCCCACAAAACAGAAAAGACCCATAACATTCACAAGTCAGGCAGTACTTTTGTTGCCACGCTGTATATAGGTAATTGATGTTTGAAAGGATAACTTTGGAAGAGTTTGAATGCTCCAGGAAATAGTGATGAAAGGTTCAATTGCTTTTTTCATGAGATTTCAAAGGATTATTTTTACTCCATTCAAATCCTTAGAATATATGTTTACAGCCACAACCCAATATCTGATAGGTACCCATTTGTAAATAATGATGAGTATTTTTCAGTCACTTGATACAGGTTAGTTTGCTATAACAAATATGTCTTTGATTTAGAGGCTTCTAATCAGTCTTGCTCAGCTAAGTGTTTCTGTATAGCAGATGACACCTCTAGTGAGTTCTTGTTTACTATATATTCATGTCCCCATTAATCATAATAACAATTTGCATTACTATATATTCTAAGTTCTGATAAGTATCAAAAAGTATAGCTCTTTAAAATACTGGAGGACTTGGTGACTATGCATTAGTTGAATATCAGAACAAAAGTTTCCTTGAACGACAATGTATGTCCAGATACATATTTTTTTCTATTCCCATACATACATGATAAGTCTCTGGTCCTTTCTGATGGATCAGTGCATCATAAACATCCATTTAATTAACTCATACTGTAAAGTCACAAGCAGATGAAATCAGCTAACTGGAAGGAAAAGTCCGTGCATTGGAATGCTTCCACTATTGAAGGGTTTTTCTTTCTTCTTTGGACTTGCTACCATCCTTGGAGTGACAAGACAAAATTTTCTCCCTCCCTCCCTCTCTCTCTCTCTCTCTCTCTCTCTCTCTGTGTGTACATCTCCCTCTGTGTGTGTGTGTGTGTGTGTGTGTATTCATATCCACATTTGAAAGTGACTGTACCTGTGTATATTGAGAGATAGAGATAGAGAGATGATAGACAGATAGACAGACAGACTGACTTAATTTGACTATTGGCTATTAAAAAAATTCTTTCTGTTATGCAACTTCTTAAAAAGCACAGGCAGACTTTAAGAAATCTAATGAATAAATGATAAAATACTGTGTCACTGCAAAAAATAAAATTGGCTTCCTTATGAGGAAGCGACATGTTAATCAGGCTCAGGCAGCAAAAAATTAATTATCCACTCTACAGCTTTACTCTAAGTGATAAACAAAAATTTTATGCTGATGTGATTAGATAAACAATTTGGTTTTTATTTTTTTTAGGAAGGAAAAGAAGATTACCTTTTTCCCAGATTTTGGAGACATCACTGTAATTGATTAAATCTGGTCTTGTTTTATCTAAACACACCATGTCTACCAGAAAAAAAAATATTGTCTAGTTATCTTCAGAAGAAAAATTATGAGGAACTATGTCACAGGTTTATTATGTGAGGGTCTTAATGGACCGGTGCTCAATGGTTGCCTGTCAAATGCATGAGCACACCTGCAGTCACCAGGAGTGTTCAGCTGTTGCTAGGATTGCCTGAAAGATGCAGAACTCACGTCTCTAGACAACCTTATGTTCTCTAAGCTAGGCAATTATAACTGTAGTTGATTTCATTGGCATATCATATTACTGCCTTATAATTTTATGATCTACACTAATTTGGTCAGGAAGTACAATAAGCCCATTTGGCTTGAACCATGGGAAAAGAAACCTTCTAAGTGAATTTAAGGCAAACATTTTGTCTTGGAGACACATCTGCCTTTCTTTGCTCTTTTTCCACTTAAAAGATGAGCCCACGACCTTGACTGTGCTTCCACCCAGCAGGTGGAGTTTTTCAGGAGACTGGGTATGGCTTCCCAACAAGCAGCCCAGACTTAGACCAGTTTCTCTGTCAGATGTCTGGGTGAGGAAATGTCTGTCTGGGTTAGGAGTTAGGATGGACTTACTGGGTATAGCCAATAGTTAATCTGGATGGTCTAGCCTAAAATGTGTTGGACTCTCACTGCCAACATTTAGGATGTAAGCAAGATGGAATATTAATTTGGAGATTTCACAGGAAAATAAGGTCACAGGACCAATTCGGGGGTTTCATATTCTTGGCCCTTTTGGCCAAACATAAAATTTCATATAAACTCACCGTCATAACCTATAACAGCAAACCCACCAGGATATTGAACTACTTGAGGAACGCTGTTTTTAACTCATGATAGCCTAGTTTCCACTCTACACACAGTAACACTACCTAATATCCTCATAGAACTTACAACACGTCAAGTACAGTGCGTGCTTACTTAACAGACGATATTTTATACAGTTCTCAGAACAACCCTATGAGAGAAACATTAATGACCACATTGTGCAGCCGAGGACACTAAGAGGGACTTGCCGAGATTCTCCTCCCTCGGTACTTACAGCCGCTGTTTGCGATTTCATGGTGTGCTGCTCATCTTCCCCCACTCGCATCCGCTTCTTTGCCAAGAGCAGGTGACTGCTATTTCGCAGCCTTGGTTTCATGGCTGCATCCCTGTGAAATCATCACCCATGTCTTACCCTCAACACTGTTGAGACATATTTGGAACTGGATGTCGTTGGGTCAGTTCTTTTGTTCTTTTCCACTCGATTCTCCCTCAGCAGTGAATCGATCTTAACAGAAAAGTGGAGTCAGATTACCGTTTAAGTTTCTTCTGTGGTTTCCAAAGATGAGAACTCAAATCCACACTCTGGAGCAGACTCTACGATTGCTGTATCATTTGTCCCTGCATAGCCCCTGTTTCTGCTTCACCCCATCTCAGCATCCTGTAACCAAACTGGCTGTTTTCAGTTCTTTGTGCTCAGCGGACTTCATCACACAGTCTCAGCACTGGCTGACTTTTCTGATGGGGATGCCCTTTCTCGTCACTTGTCAGACTGCTGGTGTGTTCAAACATGTGTGTCCCAGGGTCGAGTCCTGCCTCTTGTCTTCATTATTTTTCCCTCAGAAAAGAACTATTTGATACTAAAAAGCATTCCATACATTTCTTAGAAATATCACTATATTATTAAGACAGCATCTCAATATGTAACTCGGCTGGTCTTGAGCTTGCAATTCTGCTCCACTTCCTAAATGCTGCAACACAGGTATGTGCCACCAATCGGTTATTAATTAATAGATTTATAATGAATAAATGTAAACTATTTCTAGATTTTGAAATTTTAAGAGGAGTAATATTTAAAATAGTATTATGCATGGACAAACTTTTATTGACTTCACTCTTGCCAAATAAATAACATAAAAACCACATGCACACTACATACACACACGCACACATACCAACTTCTTATTTGTGATAGTTATGTCTTATAAAGGTTCCATACATATTAAGTTAGCAAATACTAATCTCTTGTTCCTAAAGTAATTACAGGTTAAGGTTTTCTTAGCTGTATGGTCATCACCAATCAGTCAATAGATAAGCTTATTGTCATTTCCTTTATTTTATGGTGAGAGGATTTAAGATCTACCCTGCTAGGTATATCCTTCCAAACTGTTACTAATGTCACCATGTTGTGCATTACATTCTCAGAATGTATTCCTTTTCGTATCTGAAACTTTGTAGCTTTTGAGCAACAATTCCCCACTCCCTACTTCCACGTACAATGCCACCCCCACATAGCCTTGCTTTGTATGTTTTGATATGAGGACACCTGATTTAATATATATTATTAAGCCATTAACATCAAACTCACAGCTAATAGCACCAAGCTTCATGTTTGAAAAAAGTTTATCCTATACATTCATTTTCTATTTAAAGGACTTCACAGCCTTCTTGTATTTCAGAACCCCAGACTAAGCTTTGGGGCCACCCAAAAAAGCACAGTTATCACCCAAAACATGACACTGTGGAGAATGTGGCACTTCACAGACTATCCAAAGGATACTCGTTTGATTTCAGCTCCTTGGTGGCCTCCCACTTCCTACTGCTTTGTGCTCACCAGTCAGCATTTGCACAAATGTGACAGGTACAGATTTATTGATTTTGGAGTAACAAATTCTAGTGGGCTGGAAAAGTCAAAACTACCAACTTTATGAATAATGAAAATTGTTTCTGTGTATAAGTGTACATGTGAATGTGTTCCATCATATTCTTAAAAGTAGACTGAAAATTTAAATGAATTTATATTCATGTTAAGCTCATCTTACTTTCCTTATTTTCTCATTTTCTCATTGGCTCATATTTTTTTTTATTCTGCAGGAGTAAAGGAAGCCAAGTTGCATAAGAATTTTTTTTTTCACTACATTTTTTAAGTGTACCTAGAACTTGTTTTAGCAATGTTTGTGGTAAATATCAACAAATATATTGTGACTCTCAGAAATTGTCCTGTTATAAAATGACAAACCAGTACTAACTTGAAGTCTTAAAATTCAGTATCTTCCATGATTACATCTGATCATTGTCTTTCAGATATAAATGACCATGTTTTGACCTTGTGAAAAATCTGAACAGAGTTCTTTTGTTTTGTTTTGTCATAACATTAGAGATATTTTTTTCCTTTTGCTTGCTGTTTTTCTTTCTTATTGCACAAGAAATCCATTCTTGTCATAGAAAATTTTGTGTGTAATGGTAAAAGAAAAAGAAGAATGAATAGAAGAATTGCCCTCTCTGATAAGTTAGAATAGCCAGTTAATGTTTTAACTCATTACTTCCTAGTGTTTTTTTCCAAACCACATATACATTTGTCTCTCTATTGTCCCCAATTATGTCATAACATAAAAGTCCATTCATGATGAACTTGACTTTTTCAGCATTTTCCCCTTGGTTATTCTTTGAGGAGATGCTGTGATCTTTCTCCCCATGTGAAGTTGAAAGCAGAGCACTTCCTTCACTTTAACTTACAGTGGGGGTTTCCTTTATTCTGATCATGCAGACTTACTTTCTGGAGTGGGGAGCTTGGGCTCTAATGAGGGAAAGCAGAGCAAGTCACATTCCAGGGACTCCTGAGACTAATCAGTACAGTGTTAAGGAGGAAAATGGTATGGAGTTTTTTTTTTTCTTTGCTTTATTTCTTTAAAAAAGCCTTTTTCTTAGAGCTAAACACTAAAGAGTTTTTAATTCAGTTCCTTGGATGCTGGGTCTAGAGACACATCTTCTCTAAGTACATCTGAATAGCTAGGAAAGATCCTAACCACTGACTGCTGTGAGATAACCCGTGCTGAGGTCATAGGCCAAACACCATTAAGCTACCAGCAGAGGAACTTCAAAAACAGCAAGCTGAGTCCTGTGCAGCTAATGAGCTAGACACCCCAGAACACTGTCTGACCTCAGAATGTGTAATCCACTTGGAGAACTGTAATGCCCCTGGTATTTTTATGTGCTTAACAAATCTCTTCTAATACGTGGTCAGAAAGTGAAGACAGGAAGCCTCCAATTTTGTACTTTGTTAGGCTGTCCTGTCAGCTCTTCCAGTGACAGTTTCCTAGGAGTCTGTCACTGAGGTAGAAGTGAGCCCTTCAATGTTTTGATAGCAGCTGTAGGTTAGCCTCATTTTGATATATCTAAGAATGTAGCACACTGAAGTGCATTTTGAAAACTTGCAGGATTGATCACCTACCAGAAATGTATTGGAACTGATTTGTGTGGTTTTCATCAGATTAGCTTCTGGTAGATTGTGAAGCAAATAAAGGTGAAGCTAAGGATGACCTTGAAACTCTGATCCTCCTGCCTCCCCTCCTGAGTGTTAGGATTATAGAAGATGCCACCACAGCTAGTTTATGTGGGTTCTGAGAATCAAGCAAGGGCCTCCTGCTTTCCAGGCAAACATAGTCTAAAAAATGAAGTACACCTGCTGCCTAAGAGCTTCTTTTACAGTCATTAGGAAACTTGTTTTATAGATTTAAAGACTGTATGCAATATTAGTTTCAGATATTGGTCCAGAAGACTGAATGACTTGTGTAAACTACCATAGCTGGTTTATTTAATCTGGTTATTACTGCTTTTGTACTGATGTGCTACCTTTATATTATAGTTTGTTTTTATGTTTAAGAGAATAAAAACTAAAAAACTTAAAATTTGAGAAAACAAAGTTTTACCAAAAGATTGAATCTCTTTTGTTCTTGAGAGCAAAAAAATTACTACGGTGGGATATGGATGAGGTTATAAAATATTTTATTTTGAGCCCATAGCCTAAATTAAGAATATAAATACATAAGAGAAAATAAAAATACCAAAAGTTTATATATTCTTAAAGTAGAGAAAACAAAGATACCTATTACCAAAAGTGGCTTTTGGACTGTGGTAATTTTAAATATACGGCAAAATGACGGAATTATTTTAAGTAACATATAAAATCAGCCAGCACTTATTTGAGAGATTGAAATAGGAAAGTGACAAGTTCAAGGAGAATCTGCAACACATGCGAGGTCAGTGATTTCCCCCTCACTCGCAGGAAAGCCAGGATGATACCAACTAATAGAATTTGCAACTGAACAAAACAATAATTACAAAGTGCTGAATAGCACAGACAAGGTCTGAATCAAGTGGAGAGAGTTATAACAAGAGGAGGAGAAACACATAAAAGAGAGGTTAAAGTAGCAGTTTTAAATCCTGTTTTTGACACTTTAATTATCTGAAGAAAAGCTGTTAGATTCTCAGCGCAAATTTCACAGTAAATTTTATTTCAATTTGTTATAATCATTCCCAGTGAACCCACGTACACATGTCTGTAGCATGTCTGTAGTGATACAAACTATCTTTGAAATTTAATTTTTTTTTACTTTAAAAATTTTATATATATGTACTGTTTATACATCATTCTCCTGATCTCCCTTCAGTCCCTCCCATATCCCCCACTTCCAACTCCCTCTAGGATTTATGGACTCTTTTTCTTTAATTATTATTGTTGCATATGTGCATATGAGCCTGTGTGTAAATAAATGTGTAAATACAACCTACTGAGTTCGTGTAGTATTGGTCATATGTATATATTTTTAGAGCTACCCAATCAAGGGGTTAATCCTGAGGGAAGACTAATTCCCCCCCTCTCAGTGGAGTTCTGTGAGATTTGCTCCATTTACATTTGCACATAAATTTATGCTGTCATTATTCAAGTTCTGTTTAGGTTTTGAGTTCATAGGTGCAGGTTCCCTGCCATAAAATATACACATATAATTTTTCCCTGTCCTATCTATCTATCTATCTATCTATCTATCTATCTATCTATCTATCTATCTATCATCTATCTATCTATCTATATCTATGAAAAAAATATCACAGCAGATGACCTGGTCTTCTGACTCTCTATAATCTTTCCACCTCCTCTTTGATATTTCCCAGCCTTAGGTGTAGAATTGTGTTGTAGATGCATCAGTCAGGGCTGGGCACATCATAGTCAGTGAGTCTCTGCATTTTGGCCAGCTCTGGCTTTCTGTAATGCTCTCTATCCGTGGCACAAAGGAGCTCCCTTGATGAGGAGCAGGCGATACACTTATGTAAGCATACAAGGATAAGTATTAAGAATGTGTTAGAGATTATACTAGTTTGAGAAAATGGCAGTGGTAGAATCTCCTCTTAGCTCCATGGCCTCACCAGCATGGGTTTTTGGGTAGGTTTATAGCACCGGGCATGAATTCCCTTGAGCAGGTGGTCCAATTAGACAGCTGTTGATTACCATCCAGATATACATGCTGCTATTGCACCTTCAGAAATATCTTGCTATGCTGGTCATTGTTGTGGCTCATAGGCATCACAGCTGGATAAAGGGATTGATTGCTTTTTTCCTTTGAGAGATTGCATAGTACCTTCCAATACTAGGAAATCTAGTCCTCAGAGAAAATGCTTCTGGGTCAGATACAGCTCAATCCTGTCTTTAAAGTGCATGGTATCTATCATACTTTCATTTTCTCAAGGCAGCAAAGGGCAATAGCAATAGCCTATATTGTTTGAGGCTGTCTCCTGGACTTCCCCTGACCAGGAAGTCAAAGGGAGACTTCGCAATGTTTGAAAGATAGTATTTCTATAAGGAGAAAATCACATGTCCTTTCTGATACCTTCTCAGCAGAACTTAACTGTACCTTATCTCATATGCCTTTTGATTTTTTTCTTCCCTAATTTAATGGTTGAAAGGTTCTGCTGCCCATAAAGTCTCCAGATAGTGTTACCAATTCAGTTACATTCATGTTCATCTGCATATTACCAGAAACTAGGATGGGGGGAATAGCTTACTCTTAGGATAATGTATTTCTATCTCACATAAAATGAATTTGGAGGTGGATAGTATAAAATAAGTATTATGGCTCCACGGATGTCAAAGATCTATCCTCCATTTCTGTCTCTGCTCCCCAATCTTAGATGATGGCTTCTATATGCAATGCCAAGACTTCCAGTGTGGTGCTTGAAGCTCCATATATCAAATCTGTATTGGTGGGGAGACATGGTATAGGAAGGATAAAGGGCTACAGTGGCATTGCCTAGCTATCTATCTTCTCCATCTAATTGATTTTGTTTACATCTCACTGATCCAGCTCAGTTAAATGGCCACTTTCATATAAAAGAAATGAAGAGAAATGCATTGTTTTAACTGGGCTTGTATTACCCTGAATAAAATTGGAGGTTACTTATGAATAAACGAAGGGTAAATGAATATTAGTATTGCAACAAAAGAACTTTTGTCAACAGTTCTTGCTCACAGGTAATTTTAGAATATCAAGGAATGTTTTCCCCACTAGAAATCAAATCAACCCTGAGGCTTAGAGGCATTTTTTCTCTCACCTGCTAAACATAATGTGTACCTGAACCTCTACTTCTAGTTTTTACTCACCAGGAGTTGACTTCTTTTGTCCTCTTTTGTTAAAGATTTTTCTATAGCCCATATTGTCACCCACAATTAAAAAGGAATACTCAAGATGCACTCTCCTTACAATAAAAGATATTCTACCTGTCATTATAGCATGCCACGTAGGAGACAGAGACTCCTTAGTCAATGATACAATGTCTAGACTTCATCAAAAGATCATTATAATTTCGTGATGGAAATAATGGTAGCATCTCCCTCAGGATCTTTGTGATGAAATACTATGTTAAACATATGCAAAGGTTATACAAGACTCTTTCAGAAGAAAGCAGAATCCTGTTTGTTCTTGTTATTATCATCAATGTTACCATTATTATTGTTTTTAATGGCTTAACTTTTTATATGGAGGTGTAATTGACAGACATCAAGGAAAAACAAATTCTTGTTTCTACCACTTGAAACTCCATTTAGGACAATCACTAATAAGTCTAGTTGGAAAGAAGGCAGCATTATGTTCAAGAAGCCAGTGTTCAACTAGTTAATTATAGAACATAGTTTATCAAGTCCCTTAGTTGGTAAAGTAACTCTTAGGAGTGTTAGCATTGTGAGACATGCTTTCTGTAAGGGAAGTTTTTTAATCCATAAATATCTTCTGAGCCAAAGATAGAGGTGAGGTGACTAAGAAAGTGCTTGAAAAGAAAGCAGTACACCTAGCCATGAAGGAAACACGATAAACAGCCTTCTTTGTAAGTATTCATTGACCTAGTTGATGCACACATCTCTAGACAAGGCAATTGATTGTGCTTAACCTTCTTCCATTATCTACACATAATTTTGTGAGCTGCATGGAAATGTAATGTTCTAAATTAAGTTGCGAGAACAAGAATGTGCTAATTATATGCAGCAGTGAACCAAGTGTTATAACCAAAGCCTTTAGATTTATTCTTTCAAGTATATTTCTAGTATATAAAGAATAAAATTAAACTAAGGAAATGATCAAACCACTCAGCACCTGAAAAGTCTCGGCCCTGTGGAGTTAGAAGTATACTCTGAATGTTACTAACTTAGTTGTTACAGAGAGGGTAATGTGTCCTTGGGAGTGACCATAATTAAACTTGATTTGGGCGAACTCTTACCCCCAAAATCGTTCTAAGAGTGTGTGAGAAAGTTCTGAGAATTGACATTTGGAATGAAGCAGAGTGACTTTCTGTATCTCAGTAAATCACTCCCAGTGAACATTGAGAATTAGAGCAAAGAATAGGAACAAACGGCTAAGGGAACAGAGGATCCTGGACCGAAAAAGAAGCAAATCATTCTATGAGAATGGTTTATACTGTCGTGTTTCAAAGGCACCTTCACCTGGAAATAACGTTACAACAGATTTCAGGGAGAGAAATCGCAGAGCTCACTGAAACTCACTTTAGGCACTTCCATGGATCTTCTTTATCTGTTGATTGCTCAGACGTGCGCAAAAACAGATCTTTGAGTATTGTTTTCCATTCTCCAGTGTTGGTTAAATCAAAATATGTTTCATGTGAGGAAATGCTAAGCACTACTTAATTGAAGAGAAAGATGATCTCTCCTACTTTCTTAAAGATGCTTCAGGCTCCCCAGTAGAACATGAGAACCATTCTTTTCAAAAAGCTTCTCCATTCAAATTAAATAAAGATTCAATAAATAATAGCTGTGAATTTCTTTTAGTGGGTCTAGTAAACAATCATCTGATGAGCTGGTATATTAGTATCAACAGGGAAGACAGGAATCAAGATAGAGATAAGCGTAGGATGTGTAACGTCCCACATTAATTAGTGGTCACTTCCTAGTTAACCACAAACATTGCCTAATCAGTAGAGTGGAGATAGTTATGGAACAGGTATAGATAACCGTGCAACAGCTTTCTACCTTGCACGTGGGGAAAAGCCTGAAAGACACAGGCAGCATCAATTAATGCAACCTCATTCTAGAACACTTGAAAATGCTGACCTGGGAACACTTTCCCAAGAAAGAGGAGCATTTCATGAGGAGAGCCCTGTGGGAGCCTGCTTGCCTGCTGTGGACACCTGGATGATTTCATGATATCAGCAGTAGTGAGTATGACAGGTGAGATAGGAGGATGCTGTGGGAGGTCCCTGGTCCCTGGTCCCTGGTCCCTGGTCACCAGGTTCCCGGTGAGTAAAGGACTGGTCTAAAATAACGCAGAGTGTTTGTCAATTCCAGACCTGTGATATGAAAAAAAAAGAGAATTTGAGCCAAACCCCCCAGGACAATGGCCTTGTGGCTCTGCTAGAGTAAGCAGTGTACTTTAGTCTGGCCTTAGTTAATACTGGCCCTCTGACTGCAGGCTTTTAGGCTCCCCGAGTTCAGGCCTTATGAGATGCTTTTTTTTCTTGGAAGCTTCATTCTGCCTACCTCCTTCTTGGGGCCTATTTTAATTATTTTAACTGCTTTGTTTTATGTGATATTGCAAGTGACTATCGTAGGGGGTTTTGGAGAGATGAGAATTGATAGGTAAAAGGTGAAGGCAATTACTCAAGAAGGGCTTTATTGGGCAAGTGTCTACCTCCAACAAGACATGAACGTATGGGAGGAGAAAGTCCCTCACCACAGGGGACGAAACCCCAAGAATGAAGGAGGAACGTAAATACGTAGGGGAGGAGCTGGGGCCAATTCCTGCCTGGGAGCAAGATCAGAAAGGTTTATTCACCTAGGCGACTCACTCAGCAGCCCAGCAGGGATTGTTGCAAAGTACCGGGGCAGCTCTCCTAGCTTCAACACCACAGGCTCCAGTTATCAATGCGGAAGAGCTCTAAGGTAAGGTTTCACAGTTATGGGAAGCAGCCAGGCTCTAAACAACTAAAAAATAGATACATAAAAAATTTCATCTTTTTCCTTCAGCTGTTTTGTTAAACAACAGATGTTTCAGTATTCGAGTTTGGTGAGGCAGGAGGACTTTGAGCCAATAGGTCACAGGGAAGAAATAAACTATCTGGCCTTTTGATTTCTTTGTATTAGTTTTATAACACTAATAATAAATGCTTGTTATAAAAACCTTCAAACAACGTGAAAAAGTCTTTTAAAAATTTAAAAACAGCTCCATGTCCATTAATACTTAGATGAGTAGTGTTAACATTTTGGGTGTGTTCCTCTGTGCGCATGTGCACATGTACACACACACACATGAATGCATACACACACATATTATTGTAGATATGAATATAGATTGGAAGAGTAGGTTTTTTACTCATAGACTTTTATGTTGCCTGTTATATCACTGCTTACTCTGAGAAAAATCTTACTAATGAATGCTTAGATTTTTCACAATTTTTTACAAATACAATCACTTCTTCAACTAACAGTCAGTCTTGTGCATTATTTTATAACTTCTACAGATTCCTAGAAATGAGGTTGCTGAATCAAAATACGCATATTTAACAGTCTTGCTACCGACTTGCTGCTGCCATATTGACTTCTACGGTTTTATCAATTTTCACTCCCATGTATATTCATGAACTTTAGATTGAGTTAGGAAGAACTGTTAGGGAAGTTAAAATGCAAACTCGATCAAGGCACGTGAAACTGCAGTGGGAAAAATTTGCTCTTAAAACAGCTGCTTTCGGACCACAGAGGAGCTCACAGACGGAGGTGTCCGCTATCCCTACACTGCTGGCGGTTGTACTGCCTTCGATTTCTCCGAGAAAGTAGAAGCCTGCAGACATGGCGGCTTTTACTCTTCAGTTCCACGGCTTAGCCTTATTTCATTCTTTGTTCTTTGCAAGGCAAAGGAAAATGTTTCAAGTTCCCAGCGTATGGCAGTATATATGAAAATCCCCTGACACAGACTCTCAAGCACCTGCTCATTCTTTTACTACATAAAGAGAAGCAATGACCAATTCTAAAAGATAGGTTATGAATGTTTTTAAATAAACTGGAACTTGATGCCCAGAATAATAATTGTGTGTGTGTGTGTGTGTGTGTGTGTGTGTGACAGAGAGAGAGAGAGATTTCTTGGGGAGACATGAACACATTATCTACCCACTCAAGATTCAGAACTGATAACAGACCAAAGTAATGATACCACCGAAGTCCAATTTGATGAACTAATGAGATTTATTGGGATCGCTTATAGGAATATGGGTGGGGTATTGGAACAGAAATAAATTACAAAAAGCTGCATCACCAAAAGTTTGCTCCAGCATGGGTAACTGTAGTTATTAGGCTGCTATGGGGACTCACCAAGGAGACAAGGAGGCACTTTCATACATGGAAGCCCTGCCAGACCTCAGCAGAGGGAACCACCATCATGGCCGGCACCATTCCAACAGTGGAACCCTGAACTCAGGTGTTTCTATTGATTCAGAACTCCTCAGGTATAAGCAATCAAACAACCCCCACAGAAATCCAACACCTGCAAATAGTATTTAATGCCCTAGACCTAGCATAGCCCCTCACCCAACAGTGCATACAACAATTTCAAACATAACTAAAAATAAACTTCCCCAACAGATAAAGCTTATGGAAGCTGGAGAACCTGGAGTTCACTGCACAGCCTTCAGGCAGCTCAACGACTTAGGGAGTGTCCTTTCCGGGCAACACAGCTTGTCTCTGCTTCTTCCATAGCCTGGCAGATCTACACCTCTTTTAGGCAGCTCATCTTGAGAGTGTCTCTCAAGAGTTTCTACAGCTTCTTTGTGCTATGGGAAGGAGTGGCTTAGTGAATCTTGTAGTTTTAGGGATTTTCTGAAGCCTTTGATTTGTTAACCTCCTGACTTTAACAAATTTCCATTCCGTTTCATCTCCCTTTAGAATAGTGGTTCTCAACCTTCCTAATGCTGTGACCCTTTAATATATTTCCTCATGTTGTGGTGACTCCCAACCATAAAATTATTTTTGTTGCGACTTTATAACTAAGTTTGCTACTGTTATGAATAAAAATGGAAATATCCGATATGCAGATGGACTGAGGCTACCGCTGTGAAACGGTTGTTTAATTCCCCAAAGGGGTTGTGACCCACAGGTTGAGAAACTCTGGATTAATGTTTGGGGAACTAAAACGAGACAATCAAGGATTAAATCTTTATCTGAATGTTGTTAAAATAGCCTGTGTGGTTCTAGTTAGAATATCCTGTGTCTTCTGTTTGAGTAACCAAGAATCTAAGACTAGATAAATCAGGGACCTAGGATAAAACCAAATACTAATGTTCTACTAAAAGAATGTAGCAATAAAATGACATTCTGCTATCTTCATAAATGAGTGCCTTATTCGGTTATCATCGGAAAAGATTCCTTCTGCAGCAGATGGGAACAAATACAGAGATCTTCCAGCAGAGTGTGAGAGACCTTGGAACATTCAGCCCTAAACAGGATGACTCCATCAAATCCCCTCCCACACCCCACCAGGGCTCCAGGAACCCTGAAGAAGAGGAGGCAGAAAGAGTGTAAGAGTCAGAGAAGATGGAGGACACCAAGGAAACAAGGCCTTCTAAATCAACAGGTTGGATGCACATATGGACTCACAGAGACAGAGGCAGCATGCACAGGGCCTTCGTGGAATTGCACAAGATACTGTCCTAGAACTGAAAGGAGAAGTGGACACATTCTCCCAGCCCTAACCCAGAAGCAATCTCCAATTGATCACCACTTGCAAATAAAAATTTAGTTTTCTCCAATGGAGTCTCACTGGGGGAACATAATACTCCTAAGGTTAGGCTGCATGTCCAGAAGTAGATGACCAACAGAAAATGAACTCAGTGGCATCTCTGGAGTTCCTTTGTCTCATAATTTTATGTCAGGACATTTTTTTAGTAAATTTTTTCTTCATTTTTAATTTTTAATTTTAATCATTTATCATTTTCTTCTCTCTTTTTACCATGAAGGTCCTTTGTGTATATATTATGGCTTCTAGTTTAGTGTTCTTATGAGATGCCTGAGTGTATGAATGAGTGGGTCTCTGTATGTATATCTATTTCTTGCACTTTTCCTCAGGCTCTTTTCTGTTTTATTCTGTTCTGATGTGTTAGTTTTTGTTTTGTCATATTATATTTTATTATTATCTCTTAAAAAACCTGTTTGTTTTCTAATGACAAGAAGGGGGTGGATCCAAATGGGAGGGGGTTGGGAAGGAACTGGGAGGAGTAGAGGGAGGGGAAACCATAATCTTTATCATCTCTCTATCTATCTATCTATTTATCTATCTGTCTATCTAATATATGATTTACATTATATCATAATGTAAATATATATATATATAGTATATATAGTTATATATGTGTGTGTATATATATGATCCTTATATAATATATACACATTATATATAATTGTAATTTACATATTATTATATATAATATATTATATGAGAAAAAAGTCTATTTTCAATAAAAGGGGGAAAAAAAACAAAGAACAACTTGTGTCTTAACAAGCTATACTCCAGTCTGGAAGGTTTTATCTTGGAAGAAATTGGTACACAACACTTCCTCTCGTATAATGAACTCCATTTGGGATCTTATAGATGCTTTCTCCTCTTTCAGCTGTGGTACTCACTAAAATGTTACTGAATGACTTAATTGTTCTTTTGTGACCAAGAAAAAGAAATGGCTCTGATTACCGCAGTGGTTTTTGTGTTGCTGTTTGATTCCTGGTTCCTCTGTGATAGTTCTCAAGCAAGGTCTGTGTGTCTCACCTTTCTTCCTCTGGTTCTCTTTAAACCACCACATGTTTTTGCTTCTGGCAAATGAAGTGAAATTTTTCTGACAAAGGTAAGAGAAATGGATCCCTAAATTACAAAGCCAATGATTTATTTTCACTGGACATTCTGTAACTTCTCAGTGAATTTTAACCCTTTCTGCCTGGAAATTTTTTATTTCATATACCATTACCCTTTATTTTTCCTCCTAGTTGTCTGATTTCTTCTTCCTTTTTTTTTTGCTTCTTCATCCCTTAAATGTTATATCTTGAGACCCCTGTAATTGTTTCATGGTGTAACAAACCACTTCAAAGCTCAGTGGTATACGACAGTGATTTATTCTACCCAGCACACCTACAGGGTCTGTTCTTTTCTATATGGAACTGGTTTTCGTTCTACATGGGGGTTGGTTCCTGCTCTGTTCCTTAAGTATCTCCTACTGTTTGACCAATAGATTGATTAGATATAATCTTTCCATGATGATACCCAAAATGAAAGACGGCAAGCCCACTGACTTATGTGCAAATCAAAGTGCTGCTTACATTTATCTGCTAACATCTCACCTTTCAAAGATCAGCCTCCAAAAATCAGAACCAGGTTGTGTCAAATGCTTATCCTTGCAGTCCTCAGGAAGTAGAGACAGAAGGATCCTAAGTGGAAGGATCATACAATAAGACCCTGTCCAAATATCAAAAGAGAAGCATTAAAACCTAGGAACTGAAAGGATGGCTAAGTAGGTAAGAACAGTTGCTACTCTAACAGCAACCACATGATAGCTTACTTAGCTATTCATATAGCTGTTCATAACTTAAGTTACAGAGAATCTAATGTCCTTTTTTGGCTTCTGTAGGCACCAAGCACGCACATGGTACATATATACAAATGAAGGCAAACACTCATGCATACACAATAAACTAAGTCTTTCAAACAAAGCCAAATCACCTTAATCAAGATATTGGGCAGTACCCTGTGTTTATCATAAGCCAGGGCAAGGACTAGATATTTAGCACTATTGCACAAATGAGAAATTATGACCAATAACTTAATCTACTAAACCCTGCTACCTCATAGAAGATCCTGCATGATATGAACTTTATATTAGCTACCTCAATAATCTTATCTTTTGACCTTTTACATCTTCGCTGATAAGTTGTAGTTAAAGAACTGAATTTTAGTTTCTCTGGCATTATATTTTTGTGTTCATTTCATACAAACTTTGGGTCATCATGTGCACGTCTATCTCCCAGAGCGGTCCAGAGTAAGTCAGATTCTTTGTCACACTTCCTCGTGAGTGTCACGGTTGTTGTTGTTGTTGTACTTAGCATATTTTTGGTGGAATATATGTTAGTGTTGTTTACTTTCTTACTTACCTGGAAATTACTTAACTTCATAAAATTTAATTGATTTTATACAAAGAAATGCCTTTATCTTGTTGCCTTTTCTATTCCCAGTGCCTATCTATCCTTAATATAAAAGATGCCTAACAAATGGATATAGTTAATGCATCCATGTATTAGTTTCAACTTTTGCCAAATCTGGCTCTAGAATCTAAATCTTTCCTGGGCTCTCATTAATTTATACATTACATGTCCAGAGATCAAATCTCAGTTCTCTTCCTACTAGAAAAGACCACCACGAGTTCCTTAAGTGGATGAGCCTCATCCAATATGTTGAAGGCCCCAATAAAGAACAGGGGAGAATCTTTTCTCTGCCTGGTTTTTTGAGGTTGGACATCTTTTGATCTGAGTCTTTTTCTGCCTTTGAGCTTGTACTTAAACTAGGACTTTGAGATTAAGCTTGTATTCTTATATCAGCTTTTTTGGGTCTTCTATATCCTTAGATCTTAGAACTTCCTAGTCTCAAAAATCATGTGACCCAATTCCTAATAATCCCTGAGCAACACCACCACTAATAGAGATGCTAAAATGGATGGGCAAGTCTCAGGAGGCCTCAACCCTGGAAAAAGAACTACAGACAACTAAGGAATGCTGAGAAAGGAGAAATAGTTTTCCTCAGGGAAAAAGACACTAATTGGATATCCAGTACAAAGTGGTCTTTCCGGAAATCATATACGTACAAGTATCATTGTATGCTTGAGCAGGTTTTATTTATTTACTTAGGAGTTATATATCAGCAATTAAAGAAAAAGAAGTAATACATTTGAGGGAGAGCAGGATGAGGGTACATGAGAGGGATGGGTGGGAGAAAAAGGAAGGGTAAAAAGATGTAACTATATTATAATTTCAAAAATAAAATATTATTTTAAAATTGCTTATAATCTCAATCTTCTCTGCTCCTTCCCATTCCTACATCCTTCCTTAAATCCTAGCAGTCTGTTAGCTCTGCAGAACTTTAATACGTCACGCAAATCCCTGAAACTGTCTCTAGCCCTGTGCTTCCCTGAACATTAGATCATCATTCGTCTCTAAAACCTGCTGCTTTTCTTCATTTCTGAAATGTCTTCTTACTTAGCACCCTGAATTTTCTTCTATATCATGAATAATATTGGCACCAAAAAGGATGAAAAATTGTTAAGAGGGAAAGGAAGTCCAAGACTGGATAAAATAATCTAAGAAAACACCTGGCAGTTTTAAATGTGTTGCACATTTCCTGGCCAGAATGAGTCACATCCTAGAGAGTAGGAGCACCTCTACGAGGGACTGCTAAGTAAATGTGAAAACAGGGGATAAAGTCAAAGAATGAAAATTTAGAGGTAGCCATCATTAGGACAGGACCTCAACATCATTTCTTTGCAGCGACTGCATACGAGAGTCTACCACCACGCTTAGGAATTTTCATTACTGGATAACACAAGGAACAACGCCCTTCGTTAAATTGAGAAAAAAGGAAAATAAATGAAAGGGTTTTCTTTTTTTGACAGAGTACTAGAACCTTTGCATTAGAGTTTTGAATTGCTGACTTTTTTGAGAGGAAAGTAAAGACTGGGTGGTGGTGATACCCACCCTTCAAGTTAAAAAAAAAAGCCCACCATCACCTCCAGGACTCTCACACAATGCTGGCTCACACAGTATCAGAATAAAATTTGTGCTTTATCATGATTGTGTATCTTTAAATAATCAGTGACCTTCTGACATATAAACATTAAAATATATTTTTGTTATATAAATAATTGCTTTATAGATACGGACATTAGACATGGCAGCATGCTAAGATCTATATATTAGTGTGTGTCCAGGGAGTGTACATGAAATGTATTTGGTTCTCTGTTACCTGCCAGGAATCTTACTGTTTAGTCTACAGTGTAATGTTTATCAGTTTGGAGATCCAAATAAATCTTTGTCTGTTGGGTCAGGTGAGAGCAGGCAAAAGCGATGAGTAATGATGGATATAGTTAAAAGGTTACAAAAGGAAAAAACATTTATAAATACAAAAAAAAAGAGCTAGTTTAGAAAGAAGATTGATAGTGTATTTCTTTAATATGCTAGGAAGCTCTGTCGTATCAATTAGTGTAAGAGAAAGGAATTACTCTCTCTGGAAGCTGTTCAAAGATATACAAACTGAGTTATAATCTCTGCCCTCATTTTTATTATCAATAACAATGAATACAAATTACTGCAGAAATAAGATGTTGAGGGTTAAAAGATGGCTCAGTGACTAAGAGCACTTGCTCTTCCAGAAGACCAGAGTTTGGTTGGTGATACCCATTTTGGAGGGCCCCAAACCACCTAAAACTCTACTCCAAAGGATCAGTACCTTCACACATGTAGAAATACAGTTCCACAAATATATGTGGAAATAGTTTCACACAGTTACACATATATACAGGGAAATAAATATATCAACGATAAATTTAAAATATAGATGTTGATTGATAGAACATGGAAAAGTAGAATTCTCTTGTCTAAAAATTAGGTGATTTGCAGTAAAGAAACCATTCTTTGATGAGGGGTGGGAGCTTACATTTCTCTGTGGGTATAAAGATAGCATTTAAATATTGTAAGGAATTTTCCTGCCTAGCAAAGTAGTGGTAATAGGTTATATTCTAAGGGCCATGACCTCACTAGTTCTGGGAAACTAGCTAGATTTTCAATATGAGGCATAATTTCTGTCTCATAGAATGGGTCTTAAATTCAATTAGACAGCTGTTGATCAAACCATCAATATGTGAGTGCCACTGATCATACCCTTATACATATCTTGTATAATATATGTATAGCATATATATGGATATATCATATATATGATACATATTTGTGCATATATGGTGATAGTAATCAAAGAAAAGGAGACAATCATCTTGAGAGTTGGGAGGAAATAGGGAGGACTAGAGGAAAGTGAGGGAGAAGTGATGTAATTCTATTTTAATTAAAACCATATTATAAAATTCTATGTTTTTTTCTGACATTAAGTGATTGTAAATTTTAAGGATCTATTGTATTCTAGACATTATTGAATGCATGATCTCTTTTTCATCTTTCATTTTTACACTAATTCATTCAACAAATACTTTGCTGTTGCTCACAAAATTTCCTTTCTAGATAGAAGGAATAAAGCACTAAACAAAATACCCAGCAAAACCTTCATTTTCTAGCACAAAATAAGACAAGGTCAGGATCTCCTCACAGAAGCATTTGTGTAAAGAATATAAAGAATTGATGGGGGAGTATGATACTTTGAATCTTAAATATCCTCACAGAAGGTATTGTCTTAATGTTTGGTCCCAGTGTTGTGGCGTTATCTTCAGTGCCACGAACCCTTTGAAAAGAGAGTCCCAGCTGGCAGAAACAGGGCACTGGGCATAAGTCTGCATGTTTTCACCTGCCTCTGGTTTTGTTGCTCATTCTCTGCTTCCCCTCTGGCACAATGCGGACAAGTGGCTGCCATAGGCTCCCACTGTGCAAAGCCACTCTGCCCTGTCTTTCTAGCTGTGATGCACAGCACACCTCTGAAACAATGAGCCAGAATAAAACTTCCCTCTTGTAAGTTGCTCCTTCTAGGTATTTCTCATGGTGACAAGAAACAATACAATGTGCTTCATGAACTTCATGGACACTTAGGGGAGAATGCTTCATAAAGATGCGAAGCATGAGCAGAGACCCTGGGATGGGCTCAGTCTGCTCTGCTGGGGAAATCCCAGGAGGCCAGTGAAGCCAAGAGGAAGTAAGTATGGGAGAAAGTGATAGGAATTGACCTCAGGGAGTGAGGACTTTGAACACTAGAAGTGGTACTGGATACAAATAAATACGTGTTTTATTTTGAGTAGATTTTCTCCCCTTCTAATTTTACATGTCTAAGAAAGGGGCTAAGATCCTACAAATTTCTTATACACCCTTAATATCTTCCCACAATGCCAATATATTCTATCATTATAATGAATTTTTCAAAACCAAGAAATATACACTGGTACAGTACTAGTAACCAAATTAGATGTCATTTATAATTTTCCATTTTTCCATTTATTTCCTTCAATTGTGCCTTTGATTATGATCAAATCTGGGATACTATCCGGCATTCAGAAATAAAGAGTTTGGAGTACAGCAGTGACAGGCCTGGTTCTCATATTGCACTATTTCTCTGGATACTCTCTGTACTGGGAGCTCATTAGGTATGTCTACAACTTGTATGACACTATGCTAAAGCTATGAATATCCATCATAAAATTACTTACCCAGAGGTGGGCTGTTTTCATCCAACAGGACATCAATTAGATAAACTCATTGATTCCCACCACCGTGAACTAAGTTAAACAGGCATGCATTTGAATATATATACACTTAGAGAAAACTTTAAATGTTTAAAGAAGAAATCCATGCTTAGTAATAAAATTATTGTTCAATAGATCAATTACTCAAGCACAATCCGCAGCAGCGTGAAACTTTTTAGATTTATATTTTTATGTTCGAGTTATAGAATGAAGTTGAGTTAGCTTATTTAGTGCCCAATTAAATATTATATACTATCAAGTTACTTTTAAGACTTCCCATAACCAATAAAATACATAGTACACTTCACCAGGTATTATCCATGAGATACATCATTAATCAGACTTACATATATAGAAAGCAGTGTCCCAAAATGTCTGAATCCTACAGTTTACATTAGTAATGTGTGAATCAACTGCAGTTCTAAGTAATGACCTTCAAATCTGATACTAAGAATTAACTCTCACTATCCTGAAGACGCTTCCATCTGTGCTAATGGACCGTTGCATTTTCCCGTTAACATAACTGACATACACAGTTGTCTAAATAATGTCACCAGTTTTTCCATAGTATATCATTCTGAGATTTATTAGACTCTGAATTAATTCCACCAACTGTCAGGAAGACGTTTAATGATGGTGTGGATAGTCACCTACTAAAATTGCAACTGTAAAATAGTTCTGAATTCATATCGTTTACTCTCCACACTGTTGGCATTTTCATGCTATGGATATCACTTTTAGATTATATAATTATAATACCACTTAAGGAGAATTGACCTGAAAAATAAAAGAATTGACCTTTTTATTAAAGTATTTGTTTCATTCTAGCATAATGATACATTTTAAACATTTTTGTATGGAAATTCATGCTAATAGAATTGCATACTAAGAGAAGCTTGTGTCTTCTGAAAGCTTTTATTTATTATTTATTTTTACTTATTTATTTTATTCCTGTTTATATATTTAATGCAAATTTATATTTCCTACACTCATTCAAGAAAAGCCTACTAAAAGAATAAGAAAGGTAGACCTATATAAGAAATGCAAAATTTATTTAAGGTATCTTAATTTCGGTACAATAAGAAAGCTAATTCTCTGAAAGTCCCACTGGATAAACAGACTGAGAAATTGTGGGAAAGAGATAACTGAAATAAACCATATTTCCTGCAGATTTATAAAGAACTAAATTGGTGCCACTCAGGGTTAGCCCAGGAGATCAAGGTTCTTGATGATTGCCGTATTAAGTTCTGGGTGGCATCTCTTTTGTGGGGAATTTTATTAGCTAATGTGTCACAGCGCTTAGCCAGAAGTGCTTTTCAACTTTTGATTTGTAGAAATCTGTTGAGCTGGATGCTCTCATTGTTCTGTCTTCATTGGAGTGGAAGGACGCTGTGAATTAAGTTACCTGCCCATTCAGACAGACTTCCGCACTGGCGCTGTCATCACTTCTTTTTCTGGATAGACATAGACGGCATTGTCCAGAGGTAAACAAAATGATCTTGCATTCATTTTTAAAGGATTTAATGTGAAAATATGGTTGAAATAATTGCAATAGCAATGATTTTTTTTCCTGGGAGAAATATTTATTGACAATTATGTGACTTGCATTAAAGACATCGTCTCAAGATAAATAATGAGTATCTCTTCAAAAAAAGGGGAAGATAGCAGATGGCCTCTCTGCTATTCAAAATGGTTTTCAAACAGATGACGCACAGAGTGTATCTTATCAAGGTGGCAATATCCAGTGTGGTGATCTCCTCTGGATGTCAAGAAGAGGCTGATCTTTTAGAGGGAATGAATCTGCAAACATTTATCACATCTATGCCTTTTGTTGTCCTTTATAGTAATTGTGAGTAACCCTTCATTTATTGAATTCATATTCCTTATTACCGGTAGGAAATAATCTTCTGATTATCCTTACTGTGGTGCTATTGTATAGTAGTAACATAAGTACAAGATAATAATCACTGTTTATGAAACACTTTGGGTAAGGTACAAGGTTGACTGCTTATTATTTATATGACTGAAAATTACCAGTATTTTCTTTTATTTTTGAGATTGTGACTTAATGACATAATTTCTCTCTTCCTGTTCCACCCTACAAACTCTCCTATATAACCTTCCTTGCTGTCTTTCAAATTCATGGACCCTTGTTCCATTAATTACTATTATATGCATATACATATATGTATATGTATGTATATACATAAATATATCAAAATATAAATTAGCTCATTCTGAAGAATGTTACTTGTATGAATGTTTTCAAGGCTGTTTGGTATTGGGTAACTAATTAATGTAGTCTTCCCTGGAGAAGACTGTTTTTCCTGCTTTCAACATTCCTTAGTTGCCAGTAATTCTCTGTGTAGGCTTGAGGCCATGTGGATTTTCATCCATCTGCTTTAGCGCGGCTATTGTTGTTGTTCAGCTCCTGTTTAGACATCCACATTGGTGAGACTATGTAGGTGTAGCTTCTGACATTCCCAGAAGACACAATCTCACAAAATCCCTGATCTTCTTCTGCAATGAGCTTTAGGTGCAGGAGTGTTGTAGATGTATTTATTAGGATTGATCTCCACAGCTGTGTTGTGATTAATTGCAATTTTCTGCAATGATGATGATCTCCATCTGCTGCAAAGAGAAGTTTACATGATGAGGGATGAAGACTACACTTATCTTTGGATATAAGGACAGATATTTGAGTATTGTTGTTGGGATTATGCTGGTTAAGTAAACTAGTAGGTATAGCTTCTCCTCCAAAATCCATGAATTCATTAGCACTGAGTAGTTGGCTGGGTTTCCAGTATCAGGCATAGTTTCCCTCTTATTGAATGGGTCTTAAAACTAATTAGAGATCTGTTGGTTACCACCAAGGTACGTGTACCACTACTGCACCTATAAGGTTATATTGTGCCATGTAAGACTTTGATGTTGTTCATAGGTATCATAGGTGGTAGGGCTGTTGGTTGCCTCCTTCCTTTGAAAGTTTGAGTGGCGCCTTCTAATACCATTAAGCTAGTCATTTTGATTAGTTCCAACTCAGAGGTATCTGGGCCCTGTTCTGAAATGCATAGTGTCTTTAGGAGTAGGGGCTTATCTTCCTCCTCTGAGTGGTAACCAAAGTGTCTGGGGGAATCTTCTGGACAACCCTGGCCGACAATTCAAAGGAAGGCTTGTCATGTCTTGTATTGGGGGTACTTGTTTGATGGTCTTTGGCTCTTGGAAGGAGCACTGTCAGTTCAGACAAGAAAATTTCATTCTTTGTGTATGTGTACATAGGCTTATGTGTATTATAGAGTTTTTAAAAAGATAAATAGCTAACAGAATGATTTCTCATCACTTTTCAGACATCCTTATTGTTATTTTACCCTCTGTATTCCTTCTTTATCTACCTTCCCCCTTTCTCTAAAGATTCCCCTTTTCCCCATTTCCCTGATCTTATCATTTGTACACTGCTATTTCTCACTCTATTGTTCCTCAACTCCTATAACCCAGCAATGACTCCTTTTTGCATCCCAGGAATCTGTATTAACTCCAAGATATACATTCACATTTAAAGATTTGGAACTAGAAACCATAGCCACAATTGAGAGAAAAGATACAGTTCGTCTTTCTGGGTTTGTGTTACCTCACTCAATAGGTTCTTTTCTAGTTCCACTCATTACCTGCAGAGCTCATGATTTCATTAATTTTATAACTGAATATTATTCATTGTATATGTGTACCACATTTTCATTAACTATTTGTTGGTGAGGGACATTTAGGTTTTTCTGTTTCCCAGCTGTTGTGAACAAAGCAGCAATGAACAGGCTGGGATAGTTTCTGTAGAGCAAAATGTGAGTGCTTTGGTAATGTGCCAAGGAGTGGTATGACTAGGTCATATGGTAGATTTATTTTTAGCTTTTTCAAGGATTCTCTACACTGTTTTGCATCGTAACTGCCTCAGTTTGCACTCCCACCAGGAGGAATGAGAATTCCTTTTCCTTGGTATTCCTTCTAACAATTTGCTGGCAGTTGTCTTTTTTTTTTTTTTTCTTAGCCATTCTGACTAGGGCAAGATGAAATCTCCAAGTTGTTTTGATTTGTATTTCCCTAACTGCTAGGGACAATGAACATTTTTTGAGATATTTCTTAGCCATTTTTTTGCTTTCTTTCCTTCTTTTTCTTTTCCTTCTCCTCCCCTTCCTTCTGAATTTTCTATTCAGATCCAGTCTTCATTTTCTTGAATGGGTCATCTTTTTACTGTTTGTTTTTGAGTCCTTTTAGGGAAATTCTGGATATTAATTCTCTGTCAGATGTATAGCCTGCAAAGATTCCATCCCATTCTGTGGGTTCCTTGTTACCAGGTAGATTATTTCTTTAGCTGTGCAGAAGCTTTTTGGTTTTATGATGTGGTACTTTTCAATTGTTGTCCTTAAGTCATGTGCAAATGGAGTCCAATTCATTAAAGTATTTCTTATACCTATCTCATGCAGAGTACCGCCTATATTTTCTTCCAGCTATTTGAATATTTCAGTTTCATGTTTAGATCTTTGATCCATTTAGACTTAGTTATTGTGCAAGGTGATAGAAACAGGTCTAATTTCATTCTTCTGCGTGTGAACTTCAAGTTTGCCTCACTACCATTTGTGGAAGATGCTTTTTTTTCCCTCTGGCTTATGTTTTTGATATCTTTTTCAGGTATTAAGAGACTAAAGTTATATATACTTATGTTTTAATCTTTGATCTTGTTCCATTGGTCTACATGTATGTTTTTGTGATAGTACCATATTCTATCAATCCATGGGCATGGGGTATCTTTTTAATTATTTATTTTTTTGTGTGTGTCTTTCTCAATCTTTTTCTTCAGAGGTGTGAGAATTTCATCACAGCAGTCTTTCACTTCCTTGGTTAGGTTTACCCCTACACATTTTTGGGGGCTATTGAGAATGGGAATGTGTCCATGATCTTCTCTGTATGTTTGTAGGTGCCATATTCTATATGCTGTTGATGAGTTGATTCTCCACCTTTCCACCTTGCTGTATTTGTTTATAATTTCTAGAAGTTTTTTGGTGGAATCTTTAGGATCTCTAAATGTATATTATCATGTCATCTGCAGATAGGATAGTTTGACTTCTTCTTTCCCTATTTGTATCTCTTTAATTTCCTTCTCTTGCATTATTGCTCCAGCTAGTGCATCTAAACAGTACTGAAACAAAGTGGGGATAGTGGATGTCCCTATCTCATTCCTGACTTCTGTGAGACTGCTTCAAGCTTTTCTCCATTTAGGATGTTGTTGGCTATGGGTTTCTCATATACAACTTTTATTAGGTTGCAGTGTACTCCCTTTAGCCCTGCATTCATTAGGACTTCTATCATGAGTGCATGCTGGATTTTATCAAAGTCTTTTTTTATGCACCTTTAGAGATGATTATATTATTTTATTATTATATTTCTATGTATGTGGTTTATTATACCTATTGATTTGTGAATCCTGAACCATACCTGCATTGCAGGGATAAAGCCAACTTGATCATGGTATATAATCTTTTCATCGTATGTATGTATTTTATTTGCAAGTGTTTTATTGAGCATTTTGAGTCTATGTTCATTCAGCCTATAGTTTTCTGTTTTCTTGGTTTACCTAATATTAGTACACTAGGTAAACATAAACTAGGAATACATAATACTGCCTTCATAGAAAGAGTTTCTGATTGTTCCTTTTTTTTTTTTTTTTTTTTTTGCTTTAAAAATAGTTTAAGAAGAATCGGCTATAGATCTTTTGTAGACTGGCAGAATTATGCTGTGAATCCATACAGCCCAGAAATGCTTTTTGGTTGGGGCCTGAAGTCTGTTTATTACTATTTCACTCTTCTTATTTTTTATGGGTCTATTTAGGTTGTTGATTTCTGGTTTTAATTTTGGTAGTTTGGCTCAATCTAGAAATTCATTAATTTCTTTTAGGTTTTCCAGAATAATGGAGTACAGGCTATTAATGTATTCCCTTGTAATATTCTGAATTTCTTTGATGCCTATTGTAAGGTTTTTAGATGATTTTGATTCTGTTAATATGGATCTTTTTCTTTTTTCATTTTATTTATTTATTTATTTATTTATTTATTTATTTATTTATTTATTTATTTATTTATTTATTTATTTATGGTTATTTGGGCCAAGCCAAGGTTGTATAAATCTTGTTTATATTCCAAAGAACCAGCTTTTAGGTTCATTGATTCTTTGTTTCTAGCTTACTGATTTCTGCCCTGGTTTTAATATTTCTTTCTATTAAATGGGTTTGTTTTGATTTGTCTTTGTTTTTTCAACTGTTTGAGTTATATCATTAAGCATTTTATTTGTACTGTTTCTCATTTTTCGATGGCCCCTTAGAGCTATAAATTTCCCTCTAGGACTACTTTTAATGTATCCCAGAGGTTTTGTTGTGTAAAGTTTTCATTTAATTTAGTTCCAGAAAGTTTTTTATTTATTTCTTAATTTCTTCTTTGACTCATTTATCATTCAGTAATGAAGTGTTAGATCTCTGTGAGTTTGTGTATTTACTAGAGATTTGTTTGCTGTCCATTTTAAGTTTTATTGCATTGTGATCAAATAGGATACAACAAGTGACTTCAAACTTTTTGAATTTGTAAATATTTCTTTTGTTTTCTAGGATGTGGTCTACTTTAGAACAGCTTCCTTTATGCTTCTGAGTAGAATGTGTAAAGTGAAATCTTCTATCGATATCTGTTATTTTATTCATGATGTCACTTAATTCTGAAGTTTCTCTGTTTATTTTTGTCCACTCGGTCTGCTTATTGGAGAAAATAAGGTATTGAAAACAACTAATATTAATAGATTGTAGTTAATTTGTGTCTTAAAATGCATAGATATACATTTAGGATAGTAATGTCTTCTTGATTAACTGTTCCCTATATTAGAATGAAGATTCCTCTTCTATGTCTTTTGATTGGCTTTAGTTTAGTCTATTGTTTTCCTCAATTCTTACCATAGTGACACCTGCTTGCTTCCTGATCTGACTTTATTAGAGTATTTTTTGTCATTCTTTTATTATAAGGTGACACCTATCTTAAAACTAAGATGTGTTTTTTTTTTTTTATCCACAACAGATAGATGGATTTTGTTTCTTGATCCATTCATTCATCCTCTGACTTTGGAGTGGAGAATTGAAGGCATTGATATATAAAGGTATTATTGAAATGTATGTGTTAACTGTGGTCATTGTGTCTTTGATTTTTGGTGTTGTTCTTTGTGTTCTCTTTGGTATTTTGTGTTTGAATGATGTGGCTTTGTGTTTTCTTTCCATGGTCTCTCTGCTGTGCTCATTCCTTTCTCTAACATGAATTAATTCTTCATATATTTTATCTAGATGTGGTTTGTTGGATATAGGAGAATAGGCCTGTATGAAAGCTAGGAATGTTCTATGTTCCAGAGGTCTATATGAGACAATCACATTCAGAGGCCTCTGTGGTCTGGATGGAATGTATAAAAAATGATAGAAATGTTAGCACACAACTTTAATCTAGTATTCAGAAAGCAGTGATGGCACACACCTTTAATCTCAGTATTCAGAAGATAGTAGTGGTTCATGCTTTTAATCCCTAAAACAGAAATAGAGTGTGGAAGCAGACACAGGAAGCAGAGTTCAGAGAGTCAGTGTCACACAAGAAGTGACATCTGAGATTAGTCAGTGAAAGACAAGCAAAGTGACTAATCAGAGGAAGAGTTACCAGGATGAGTCAGAATGAGGACACACCCAATTATCAGTATTTTTGTTGTAAGGCAGGCTTTCTGCTCAGAGAAAAGTCAGTTACAGCAGTCAGTTACAGCAGACGGTATGAAGCGAGCAGTCTAAAGCAGGTAGATGGAGGACAAGACACAGAGACAACGAAGTGGTCTGACTGAAAAGCAGAGAGGCTGACTGAGGCAGTATGGAGCAATGAGAGCTCAGAGACACAGAGGCAGTTTGGCACAACTCAGTATCAGAGAGGAAGAATGAATCAGTTTGAAGCCAAGCAGCCAACAGTCTGAGGCAGTCAGAGAATCAGCCAAAGTCTGAAGAGAAGATCAGAAATAGTAAGCTAGCTCAGTAGGTCAGTTTGAACCAGTGGGTTGGAGGAGACTTTGGGCCAGAGCAGTGAGTGAGTTGACCCAGAGGAATCAGAGCTCAGAAGGAGCTAGTCAGAAGTAAGTGTCAAAGGTTGATTAGATTGCACAGGAGCTGAGGCAGAAGCCTTCCAGTTCCAGGGCTAGACTGAAGACTAAAGCCCAAAATGTTCCAGGGCTGGGGGACTAGAACTGGTGATTCAATTAGTCAAAGAATAAACTGCCTTTTGCTGTGAAATAATGTCTACATATGGCATCTACATCTATATTTGAATATACAACTGTTTATGTCATGGAAAGGTTTGCTTTTCTCCTTTAATTATGGCAGATAGTTTTGTTGGATATATTAGTCTAGGTTTGCTGGCATAGTATTTTTGCACTTGGAATACATTGATCTAGACTTTTCTGGCTTTGAAGTTTATATTGAGACATCAGTTGTTATTCTGATATGTGACATTTTATTGTTGTTGTTTTTTTGTGTTGTTGTTGTTTTAGTTTTCAATATGCTCTCATTGTTATTCATACTTACTGTTTTAACTATGATATGCTCTGTGGATTTTATTTTTTCTAGTCCTGTCTATTTTGTGTTCTATGTTTGTTTGTTTTGTTGTTGTTGTTGTTCATTTTATCCTTATGAGTGTGTATTTCCTTGGCTTTCTTTTTCTATGATCTTGTTGAAGATCTGGCCTATGGCATGGGATTCTTCTAATTTATGCCTATAATTAATTCAAAGTTTTTTTTCTCTTTCTTTTCTTCATTATGTCCCACATTTCCTGCATGTTCCTTTCCTGTGTTTTTATTTATTTTTTACATTCCTTGCTTATTTGATCTATATCCTCTGCTTTATCTCCAAGTCCTGACAGCCATTCTTCTGCTTGGTTCATTCTACTCGTATGCCTTTTCTTTGAGTGTTTTAGTTGAGTTGAGTTTTCAATTCCGTATTAATTTTAACTTGAGTTTTCTTCAATATTAAAATTCATTTCAAGTTCTGGATTGTCATTGCCCATCAGCCTTATATTTGTGTTTCCTACAGTATCACACAGGTGTTTATTCTCCTTAAGCTCTTTCTTCTTAATTTCATTGAATTATTTATTTGTGTCTTCTTTAAACTTTTTGTATTATTTGATGAAGTTTATGATTGTTCTTTTAAAATCTATGTCCTGGAATTCATCTAGGTAATTCTCATTCACAAACATCTTTGCAGGACTGATAGGTTTTAGAGAGAAAATCTTTCAGACTTGATCTTTCATACTATTTGTATTTCTATAATAAGAACTTGACATTTGAACCTCTTTTGATTGTTCTAAATCTGATATGGACAGAGTAGATGGGAAAAAGAGAAGATATGCAAGCAGATTGGGCCTAGAGATTGGAAATAGCTTGGCTGGAATGAAGTCTGGTGGACATTAGGAATTGGGCTATTGTACAAGATCTACTGGTCCAAGCCCGAAGTGCCAGGGAAGAACTGGTTGGATAGAAATGTTGGATATGGCAAAGGAGTATCCCTTGATTGGGGAACAAATAGGGAGCATCCTGACTGGAGCCTGGAAAACATTTTTGTTGTAGGAATGGGAGATCTGACTAGGCAGGGGCACTAACCAACCTAGATCTAGTGGGTTCAGAGGCATGCATGAGGAAGTTAGGAAGAATCACACAGCTAGACCCTAGAGAAGGAAGTGGGAAGTCTGGCTTGGTGCTATGATTGGATACAGTTCAGAAGGGACTGAGGAAAGCATAGAGGTTGGCTTGCTGCACAGGTTGCTGTGGCCAGAGTGTGACAGGACACTGGGAGTGGAACCAGGGGATTATCTGGAAGGGTAAGGAGAAAGAGTGGTTTGAGAGGACAGGAGGACTCACAGGACTGGACCTGGAGAATGGCAATAGAAATCTGACTCTATCATCATTTCCCATGCCATCCATTATGACCGGCAATACATTAAGTAAAGTGGAAGCTAAAGCAGGCAATTGTTAATTCTGGAATTGGTGGGAATTCTACCTTACATGATTCCCACCTATGAAAACAAATTTATTATCATTATAAATTAATTTTATCTAATAGTCCTTAATGGTCCATAGCTCATGAAATCATGGTGAACTTGTATGCAGTAAGATTCATGGAGGCCAGGATAGCTATGAATGTTGCCCACCACAAAAATCATAATTCTCAAAACATTATGAATATTTTTGAGGTTTATTTTTAAATTGGTTGAGTGGTACTGAGATATGAGCTTTAAAGATGAAAATATCATGTTGCAGCATCAAGATTGGGAGCAGCTTCCTCGTACTTAGATGTGAAGAGTCACACTTATGCCATAAAAATACATACTGTCTCATGATTTCAGCATCTCTCTGTGGGAGAAATTTTTGAGATAGAGTTTTAATATCTGAAACAAGCCAAGACATATCTATTATTTACACCCATCTAGCTGCATAACCACTGCTTTAAAAATCAATGACAAATAATAATGAACTTTTTATCTGAATCAGAAATCCACTCAAGTGTGAGATTTTCCAGTTCACTTACATTGTACACTAGCTCTTTATTAAATTTTATGGACTTATTTGCTGAAGAAGTCTTGCTTCAGTTCTTGTAAAATTCTTTTCTTAAATCTTACATATTCTACACCAGAACCAAAAGCTGAATCACAGGGAGTTCTTGGTTGCTACTGGAGAAGACCACTAACTGAGAGAAGAAGATCTTTATATTCAAGTGGGTTTTGATACCAAACAAACAACAATTCTCAGGATATCATGTTAAGTTCTACATTTACACACATTTCAAATATAAACAAGCACAGCAGTCTTGGTTTAAAACATATGTTCTACAACTGAAAAGTAGCAAGAAATTGTTAATGTTTGGATATTATACCTGCACAGTTTATTCTTAAATATAAATTACTGCTGTGAGAAGCTCCAGTTTCAATGAGTCCTGACTCACAACTTCTACCAAGTATTTTCAAGTGTGGCACAACTTAGAGCTTAATGTAACTGTTCAAAGAAGCCTAATGAAAAAAGAAACATTATATGAGAGACTAATATATCATAGCACTCATTATTTATCAACTTTGTCTAAATCCAGATTCCTCAAGAACTGTTTCTCTAACATTGACTCCAGTCTTCCCTCCTAATCTTCCATCAGTTTTGAAATTAGTCTAAGTATTTGTAATCAATTCACCTCCATTTTTCATACATTTTATTTTTAATTAAAATTAATTACATCATTTCCCTTCATGGTCCTTCCCCTGACCTCTTCCATTCACCCTCACAGTCTCCCAAATAAATATCCTCTTTGCCTATAAAGTTTTTAAATTATTTCTTTTATTTTTGAGATTACCTCTTTTCCTTTCTTCCCTGTAAACCCATATATTTCTCGTAGCTCTCTTACAAGTTCTTGATTACTTTTTCCATTGTTATTACATGCAGACACACACATGCACAGACACAGACACACACACACACACACACACACACACACACACACACAAAACCTGCTCAATCTGGGTGATGTTATTTGTATATATTTTCAGGGCGGACCATTTGGTATTGGATAATTTATTGGTAGGCTCTTCCATGGGGAAAGACATTTCTTCCACCTCAACATTCCTTAGTTGTCTGTAGTTCCTGAGCTTTCTCTGTCCATTTTAGCCTGTCTGTTAGTGGTAGTGCTGCTCAGGGATTAAAGGAATTCACATGATTTTGGAGGCTAGGAAGTTCTAAGATCTATGGATATAGAATACAATATGATATAAGAATACAAGCTTAAGCTCAAAGTCCTAGCTTAAGTACAAGCCCAAAGACAGGAGAAGACTCAGGTCATAAGATGATCAATCTCAAAAGAACCAGGCAAAGAAAAAATTCTTATGACATCATGGGCTTTCTCCCATCCACTTTGCCTGTCTATTGTTGTCCTTGCTCAGCTCATGTTTAGGCTGTCACATTGGTGAGACTTTGTGGGCATAGTAGCATTACTAGAAGACAGTCTCACAGCAAGCTTCTGATCTTCTGGCTCTTACCATCTTTCTGTTTCTCTTCTACAACATTCCATTAGCCTCAGGTGAGGGGGTTGAGATTTAGCTACAGTCATTGGGACTGGGCTCTACAACTCTGCCTTTTAATTGGTTGTGGTTTTATATAATATTCTCTGTCTGTTGCAAGGAGTTGCTGCCTTGATGAGAGGCAGAGACAAATATTTAGAATGTAGTTAGAGATTGTGCTGGTGTAGTAAAGTGATAGTTGTAGGTTCTCCTCTAAGATCCATGGCTTCAGTAGCCCTAGGTAGGTGGCTAGGATTCTAGCACCAATCTAGTACCATGATTTCCCTCTGGTTAAGTCCGTCTTAATATTTTTAAACTCATATATTTAATAGGAGAGTGGGAACACAGGCTTATACTACCACAAGTTATGTAGTCTCTTTTCTCACATGTGGGGAAATCAAATCTTAGGGGTCAGCTCACCCAGAATGCAATGCATTATCTTACCCTGGGAAAAATCTCTTTTGTGATCATGCTGTCTTACATTCCAGGTAAGTATTCTTCTTTTTAAATTATTGCTTTATACACACACACACACACACACACACACACACACACAAATAATTATATAAAAACATACTGTTGAGTCCACTTAGTGATGCTTGTGTGTATATTTTTTTAGGACTGATCACTTGGTTTGGGATAACCAAAGAGGGAATTCATTTCTGGAGAAGACTAATTCTTCCTCTCTCAGCAGTCATTGCTTATATCTCTTCATCTAGGACTGCAGCCCCCCTCCCCTACACACGTTGGCATGTTAACTGATATTATCATTGTTTGGGTATTGTTTAGACAGCCACATTGTTGAAATTTCATGGGTGCAGCTCCTGTTATATCTAGAAGACACAATCTGGCAACAGACTTCCTGGTCCTCTGGTTTTTATAATCCTTTCATCTCCCTTCTGTGATATTCCCCGATGTAGATATGGGTTGTGTTTTAAGTGCATCAGCTGTGCCTGGGAACCCCATAGTCAGGTCTTCTTTGCAACGTGACTAGTTTAGCTCTCTGTAATGGCTTCCATCTAGTGAGGAGTGACAGAGTTAGGGTCCAAATGATTATGAAAGTAGCCAATGAAAAACAGCCATCTGAAGAGAATAACAAAATTCTTTATAAGTTTGATAATAGTTAATGATAGCTGATCTATCTTCGACACATTATAATTCTATTGGTCTCTATGGAGAAATTCCAATTATAGAGAATATTTCTAAAAGTAAGAAAAGTATTGGGTTTGCTTAAATCTTTTTCTTAAATATCAGTTATATGAAAAAGCCTTTGAAATAAATTAGGTAGCAGAGCCTCATACAGGATTTTAGTTCAAAGGCTACTTTGACATTCAAGTCAGTGTGACTTTAGATCCAATACTGACCTCAAGGTTTTATCTTAATACAGAAGAAGTAATAAAAAATGCCAGATGCCTTTTTCACCACCAGACTACTTCTTTAAAAAAAAAAAAAAACAGATTCCCTTGCTGGGAAATCTGGGTTTTAAAACTTGCATTTCAGTTTTATCTATATTTGGATTTTCTCCTACTTCTATTTTTAAAATGTCAAATGAAACAGTTTGAAGGAATATTATGTTATCTTCAAGACTTACTGGCTGACTCGTGTAGTTACAGCATTGTAATGTCTTATTAGTAAAGTAAGGCTTTATAATAGTTCAATTGGATAAGAATTTTTCTGGAATATTGTGATATTTAACTCCTTACTGTAAGAAGACTAGTACTTTCATTTACTAGAGATATCACTTCCTTATAAGTAAAGTTTATTCAATACTTTATATTTATTATTTTTTTACAGTGTGGAAGAACTAGTTCTAGGCTCTAATAGTATATTGTGGAACTGGAGAAATGGTTCATCGGTTAAGAGTATTTGTTGCTCTTGTAGAAAACCAGATTTCAGTTGCCATACTATGCATCCAACAGCTCACAACTACCTGCAACCTCAGCCCTGGAGACTCTGATGTCCTCTTTTGGCTTGCACAGGCACCAGCGAGTGTGCACACGCACACACACACACATACATACATACACACACACACACACACACACACACAAATAAGTCTTCCAGAAAACTTTATTGCAGTTTAGCATTTTAAGTATTTTAAAGACCTGTATTGATTAAGAAAACTATATATAATAAGAACATTCCACAGATATTAGTCACAAAATGTTTTCTAAAATTATCCTTAGAAGTCCCCTTCTTACAAAATGTTACATCATCCATTGACTAGACATACGGTTTTCTATTTTTGAAAGTCAGGAAAGAAGCTGTACTAGAACTTGTAATTCTCTTCAAATGACACACATAACATGATTGAAAATGTAGTGATTACGTGGAACTCTTCTCAAGAGAATTTCCTAACTTTAATTTTCTTTCAAGCAGACTAATAAATTCTGAGGAAGCTTGCATCGATGAAATAAAGGGTATGATCAAGACAAAGTCCATTTTCTTGGCTAAAGAACTTAATAGGACCCTCACCAAAGGTAATCAGTGGATGGCAAATGAGAATAAGAAAATATACATCATATTATATATCATGGGAAAGTGTTAATTAGAACAGTAAGATGCCACCACAGATTTAGAGAATGTTCAAAATCCAATACGCTGAGAGCACAGAATTCTGGCATGACTATGGAGGAACAGTGACTCTCACAAACGAGACATTCCATTAGCATTTGGTTCCAAAATTGTTTTCTTTGTTGTTTACCCAAAGAATTCACATTATGACATTAAAGAGATAATATCACTCCCAAATTCACTGAAGAACAGCTGACATATGAAAACAATCCAGGTGCCTACTAACAGATTAAAGAAAATAAATGTGAAATATAATGTGATAAAAGTAAAATATAATGGAGTGCCATTCATTCACCTGAAAAAGAAAGAAATTCTTCAACATACAACAACATGCATAAACCCACAGAATTTCATGCTTAAGAGAAGTAAGCCAGTTAAAGGAAAACAAATGCCATGCGATATCACTAACACACAGGAAATAAAGTAATCCAAATAATATAATCAGAGTAGAATGGATTTAGGGGCTGGCATATGGGGGAAAAGATGAATTACTATTCAATGGACAAAATTGTCTTTAAATAAGATAAACAAGTTGTAGGGCTGTTTCACAATATTGTACTTATAGTTAGTAAAACTGTTTTTATGCACTTAAAATTTGTTAAGATGATAGGTTTCATGTTAAACAGTATTACTAAAATAAATGTTTTTCAAGATGAGGTAAGAAGTGTAATGTGTAATGGGAATTATCAACAGAAATTTTATCATAAAATCCAGATGTGTAGAATTTCACTTTCAGGAAAGCAGCAATTGGCTTTTAAGATGAAGGTACTTCACAAAGCCATTTCCCTTAACTTTGATGACTGTCTTCCAGTCATAAATCAACCATCCAGTTTTAGAATATAGTTCAGAAATATATGGCATTTGTGGTAAATAAAAGAAAGTAAGGAAAATGAGTATGGTTGTGAGTCTAAGAGAGAAGGGCTGAAAAGAAACACACGGGCTGACATGACCTTTGACTTTCCATTTTCTAGATTCATCAATCTTGTTCTTTTTTGTTGTTCTTAATCCAATATGTATTTGTAGTTTTTTTTTTAAGCTTGAGACTAGGGAGTTTATTAGAAGAGTTATTAAGGCCATGGACAGACAGACAGAGGGACAACAACATGGTAGAGGTTCACCAAAGACACAGTCTCTGAAGAGAATCAGATTCTACATGGCAAGTAGTGTCTGTATTTATGTCTCCTGGGGTGTGTATGAAGAACAGGTATGTTATTCCTTTCCTGGAGGAGCAGGGAGGTGCCTAAGCCTTTTGATGTCTGAAGTCTCTAACTTACTATGTACCCATCATTCTCCTCCAGTCTAGACAAGTAGGAAGACTGTCACTCAAATGAAGACAGGCTTTTACCTCTTTTCTTTGGTTTCTGCAAGCTATACAGAAACATATAAATATGGGGTAAGACTGGGGACCCCTGCTCTTTTGTTTCAAGCTCCTTAGTGGGTAGTAGGTTGTATTTTAAGTTCCAACTATTGTTAGTTTGCAGGCTTAAGCTTAAAAGCCATACAAAATTTTGGGGTGTTCTTGGGCATCTTGAAATAAATAATTCTTTCCCCTAGACAATCTGCTATACAATACCATGTGAATGGAAAGTAGGAATCTACTCAAGTATATAGCATTTCCACTTGCCTCATTGGTAAAAATTCATTCAATTCAGGGAATACTTATTGAAGCTCTTTGATGTGGCAGACATAGGACTAGCACTCCCTGAGTATCAGTGAATAAAAAGACTACTTCCTTTTGTAAAAGGCTGATGGAGTCATTGAGACATATAACATATTTGGCACAGGGCCTGGCATGTAATAAGAAATAATGTGCAGTTTATTTTTTATAGAAATAGAGGTGATGGCAGCACTCCAGGTAGAGCTTAATTTAATCATTTTTAACTGCTCTGATGAATATTATAAAAATTTAGGATTTAGATTGATACTTTCTAAGTCAAAACATGCCAAATGTACCCTCAGAGTCAGCTGTAAAATGGCATTAATCAAATTGTTCATATTCATATTTTCACAGCAATATTTGTGAGTGTTAAATTAATCTGAGTATAATTTCCAAACTGCAAATGTAGATGTAATCATTGATTTTATTATTAATCTCATGGGTTCATTGCAGAGGACAGTTTATTCTTTGGTAGTGCAATCCCTGGTCCTAGAGGGTTTCAGCCTGCATATAATCTAATCTGCAAACCTAAACCTATAATGTTTCAGCCTCTAAGACCTACTATTGACTGGGTTCACTCTGACTAGCTATCTGCTGAAGTAACTCTTTTCATTCTGAGCTATACTGTGAACCCTGAACTGTAAATTGGAAAATATCTGCTTCTGACTCTATGTTTTCTCTGTACTTATTCTGGACTAGCTCAGCTCTGCTCTTTTAGACTTCTTCTGTCTGAGAGCTGACTTCCTAACTCTCCTTCTGAACTGACTACGTTCTGTCTCTGTCTGAACTGAACTTCTGAACTCAACTAAAAGTCTGAACTCAACTGAACTCCTAACTCTCTTCTGAACTGTCTATGATCTTAGAGCCTCCTTTTATATCCTGAGAGTTGGCATTAAAGGTATGTGCCACCACTTCCTTCTGAGTTGGGTTTGAAGGTGTGTGCTACCACTGCCTTCAGAACATTTCCTCCAGATCACACAGGCCTCTGAATGTGATCCCTTCATACAGGCCTTTCAATGTGATCCTTTGCTAGAGCAGCCATGCTGCTGGATTAAAAGATTAAATGTTCCTCTATACCAAACTTTAAATATTATTTCTGTTGCAAATGCTTTTATCATTTTTGAACATTTGCTGAGGTTTTACCTCCAGGGCAGAGTCTCTTTTTTAGAAAAAAGGCATGCTAAAAATCATTCTGTGAAATATCCTAGGATATTTAAGAAAAGGAAAATTCAACAACATAATTTCCACTATTAAAAAAATCTTCTATTTTTTAAATAATACTTTCTCTTTTTTTACTGTAATAGAAACTGAGTAAAGAAAGTGCTTTATTTCTTTTTGATCATTAGAAAATTGATTTATGTGACAACTTATACAATTGCATAGGATTATCTTTTATAAACAGTTTTACTCTTTGAATAAATGATAACAATATTATATAAAAAATCCTTAATAGTGTTATAAAAATGTTCTCTAATTTGAGTTACTCTTTTCTGTAGCACAAATTAGAATCCACTATTATAGCCCAGATTGACTTTGGACACATAAGAGTCTTCCTGCGTCTGTCGTCTGATGCTGAGACTATAGGTATGAGTTGCTATGCCCTGCTATAAAAACATTCATTATCATAATAAGCCCTTAATGGAAATATAAATAGAAAAAGTCATATCCGGAGAAGCCGTTAAACTTGTAGTAATTATTGAATTAAAAAGAAGAAACCCTAATAGACTTTAGGCCATTTTTTCTTGATGTTTGGGATATTCTAAGTGTAATTACAGCCCAATGATGTAATTTGCAAGGCAAGAGTTAATTCAGAGTAAAGTGAGAAAATAATCAAGCAAGAAAAGGGTTTCTTGATCAAATATATTATGATCACGAAGTTAGGAGTGATGCTAGTTAGCACTGATAGGACTTCCTTAATGTATTCTTGTAATGGATGAACCAATATAGAAGACTGATCATTAGAAACTGAGATACTTCTGTTTCCATGTTATAAACCCTTTGACTTCCCTAAAACACCATCTGGAGGACATATGTCTCCTTTCCTCTAGATGTGCTTCGATTTTTATATATTATAAACAATTTAGGACAACTGTGAGAATCATGCCAAGAGCAATGTCTTCAATTCCTTTGCCCTGGGCCATAGCAGATGCCTGAATTTGTCAGACTAACTGCAAACCTACAGAACTTTCCCAGACAATCCGTGAACCTGTACTGATTCAAAATGCATAAATGTGACACATGTTTAAGATAAAAGTGTTGCAATTTCCTACTTATATCCAAAGCCATTTGACAAAGTCTGCCTTATGGAAAGCAGTAATGTCTCGTTAACTTCATTCTACAGATGGAAACAAAGGGAAGGGGGGCGGTGTTGCCTTTTTACTGTCTGAGTTCATACAATGGCTTGTGATTGTCTAAAGAATCACTTCAGCAACTGAAAATGGAGTGTAATCTCTCAGAATCTAGTGAAAAACCATAAGCTCTGTTTAATGAAACTCCCTTCAAGATAATTTGGATGACCTAGCAAACTTAACCTAAAAATAGTAGAAAGAGATAGCACTGAATCCAAAACTCTGACATGTACTACCTAACAGCAATAAAACTAGGCAGTGTCATGCATATTTGTATAAATGGTTTCCATGACATAGACAAAATTCTCATTTGCTGTTTATGTGAGCTGAACATCCTTGTTACCCTAAAAATGTTAATATTTCAGCTCATTCATTTAGTTATTAGGGCTTTTAGCTAGATCACAATTGATAACATTTAATGAACTTTATTCCATTTAGATTAAAAATAACTGTTAGGCTGGATACATAGCATAGTTGGTAGAGTGCTCGTCTAGCATACAGAAAGCCCTGGGTTTGATCCCCAGACTGCATAAACTGTGTATGATAGCACACTTGTAAATCCAGAATTCATAAAACCAAGGCAAGAGGATTAGGAGTTCAAAGTCATCCTCAGCTACATACTAAGTTGAAAACAGCCTGGGCTACATTGGACCCTATCTCTCAAACTTACTGTTAAGGAGCTCCAGTCTCCATGAGAAATGCTTTTTATGGGTATCTTATGTAATCCTTACAAAAACAAAACAAAACAAAACAAAACAAAACAAAACTCCATGAAGAAGGAGCTATCATTAGTTTCATTTTAACATGGTTGCCATTCTTAGGAGCTAAGTGATGCAGGTGGTTAAACATCAGGGAGATGACAAAATGTGGAATTCAAATCCTCTTTACCTCAAAGCCATGCTTTCTTTGCACTAGTGTTTCTTGGAAGGAAATATGATAACCATGAGGGATGGAGAATGACATATTAGGGCTTTGGAGTGAGCTTCCTAGCCACATTATATCATCATACTATTTCAGTTATCTGGCTAGCAACAGTCAGTGTTGATTTTTGTACTTTTAAAATAATCCTGTCTTTCTTCTCTTACATGAAAAATAGCTGTTTCTGGTGGGGTGGCATTTAAATAGAAATTGATGTGATAAGAAAGAAGACCAGAGCTATCATGGGAAAACATCCCAACCAGAGTAAAAAGAGCTCATCAAAAGTGCTGTATTGAGAAAATGAGTTTGGAATCCTGAAGGAAAAATAGTATGGTATCTTACACATCAAAAGGTATGGAATAATCTTGTGGTGATAGTCAAAAGCCAGATCACAGAGAGCTTGGTAAATTAGAATCAGGCCGTACTCTAGGGGTAGACTTGAGGGATTTTCAATTGGAGTGACATAATCTATTGTTTTGGGTCTGAATTTGGTTCTTACACCAAGAAAACACTGAAGAGCATGGGGCCAGCAGTAGAAGACAAAAGACAATTAGGCAGGCATTATAATGTTTTAGTTGAGTGATGGCAATGATCTGTACCAGGGAGGAAGTAATGATAATAGAGAGAAGGTTCTGGATTCAGGATAGTTTTGGAAAGTAGAATCATTTAGATTTATTGATAGATTTAACATGAGACACGAGGGAAAGAGAATCATTCTTTATTTCCTCTGCTACATACACACTTCTTAAAATTGGTCTTTATTTTTTATTGAAATAAAACTTACATTAAGTGAATACAGATAAATGCTCAGCTTGAACTACATATTTATACTCTATGTAGCCAAGTACTGAGAAAATTTCCTAATCTTTCCATTCAGCCCTCTCAACATTATTCGCTCAATACGTGTTTTTCCAACCATTCCAACACAATCTATTTTTTACACTATAGACAGATTCACTTTTTCAGAACACAGTTTTAAGTTGTTCTTCTGTTTGGTAAGTTTGTGTTCCATTGCAACATGTCGCCTCAGATTATTAACTTGTAATACCGTACTTCCATGGATTCTGCTTGGTTCCTTTCTACTACCCCTTTCCTGGTCATAGTTAGAATATTTCCCCAGACATCTTCTTCATTTCCATCTATTACAGCAGTAGATGCTATAACATTTTATAGCACATAATCTAAAGCTATTTTTCTTGCTTCTGTATATTCTTTAAGGCTGCAGCTGACCCATGAAAACTCCAGGTTATCCCTCTTGTGAAAGATATAGATATTTATGTTACTATGTCCATGTTATAGCATTTTTGTTTTATTTTCAAATGTCATTCAGGCACTGCTTCGTGTCTCCCCTCAAGTCTGCATGCTTAAACATAGCCCCTAGTATCACCACTTTAGAAATTAAGGCATTTGGAAAGACTTGGTTACTATCAAGAATTAGATTAGTGCCCTTACTGTTGACGGTGAGACAAGCTTCTCCCCGCCTGATGTGGAGTTATAGGCAGAAAGTAGGACTTATCAGATAGTGATGCTTTTTTCTATCTTAATCTTGAACTACTTTTTCTTGTGCAAAATAAGTTTAGGCTGTTCTGAAGTCACTAGTTCGTAACATTTTTAAATACAAGCTGAACAAACTAATCAATGTTGAAGTCTCTTACTTTGTTCTCTGAAATGAATAGCATTCGTGCTGCTTTATTGCCTCTCCTACGGTCTCTATTACTGTTTGATTGTGTTATTTATCACCCTCTAGCATAGTACTAGTTTTGTGTTCAATAAATACATGATGAAATAATTAGTATCTATATTTAGACTGGAGATACAGCTCAGTGGTAAAGTACCTGCTTACCAGGTGTAAGGCCTTGTTACTTAGATTATATATTCTCTTTAGCAAGGACCAAGCCTGTTATTCATAGTATCTAGTAAGGTGATCTAGAGAAAGTGATATCCTAAAACTACAGCAATCTTTGCTGTATCTCATTTCTTTACCTATTCTCCTTGACTTCTTACTGATCTGATACTCTTCACATGTATGTATTGATTTAATCAGATGTGCTCAAATCTCACTTCTTATTTGTAGATAATGTGTTTGAGATGTCTGAGAGAACCTCTCAAACTGAAACCTAAAGGCTATGTAAGAAACTTTCTGTTCTTAGAACTCCTAAGTCAGATCTGGTAAGTAGGTCCTATGACTAGGAGAAAGATTTTAATATTTTGAAACCATTCTAAGAAGCAGCTATATGATAGGAAACTTTATATGATAGAGAGCATGATATTAAGAGTAAACAAAAGAATCAAGTGCTGTTACCAATTTTAATAAGAAAATGGTAATGAATTGACTAAAGTAAGGCCAGTTTAATTACCTTTGCCAAAAATCAGCAGCAGGAAGTCACTGAAGTTCGAAAGACTTGGCAGATGGCTTTAAATCCGATTTCTTCGTCAGCTGGATGTGTGAGGAGTAAGAAGGTGCTTGAATTATTCGAAATGTAGTTTCACTACATTTCAACAAGGTAGATACAACCAAAAGGATTGTGAATCAGGAATGAGAGAGTGTTAGACGGATCTTTGAATTTATAAATGTTGTATGATAAGACGGTAAAGTATAATTCAAGAAGAAAAATGCACACACAAATCCAACCAAGCAGAGCAATGCTGCATTAGAATTTTCTGATGCTTGTCAGGAGAAATTGCAACATCCAGAGAAATGTTATATTTCTAGTGGTAACTTTTACAGCATCTATTGTCATCACGGTTCTCGTCTTAAACTCCAGCGAGCTATTCTGAATGCTCATCCACATTCACCGGTACACCCACCCACTGCTGTTATGTCTCGGTAGCCATGAGAAGAAAGGATAAGGCCTCCTGCTTGTTGAGGCAGCTGGCAAGCAGCATCCTTAATTATACGTCACACCGCTCAATCTTTGGGTGTTATCGTGTTAAAACATTCAATAAAATAGCTTGATTCTTTGAACTGTCTCCACCTGTGACAGGTCCAGAGAACCACTGTTACATCAGAAACCTCTAAGAAGTTTGGTCGAAAAGTCATCATATGCTTGATCACTGTCTGCTATAAGGGAGCACTCACAATCTCCTCCTCAGAAACATACTTTTTTTTTTTATAGAAGCAGAGAGGAAATTGGTGATTGTTAGTGAGTGAAAATTGGAGAGATGTTAGTCACAGGACACAAAGATTCAGTTATGCACGATGAATTGCTTCTAGAAATCTGATGTAAGCATTGTGATGGTGGTTGGCATAATGTCCATGGGAATTTGCTGAGAGTACATCCTAGGCATCCATAACCCGCCCCGACCAACATACACACACATACACACACATACACAAAGGACCGAAAGTGATGATCATGTAAGGTCATAATGTTAACTGTTGATTCTGGTTACCATGTCTCAGTGTGTGTTTGTACGTATCAAAAATGTTGGAGCTTCTACCTTAAATACAAACAATCCGTATTTGTCAATTATACCTCAATAATGTTGTAACCATAATTTTTCCTTCAAAGGTGATAATTTCAGTTTGTCAAAGGTATTTTAAAGGTATGTGTAGAAAGGGAAAACCATGCCAAAGGAGTAAAATGTATTGAGGTAACAATTATAATTTACTGTGTACAAAATAATTCTATTAAGGGTAGAAAGGTGATCAACATTAATTTTATTATCAAGTTCCTTTGGCCCCAATCACTTACTAGTAAAGGCTGTTTAATGTTTCAAAATAAAGCAAGATAAAAGAAATTTAAAATAATCTTACCATGTTTTTAAATATTCTTCTCAAAGTAAGTTCAATGTCATGATGTTAATAACAACTGAAAATAAATTTAGATTTTTGAATAATTTTTCCTTGAGGGAACGCAGACCTTGAATATGGGGAAATTACTTAACCCTCTGGGAGTTAATGAACCTTTACAGAATCTCAAGTATGTTCTGAGATGTTTTATAAATCTGTAATACAAACAGGAAGTTAAGAGTCTGGCCAAGAATTTCAGTTTTAAGAGTGGAATGAGCAGGACCTCAGTAACACGTTTCCTCTCTAGCTTGTCCATCGCTTGACTTGTGTTTCCTTTCTAGTAGAGTAGGCAGATGAAAAATGACTGTTTAGTATTTTAGTATCAATCACTGGCATTCCTGGGCATATTCTCTGGGCTACTTGGAGTTCAGTAAAGTATTTTAGTTTCCAACACTTAATTATGTATCTTTTTTTGACCAATTACTTGATGTCTGATATTTAGGGGTACATAAACCCACAAGTGATCATGGGGCACACTGGACCATGAGAATGTCTGCCCAATGGAAAATTACCAGGAGTGATGTACGTTGTGTCTCAACAGGAAAAATAAGAGCCAACGGCAGCCATTTCTCTCTTTGCAATGACAGAGGCACTACCAGCAAGGAAGCACTTCTTTTCTTTAGGAGGGTGGGTAGAGCTGAGCTGCAACTCACCAGAGGACTGGCAGGAACACCACAGTTACAGGCCATTGAGACTGTGGAACTGCTTCTCTAGCAAATAACCTTGCAACATTTGTAAGTGTGTTATACTTGGCACACTGGAACAGATTTTAAGCAATTACTTTATTTCTGTTGCACAGAAGCAAGTATTCAGTTAGAACTTTAAATAAAAGCCCAATGCCTCCATTTGATTCACTGTCACTGAATCTTTAGTCTGTTAACTACGATACTGTCCAAGTGCTGAGTAAAAGAATATGTGTCTTCATTATAAAGAAAACAGGGATTAAATTTCATTTTAGCACTCCACTGTTAAAAGGAATATTAACTTCAGTAAAACTCTACGAATTCTGCATTTAACATTGATCACTTATAAGTGACTGTTGAATGGATGACGTGGTGATTTATAATTTCACTATAGCATCGATTTGAACCTTATTCTTGGTAACTTTGTGGTAATAGTCTGTCATTGTGTTACCCAGTTTTGGGAAGGTTGGTCAGATGTTTTTCGAAGACTTGTCCACAGCCGAAGAGCATGAACATCACGTGATCTTTTTAGAAAGAGACTTCTTTGACTTCATCTTGAAGACACTGAAGCAGAAACTGTTAGACTGGGCCCTAGAAGTCTGGGTTTTAACAAGTTTTCACTATTGATTTGGTGCTTGCCAGAATTTGAGAATCACTGTCTTTTCATTCAAGAATCTTGTCATTTTCATGAAGGAATTTACACTTTTGTAGTTAATACAATAATTTTATTAATAATGCAACCTTACAGTTAACAGTAGACATTAAGAAAAAGCTTAGTCCATCATAATATTAAGGACATCCTGCACATGCAATCAACATGTGTGTTCAAATACTCATTATCGTAATGAATATTGGCTTTTACACAATAGCCACAGTGCAATATTATCCCACAGAATCTCCTGACACCCACAGCTAGGAGTGAGGCCCCTTCTTAGAACAGCACGAAGTGCCCGTCTTTGGGTTGCACTCAAATTTCATCTGCCAGCTTATCCTGGGATTGACAGGAAGATAGTAGGCCATAAAGCAGAGTTTTGAAAATTGAAGTAGCTTCCCAAAGGAAGCCTCCTTAAATTAATTGATTAAAGAAAAAAAATTAAGGTTAAGTTGAGCAGGACAGTTCTGAACGGAAAATGAAGGGACTTATATTCAAGTTATTTGCTTGTTTGTTTTTGAAAGAGGAGATAGATAGAGAAGCAAAGAGAGGAGAAACGGGGTTAAGTTATAGGTTGTTCACCACAGCCTACCATAACTCCAAATTTCCACGTTTAGTGCTCATACTATGAGTAGGCCATGGGCTGGTGTCAGTTTTGATGCAATAGAATCATTCCCAGTGGTTAGAAGCTAAGCATCTGGGAGCACCAGCTTTGTTGTTCCTGTCATCACATCACTTCAAACACCTGCTCCATGAAGCATTCAGGCAGCCCAACTGGGATGGTAAGTACCACGCTCCTCCCTCGCATCAACTGCTCTCAGTGTACAAGCGCTGTTTTGTATTACTTTTCTTAAAGACACTCTTAGATACTATAAACGTAGGTCTCAAGGATGGGTCCTGTCACCTCTGGTTTAGAGGCAATGAATTGAAATGAAATAACAAAGATGTTAGAGAGAGATTGGTGAGAGAAGTATTCAAGAAACAGAAGAAAATGAACTGTTCTTGGCAATTGATTGTGTTGTGGAAGGATATGTGAAAAGAAATTAAAAAGTGGCTGATCTTGTTTGTTTGTTTGTTTGTTTCTTCAATGGCATTATGAAGTTCAAAGAAACCCGTATGTAACAGACAGAATATCTGGATATTAACTGGACTATGAATGCCAACACAATAGTACACATCCCGGCAAAAGGGAAAAAACAGCGTTAGCTGCAAAGTGCGTAAGGAATTGTATCAAGTGAAATGGATGGAAGGGTTCACATAAATCTAGATGTGCCCAAGAGCATATCAAATATCTAGATCTTTATATTTCTTCTCTTCAAAGTGTTTGTTAATGATCTGGACCAAATGAGAAGCATATGCTTGGCACATTTGCATATGTGATGAAATTTAGGAAAGACAGAGGACAAACGAAAACTGAAGAGGAGGCAGAAGTAGATTCCAGCTTATCTTAATTGGAACATATGACTTGGAAGCAAATTTTTCAAAGTGACTTTGAGACTGCAGTTCCAGAGTTCATTTGTCTCAACTATAGCATGCTTCTCTGCAGCAGCTGTTGCCACCAAATGCATGTGGGTGGAGATGGTTCATAGACTCTAGGATGAAGGGCAAGTGCTCACTGTTGTCTAAGATTGTGGGGAACTCGATTCTATTCTTTCTAATAACAATGGCCCTACTAATCCTATAAGGATAAATGCTGCGTGAATATCAGCAGGTCTGGTTTCATTACAAGAACTTTTAATAGAAATATAAGAAGCAGAAGTGCAATAGTAAGCTGTTGTTTTCTATGTTCAGTCACAGGCTGAAAAATGACCACTTCATTGGTATTCTGTAGGAGAAACTAAACCATTAGGTGTCTGGCTGTTTTGTGGGCTTTATGATATCTTTTCTTAACTCAGAGTTTTTGAGACTATATTACTCTATAATGCCTTGATAATTTTTATTTCAGTTCCAGGTTGCTGGCCCAACTCCTTCTGAGCTGTTCTTTTGACTCTTAATTGAGTTGGCAGCCATGCACATTATGGCCCTTTATATGTGTATTCTCAGTCTTATTTCATGTATCCAAAGGATAAATTCTTATTGAAAACTCATATACTGTTTATTCTTTGCTCAAGAAATTCGGTTTATTTATCTATAAGAAAGCTGAAGGTATTATAGTTCTGGCAGAATGAGGAGACCAAAGATGCTCATTTTACAAAATGAAGGCAATGTTCAATAATCCATGGTGATAGGTTCATGCAGCTTAAAGGTATAGCCAGATAACCCTAGGCTTTGAAACTCCAGTTTCTTTAAAAAATTAATGTGGAGGCATGCTTACCAAAGTTCTTAGCAAAGGATCTATTAAACTGATTCAATAAATTATAAGATAGTGTACATATAGTTAGGTTGGAAACACATTATTTTAAAAGTTATTGTTTATTTAAAATACAATCATAGTTTTTATATTAAAACACTGGTGACTTGTGGTACTTGAACTGATAGTATCTGCTTAACTATATTAAATATCAATAAATTAGAAAAAGGTATAATAAAATTTACTTTAGTAAGTTAGTATTCTCTATGCATTTCTATATAAAACAACAAAAGAATGAACAAATTTTGATCTAATATAAAAGAGAATATATCCCTCAATATGATCCTCATAATTAAAAGGCAAAAGCTTCTATTGATTAGTTAAAGTTATTGAAGGATTTTAAATAGTAATGGGGAAAGTTAAAACAAAAGATCAAGATAAAGAGTCAGTAATCATGTTCAGTAAACAAACAAGTTAAATTCAACTTGATTGGACCCATTATTAAAAATGAAGCAAATGATAGACACATTATCATGGTGTTTTATAAAGTTTATCTTTTATAAAATAGGATTTTCCCTATTAAGTCATGAAGTTCGGTTTTCACGATATAAAGAAGGAGACATTAGAGTCCAAAAATGAATCCTATAAAACTTCCTTGTGAAAAGCAATTTTCTCTAAACTATACACATAGGTACAGGTCACTTGTGTTGAGTCCCTCTCTTTTGCTGAACTTTGTATTCAAAAACCACAATCACAAATGTTAGAATAATTGGATACCCACAATCAAAGACATATAAGCAGAGAAGTCTAAGCAGTTTGACTGCTCTATAGTCCACTGCTCTAAGCAGTAAATTAAAACAAATCCGAAATAGCCTGTGAATAATTAGTACCATAGAAGTTGAGTTGAATGTAGAAAGAAAACATTTTAATAGATACTTTTACTAGAAGATTTACTAGAAGATTTATGAAGATTTCAGCATTTATAATTGCATATAGGTTGTTTATTTTAGCAAAGGAAAGGATTAGGGAATTGTCACAGTAAAATCGGCCAGCCGAGATTGGCAACGGGTTATTCAGTGTTTGGGAACTAACAGCTTCCAAGATTCATCTCATGGAGTTCAGAATGACTCTGAGAACTCACTGAGAACAGCAGGATCTCTTACAAACACACACACACGTTTGTGTGGGAGTGGGAAGGAGGAGAGGAGGAGAGAAGGAGATATTTACTGAAGGAGACAGTACACTGAACATTGAAAGGCTGCCAGCAGCTGAGAAAGAACAGACACTCTTGCATTGAAGCAGTTATGCCTTTGGTGGCAGCCAATTTAAACCATGTTTTTTTTTTTTTTAAAGGAAAGCATCTCTGCTTTCTTCTGTAAGTTGGTCATAAAGTACCAGCTGTTGGAGTGAACTTCTTAACTGTCCTGTTCCCTTGTTTTTCTTTGTAATGGCAAATTTCATGCAATGCATCATTAAAAATTAGTGTGAATTCTTTCTGAAATGTGTATGAGTAAAATTCCCTGAGAAAAGGAAAGCTTTCTCATAAACAAACACCTTCAATGGTACAATTTGCAGGCCTCTGGAACCCATCTTACAATTTAGTGTGAGTGAGCATTAACGTGGAGCATACAAATTTCAGTGCAGTCAGCATAACTCCTGCTCTGTTTGATTATACCTTATATGCATTTAAAGTGTGAGTAGCTCCATCTTTTCATTCCATTTGATTTGTTTGGCAGTGTGCCCTTTGACTGTGTGCAAGAAATGCTCATTTCCTCTCTATCATATTTGCTTTACTGTCTTATCCAATGTCAATAGAAACAAATGGCTAGGAGGTGACCCCTTAGTGTTTGACATACAGTTGTCAGTTTCTAGGTTCCAATCCTCAACATTTGGATTTATTATTTTTTTCTAAATGGGGTTCCCTATTGTATTCAATAGCTTATTAGCTTCATGTTTTAAATCAGATACAAAAAGGAAAATGCACCATGGTGTGTATAGCAATATTATGACAAGACACGCTTATGCTCATACTCTATTCTTAAGGATTTTACTAGTGAACAGTTTTTTTTTTTTTTTGCCCATTTTATACCCAAATTCTGAGGAATGCTTTGCATATAGTAATGAAACTCATGCATTGTTTTTGTGGCTTGCCTCATTTTTCAACACACTATAACTGATTTTATTATATTTTTCTCTTCACTTTAGTAAAATAATTTTTATTTCAGTCTTTCAATAGACTTCATCCTTTATTCTTATCCTCTACTTTCCTGATTGGTACGAGGCAGGTTGAAAGCAGGAAACCAAGAAGAAATGCCTTCCAGGTTATTTCCTGCAGATAAAATTCAGCTTCCAATACGGGAGAAAGGGAGCTGAATTTTAGCATTTAACTAAGGACAAAAATTTGAGAGCTTGTTTTTTTTCCAACAATTTCATGATGCTTAATTGTTCTTCAATATTTGGTATACAGCTACACTCTGATGCTTTGTGTTTCTTCTGAACACTGAGTAATTTTTGCATTTTATTATTTGAAGTCTTTGAGAATTATAACTTTTTTAACAACAATAATATTTTGGAATATGGAACTAGCACAATTCATTTTGCTAATGGGGTTCAATTAAAAATGTTCCTTTCTTGTTTTGTATTTTATGTTTGAGGTTATAATATTATTATAACATATTCCCTTCCTCCCTTCACACCATCCCATATTCTCCTTCTTGCTCTCTTTCAAGTCCATGGCCTCTCTTTTCATTAATTGTTATTGCATGCAAATATGTATATATATATATATATATGTATATTCCCAAATAGAACCTGTTCAGTCTGTATAATGTTTCTCACATGTATGTTTCCAGGGCTGAGCGTTGGTATTGGATCACCAATTGGTGTGTTCTTCTTCTCTAGGAAAGTTCTCCCACTCCCAATTTTGTTTTGTTTTGTTTTCTTCATGATACTGCTGTATAGTTTAAGACCAAATCCTTCTGCCTCTGCCTTCTAAGAACTAGAATTATAGACACACATAATCACCATGTCTGCCTAATTTCTTGCCTCCAAATTAGGCCAGACACATCTTTAGTAACATGCAGTTAAATCTAGGGAATCATTAATCACCCTCTTTGCTTCCTCCCCATCCTTACCTTCTCTAAGCTACTCAACAGCCACCACCACATACCAGGAAGCAGAGATTAGATAAACACTACTTCATATTAGCGGGAGACAATGACTTCCTTCTGTTAGATATACCAAGTGTTTAACCTGCTTACACAGTGACACCTACTTCCTACAACATTGTAGACTCCTTCAGAGGAGGTAGAGAGGCAGGGACAAGGAATGTCAGACCTCTTTCTCTACGGCCATCCCAGAAAAGGAAGAACAGTTGGAGGACAGTATTCCCTGTTCAACTGAGCACAACATATTCTAGTAAGAAAAATGGTAGTTAGGCTATTGAGCAACAAACAAAACATGCAATTAGAGAATTAGAAGGATGAGATCATTGTTTTTTCAGTAATATTTTATCCGGTCCAGGGTTTGAAAGTCTTTGTTACAGAGATGTGACAAGTGTTTGAGAAGTGTTAATCTGACCAAATACTGTGCAATCTATGCATGCATTGGAATAACATGTGTTACTCCACAAATATGTATAGTTACCTTTTCTATCTTTGTACATTAGTTAAAATTAAATTAATTAGAAAATAAAGATAGAGAACTTCAGCCAAGGAAGCAGGTAGACTAACTATAGACTTTTACCTCTGCTTCTGCTCCTCCAAATCAAATCTCCCAGTCTCATGCCCAGCTCTGCAGCCTAACAGCTGCAGCAACCCCTTCAACCTCATCTTTAGTAGATCCCACAGATCACCGCCTCCTAACCCTCTGCTCTTTGCTTTATCCCAGCCCCTAACTCCAGCAGGCAATCCCTGGAAACCCACAGGCCACACCTGGCAGGGAAACAGGTAGGCTAACTCCAGATTGTCACCTCTCCTTCTTTTCTTCCCAGTCCAATCCCCCAGTCTCATGCCCAGCTCTGCAGCATAATACCTGCAGCAGATCCTTGAATTCATTTCTAGTAGATCCCACAGATCTTCTCATCCTAAACTCCCTCCCCCCTCTCACTGCCCCCTCCACTCCAGTAAGCAATCCCTGGAGATTCACAGGTCACTTTAACCAGGCAAGCAACTGTAGGCTGACTACAGATCTTCATCTTTCCTTCCATTCCTCCAAGTCCAATCCTCCAGCCTCACCCCCAGCTCTTTAGCAAACCATCTGCTGTGATCTTTCATCACTCTCTGCACCATACCCAGGGGACTAACAAAATAGGATCCTGGTAGAAGATCTGAATTTCACCAGGAAACTCCTACCACTTAGAAATGTTTTTTAGGAAATTAGCTGGATACAAAATTAACTCATAAAAATCAGTAGCCTTCCTATATACAAATGACAAACAGACTGAGAAAGCAATCAGGGAAACATGTCTTTCAAAATATCCTAAAACTGTATAAAATATCTTGGGGTAACTGTAACCAAGCAAGTCAAAGAGTTTTATGATGAAAAACTCCAAGTCATTTAAGAAAAAAATAGAAGAAGATATCAGAAGATTGAAAAATCTCCCACGCTCATGAATCAGTAGGGTTAACGTAGTAAAGATGGCCTACCAAAAGCAATCTACAGATCCAATGTAATCCCATCAAAATTCCAACACAATTTTTCACAGATCTTGAAAGGAAAAATTTCAACTTCATATGGAGACACACACACACAAACAACAACAACAAACAAACAAAAACATGATAGCTAAAACAATCCTGAATAATAAAAGAAGTGCTGGATATAGCACCATTCTTGATTTGAAGTTGGACTACAAAGCTGTAGTAATTAAAACAGCATGCTATTGGTACAAAAACAGACATGTTGATCAATGAAATCAAAATGAAGATCCAGACATAAATCCACATACGTAAGGATACCTGATTTTTGATAAAGACGCCAGAAATACACATTGGAAAAAAAGACAGTATCTTCAACAAATTGTATTCATCAAACTGGATGTCTGTATGTAGAAGAATGCAAATAGATCCATATTTATCATCCTGTTCAAACTCAACTCCAGTGAGTCAAATACCTCAAGATAATATCAGAGAGATTCAACCAAATAGAAGAAAGAGTCAGGAATAACTTTGAATTCATTAGCTCAGGAAAAGACTTTCTGAACAGAACACCATTAGCACAGACACTAAAATCAACAATTGATAAGTGGGACCACATGAAACTGTGAACCTTTTGCGTGGTAAAGTAGAAGACAAAGCAGCAGCCTACAGAATAGGAAAAGACTTTTACTGGCTACACGTCTGATAAAGGGTGAATATCAAAATACATAAAGAACTCAAGAAACCTGCTATCATGAAAACAAGTAACCCAATTTAAAAATGAGATAGAGATCTAAACATAGAATTATCAAAAGACAAAACTCAAATGACTGAGAAACACTTAAGGAAACATTCAACACCCTTAGCCATTGGGAAAATTGAAATCAAAACTACTTTGAGATTCCATCTTACACCTGTCAGAATGACTAAGATCAATAATACAAGTGATAGCCCACGCTGGCGAGGATGTAGAACAAAAGGGGCACTCCTCCATTGCTGGTGGGAGTGCAAACATGTACAGCCACTATGGAAGTCAGTGTTGTGGTTCCTCAGGAAAATCAGAATCTACCTTAAGACCTCACTATATCCCTCTTGGGCATATACCCAAAGGATGTTTCTTTCTACCACAGAGACACTTGCTCAACCATGTTCATTCCTGCTCTTTTCATAGTAGCCAGAAATTGATAACAACCTGGATGTCCCTAAACAGAAGAATGAATGAAGAAAATGTGGTTCATTTACATGATGGAGTATTACTTAGCAGATTAAAAAAATGACATCATGAAAGTTGCAGGAAAATGGCGGAAAAAAAAATTCACCCTGAGTGAGGTATCACAGTCCCAGAAAGACAAATATGGTATGTATTCACTTATCTGTGGACATTAGCTGTTAGGTCGATGATAACCAAGGTACAATCCATAGAAACACAGAAGTTAGTTATAGAGTAAGGGTCTGTAGGGGACCAGATAAATCTCATTAGGAAAGGGAAATAGAACAGATACATATGGATAGAGGGGCGCTAGAAAGAGAGGAAAGAGGAAAGAGAGAGAAAGTATGGACATGAGAGGAGGTTGTAAGAAGGAATATGGGGAGAGACAGCTGAACTCAAGGGCGATTTGAGGGGGTAGCATGGAAACCTAAAATATACACGTCTATGAAGGTTACCTAAATGAAATCGCTAATTAATGGAGGAGACAGTCCCAACTGGATAACTCTTGTCACCAAACGAAGCTTCCAGTAATGGAATTGGGTTATACCTAATTGAGTTATTGGCTAAAGGGGCCCCAGGGGAATCCCCAAACAACTGGGGCTGTTGTCAAGACTATAGGTTGCTCTCAGAAAACTCTCAGCAAGACCCTACAGCTGATGGCAAACATCTACACAATGCATATAGTATGAATATGTCGAACTGATACCTACGTATAGAGCCTTCGCTCCTACATTTCAGCATCTTTGTTACTGGAAGGCACGCTTGTTGCAACATATTTGAACAAGCCACCAAAATGGAAATGTGAACACCAAGCCAGTCACAAACCCTTAGTGGTGTACTATGTGCAAGATATGCTATGTTAATGATGGTACAAAGCTTTTGGGAGTATCAAACCAATAACTGATTTGACTTAAGTAAGGCTCACTCCACAAGATGAAACTCATACCTGCTTGTGTGAGCAAGAACATGAGGCTAGATAACTCAGAGGTGTAAGGTAAAGCCAAATAATAGTAGTCTAAAAAAAAGAAAAAAAATATTGTGATGAAATGACTCCTAATTATGTTCTGCTGTACTCATTCATTAATGGCTTATTTAGCTATTTTTAGAGATGATTCCACCTATAGTAAATGGGAACATATATAGAGTCCCACAGCCAAACTTCATGCAGAGAGTAGGAGACCCTGGAAGATGGGGCCCTAAATGGGATGTTTCCATCAAATCCCTCACTTCAGAGCTCAGGGAACCTCTCAGAAGAGGAGGTAGAAAGAGTATAAGAGCCAGAGGGGATGAAGGACACCAGAAATGCCCTCTAAATTATCCTGAGCAAAGCTCGTGTGAACTCACAGAGACTGAAGCAGCACACACAGGGTCTACCTAGGTCTGTACTAGATCCTCTGCATACATATTATGGCTTCCGGTTTAGTGTTTTTATGGGATTTCTGAGAGTGTGTGAATGAATGGGTCTTTGACTCTTGTACCTTCTCTTGGGCTCTTTTTGTTCTGTTGATTTTTATTGTCCAACTGAGATGTGAGAGTTTTTGTTTTATCTTATTATATTTTATTTTGTGATATTTAAAAAATGAATGAATGAATGAATGAATGAGTGAAAACCTAACCACTACATTAAAGCTTAACAACTGGACTGTTATTCATACCTGTTGGGAGAGGAAAAATCAGATTTTTTTCCAGTGGAGTGACGCTGGGTTCATCAACCCTTCCAGGGCAGGTTTCATTTTCGGGAGTAGTTGACCTCTTGTTTTTGGACTGCACAGTTTTTTGTTTCTTTTTTTTTTTTTTAATTTTTATTTTTTTAATGCTTTTATTTGGTTACAGTTTGCTGTTCTGTTTTGCTTGTTTGTTTCTTTTCTTCTTTCTTTTAGTGATGCTTTGCTTTCTTGTTTTATCAGGTGGGGATTGTTGTTGGGTATTTGTGTTTTGAGAAAGAACTTAATACTGGGTAGGTAGGGAGGGGGAGTGGAATTGGAAGATCTTGGGGAAGGGGAAGAATATGATCAAAATATATTTAAAGTTAAAAAAATGTTTTAAACAATAAAATTATAATAAAATGCAAGAGTGGAGAGCTATGAAATGCAGACAGGAGAGAATGCTGAAGAGTGAATTAACCTAAAATCATTAGGAGCACAGTGTCTCTGATCATTTTCAAAATCTGTGGTTCTGCTCAGAGGGCTGCGTATCAGTGAAGGTAACATATTTAAACAGAATTGTTTAATCTGTTTCATTCTTGAGCAATATGGTATCAGAATGAAATTACTAAAATCACTGAATATTTTATTCCTAGAATTTTATTTATTGTCTCATAATAATGTACTAAGACAAGTTAGTAATGTGTAAACATTAGTAAAATGTGAGCTTTCACATTGTTATGTCTTGGACATTTTTGAAATGGTAATTTTTCACGTTATCTAGTGGTTGGGTGACTTTTAGGTCAAACGAAAAGTCCAGGATTGTTTTACCATGCAAATGCAGAAGTGTTACACAATAGAAAAAGGATTAGAGATCTTGAAAGGTAGAACCTCAGTTCTATTGACCTCTCCTTAGAGCCTAGGAATATTTAGTTATGATTACTTTACTTGTTCAACAAAACTTGATCCAAATTATTGTTAATCTGTGAGTCTTCCGGAGTCTCAGTTTTGTTATTTCATTCTTCTGCTCTGTGGGTTTGATTTGTCCTTTCTCTGGCTCTGAGCAGTCAGAGGTTACCCACTGTGCATCCACCTTCCCTGTTGTGAGTGCATTCCATGCCCCCAACTTTCCATTCTACCTAGGCTGCTTCCACTTCAGTCCAAACATTTCGGTGAATTCTATTTTCGTTCTTGTTGAGTTCAAAGTATTTCAATTTCTCCTGAGACGTCTGTGACTCATGCGTTGTGTAGAAGTGTTTGTGTCTAAATATTTTACGATTTTCCTAGGTACCTTTCTGTGACTTATTTCTAAACTGAATTTTGCTATGGTATTTTTTTTAATTGGTCAAGACATATTTTGGGGAACTGTAGAGTCGCTTCAGTGGTTAAGAGCATTGGCTGTTCTTCCAGAGGACCTGTCATTCAATTCCCAGCACCCACATGGCAGCTCACAACTGTCTGTAATGCTAGTTCCAGGGGATCCAACACCTCAAACAGACACACATGTAGGCAAAACACAGAAGCACATAAAACAAAAAAAAATAAATTATTTTTTAAAAGACGTATTTTTATTTAGAATGTGGTCCATCATACTGTGATGAAACTCTTGGAGATGTCAGACACCCTTATTTTTCTCCCAAACAAAGAAGAAATGGTGCAGCTTTTAGGTGTTAGCTGCGAATTTGCCATGGGCTTTGATTTAATAGGCTTTGATTCACAAAGGAGGTTTTCAAGTTCTTGTTTTTATTTATCTCAGTCTCCATTTAGTATTAAACTTTATCAAAAACCTCTCTGCATTACAACATATCTGGGAAATTACACCAATAAATTTCCCTGACTTTGAATCAATTTTTGACTTAACCCTTAATAGTGTTATTTTTAAATATCTTCTTAATATTAGCTATTAATATATTTAAGATTCTCCATGTATGTAACAAGTAATGCAGGCTTGTAAGGGTTCTGTTTTTTCCCTGTATCATAATACTTAGCTTGGAGGTCAGTCTTATACCAGTCTTATAAGATGTTTTAAATATTTTCTTAGAAGATAATTTTTAAAAGGCACACAAAACACAGGATTCTCTATGCCTTGAATGTTTGGTAGAAATCATATATACAGTTTTCTCGGTTTAGCTTGGCTTATCATTTTTTTTCCTTTCCCTTCTATATTTTATAAAGCACTGGCAGAGTTTCTTGAATACTGTGTAATACCTCATGGATTAACGGGGTGTTCAGTGGGTTCTCTTGTTCATTTTGGCATTTTACGTTACTGAAACATTATTTACTTTTTCGTATTTATTGAATATCACGCTGCATCATGTTTTTCTCCTTTTTCAGTTAATGCTCTCATCAACCTGTTTTATTTAAGCCTGGGCTACCTTGTTTCTGGCTACAACCTGAGCAGCCCTTGTGGTTAAGGACTTGTTAGTTTCTCATACTCCAGCAGCTGGGTGTTCTGTGATCTACATACTGAGTTGGGCGGTAGACTGTGTTATCCAAATACCAGCAGGAATGCCTCTTTTCATGCTGTCGAAGAAGCAAGGTCCATCTCATAAGGATCCTCTTATTGCCACAGAAGTGATGTTTTATGACTTTCTCAGCCAGATAAAAATACACAAAGTAACGTCAGCCATTCTGGCTGGAACAGAGTTAGAGCTGCTCCAGGGGAAAATAAAAAGGGAGTCGCTCCAGTTGCTCTCAGGCAAGCAGTGGCTGCAACCTTGGAATTTTAAACAATGATTGTATCATGTTCTCAAGAGAACTTGTCTTGTCTTCAGCGTCTGTTGGGAAAAATTCAGTGATTAGGGTGACACAATGAGCAGAGCAGCAAACATCCGGATGTTTCTTCCAAGAATTTCCTTTAATACAAGATGCCCTGGAGTTTGGCAGCTGTCTCTTCTGTCTCTCAGGCCTCCATCTCCATGTCCAATCTCTACGACAATGTAAAAAATTTTTTCTTGACACTAAAAATCAGATCCTAGCAACTCTACTTACTTTCCGTGGCTGTGGACAGCAGAAGTCACAGAGCAGAACTCAGGATAACCCACTCAGAGACTACAGTAATGTCATCTGCCAGGGCACTGAGTTTCCAAGTTCTTCACCCTCAACCGTCTCACATTCTGATTTCCAAGAAATGATCTTTCTCCATTTGTCATAAAAATTATTTGTATCTCCCTCCCTCCCTCCACCCCCTTTAGGGTCTTATCTATTGAAGACTGTCAAAAGGCAGATATATAGTTTAGACGCTACAAAGAGAAACAGGCTCATTTCAGAAAACTCTGACCTCATATCCCTGTAACGAAGAGTGTAATCTCTTCTGTAGAATGCATTTAGAATGGTTCTAATCTGAGGTAAGGATCTTTTTTTTCTTTAGTTGAAACATATACACACTTTGAAAACTCATATAAAATTCAACTGTCATAAAACTGCTTCCACTTGAAATCTTACCTATACCTCTAACTTTCCCAGGGATGGATGTTTACAGCAAAGCATAAGCTTTTATGATAGAACAAACTTCAATGATTTGGGGAATAATAAAATTTACCTTGTGAAGAACACTTTTTTTTTCTTTTTTCTTTTCTTTCTTTTTTTTTTTATTTTTATTTTTCAAGACAGGGTTTCTCTGTTTAACTCTGGTTGTCCTGGAACTCACTCTGTAGACCAGACTGGCCTCAAAGTCACAGAGATCTGCCTGCCTCTGCCTCCCGAGTGCTGGGATAAAAGGTATGTGCCACTACCACCCAGACTAATATAGAACACTCTTTCATTTGGAAATTGGAAAACTACTTTCTGTCACCCCATTTCTATGTGTTATTTTGATTTTAAAAAATTAAAAGGAATAATCTAGACATTGCCTGTCTTCATACTAAAGAGTATTTAAACTTGACTTCATAAATAAATATGTACTTTACCAATGCTGATACATGAGTCCATGGCATAAAGTCCCAGAATAATTTTCAAGAGACAATCGTCTGTTAGAGTTGAAATTATGTAGTGTACACCAACCCATGTTTAGATCAGCAAGAATTCACATATTTATGTAGTGAAAATGTTCCCCCCCCAGGAAATTCTCGATTCTTTCTTAACTCATTCCAATGTATGTATTTTCCTTAAAATTGTATAAGAATCTTTGTCATCACAATTAAGCAACGTGTTTATCCAGCCATCCTAAGGGAAAGCTGTGATCTGAACTCACCGAGATAAGCATCCTGCGGTCTTAACCTTTTCTCCTTATGGAAAAAATAATCCTTTGCAGTACACATTCAAAGTTGTTTTGGAAAATGATGCAACTGCTTTCCTCTCTTTGGTTTAGTGACTCACAGCACTGAAATAAGCTGGAACTGAAGCCATGGGGAAAGGTTTGCAGGTTTAGAATTGGCCATTTGATCACAGCCTAGGTTACAGCAGACTGTAAGGTCATTAAAAGCTATGCTTTGATTCTCTTTATTATAGTTTTAAAATTGCCTACTTAGAGGTCATATCTAAATTTAAGATCATTAACATGATACTGCTCTTTCTAATTCCTGCCATATTTTCCTTCCAAATAAGAAGAAATGCCTCTGAATATGTAATTTCCCCCTTTCTAATACATTTGCTCTAGCCTGGTTAACAACAGGGCTGCATTTATTAAAATGATGGGTTGAATATTTGCATTAGCTTCCGTTCCTTGCCCAAAATGTGAGTAAATCAACAATGATTATTTTAACTAGTATAAGGACAAAAACAAGTCTAATTTTAATAAATTCTTGAAAACTGGACAGCAGGTGGACTAGAAAGCTCAGTCCTGAATTGGTAGGAAGAACTCTCAAAGGATCAAATTGAATGACACCACTAAACATTGCAGAATATGTGGGAAGGGACTTTGGGGTTGAAAATTAAATGAAAGTCTTGTGAAAAAGGAGTTAGATCCTCAGATTCTCTAGATCTTTCTCTGCTGCTAGACAGCAGCTCCTTTATCACCTCAGCAGTTTTAATCTCTGCAGAAAATAAAAGAGTCTGTCACTAGACCAAAGGACCACAGAGGCTGAGCAGACTGGGTTTTGCTCTTCAGGTAGGAGGGTAGACCTACCTTTCTTTGAGTATTCTAAATAGCCTGACTAGTCAGAGAAAAGAGAAATAAAAAATGACTGACACAGGAGGTTCTCTTTTAGAAGCCACTCTACAGGAAAGCACTGAGAAACCAACCAGCTGCTTCTATACACAGCTTTTAACAGTTGACTACACTTAAATCTGAGACCGAGGAGGCAAGCATCATTTAGTGTTCACACAATGGAGCAGAAATTTCAGAAATTAAAAGTAAGATAATTTTGTTTTTTTAGAAAGAATCAGTAAATCAGTAAGGATTGGGAGATAAAGTTAGTGACCAGTATCAAAGAAGATTAAAAACAGTTTTCATAAAATGGATTTAAAAGAATGGCTTGGAAATGAAGCAAAATGAAAAAGCATATCACAGGGACACATAAAATATAGAAAAAAATTCTCGGTGCCTCATAATTCCAAATAATTAGTTTCTTTCAAAAGTTGGTATATAACACAGTAAATACGTGTTATATTCAAGACATCTTCAGAATGTGAGTTCCCTCTGGAAAACGTGCTCTAAAACACTGCAGAATTAATGAGACAGAGGGAAAGAAGGAGGTAGGGAGGGAGGGAGACAGGGAGAGAGAAAGGGAGAGGGAGCCAAATCCAGATGCAGAGCTCAAGGTTCCATGGTCTACCAGTCTCTGAGATGAAGCCAGTTATTATAGGGTTCTAAATGACCCCCTCCAAGAAGGACACCAGTACAGTTAACTAAATAAGAACATATCAGGCAACATAGAAAACTGGGTTCAGAGAATACTTAAGGAACTATCCTTGAGCCAGAGTTGTTAAGGTCAGAGCCTTGGCCCAGAGAACCTTAGCAAGTTAGGCTCAAGCACTGGTTCTCAACAGGGCCACTAAAGAGTCAGGTAATAGAGAAAAGCTGAGAAAGATTTATTCAGTGAGGTCACATTGAGCAGAAGAACAAATAAAGATATACAGTGACGTTCTCGCTCGATTATACCTTAGGGTCTTGACATGAGGTTTAGGTTTAAGTAGAAAGTGAGAGCAATGCATCACTAAGCCGTCCTGGTCAAGATGTGGTCCTACTTGCCATTTATTGATACATCATTGTCTCAGCTGCAGTCTCTCCACTGAGGTGCTCTGAGATGTCATCTGTGAAATCTCTTCCTGGGAGACCATTTCCTCTTTGGCTGGTAAGATGCTTCAGTTTTCTACTTTTTTCATGGATGAGATTCCTGGGGAATTCTCAGCTTCTTTACTCAAGAGGAGAAATCTGAGTATCTCTCTTTAGAATATTTTCATTAGTGACATCCTGTCAAATAAAAAAAAAAACTTTCTTGAGAGACGAGTCAGAGGTGCATATATTTATGAAAGGGTGTTGGCTGAAAAACAGCATAGATTTTTATTTAATAAAGTATTGGAAAATCAAGGGGTTAGATGTAAAAAAACACATCATTTAAAAACATGGGGATCAATATCAAATCACAAAGATGTGGGGAGAGGGGAGTAGGACATATGTAGTGCTGTTTAGGAGAATAGTGGGATAGTGACGAGCCTTGCAATTCTTTCTGACTCTAAATTCTCTGTGTGTGTGTAACTTGAACGAAATAGACAGCTTTAAAAGGAGGAGATGTGAGCTCATACTTCATCGAGCATTTTCTGGGAAACTTTAAGGTCAAACAGCATTTCCTACTGGCCATTTTGCACCCCATACTACCTTGCTAAGACATATCAGTATTGTTTCAACAAATAATTTGTTCTGACAATTCGACTACTGTAGAAAAAGCCAAGTGTCAGCTTCAGATCTATGTGGCTCGCATATTAGAATTGGCTTGGGTGTAAATGACAGCCTTGAAGTTATATCTGAAAATATTTTTCTTCATTCGTATGTTAAAGAAAAATTTTCTTTACAGAATATTTGCTTTCATTTTCTAAGGAACATGCTGTACTGCCTCCCATTTTACAAAAGCAAGATAAATTGAAATTTAGAGGCATTTTGCTAATGCCTTTAATATGTAGTATTTATTTAATTTGATATTCCAAGGAGCAGGACATACTTGTGTTTCTGTTTCACAAAGACTTTTAAATATAAATATTCTGAAAATTCTTGAAAAGGGTTGAAGGAAACACTGAGATTTACCTGTGTCACTCCACCCGGGTTGGACTATTATTAAACAGTATGCACACTGGGGAAAGTGGAGACCCGTGACATTTCTTTCTTGTAAACAAATATAGTTCAGTCATTCATTTTAATCACCTTTACCTCTGATGCTCCTAGAAGAGCAGACACTCTCGTGTATGTATGCATTGCGTTTAGAACGCCTCGTCGGTAGGCATCGCCTACTGCACCTTTGTCACTTTTCTTCCAGAAAGTCACATTCTTGGTGAGGCAGCATCCCTCTTCATCAACAGGTCCCTTGGCTCACACCCTGGGTCTGGTAACAGTATGCTCATTTCTTACGTTGTTACGTTCCAGTAACTGAACCTCAGTGTTTTTTTCATTATCTCAAACAGGACTGTTCTCCTTCAGTTCATACCGCCCTGAGTCTCCTTTGCAGGCCTGCTGTGTCCTATCCTCTTCACATGATTTCACAAGGACTGAGTTATCATGAGTGCATAGAGGCCTGGTGTGAGACTTTGGAAATGAATGTTAAATCAAAGTCAACTGTCATCCCGGGTTTCCAAAGGAATCAAGGGCTTTCTGACTAAGATTTTTCATATATATTTGCTTCCAGATAAACTTTATATAACCCGAATTTGTTCTGTTGCCTTTCAATGTTCTTTTCAATGTGCTTTTCTATTAAAAAATTATAAAGCCTATTTTGGAGAAATACATAAGAAGTATAAAATGCAGCTAATTTATACTGAGAGCACAATATAAACAGGATGGATTATAAACAGGAAAAAGTATTTGTTTTAATAGTCTTGGAGGTTAAGAAGTCCAAGATCAAAGTACTTGCAGATTTGGTGTCATATGAGGGGGCATTTCCTGGTTTAAATATGATGCCTTCATGCTGTGTTCACACACAGTGGAAGGATCTAGACAGCTCTCTGAGGCTACTCTTAAAAGGGACAGAGTCCCTACGATCTAATCACCTCCCAATGGTCTTACCTTCTAATATAATCATAACATTGGTAACTAGGTTTCAACACATGAACTTTAGAAGAACATTCAGATCATTCCACACACAAAAACAAAGCACATGGCATATAGCATGTGTTAAGTATGGGTAGTGGATTAAACAAGCAGTTCGTGAGACATAGGCAGAGAAGGTAGTAAGTTAGTAACTCATAATACATATTTACAATGGGCCATTCGCTAAACATATAGGACAACAAATAACATTGCTGTGTAAGACTGTGCGGATGTTGACATGTTCCAGCCTCAGTGCCTCAGGGGTCTGTGAATCCATTTGAAGATTTTCAGTGTTTTATTTGAACTCCTCGTTTGCTTCCCTTTCCAAACCAAGCCCAGGTCAAACGCCTCCACCTACATTGAAAGCTCCCAGAGAGTGAATCTCCTGACACATACAGCCTTTGTTCCCAGGAGCAATGGGCATCCCTAGGTGATGGCCATGTATTTGAATAGCTGATGGTGTAACCTGGGCATCGTAGCCAGAAGTTTATTGCTTCTCTTTTATTATCACTTTCACAAAATTGTTCATCTGTGAAATACCTGTTATTAAAATTTAGACAATTTTTTTAACCAATTTAATGTCTTCTGGTTTACTGAGGCTTAAACAAACACACACACACACACACACACACACACACACACACACACACACACACTCAGATATAACTACTTTTACCTAAAACAAATAAAAATTAAAATGAATTCACACAATAAATTATTGCATTGTACCCACACATTTGCTATAATAACGTGTAGTATGGAGGCAGGACAGTGGTGCAATTTAAAACATTGCATGCCTAGACCAGTACCTGGTTTCAGAACAGGATTTATAATTTACTAGCGCTATGGCCTTGGGAAAGCTTATTTTATATCTGCTGTCTCCCGGTCCTCATCTATAAATGTTGGGAAAATAAAATAGAAATGGTTTCTAACACAGGGGTCTTGTATAGAATAAATGAGTTAAAGCAGGCAAAGTGCTTATGGCAGCGCCTGATGTGTAGGGAGCTGTCAATACGTGTTAGCTAGTATTATGATCCTACAAATCCATTTTAAACAGATTGCTTTCTGTATAATCTGTCCAAATAACCTTCCAGCTAAGACCGCTTGCTTGCTTTTTTTGAAGCCGGACTCCAGTCTTGCAGCCTTCCTAGATAAGCAAATATGTACATACTCATTGTCAAGGCCAGGAAAAGCTGAGAACAATGTTGCTGATCACTAACTCTCCTAATACGTCCTTTATGTTTGTTTGGTCCTATTGAGTTTATGAACCGTTTTCGCAGTAATTGCATCATTTGGTTTTCATACACCTCTGCAAGAGAGGCAGGCAGTTATTTTGATTATTGAAAGATAAAGAAACCAAACCACAAAGGGGTTAAAATTGCCCTCATTACCTAAAAGTCATACGAGAGCTCAGAACTTTGAAACTCGTGGCCATAGACTTTCTGGTTGACACTGGTAGGGTAGGTTCTATTGAAAAAATGTTTAAAAAATTTTTATTAGTAATTTGAGAATTTTATCCAAACTACTTAAACCATATTCACTTTTCCTCTATTCTCCCAAGATCAACTCCCCCTTCAATACCCACCCAGTTTAGTGTCTATTTTAATTTTAGACCAAGTATATACAGTTGATGTTGCCCATATACTCTCCAACATGCAGCCTTGTATTCAAGCATGGCTAACCCACCAGGGGCCCCACCCTTAATTAAAGAAAATTGTCTCCTTTCTTCCAGAGCTATCAATTTCCAATAGCCCCTTACCTGTGGGGGTGGGGAGACTTTGTATCCATCTCCCCTCTCCATGCTGATGTTTTTGTCTGGCTTGAGCCTGTGCGGGTCTTGTCGTGCTAGCTCAACTGTCATGATGTGCAAGCGCTCTGCGGTGTCTAGACCTGTTTCCTTGTAGTCATTCACCACCTCTGGCTCTAATAATCTTTTGCCCCCTCTTCCACAATGATCTCCGAGCCTTGGGAGGAGGAAAAGGGGGTGTGTTAAAGATGTCCCACTATGACTAGCATTTCATAGTTCCTTATTCTCTGAACCTTGACCAGTTGTGTATCTCTGTGTTGATCACCATCTACTGCAAAAAGAAGCTTCTCTGATGAGGGTTGAGAGATGCGCTTATCTATTGGTATAATGATAAATCAGTTTGATAATACGTCCATTTAGCAAATAATAATAGTTCTTTCTCCCTTATAGCTTATGACTCATCAGTGCCAGATACCGGTTTCAACTTGTGGGATGATCCTCAAAACATAGCATAAAGTGATTGGTTACTCCCATGACCTTTATGCCACTATTTCACAAGTGGATACGCCTTGCCAGGCAGGTCATTGTTGTAGGTGGCAGGGATCACAGCTGGGTAAGATAGGTGATCAAGCTTACCCTCTACCAGCGTGTATATCACCTTGTAGCACTTTAAAAGCTAATCAGTAGAATACCTATTGCTTTCAGGTGAGTACCAGCTTTCTTTCTGTGACAGAAGAATGTGCGATTTTCAACAATAGGATCCCAATGTCAAGTTGTTGGGGGTAATCAGAGCACTGACAATAGTCTATAATGTTTGGGGTGGTAGTGGTCTATGAAACCTTACTTGCCAAGAACTCCAAAAGAGGCAACCCATCCCTGGCACTGGTCCTTTTATTCCTGGGACTAGCTTAAATTATCCAGTAGAGGGGAAGTGTCACCCAGCCATTTAAACTCTTTTTATGTGTGTGCACGTTTGTTTTAGGAAACTTCTATACTAACGGGTTTCCATTTGAATTTTTCAAACTGCCTTTCATGTTAGATGCCCTTCTTGGTATTTCCTCCTCTATCCTGACCTTCCGTTCCTTGCCTCATTTAACCCTTCTGTTCCATTATTCCAATTTAAACCTTTATATTACTGCATTCTATCTTACCTCCATCGAATTTCCTTTCCCATAACCCCTTACTAATTTTTGGACCTTATTCACTGCTGGTGAGAGTGTAAACAATGTGAAGTTTCTCCAAAACGCTGGAAGTGATTCTATCACATGATTATATTGTTCTTGGGCATATACCTGAAGGACTCTAAAACCTCCTGTAGAATGCTTATCCATTTTCACTGATGCTGTATTCCTCATAGTCAGGAAGTGGAAACAGCCTACACTTCCAACAACTGATGAATGGATAATGAAAATATGCTTTATTTATACAACAGAACATTACTCAGCTATTAAGCAAAATGAATTATGAAATTTGCAGGTAAATGAATGGAACTGAAAACAACCATTCTGAGTGACGCACCTAGACTCAGAAGGATAACCATCATGTATTTTCTCTCATTTGAAGAAATTAGCTTTGAATTTTAAGATATAGGTACTCCACTTGGAATACCTATTGCAGTCAGGTATATAGGTTTACCTACAACAGATCTTAAGACCTGCAATCGCCTTAAGCCAGAATTCCCTATCTTGTCTTCCTACATGCTCTTTTTATATTAAAAAATACCCAAATACCAGACCCCTTCTGCAAAATAGAGACATGATTACTTGTTTCAGAGAACTCAGAGAATTTTTGTGACTATTTCAAGAAGTAATTTGTGTAAAAAAATACTTTCTAGTAACACAGATGTAAAGATCCTTTTTATGGAATATATAAGAAAATGATCTTCCCTTTTTAAAAAAATTGGATGGTGTTGTACAGCTGCAGCACGCTGACTTATCAAATTTATCATTGAGTGAATATGACCACACCTCATTAGGAACAAATACTTAACGGAAGCCCCATATTGCCATTTCTCATTTAAGACCTTTGACCTCCTGAGCAGTTCTCCCTTACGTACATTAAGCAAAAATATTCATTATCCCATATTGCCTAAAAATACATTTTAGCAAGTTTGTTTTCTGACTTTTACCCTTATCACCATGATCATCCTCCAGTTTTGCCTAAGGAATAGGTTGCTATGGCAACATCCACCACCCACAGTCAACAGTCAAATTTTACTTCCCTGATACAACTATTAGAAAATAAATGGTCCATGTAACATTCTCTGTGTATGTTTCCATGTCTATTTGCAAAATCTTCTACCTGTTTAAAGGATCCATACATGTAATAAAAATGCCATTTTAAACAATAATTTGTTAATTCAGACAAAAACGCTATTCAGGTTCTTAGTGTTTCCAAAGTAGCTTTCTGTCAATAAAGGGGGTGGGGAAGCACAATCATAAGTTACTTCAGTGCCAGATGCTGCTCAGACAAACTGCGTCTTGTCTTGTAATAGGAATCTGAAAGGTATTGATTGCAGCATAACACGTCAAAAAATGGCTCACTCAGCCATTTCTGAACCAAGAAGGCAGGAGAGTTTGCCTCTGTTTACAGTCCTCCACCATGTCTGTCATTATTCCATGAAGAAAATGGTCTGTGCATACTGGCCATCACCCGGAGCACATATTTCCAGGATACTCAAGGTAGATGACTACAAAAGGCCTGGCTAAATTAACTGGTAGTTGATAATTACAATCAAAACAGGACTTAGTAAGAACTTAAAGGGATATAATGGTATTTAATAAATTAAAAAACACATCCAAGAAAGATTTAGACAATGCTCTTATAAGAAGTTTATAGAAAAAAAAAACTCTTGGAAAATTTTATATCATGTTACTTCAAAGAGTGGTTTTGAATTCTCAAAATTAATTGGCCTCCTTTCCTGTATTAACTTTTCTAGGGGGTCTTAGTTGATTTGTTGAAACAATGAAGACTTGTTTATAAACAGACAAAGGAGACAAGTACAACTTGCAGGAACACTGAAATTAGCAGGCATTTAAAACCTCTGGCCTTACGGAATTATAAACATAGCATCAAATAATAAATGTATTGATCTAGCCTTGCTTTGTGTTAAATAACAGATGTACCCTGAAATTTCAAAGGAATATGCTGTTTTTTTTAATTCAGAGAAATGACTAGGGATTCTTACAAAATTCTAAATATCAAACAAATCCTTCCTGCCATTCTGACATTTTCTATTAAAAGTGAGTAAATATTACAGTTGAAAATCAATGAGGTAATTGCTTTTGGAGAGGTAGTGGGGATGTGTAGTGGCAAACTGAAGAGTGTGTATTAAGAAACTAACTCTACATGAGGAATCTAGTTATCCACTAGTGGATTTTAGTAAAAGGCCTAACTTTAATTATAAAGTAACATTAATTTTTTTTCAAGTAGATCTTTAAGATAGTTGATAAATTTAATTCCCAACCTATAATAACTATTTCTATTTCCAGGTATCCAAGGCATTAGACCCCCTGGTAACCACAAGTTTCAGTAAATTAAGAAACAGTTAAATGGGGTGAAATTTTAACATAATGCAAAGAAAAAATATTATTTCCTTCTCTTTCAGATTGGGAAATCCATGTAATTTCTTGAGATGAGATTGAGTAACAACAAATCCTGGTAATTTCTTCATGGTGAAATTCAGACTCTTCCAAAACTTTATGTCTTGAATGCTATCCTAATAGGTGTCAAGTCCAACTGATTCTATTATTTATTTGCTTATTGATTTAAGACTACATTGTATTTTCAGTTAATAGAAGGTATGGTATCATATACCCAGGCTATTATTCAGGATACAGAATAAAAATTTCTCAAGAACTTTATAGCCAGGGATTATGCTCAGAGTGGATACTAAAAGAAAGAAAATAAACAATTCACTTTCCCGAATTAGAGAAGGGAATATTCTTCAGATTTGTCTTGTGTCCAATACTAGTAAGAAGAGATTCCATTTGAATTTCTTTAACAGCATAAGTGATTTTAATTGAATACCATGTTTGTTTGCTTCAGATCCAAAGAACTAAAAGACATTTCATTGTAAGGCTGATTTTTATTGTTGTTGTTCAACTGCTTTGAAGGAAAAATATTCCAGTATGCTGACTACCGTGAACAGTACTTACCATAACTGAGTGAATAGTCATTTTGGAGTTAAAGCTAACTTCACAAAAATGACTGCCAGTGTGTGGTGACCTAGGAAAGTTAGCTACCACAGGCTGTGGTTGGTCAAGTAGAGCAGATGTTTAATTACTTTAATTATTAAAAAGCAAATTAGGGCTCTCAGGATCTTCTAGCAATAAAGCAAAACTCTGATGAACCTAATTTAATAGGTGTTGATATTAATCACACAATATGCTCATTGCTTTGTGGTTGCTCCAGAGAGCACATATATAGCCCCATTGAAAAGTATTAAAGATGTCAAGAAATGTAATTGGAAAGCCAGGAAACAAAGGAAACAATACCAAATATTGCAAAGCAATATGTTCACAGAGCAGAAAGCTGTAGTTCTGTTAGAGCAGTGATTCTCAACCTTCCTGATGCTTTGACATTGAATATAGTTCCTCGTGTTAGAATGACCCCCAACCATGAAATGATTTTTGATGCTGTAACAGCATAACTGTAATGTTGTTAAGAATTGTAATGTAACTATCTGATATGCAGATGGTCTTAAGGGACCCTCATGAAAGAGTTGGTCCAGGGATGATCTAAGTGCAAGTGTGCTTTATGACAGCCCTAGAGGTAGGTGTGGTGCTCCTGTGCTCCAGGGGTGAAAGAAGCAGGAAAGAGCTGCATGAGTGAACATGAGAAGCCTACTGTGGAGGTGATTACAAGTCTAGGTAGCCTGAAATCGAGTTGTTGAGAACAAGAAAATCCTAATGGGTAGATATATCGAAGGTAGGGTGTCAGCATAGGGTGTGGGAATGCTGATGTAAAAGAGGGAAAATGTTTGAAGTTATATGTGGTTTTGTTCTTTATTGTGAGCATGAATATAAATACAGTCTACATAATTTCAGCACAAACACTTTCTTCTGAAATCAGAATGCTCTGGGTGTTAGAAAAACCCATGTAAATGCCGTGACTGTAGGTCTGAGTGACAGAATTCAGATCCAATGACAGGTGTTACCTGCATCAAAGGGAAGGGTGCTACCTACAACATTTTCACCATGACTACCCTCAAGAGAGAGCATTGCATTCACTGGGTAGGGTGGGGCCACAGGCTGGATGCTGAGGTGCTTCTCACGCACTCTTTATGACTTAATCTTGTTTCTACTCTTAAGACACCTGCTGACTCCAGGACCTCTGCTTCCATAACAAAACTTCTCCCTTGCAGGATCAATGGTCTTCATGGATACTCTGTTATTCTTTCTATCATCCCATTCGGTTGATTGCTTTCGCTTTTCTTTACAGCCTTGTCACTCTTTGTAGCTATTTATGTTAAATTTCTTATAGTGTTTCACTAAGCTACATGTTTGTTTATTGTGTTTCACTAAACCACACATATTACCTTAGAGCAAGGTGTTTCTATTTCATTTGTCATCCTATTCCTAATACATGACTCAGAGCCAGGGACATGGTGTTATATGTGTTGGGTGGATGGGTTTCTAACTCATTTGCATTGTCTTTGATGCTTTGAGTACTTTGTAGCCACAAACTCTACATGAGCTAGGACTTGAAAGCAAATCTATGTGATTGAATAGGAAGTGACAAATATAAGAAAAATAATGGTGAGAAAATGTAGTGGCTTTGAATATCTAGTAGATATAGAGTTGGAGAAAGGAGCTACTGTCCTCAAACTTGGATAACTGTGTGCCTTTTCTCCACATGATGCCTCCTTGGGGAATGTACACCACACCACAGGTTTGCAGTATGTCCTGCTGTCAATGAAATGCAAACAGCAAAGTGGACAACCACATGCAATTCTGTGTTTCATGTTATTACGAATTACCACACAGTTTCCCTCAGCAGTAGCACCATTTTGCTTTACCTCCAAAAGGACACAGCACGAGGCCAGACCTACTTCTGAACTACACACTTGGAAACGGTAGAGACAGTATATTCACTGCTATGTGTTGTTTTTAACCACAATCGACACAGTTGTGAGGTGGTCGCTGGATGCTTAGTAGGTGCTGCTGAGAAAGGTAGAAGCCTTCCAGAAGCATATTCATGGGATGATGGCAGGGAGAGTCTAAAGCCCGGTGTTTCAGCGAGGAGCAGGAGAAAAGATGATGTTGAATGGAAACACTATTCTTACTCTGGGATTTTATCTAGATATATTAAACATTCCTATTGTTTTAAGGTAAAGATTCGGGAAGCCTGAAGAAGGTATATTTGAGAAACAACATAGGTATTAGTTATTGCTCTGGGATACCACCAAATTGAGCACCCCCATCTTTATAATATCAAAAGACAGGCAGCTGCAGAACTGAAGGGAGAGGAAGAGAAGAATGAGTTGTCTCCCTCCCTGCTGAGTTTAGATAACTACTCTTCTGCTGAAATCATATTCTGCCAGTCCCTAGCAAGGGGCTAAACAAAGCCCTTTCTGAATTCTCTCAATCATAAAGAGGGAAAAGATCTAATGAAGCCTTCTCTGTGGTAAGCTCCATGTTCTTCGCTACCCTCCTCAGTGATACTCCAGATTGAGTAAGCAGGAATACATGCATGCTCAGAGTGTTTATAGGCAGACAACTCAAAGCATGTAAGAGAATATTGCATACCCTGCCAGTTTGCCCCCGCCTCATCCTGAATTCATGTCATACCCAGAATGCTACAGTCACAAACAGTATAATTTACAAAATTATGGCACTAAAGATCTTCAGTTTTTCTTAGATAGGAGTGTATGTACCATAACTACAGTGTATTTTAGAAGCAGTTTTTTTCTTTTCTCTCCATTGCAATACATCATATAATTTTATGTGACTTCAGTACCAAAAGGGTGATAGTATAAGAAAAAGATAAATGGCCTCCAATTTGATTGGCCACATTTGCCTAAATCACTTCTGTTTGAAAACGAAACTTCTTGAAGCTAACTGTGAAGGTCAAACAAAAATCCCCTGACGGTATCAGATTTGTAATGCTTTACAGTAGTGAGAATAAATCACATGTCTGCAAGGGAAAACCAATATAGAATCTGTTGTGCAGGGCGTGTGGGTTTTCAGATGCTTAAGCCTTAAAAGGAACCACCTATTAAGTCTAGCTAATAGTAATTGCCATGTTCCACTGCCTCTACAAGGTAGATGCTAAGGTAACTGCTGATTATCCCTGGTACTTACAAAGTGATAGCAGATAAGCCTAATAGGATTTCTAATAAGTATCTGTGATTTTTTTCCCTCTCCCTTTTCCAGCTCTGTGAAGTGGAAATTGTGCAGGCACCAATAAAAGAGCATGTTTTGGGTCCTAAGGCATGCCTTGATTAGCAAGCATAGTTACCACTTAAATGCTCCAAGAATAAATTCTATTAAAGGTATGGCTGGATCAGGCATGGTGAACTGTCTCAAAACCTAAATAAAAAAATTTCTGCCAGCTGTGTTATGAAGAAAGTTTATCAGTAAAATCCCAAAGCAGCGCTTACAATCAATTTATTAGGAGAAATCTTGCCCAACAGATCTGGAAGACTGCTGCTCCTGTAGAATTACAATCTGATTCTAGACACAAAACTAGAAAATTCCTGATGTTCAATTGCTAGCATAAAGGATTTTTCCGAGTCACTTACACTTTATCGTAGTGCAGGTACTGTGTAGGTGTGTGCTTGCACATATGAACATTCCACCTGTGTCTGCCTATCTACATGTGTATTGTTTTGTGTGCCTGGACTGTGCACTGTGTGTGTGTGTGTGTGTGTGTGTGTGTGTAAGCCCATGTGTGCACTCTTTGTCCATCTACCCAAATGTCCATTCTGTATATGTGCTTCCTCACACATTACAAACTGCATCTTCTCACATGTGTATTGATGTACACATGCTCATATGCGTCTGTGTATGTCTGATAATGTGTACGTGGGGTATATGTTTTTTAAACTTACTGTTTGAGTATTAACTATGTTTCAACTATATTATTTGTGACCTGAAGTAAGACAACCACTGCAATCTACAAAATTATTGTCTGGTGGAGCTGCGCTTCACAGACTATTAACAGGGATACAAAGCACATGAGGAACTGGTTTATATGGGAATTCTGACTTAGTGTGTCAGGGATAGGGGTAAAGCTCTACTTTTCTAACACATGACCTAATGTTGCTAGCACTTGAATAGCAAGATATTGAAGAAAATGTGTTGGATCGTATACATAACTAATTATATGCTTATATGCATGACATATGCAATGAAGAAAATCATACATGGAGTGAAGAAAGGGTCAAAGAAACAACAGTCCTACTTCCTACCTCAGGGGTAAGACAATGAATATTGAAGCAAACACCTAAAGGATGATCGGAATATGGCAGGATTTACTTCAGCATTGAAGTATCTTTGGCATTGAAACTTCACTTAATGAATGCTACTTACAGTTCTTGTCCCTTCAGGACACTCTCTGCGGTACAATCCTGCCCACAGGTGTCTTTAGAATAACCTCTCAGCTGTATGCCTACCCAAAGGTGTCTTCAGAACACTCATTCTGCTCACCAGAGTTCTGACACACCAATATTTTCTTAACTTGAGCTCAGGGACTGCCGAAAATATCTGACGCCCAAACCCTTGAACTTATCAGTTAAAGGATAGTAAATCGACAGTATCCCTGCTTTCAACCAAGACACAGTGAGCTGAGTTGCAGTCTTTCCAAAGGTCCCAGCGGAGTGGAGCCTATTCACTGCAGCTTTCCTTCTTATATTGACTTTAACTTTCCTTCTCTCTCTCTCTCTTTTTTTTGTTCTATCTCACACCCAAGCGGGAACATATAAGTAGGTAAAGACATATTAGGAGAATGGCGTATACATGTAAGTGTAGACATCACTAGTATAGTGTTGACATCACAACCTCACGGCATTACATGAAGTTGCCTGGGGGAAAAGAATGTGCAGTAAAGGAGAAGACCGAAGACCTGGGATCAGGCCATGAAGAATACCAAGATACATGGGCCTGACTTTTAAAAGAGACAAGAAAGGAGAACATTTGTAACCTATTCAGTGAAAGAATAATTTTGTTAAAGTCCAATCCAATTCTAAAAGGCTACGTATGTATCTGTGCTGCATTTGGATCAAGATATATGCTCTCAGCTACTGCTTCGTCACCATGCCCATCTGCCTGCTGCTATGCTACCACCCCTAGTAACGTATCCTTAAAACACCTGGCTCTTTTACTCATCCATCTTCTTTCCTCCAACCAAAGGACCCACTGCTCAGCAACTATATTTGTCCCTTCTTCCTTTTATCTTGTTGATTTGTAATTATTTTCCTAAAAAAAATCTACGTATATTTAAAATATATATTCTGTAGTTTTAATTTTATAAAAAGTTGTCTATGTAGAACCTTTTGTGATTTTTACCACTTAACATTGTACACACACACACACACACACACACACACAGATGCATGCATACACAAAGGAATGGAATTTACTGATTTCAAGTATTTGAACTCTGGTGGAGGTACAATGACACCTAAATAATCATACGGTTGAAAAAATAAAAGCTCTCTTCCTGTCCATTATTTAGTTATGTTATGTTAGTTGTATGTAGGATAATAAGTAATTAATTAATAACTACATATCCCTTACTTTTGGATTGTTTTTCTCCTAATTCTTCTCTGCCATGCTTCCAAGCATGGCTGTGGTTATGGAATATAATCATATCGGGAGTGTGCTCCTCTCTTAAAACCCACCTCCCCACAGAATGTCAGAGAGTGAAAGCATGCATTATATACCTCTCAGTTACCTACTCTTGCTTTCTCTAGAAAGAGAACTCATGCCAAGTGATCTTCAAAATATTTAAGAACTTCCACTGAATACTCAGCTTTATAAAACCGTTTGTCAAATACAGCACAGTACATGGACATGTTTTCCCGTGCACAGTCATGTGACGGCAGAGGCGTATAGAACTGATCCATGTAATTAAGTATTGTAGAAATTCACCCAATTATATTTCCAGATTTTTCATATTTCTCTTTCATATTTTACATAGTTCAAGGATAAAAGACACTGTGTTACTTAATGTAAACACAAAGTCATGTTTGTACGTCTCAGATATTAGAAAGGAAGAGCTAAGGGATGTCCTTTAAACTGGGAAACAGAAAAGGTAGGAGAAAAATCTGTGTGAAGCCCCTCAGTCAGTAAGAGCAGGCTAGTTTGATGGGGGTTCCTTGTGTTTAAAAATGTCTGCTGTTCGGATGCATGGGGTTCTCTGAAGAGTGACCGATAATGATGAAAAACGAGAGGAAACACGCAGGTGTTATGTTGACATCTTCCTTCTTGTCTCTTGTTGACCTAAACAGTTCCATCCAGCACAACAGAGTGAGTCAAACGTGCCTGGAGGTTACACATGTTTATAAGCACAGAGCATCTTTATGAGGGTGAAGCTGAAAGCCAATTGTTTCTGAGTACACGGTGTTTGCCACTGTGAGTGGAGACAGATAAAAGACACATTTTATAAAGGTGTATAAAATTCTCTGAGTTGCCACAAACATAAAAGAGAGTTGACAATGCTGAATCTTTCTTTTAAACTGTTCTTTCTCTAACCCTACTCCATTTCCAATCGAGCTAGTGTGTACATTAAAACAAAACATCCATTGGAAATGATTGATTCAATCGTCTCTCAAACCAGAGTATTATTTTTCCAATACACAATGTGTGTTATATTAGAATAAATAGTTTATTTAAAAAGCATTTTGAGATTTTATGTTCCATCTACACTTTTCTGCTGTAAAAACTGGCAGAAGATCATGGGAGCAATGCTATTTACATATTCAAGGATAAAAGTCACACAATTTTTCTTCAGCAGTAATAAGACCACGAACCCCCTTGCATATAACCTATTAGCCTGAAGGCTAATATTTTGAGCCCATGCAGTGGTAAGGAAGCCTAACAAGCTAATGGTTAGGACCTGTGGTTATTATTTGTCACCTCGGTGTTGAACACCCCCCACCCCACAACCAACACTGGCACTTTGAAGATAAACAATTGGAAGTAAAAATTAAACTTTTAAGGCAAGTGCTGACCAGAGGAGTGGCATCCCACTGAAAATGCCCAAGGAATCCTAGATTCTTTGGCTCAGTAAAGAAGGAAAATCCCTGGAGATCAGCGGTTTACAAGGAGGCCTGCAGCTTAGAAGCAGGAACCTTTCTCACAAGGTCCCTCCCCCAACACCAGGCTCAGGAAATCTCCCCAAAGCCTGGAACAGTTTACAAATTATACTGACGCCAACTCCAGAGTCCCAGACACAAACACAATGGGCGGGTGTGGACTTATGGTCGCAGGCGAGTTCCTCTGCTCCGGGTCTTCCTGCCCACGATCATCACTGCGTTCTGAGATCCAAAGTCCAGATAAGTTGTGAGCAAGGAAAGAGACTCCCTGGATCCCAGTGGCAACTTACTTTTCTGCTGCTTATCTCAGCGGGGCGTTGGACCCTCTTGGCCCTGTGCTCTTCCAGTGTTCAGGCGCCAGCTGTGTTCCTGACCCCTGAATAAATCAGGGCCACAGGGAGCCTGGCAAGGCTCTGGACACATTTCTTGTCGCAGCCTAGGGAAAGCAGTTGGCCAAGGGAGTCTGGTGGGGGTTTTTTGTGTGTTGGGGATGAGGGCTCAGGGGAGGGGAGGGGAAGACACACGTGTTGGTAGAGAGGGTTGTAGAGGGCGGTGACTCCAGAGACAGACCCGTGCCCTCGGGCAAGCCAGAGGACTTGGGAGTAGCTGTGCACTCTGAGTCTCCAGGATGAGGCCGGCGCTTGCCCTGTGCCTCCTCTGTCCCGCGTTCTGGCCCAGGCCGGGGAGTGGCGAGCACCCCACCGCCGATCGCGCTGCCTGTTCGGCCTCAGGGGCTTGCTACAGCCTGCACCATGCTACCATCAAGAGGCGGGCGGCCGAGGAGGCCTGCAGCCTGCGCGGCGGGACTCTCAGCACCGTGCTCTCAGGCTCTGAGATGCAGGCGGTGCTCGCTCTCCTGCGTGCAGGTCCCGGGCCTGGTGGAGGCTCCAAGGACCTTGTGTTCTGGGTAGCTTTGGAGCGCGGCCGTTCCCATTGCACCCTGGGGACAGAGCCTTTGAGGGGTTTCTCCTGGCTGTCCCCAGAAGCAGAGGACTCGGAGGGCAGCACCCTGCCGTGGGTTCAGGAGCCACAACTTTCCTGCACGGCGCGAAAGTGCGCCGGGCTCCAGGCCACCAGGGGAGTGGAGCCCGCAGGCTGGAAGGAGATACGCTGTCAGCAGCGCGCCGACGGCTACCTGTGCAAGTACCAGTTTGAGGCCCTGTGCCGCGAGCCGCGCCCGGGAGCCGCCTCTAACTTGAGTTTCCGAGCCCCCTTCCGGCTGAGCAGCTCCACGCTGGACTTCAGCCCTCCTGGGACAGAGGTGAGTGGGATGTGTTCCGGGGACCTTTCTGTCTTGGCCACCTGCATCCAGGAGGAGACAAGCGCACGCTGGGACGGGCTGTCCCCCGGAGCCGTGCTCTGCCCCTGCTCTGGGAGGTACCTCCGTGCTGGCAAGTGCGTAGAGCTCCCTGACTGCCTAGACCACTTGGGAAGCTTCAGCTGCGAATGTGCCGCGGGCTATGAGCTGGGGAAGGACGGACGATCTTGTGAGACCAAATGGGAAGGACAGTCAACCCTTTCGGGGACCAAGCTGCCCACCAGTCGCGTATCAGCCACCCCAGCCAGCCCTATGACGAACAGAACTTGGCCAAGCCAGGTCCATGAGAAGCTAGAAGAGAAGCTGGAGGTCACTGGACCAGATAGTTTTGCAACGTCTATTCTTCAATGGGGAACACAGAGTACTTTATCTACTATTCCAAAGTCCCCACAAGCCAAGCCAAAAGTCACCAGCATGCCATCAGGAAGAACGATCCCCACACTGAACTGTACATCTTCCCCCTCAGCCTCCCCTACTTTCGACTCCTCCTCCACGGTGGTCTTCATACTCGTGAGCATAGCTGTAATAGTGTTGGTGATCTTGACTATGACAGTGCTGGGGCTTTTCAAACTCTGTTTGCACGGGAGCCCTTCCTCCAGGACAAGGAAGGGAGCTTTGGACTCACGGGGTGTAGAAAGTGATGCTGAGGCCACTGCTTTGCGCTCCAATTCTGCACAGTGCACTGACAATGGGGTGAAGGTTGGGGACTGTGGTCTGCGGGGCCGAGCTGAGGGTGCCTCACTGGCTGGGTCCTCTCTTGGCTCAGGGGACACCTAGGGAAACAGCCCAATGGGCATATCTTTTGCAGAGTTTTTCAATTCCAGTAAACAAGGGGAAAAGGAGGAATACACAATGATAAATTCTATGGAAGTTCCCCATCCCATAAATTCTCTTTACTCCACTAAGGAGCTAAGTCTAGAAAGAGCACTCATTCCCTGAAAGTGCAAGGGTGGATAACAGGAAGCAGACATTTTTCTGTGTTCTTGGGAATTCGGAGCAGTGGATATTTCCAGTATTAGAAGCAAAGAAATAATATATTTTTTTGGAAATTTTATTTCCATCAAAACAAGAAGGAAGTATCTACATTATTCGGGCTAGCAATACATCCGTCTGAAATTTCAGGCAAATAATAAAACATTGCTGAGAACCCAGACTAAAATGTGTTTGACTTTTGCAAAGGGGCATTGTTTAGGAATGCAACATGCTGAGGATAACAACTGTCTAAGGTATGCTGGGAAGAGACACAAGAATACGTTCTGCACTTTGAGGAAAAGGTCCTTATACCCTAGCTCTTTCAGAACTAGTGAAATTTCCTTTTATTCTTTTATCCTTTGCTTTCAAAGTCACTGTGACTGTGTGCTCTGCTATAAATCCTAAGTTGCCAGTTTCTGACTCTAGAAGCAAATTACAGTTGACCACCAATCCAAGTGTTTACTGTGTGTCCTTGCCCAAGGAAACAAATGATTTGTGTCTTCCTTTTCAATGTTTATGCTCTCCAGTGTAATGACCTTCCTCTCCAAAACCACCTTGTAGACATCAGAATGCTGATCCTCACTTCCAATTACAATGATGTTAATTCTCAATTAGAACGGTAATGCTAAGTATTGATTTGAAATCTTCTGGGTGCATTAAAGCAAAAGGAAGCTTGGCTTTTTCCAAAGTTGTTAGATTCTTGTACCCTATTTATTCCACGGGGAGGGGTGGGGTTACTTGAATGTCAAGCCATTCCTGTTTCTTCACAATACAGTGTGTATACAATGACAATATGTGTGCATCAGGGGACTGTTACAATTTAACAAGAGTCTTCACAGCTATGGGAAACAGCTCTCCATAGAATTAATACTGTAAGAAAGAAACGATAAATAAAACCATCATCCTGTATGATCTGAGGTATTAGCAAATAATAAAAATCACATTAAGGTGGGAAATAAGGCACAATAAAAATCACTATCTGGTGGAATCCAAAGGCCTTGGAAAACATTTTAGTTAGATTTAGTTTAGATTAGCTAAAATTTTCAAAGTGTTGTAAAGGTTGGTATGTGATGAGAAATAGAGAAATAAGCTTACTCAAGGGAGAAAATGAAAGTAGGATAAAACTTGGGCTATATTTTTGTAGAATCGTTTTTATACTCTTGATTGTACTATGCATATTATGGAGAGTTGATTTAGAAATGACAAATAACCATTAATAAAATAATCCAGAAAACTGAGAGCTCAGTATGTGAATCTATGTTCTAGATATAAATCCATGTGCTCAGTATTGCGTCACTGAAGGAATCCATTGATAGCTTATTTCATATTTTGAAAATGATTTTTAAATAGTTATAGTTAAATAAAATCACAAATGAGTGCAAATTAACAGCTGTGAAAGGACTTCCTTTCGAAGCTGAGGCTAACAATCACATAAGTAAATGCCTCACAGCGGCTCCCTCATCTTGTCAGCTCTACAGTTCAGTGTTGCTTGTTCTCAGCATTATAGTGATCCTCTTCACGACACGATCTCTCAGTGGTGGTGACAACTATCCTGGTAGAAAATATCCTGATTTTATAACTTAAAAAATAACCCCATCTATAAGCGGACTGAACACACATACAAATATATGCATTTATATATATGCATTTATATACATACATACAGAGCTAAGTGCATGTGTATGTGTATATAAACACAAACGTTTTGTCTTAAAGAAGGATGTCTTTATATTATTGTTTCACTAAAATAGAGCCTACGTAATTAACTTATCACACAACATGCCACAGATGACAGTGTGGATCTAGGGCTCTCAATTCCCTATATGAAGAAAAAAAATCGTGTCATCCCAATTACTTGGCTATTCTCCTTTATGGGTCAGAGAAGAATTAAACAGCATTATTTGTTTACATCTTAGATTTCTTGACAGAGCAGGCTACAAAGAGCTTCCTTTGATTTGTGGCTATCATGGTGGCTTCCTTGAAATGCTGATTCAGGGCAGAATAAGGCCAGTCAAGCACATGATCTCCTGAGTCTGTTTGCAGTTAGGTGAACTACTACCTCTCTACTTCCTATTATTTTCTCAACATCTTTATGGTAATTCCTTTGTCATCTAGAACCTTCTGCTCTCACATTCATCTTTCAGTTTTCTCCTCACCCATTTCCTTACGTTTAAACATGGAGTCTCTTCTAAAGTCTTTCTACTCTAAACCATGACATTATCTTGCTTAATAAGATGCTTTTTTTCATAAATTATGATGACCATGCACTTCAGTTCTTTTATCCTTCATACCCAGTGACCTTCATTTTAGTCATCCATTTCATACCAACCAAATTTAGGTGACTCTGAAACTCTTTCCCATCCCAGACCTCAAAGTCAGACTTTCATGTGTGTTAAGACTTGTGCTTTAATGAATTTGCCTGTGATTAGAGGCAAATGGTTGCTGTTTGAACTTTGACATTCTTCTTTCTTAAATTAGCAAGGCTTGCAATGAATAATAGCCAGATATGGTCCCATTCTTTTATTTTTCTTTCTTTCTAATTATACCTACTGAAATTGCAAGCTTAAAACAAACAAACAAACAAACAAACAGTTGTTTGCATCAATGTTAAAGGGGTAATCAGCAACCAGCAGGTTCACAGTTGACCTAAGGCTTATTTCACAGGAGAACACTCATATCAAGACCCTAGGCTTGAACAAAGTACCATTAGTTGGCTAAACAATTATAGTATCAAACCTCCTTCCAAATATTTACTATTATAGATCAGTGTAGTACCCACCCCCTCATCAGGGAAGCTTTTTTGCAATGGAAGGTAGATAATAAAGAGACTCCCAAGTGGACAAAACTGCAGAGAATACATGGGTGCCCAGCTGCAAGTGGGCATCTGTGAGCCTTACATCACAGAGGAGGGAACAGAAAGATAGAGCCAAAAGCCAGGGAGGAATGCTGTGAAACTGTCTATGGGACGTGACAGAGACATTATACTCATATGATCACAGTGGCTGTGGTTGCTTGCACGGGGCCTGTACAAGAGCACTGGAAAAAGGAGGTGTTATTGGCAGTTGGTAGTTCTCGAAGAGGGAGAATGACTTTTCTTCATGGGTATGGCCCCTGGTAGGCTGCTCATTTTCCCAGTGGATGCCCATACATGAGTCCACAATGGACATCTCTAATCGGACCCAGTAGGCTAAAAAGAAAAAGAAGACATGAGGTTAGGCGCGAGATATGGGGGGGGTGCGATATAGGAGGTGGTGAGGGGAATGTGGGGAAGTGGAGATGATCTAAACTCATTGTGTACTTGATAACATGTATGAAATTACCAAAGAATAAAAAAGTTTTGAAAGTGTAAAAAGAATGAATAAAAAATATCTTCTATTCTGAGACAAGACACATTATATAAGAAAAGAATCTATTTTCAACAAAAGAAAAAAAGAAGAAGAAAATTTATATCCAAAAATCATAGAAACATAGTTGCTTTACAAAAACGTTTAGGGATAAGTTGCCTAATGGTGCTACACTGTCCCTGAACAGGTTTCTGCATAATTCTAGCTTATCTGACTTGTCCTTAAACTACTCATGGCAGTTGTACTCAGCAATATTTCCTCTCCCAGTTGAAGATTTTTTTCTTTGTTTTTTGTTTGTTCAAACCGTGGATTAAAAGTCATTTAATTTAGCTAATGATTTATTAGTTTTGTTATTAGTTTTATCTTTTGTTTTTGATGTTTATTGGTCACTTGTTAACAATTTTGATAAAGCACACTTAGCATGTTCTCCTATTGGAAGGATAATAAAAATGTAACAGATTTACGTAATTGTGCAACTGTCATTATAAATAAGCTTAAGAACACTTTTATTACCAAATTCTTTTCAAGCAAAATAATTTTTATTGGCACACAATAAAATTTTTAATAGGATTCACAATAAAAATTTCAAGGATGTTGTGTATGGATCACATCTACTGTTACCTACTTCATGACTTATTTATCCATTTATCTGTTCATAGGACCTTTAGTCTATGTCCTGGCATTTGACAGCAGTGCTGCATATACCTAGGCTTGCAGGTATCTTTTTTGTGTGTACTGATTTCCTGTCCTTTGAATGTATACCCAACAGTAGTATACTCGGTTTGTATGGCACTTCTACTTCCAGTTATACAGTTTCCACAGTGGCTGTACTAGTTAACATTTCCACCAAAAGTGTGCAAGAATTCCTTCTCTTTTGCATCTTCAACAGCAATTTGACATTTTGTTTTATTATTATTATTATTATTATTATTATTATTATTATTATTATACCATCACTCATGGCTATTCTACCTGGAATGAGATGGCATCTCGTTATAGATTTGATTTCTGATTTTCTGATGCCTAATGATATTGAGTATTTTTTCATAAATTGATAACCTTTTGTATTTCTTCCCCAGAAAAGTGTCTATTCAGACCTTCTACACAGTTTTAATTGGATTACCTATTTGCTATTTGTTTATACACTTTGGATATTAATCCTTCTTCATAAAGCTGAGACACATTTTCTCCCATTGGTGGGCTGTCTCTGTTGATGAAACACAGAGGTTTCATTGTACAAAAGCTTTTTGGTATGCTGTAATAGTCTTTGTAAATATTTAATTTCTTTCCTGTGTTCTTTGCAAACTCATACAGAAAATCATTGCATATACCAACATCTTAAAATGTTTTAGTTATGTTTTCCTCTAGTAGTTGTAGAGTGTAAGATTTTTGATCAATTTTAAATTCATTTTTGTACAAAGTGATAGATAGGTATCAAGCTTTAATCTTTTGCCTGGTGGTATCCAGTTTCCCCAGAACTATTTATAAAAGAGGTTGACCCTTTTTCAGTGTATATTTTTTGGCATGTTTGTCTAAAATCAGGTGGCTGAAAATTAATTGTATAGGTCTTATATATTTTATACATTTTCTATTCTGATCATTAGTCTATGTGCCTATTCTTGGGACAATACCGTGCTTTACCATTACCATGGCTTTGTAGTGTGTCTTAAAATCAAATATTATATACATCCAGATTTGTTCTTTTTACTCAAGATGCTTTGTCTATTCAGGTTATTTTTGGAATTCTTTGCGGATTTTAAGATTATTTTTCTAGTTATATAAGGACCATCATTGGTATTTTGATGGTGTTGTATTGAGTATATAAATCACATAGGGTAGTATGGATATTTTTAACAATGTTAATTATTCTATTTCATGAATATGGGAGGTCTTTCTACCTTCTAGATTCTTAAGTTTATTCTTTGTTATGTAATTTTTTATTTTAAAGATCTTCATTTCCTTGTTAATTTTAGTCCTATATGTTGTTTTGCATGTGTGTATGTATTTCCTTTAAATGAGACTGGTTTTATGATTTATTTTTCAATAAATATTATTTCTGTATAGATGTTTACTAAATTCACTCTTCAGTTTTGATGGAATCCTTAGTTTTTTCTATGTATATAATCATATCATATGCACACCATGCCATATTGATCTCTTTCCCTACTAATTATATGCCTTTTATTTCTTTCTCTTGACTGATTCTTTGTCTAAAGTTTCTAGTAATAGATTGGATAAAATCAGTGGATGTGGGCACTAAGGCTATAGGTCATGCCTTCAGTTCTTCCCTTTAATATGGTGTTGGCTATGGGCTTGCAATGTATATAATTTATTATTTTCTAACATATGATCATGCTATGCCTAATTTGCTCATGAATTATATCAGTAATCAATATTTAATTTTATTAAATTATTTTCTGCATATGTTGACATTGTCATATAATTTCTAATCTTCCTTCTTTCATATGATATATTAATTTGTGTATGATTAACAATCTTTGTGTTCCAAGACTGAAGTCATCTTCACCTTTTCAATATGCTATTGAATTGTATTTGATAATGCTTGGAAGATCTTTGAATCTATGTTTATCGATAGCATTGATCTATAGTTTAATTTTTTATGTGTCATTGTTAGATGTGGGCAGCAGAGTAAAGCTGACCTCTTGCAATGAGTCCCCATACTTTTACTTCTTTGGGATAGTTTGAGAGATATATCTTTGACTGTTCTTTGAAAATCAGGTCAATTTTAACAGTGAAGCCACCTAGGCGTGCTTGGGCTTCTCTTTGTTGGTAGACTTTTTATAGCTTATTTGATCTCATTACCTATGTTCTAGTTGTATTTTTATAGTCTACTGATTCAATTTGATGGGTTATTTGTGTCCAAAAGTTCACCCACTTATTCTATATTTTTTTCCCAGTTTATTAACATGTAGTTTTCAAAAGTAATCCTTAATGATCTGAATTGCTGTAGTGTTACTTGCAGTATCTCTCTTTTTGTTTCTAATTTCATTTGGAATTTTTCTCTAAATAAAATTGACAACTTTATTTCTTTTTTCAAAGAGCCAACTGTTTATTTCATTGGTCATTGTATGTTCAGACTCTGTTTCATGCATATGCTCTGATTATAATTATTTTTTTCCTTTTAGTAATTTTAAGTATTGCTTGCTCTTGTTTTTCTAGGATTTGGACTCATCGTTATATTGTTTGGTTAAGACCGCTTCTGTTTTTGAATGTGGGCACTCGCTGCTATAAACTTCTTTCTCAGCACTCTTCCGCTGAATCTCACAGAGTTTGCATTTTCATCTTCGTTTTTTTTCCTAAGGAATTTAAAAAATTTCCTGCCTGACTTCCTTGATAACTCACTGTTTTTAAAGGTATTTAGCGTAATATGACGTGATATTATAAAAGCAAGTTCTTCAGTGTCCGTTAGTGTGATTTATAATTTCCTCTTGCTGTTATTTTCAAGTTCCATTCCATTGCGATCAGAGGAAGTACAGGATACAATTTCGTTGTTCTTGAAATGGTCAAACATGTATTGTGCCCTGATATATAGTCTATTCTAGAGGTGGTTCTAGTGCAAAGAGTGTGTATTCTGCAACTGTCAATAGAATGCTCTGAAATGTCAGTTAGCTCTATTTGATCTGTAGTGTAACTTGGTTGTGATGTTTCTTTGTTGACTTTTGGTGGGCTGAGGGCATGAAAATAGCCCATTATTACACCCTATCCCTCCCACTGGATCTAATGGTGTTATCTTCATCAAACTGTGTACTCTAATAGTAGATGTATATAGACATAATTGTTTTATCTTCCTGATAAATTGATCCTTTAATCATTATATTTTGGCTTTGTTCATCTTTTCACACTGTTCTTGTCTTAAAGTCTATTTTTTCATGTATATGTATAAACATGCCTGCTTATTTTCAGATTCCATTTGCTTAGAATATCATCTGCCACTTTCACATTCCATTTTTAACTTTCCCTTCAGCCTGTGTATGTCCACCAGTGATGTAAAGTTCTTATTGACAGTACTGTTAGGTCTTGTTTTTTATCTGTTTGCCAAGCCAGTCTGTGTCTATTATCCACAGAATTAAGAACGTTTACGTTCAACTATATTAATGGAATATGACTCAGTGCCTGAAATTTTACCAATTTTCTTCTTGTTATTTTGAATATCCTTCATTCATTTCTTCATTTCTTGCTCATATTTGTAGTTTTCTGGATTACTACATTGATAATGTTTGATTTTTTTATGTTTCTATTCTTCTAGCACAATATTTATTTTCACATACTATCATAATAGTAGCTACTCTTCTCCCAGTTTGAGTATAAAATCCCCTTATTCATCTCTTGCAAAGCTATTCTCAGAGTTAAGGATTCCCTTAGGCTTTACTTATTTGGGAATATCTCCACTTCACATTTGTTTCTGAAGGATAGCCAAGCTGGCTATAGTAACCTTGGTTGACAGTTACTTTTCTTCAGGACTTGAAATACATTATTCCATATCTACCTACCCTGTACCATTTTTCTGTGAAATCTACTATTAGTCTTATATATGTTTCCTTAAGTGTGACCTAGATCTACTCTCTTTCAGATTTTAAAATTCTTTGTCTTGTACTTTTGACAGTTCGACAATTTGACACAATGTTTCATGGCCAAGATCGATTGTCCAGATCTGTAAGGGCTGCCATACTTTCTAAGAGCTAGGACGAGTCAAGCCTTCACTGATGGGATTTGTCTGAACACTCTGACCTTTGCTCGGTTATATGGCTATAGCACTGTGACACTGGTCAGATGTGCTTTCTAAAGAGGGATGCTTTTCAGAAACTAAGACTATAAAGATACATCAAGCAAGAAATGGACATCATACAGTTAGAGTTGCAGTGTTAATATCAGAATAACTAGATTTTAAAACAAACAAAAAGTCTCTCACTAAAATTAAAAGGGAACACCTGATTATAATAAAAGGGCTCAGCTGTCAAAAAAATAGACGTAGTGCAATGGTTGCATGTCTGACTCCAGATAAGAAATTTATTTGGACCATTTCATAAACACACTTTATAATCTCCGTCTTCTAATTTAAGTGTTCCATGTGTTTGTATTTCAGGTAATTAACTATAAAACAGGTTTTACACAAACTGTTGTCTCTTTGACTTTCTGCATGCCCTATGTCTTCATGCCTTAGGACCTTATAATCCTCTATTATTTCATTATTTAATATTAAATATTTTATAGAATACCAGTTTAGTGCTTTTCTAAAGTTTAGTTTTCTTTTGAATTAGTTTTTAAATGGATGACATACAAAATTTTCTCTCCAATATTATACATTCTTTTGTATCTTCTTCATGCTATTGAAGTCAAGTTATACATTTAAATAGTATTATCATAATTTTATAATTATTATCTTTTATACTTTGTTTAAAATAAGGTAGGGCAAGATAAGCATTGCAGGGAAAACAAATTTACATTTTTATATTTTTGTACATTTAAAATGCTTTCATTTATGTATGTATGTATGTAACTACCTATCTATGTATATATGGATCTATGTATCTATCTATCATGTGTGTATGAATGTATGTATGTATGTATGTATGTATCTCTATCTGTCATTATATGCGTACATGTGTGCTTGCTGTGGTAGAGGACACAGGACAACTTATGGGAGTCAGTTATCCCCTTCCACCATGTGGGTCTAGGTATTAAACACAAGTCATCAAATTTGATCTCAAGCTCCCTTACCCACTGAGCTGTCTTGCTATTCCTACTTGTACTTTTTACCAGTATTTTTTTCTTTCTAGTACTCATACACACTTTAGCTTTAAAGTTTTATAGAATTATAAATGTCTTCCCTCCGAAAGAACATAATAGTCAAAAAAGAATTTTCTTGAGTTTCAACATCTAGAAACAGTCTACTGCATTTCCCTACTATGTTGTGTGTATGTGCATGAAATGTAGTATAAGATATGTTTACACAAAAGCAATTCAAATTTCAAAATGTATTATCTCAAACATACATTAATGGTTGAGTATCAGATTCACCATGACATACCAGTATGGCTTATGTGACACCACTGCAGTCATGTAGTATAATTGGTAGTATTTTCCAGATCTTTAGAGATTTCTTTGCTGGACTTTAATAAATACAGCCAGGCATCTCATCATCATGCATCCCTCTCCAGAGAAAACTGATTACAATGGAAGTATTTCAAGTTATTTAAAATGACACGCTAGCCAGGCAGTGGTGGCACACACCTTTAATCCCAGCAATGGGGAGGCAGAAACAGGCCTCTGTGAGTTCTGTGAGTTCAAGGCCAGTCTGGTGTACAGAGTGTGCTCTAGTACAGCCAGAGTTAGAACAGAGAAACCCTGTCTTGAAAAAATAAAACCTAAACAAAAGCCAAAAAACAAAAAACAAACAGCTTAAAATGACATTCTAAATATTAGTTAGAAACAATATTTAGTGCAGTAGTATGTTGCTGTTACAGCTCAGCAATAGGACCAGGAGGCATATTGCAAACTCTATCAGACCTCAGCAGAGGGAATCTCCATCACGGCCAGTGCCATATTCACAGTGGAACCCCAAGCATCTGAGCTCAGGTGTTTTATTGATTCAGAACTCCTCAGATGCAGAGCATAAGCAATCAAACATCCCCCACAGAAATTCAACACCTGAAGACAATATAAAATGCCAAGGCCTATGCATCCCTTTTTCCAACAGTGCACAAAAAGTTATTTTGTATATAACTAAAAATAAACTGCAACAGCTCCCCTTTTCTGTACAGTAAAAATTGCTTTACCTTTCCAACACAAGTTAACACTACACCACAAAACCATTCATAAGAGGAACAATTCTGAGGCTTTAATGCACATGACCAAATGATACCAAACATGTAGCAAGCTTTTACAACGTTTTTGGACAGCAGAAAAACATTATCAATGTCCATCTATCTGGAACTCATTCATGTTCTTCTGGGCTCCTCCAAAGGACTTGGATCACTTCTCTGACTCTGACCTCTGCAGCATACACAGTTTGTCCTCCAGGCTCTGGCTGGCTCCCCTCCACTGCTGCTGCTGCTCTTGGTGGTTATCCCATTGTACTGGCATCTCAAAAACTGCTGGAATTCCTTCCTGCAACTGGGCTGCACTTTCATCAGTAGCCTCTCTTTGGCTCTCTTCATGGTACCAAGCCTCAACTTCTTTACATGACCCTTTTATCTGGGCTTTCAACTACTACTAAGGCTTCACTTTTACCAATGGCCTCTCCTGGCCTCTCACAGTGCCAAGCCTCAGCTGCTCTCCATGATCCCTTCATGTCTTCAAAATCAGCACCAACTGGGTGACTATTACAGTATCAAATTTGGCTGCCAGCACAAGATACAACCTTGTCCAATTCTGGGAAACAATTTCTGTGTGCTGACCCTTAGGAAACACTTTCCAGGTTTTAAGATAGAGTCTGGTTTGCAGGAAAAACAACTGGTGAGCTTGTCTGCAGGAAGAGTTCCCTTGTGGGGTGGAGTTCTCATCATCATCGTAGATGTGTCTTGTCAGGACCACTTCACCTCACCAGTATCTGGCATCTGGACAGGTTTTCAGAAAATAAAACAAAACCAACCTATGAGGTCTAGAGTTTTTCCTTTTCTTCCTTGTCTCCACGTTGGAGGTGCCACTTGGCAGTAGTACACTGCTGTGGCAGCTCAGCAAACAGGACAAGGAGGCGTGTTGATATCTGCAAACTCCGCCAGACAGTGCAACATGTGTTCTCAACTAGATTTTTGTACGCTTACCATTGTGTTTTAAGACCCAGTAGACACAAATTAGATTTAATACAACTGAACTGCTGAATGAATTTACATGTCTAATGAATGACGTTAGCAAATTATATTGACTGAAAATATCACTATCTTGTTTATATTACAATATATGTCTAACATTATAAAATAAACAGTTTCATCAAAACTTTATCATTATTATTTTATAATAAAATGTAATTCTCATTATAGTTTGCAACCGCTTTTATAAATTGCTTTCTCCAGGAGCAAGTAAGTAATAGGTCATCAATAGTTGTTTTCATTACAATATTTAAGTTAATTAAGTTATCATACATGCAATTGAGCTTCATAATGGCATTTTCATACACACAGCATATAGATCATTATAGTTAGCTCATATTTGCACCTCATCCTGCCTTTTTTACCTATCCCATACCATGTAGTCTTCCATGTAATATACATACACAAAAGAGAGAGCAACTTTACATGAGAGAAAGCATGCATTATTTGTCCTTTCTCCTACCCTATGATATTCTTATTCAATCCTCCTTTTAAATTCCTCTCTCCGCTCAATCTCCTTCTACTTTCTTGTAGTGTGTGTGTGTGTGTGTGTGTGTGTGTGTGTGTGTGTGTAAATCTAGACAGGAGAGAAGACAGGAGAGAAAGCAGTGATACCACTCTGGGTATTGATTGTTTCACTAAACATGTTGTTTCCCAGTACCATCCTTTTTCCTGTAAATGACACAGTTTCATACTTCTTTACAGCTTCTTCAGAGTTTGCATCATGAAGATGTGTTGAATTTTGTCAGAAGTCCTTTCTGTATGTTGGATGATCATGCAACTTCTGTCACCAAATGTTCATGACCTATATTGAGTCCACTATGCTAAACCAGCCTCCCCAAAACAATTTGATTATGGTGTATGATCTTTTAAATTCACTGTTAATTCTATTTGGAAATAATTTTTTGAGAAATGCTGATGTCATTGTTCTTTAGAGAAATGGTATAGCTTTCTTTCATGCTATTGCGGTGTCCTGACTTGTTTGGGTATCAGAGTAATATGCTTGTCCTCAGAGAATGGTTTAGCTTGTGTTTTTTTCCTTTTTTTATTTTATGGAAGAGTTTAAGGAGAATTAACTCTTTTTTTTTTCTTTTTTACCCCTCATTTCTGGGCAGTTAACCTAAGCCCAGGTCCACACAACTGCCACGCCCATTATCTACATCCACAGCTACTTTCTCCTTTTTATTTTGAGACAGGTTTTTGTTAAATTGCAGGCTGGCCTTGAACTTGAAATCCTCATGTCTAAGCCTCTCAAGCATGTGGGATTATGTGTGTAGACCATTATGCCTAGCAAAAATCTTCTTTGGAGATCAGATGATCTAATGAATCCCTCTAGTTCTGAGGTTTTCTTCATTTTTATTATTATTATCTGAACCTCATTCCTTCCTATGGACCTGTTTGCTCATATCATCTTGATTGAATTTTGGTAGATCATATGTGTCTAGGAATTTATTTATTTATTCTGTATTTTTCAATTTTTTGAAATATAACTTTTACATGTATGTACTAATGCTCTGAATTTTTTATTATCTATGGTAAGGCCTCCATTTTCATACACTTTTTTTAAAACTTGGATTTTCTCTTCTTTCTTTTGGTTCATTTGTCACTCTTACCTTTTTAAACAGTCATCCTTATGATTGATTGATTCCGTGCATTGCTCTTTTGGTTTTCATTCATTACTTTCTGCCCCTATTTTTATTATGTCATGCCTACTGCTTTTGGATTTGCTCTTGTTTCTCTCAGACCTTGAAGTACATCAGTAAGTTATTTGAAATCTCTGATTATTTTTTTAATGTTAGTCATCTTACATTTACAGTCATAAATGTTGCATTTACAACTCCCGTTGCTTGATCCAGAGGCTCTGATTATCACTGCTTAAACCCTTATTTGATTCCATCAATTTAAGAAAAAAAAATCATCGTTTCTTCAATGGTTCACTGTCATTTCAAGGATATTGCTCAATCTCAGTGTCGTTGTGTACCTTTCTGTAGTTTCCCTTACTACATATTTCTAGTCTGTTTCTTTTGCTCCCTTTTTGAAAAAAAACATTTTTATTAATTCTTTGAGGATTTCATACAATATATTTTGAAAATATCTACCTCCAACTCCTCTCATAGCCATCCTATCCACCCTCCCATTCCTTCCTACCCAACTTTGAGATTTCTTCTTTTATTTTTCTTTCCCTGTGGAGTCCAATTTGTGTTACCCAGTTAGTCTTAAGAGTAGGCCCTGCCCTGGCATGGTTTCTAGTTCTATTCCACAATGATCTTATAAAATAAAAAAAAATATTTACTAAGATTTGCTTTATGGACTTAAATGTGATATATTTTTTGAAATGTTGCTTTTCTACTGAGAAGAATTTGTTTTCAGCAGCTGTTGGATGGAATGCTCTGCATATATCTAAGACCACTTCACCTAGAATACAACTTAACTCTGAAGTTTCTTTGGTGATTTTTTTTTCCTAGGTGTTCTGTCTATTTAAAAGAGTGGAGTATTGAAGTCTCCCATTATTATTGTATCAAGACCTATCTGTTTTTTTATGTATACTATTATTTGTTTTATGATATTGGAAGCCCAAACATTTTTTTTCTTTTTTTAAATTAGTATTCTTTATCTCTTTGTGTAGAGTAGACTATATCTTCTAATGGCATATTCAGTTTCCTTAAATCTGAAAGTGTGTTTATTTCTTCTCCATTTTAGAAGCATAGTTTTGCTAGATATAGAAGTTTTGAGAAATAATCTCAATTTTAACACTCTATGTTGTACTAATGTCTTCTGATCTTCATAGTTTCTGATAAGAATAATCTGCTGTTAATTTTATTAATGATCTCTTCAAACTAGTGGATTCTGTTTTTTGCTGTTTTGAGAGACTTTCCTGTGTCTGTTTTCTTGTGTCTTAAAAGAGTTCAGACATTTTTGTTCCAAGCTGCATGTTTTAAGTAGCATATGTGGTAGCTCTCTAACCTGTGTCCTAACTATCACAGTACTTGCTGTTGTTATTACTTTTGCTCAGTTACTTTCCATGACTCACTATAAAACATTTCTATTTCCTGTCATGTGCGGTTCCTGAGCTGTTTCTTAACTATGCTTACCTAGCTTAGTGACCATCTAATGATTAAATAGAAATGTCTTCAATGATTACACTAATGTCCTCATCCTTTGTGGAGTGGCTCTTGTATCTACACAAAGCATGGCTTTGATTCTCATGAAATTTACAGATACTCTGGGCTCAGCTTGCAGGGCTTTGGTATCATTCAGGGTTGTGAAATTAAGGCTTTATCTACTGTTTTTCTGGACAGTTTACAATCTTTCGTGTGTATATCCTTCCTAGTCTCAGTGGATTTTAGTAGAGATTTTTAAAGGCCCCTGTGGATATTTATTTAGCTAGACTTTCCTTTTCATTTTTTCCAGCTTCTTGCTTGCTATGGTTGACATCACCTAGTGTATTAATTTCCTATGGCATCTATAACAAATTGCCACAAGTTATTGTTTTAACTCTACTTAAAACAATAAAGATTAATTCTATGACACTTCTGGGAGATAGAAGTCTTATATCAAGGTATCTGGGGCCCTATGCTCCTCCTAAAGTCTTGTGGAACCAATCATTGCCTTGCCCTAATGTCTCATGATTAATGTAGTCACTGGTGTGCCTCAGTATTCATAGCTTCCAATCGTTTCTTTTATTGTCATACAGTCTTCTTATGAAAACAAAAATAACTGAATTTAAGGTTTGCTCTAATCTAGTATGATCACATTGTAACTTCCTTGTATCTGCAAAGACCCCAATTTCAAATAAACTCACAGTCATAGGTATTGTGTACTAGAATTTAAACATATGTTAGGGGTACATGCAACACAAGCCACAAAAAGTATTCTATTATATTTTTCTCATTTTATTGTGCTTGTCCATATTATACCTTATATCTCAGGCTATTTACTATGTTTGGCCTCTTTTGGTCAGCTGCCGTATTAATCAATTGTCATATGGTATTTTGAACAACAGCTCCCAGGGATAGGACTTTTCCCACTGAGTAAAGTCTGAGTTATGTCAAATAATAATCCACATGAATAGTGCTTTGCCACAAAGCTGATTTGTTAAATAATACAACAATAGTTCTCAGTGAATGGGACTCTGTGAATGCTCCAAACCTATTCTGACCTTTCTAGTGGATGATAGACTGACTGTTCTTACAGATACTTCATTTGGAATACTGCTGTTTTTCAGCCTTGTGGAGTACTAGAGTGAGGAGTGGAAGGTAGAAATAGACCAGATTAAAAGGTGACAAATCTCACTTATTTTAACAAAATTTAGCTATTTTTCTTGGAGGTGGGGGAGGGGAGAGCACTTCTTGTGCTAGTCTAAACCTTAGGCTAATTTCCAGAGGTCTGTAAAAAAAAAAAAAAAAAAAAAAGGTTTTAATGATTTTCCCCATCACATTCCTCATTGCTTTTAAAGAGGAAAGTATTTGGAGAAGGGCTAGAGAGAAGGCCCAGAGGCCAAGTATATGTACTGTTCTTGCAGAGACCTAGGTTTTGGTTCCCAGCTCCCAGCTTCAGGGGATCCAATGTCCTCTTTTGGTCTCCATGAGCACTGTAAGAAGGTTCAAAAAGCTACTCTGGAGACACATAGGCATAAACATAATAAAAGTAAAGATAAATCAATGGGAGCATATTTTCAGAGAAAGTCATTTACACTTGGAAGTTCCACCTGTATGTAGTTTGAGATGGAATCTTTTTACTCTTTTTCAGTCTGCAAGGCTCTCCAATCCTTCACTGGTTTCTAAGATATCCACTGTTTCAAAGTTTATATGCTATTTAGTCTTATACAATGTTCCTAAATTAGGACTTATTTTCTCATCCAGGTCACGGGTCTTTGTCTGGAACGGTATCAAATCATGCTTTTTTCATTTCACTTCCAAGAATTTGCCACAGGGTTTTCAACTTTTTACATTATTTGTGAGATTAACTTTGATCACTCAGGGTGATATTCTTTGCAAATAAGAATTTTAGGGATGCAATTTAAGATTCTAGAAACCTGTTTTTATGAAACTTTTAATATTTTCAAATATGGATTCATGTAATTTATTCAATAAGTTACTATAATTTTTCAGTCCAGTATTCCAAATTTTGCAGTGTGATCTCAAGTTCTATGTCCTTCTTATAGTTCTCCCACTCTCTTTGAGTATTTACTTGCTTTTAGGCACAAGAAGTTTGTCCAGACCCATTTTATATTTTTTACTACTCAAGATCAAGAAGATCTCATTAATTTTCAAGGAAAATGCTTATCTGAAAACATGCTTTGTGTATTAGGTACAGTCATGGCCCTGAGGACATAATTCCCAGTTTTGTCTGCATAATAAAGACATATTAGGGAATAGGCACTGTATTTGTATGTGTAAATACACACGAACATATATAAATATTAATTTTTACCAAAAATTCCTTATTTTTCTATTTATTCACTTGCATTAAAAAATATAATGAGTCATACCAGTACCTCTAATTCTAATCCAACACTTTGCTCAATCTTTGTGTTTCTCTGTGTGCGGTTGCCCGTCTGTTGAAGGTATCCTCCTTCTAACATGCGTACTCTGATCTCACACAACCATCTGTGTTCACAAGCATTGCCTACATAAAAGTCCTTTTCACTCTGTTGGGCTAAGCTGTTGCACGGTGTCACTATCTAGGCTCGCACGCTGTGCTCAGACACCAACAATTCTGCTTTTAGCCCCATGGCTCTTTCTGTTGTCATGGATACTGACTTTGTTGGACTCTACTTAAGGTTTTGTTGTCTGTTTTGCCTTGTTTGGGGTCTGAATTGTTAAGTCTGGAAAATGAAAAGATGTTGCCGTTTTGTCATGACTCCTTGCTCTATGCATACAGTCACTTATCTTTAAAACAGAAAGACTAGCTCCTTTGTAACATTGACCATACAACTTTCCTGCTACTCTTCACCTTGTAAACAACAATGGGTGTTCAGGCCCCAAATAGAACATTATTTTATCAGGGAGAGGCCTCAAAATCAAAAATCCAGGACAGGATCTCACGGTCTGACAAATGTATTAGATCACATTAGTGCTTGGCGCATAAGAGTATTGTTATTATCTGGCAGATGCTTAAATCACTCCACTTTTGAACTTGTATCTCAAGTATCTAATGATTATCTAGAAGATTGAATGAATGTTACTATTCTACCTTGAAAGCAATGGAAAAATGTGTCTTATTCCAGATTAACTACTTAGGTTTTTTCATAGCAACTGGAAGAATTTTCTAAGCATAGATTGATTTTCGTATCTATCTACTGCTAAACGAAACAAAGTCTTATTCATTTTAAGTAAAAACTAAAATCGATGTCTTGATTGATACTTTCCAAAATTGTATATTGTAGAGGAATAGGCCTGTATGAAACCTAGGGTCTACATTCCAGGAGTCTACATTCAGAGCCTGGGTGGTCTGCATGGAATGTAGACACACCTTTAACCCGATTATTCAGAAGGCAGTGTTGGTCCATGCCTTTGATTCTAAGAAAATCAGAATGTGGAAGCAGACACAGGAGGCAGAGCTCAGGAGTCAGTGTTACACAAGAAGTGACATCTGAGATTAGTAAGATGTGACAGACAAAGTGATTAATCAGAAGAAGAGTTGGCAGAGTGAGTCAGAGTGAGGACACATCCCACTCTCACAACATATTAGGTGGGCTCTCAGCTCAGGGTGGAGAGTTATAGGAGTTACAAAGTCAGTTACAGTAAGTCAGTTACAGAGTCAATTACTGAAAAGTCAGTTACAGAGGCAGGATGGAGTGGTGGGAACTCACAGAGACACAGAAACACAGCAGAACTCTGCAGAAGTCAGTATCAGATGGGAGGAGTGGATTGAAACCAGAAGAGTCAGAGTTCAGAAGGAGCTAGTCAGAGTGGCTCAGTTGGCAGTAGGTCTCAGAAGGTAAACCTTCCAGGTCTGGGCTAGCAGTTTAAGAGTTCTAGATTGTACGAAGGCTGAAGCCCTCCAGTTCAAGGATTAAGAGTAGATTGTAAAAAGACTGAAATGCTCTAGGGCTCCAGGGGCCCAGGACTCCAGGCTAAGAACCAGGGATTTAATTAGATGAAAGAATGAATGGTTACATCTGCTGAATCACATCTACAGTATATGATTGTTTGAAATATCTTCTGTAGATGATACATTGTGTCTTACTGCTCAGTGTTAAACATTTTTCAGAAACATTACTGGTATTTCCCCTCAGTTAAGTGAAAGCTTATTAATTCGTAACTAGAAAATTGTTGGGCCAGACAAATGGCCTGCCATTATATTTTAAAAAATAAGGAATCTTAGAGATGACCAAAATATATAGCATATATAATTATTTTATTTATATGTGGGCGATATATTTTATGGACCTTAGAAAACCCACAGAATATAGTTTTACTTTAGCAAAACTAATTTTTGGCCTTGCTCCAATATTGTTCAAGTCAATGTGACTTAAAATGCTTTATTGTAGTTTCATGGAGATAATGTTGAGATATGTGAACTATACATAAAAAAGTGACCATTTTTAGTTTTTGATGTATTTATGAATGTAGAGGCAGCACCAAAGTTAAACTGAATCCTACACAGAGGCTTCCTTCTTCCTCATTACAAACCCTCCTTCCTACACATGACCATTCCCATATCTGAATCAACATGTGTCTGCTTTGTGTCAGCAGTGGTTCAAATTTTCTGGAATTTTGCATGAATTAAGTTGCACAGTTCATTCATTTTCTGTTTGCCTTCTCTCACTCAGCGTAATGATTTTGAGAGTTATGTATGTTCTGTGTTAATTCTTTTGTATTGCTACCATTACACATAAACAGTATGTTTACTCATGTATCTGGGCACTTGGATTTTGTTCAGCACAGGGATATTCGCAGTAAAACTACTATGAATGTTGATGTACAAGCTTTATGTGTACATATGCTATGATTTCATTTGGGTAAATATTTAGGAAGGAAGTGCTCAGATTTTATAGCTTCAAAAAAACAATCTACGAAACTGTTTTCCAAAACTAATGAGACATCTTACATTCCCACAAGCCTGTGTGAAGTTTCAGTTGCTCTGGGTCCTTGCTAACAATTAGGATGTTTAAGCTTGTTAATGTTAGATACTCTAGTAAGTGTAGTTGATGTTACACTGCAACTTTTTAAAATTAGCATCTATTCATTGTATGAGATGATGGATCTCTTAATGACATTTTTATACTTGTATATCATGTACATTGCTAACATTTGTTTCAATTACTGTCTCTTGTCTCTCCTTGCTCCTCCAATTGGCACCCTTACTCATACCAAATAGTTCCCCCTTTCTCTTCATTCATTCACATATATGAATATTTCCTATATATTGCATATAAGAATAGTCTTTGCTAATATGATGTTTATATACTGACAGTGTAGACTGTAACCTTACTAAACCTAATTCTAAAAACTTTTAAATAAATATCTTTGATATTCTGGATAGATTATGTTGATTTTCAATAGAATAGTTTTAGTTTCTTTTTCTGTAATTATATATTTATGTCTATTGCCTAACTCAACTGGTCAAAATTTTCAATGCTGACTAGGAGTGGAAAGAATGGATAACCTGCACCTTCTTGTCATTCCTTAGGAAGAAGTAATATATTTTCAATATTAATATCTCATGTACAACTTTTAAAAACAAACTCTCACGTAACTTAGACTTCACTTGAACTCACCATACAACCCAATCTGGCCTTGAGCTTCTGCTCCTCCTGAGTGCAAGAATTACAGATATGAGCCATCACATCTGGTTCACCCTAGACGTTTATTTAGTTCGAGCTACATTCTCATTTATTGCTTCATTTATTTTTTGGCTCATGTGTTATTTGAATACACTAATTTTCAAATATTGAAAAATTCCAGAATTATCCCCATTATTCTGGCGATTTAATTTTATTACTACTTTAATTTAATTCTGAACAGAGGAGAACATGTGATTTATGCATTATTGGAATCTGTTAGATAACGGTAGTGTAACCAAGTTGGTTGTGCTGGTAAGTTCTCATCTTCTTGCTGCCTTTTTGCTTTCTCAGTTTTTGAGAGAAGGTAGTCAGAGCAACCCTTTTCACTTTCTGAAGTTCTGTCATTGAATGCACCAGCAATCCAAATGCTGTGTTCTCTTGAGATTAAATTCATTTAACCTTTGAAATAAGCCTGTTATTCTTGGAAATAGTCTTCAGTTTAAAATACACTCTAACTTTTGTAGCGTGCAGTATACTTTTAACCTTTCTGTATACTTCTGCTTAAAGTGGATTGATTAGAGGCAGCATTTAGTTAAGTTTTGTTTCTTTAAATCCAGTCTTGCTATCTCTAATGTTTTATTGAGAAATAAATGTGGTTCCTGGTACTACAAATGCTTTGAGTTCTTTTATTTCTCATCCTTTTTTGGGTAATTCTTTTACCAGTTTCAGATAGTATCCCCACAGCATGCAATAATCAATAAATAGGTGAATATTTGCATACTTGTTTCCCAGATCTCATCCAGAGTCTCCTGATTGGCTCATAACTGTCTCTTTTTCATCCATTATATTTGTGTGTGTGTGTGTGTGTACATACATATTTCCAAATATAACCTGTTGGATCATATAATGTTATTTATAGGTATATTTTCAGGGGGTTGACTGTTTGGGCCTGGACAAGCATTGGTGTGCTCTTCCCTGGGGAGGACCACCTCTCCAGCTCCCAGCTTTACTTAGTTGCCTGTAGCTCTTTGTGTAAGGCTGAGGCCTCATGGGCTTTTCCTCATCCAGTTTGCTTTGTTCATTGGTGAGCCCCTTGTTTGGTGTGACTTCACAGGTGTCACTTCTGATTTTACTAGGAGACACACTATCACAGCAATGTCCCTGAAGCTCTTGCTCTTAGAATTTTTCTAAGATTCTCCATGTTTTTAATTGTTTCTGGTAAAAAGGTACACCAGGTCTACAGCTTTATTTTTTTTCCAGTCAGTAGAAGTTGTATCACTTTTTAGAATGACATACTAAAATCTAAAAACTAATAGTAGTGAGCACTTGTCCTGTGTAAGTCATTATTTGGAATTCACATGCTGTTTCCTAATTTATCCTTTCAACAACTCCTATTTTACCAATGATAACTGTCATACTATTTTGAAATTTTTTATCCTATGATGTCAACATATAATATAAAGACTATGGCACTTATTTTGCTCGAATCCAAAAAAGATAAAAAATACTTGCAAATTTTCAAACCATGTAAACTTAATAAAATTTGCAAAGTTTTAGTTAAAAGAACTGAATTATAAAATTCTATTTTAAACATTTCTTCTAGAAGAAAAGATTAACTCTTCAGATAGCGTTAGCAATTAAATTTTTCATTAGTTAAAATAGATTGAGTCCTTCATAAGAAATATTGAAATGCACTATATTTGTTCAAATGTTTTATCATTAACAATTTGATTATTAAAATAAAGTCTTGTGTAATAGTTTAGATAGTCTTAATAATTTTTTTCTTCTTAAACATATTTTGTTCACAGTAAAAAAATATACAGAAGTTGTCATTAGTGGGTTATAAAGGCATATTTCTTAGAAGTAAGCCAAATTTTCTTTCTTTTTCATTTCTTTTCTATTTGGGGGGAGGGACTTGGTTTGGGGATATTAAAACACAATGCCGTCAGCCATCTGAGATCTTCTCATTCTTTGCCATCATCCTGAGGATAGGCTTCTAAAGAAAACTTTTCTGTGTCATAAAGGACACTGGGAAGAATTTGGTTCCCCTGAAGGCATCTATAATCAATCTCCTGAAAACAGAAAACATGCATACATTAATTTTCCTTTCTTACCTAGAAAATTGTATAATGAGACTCTTCCTTTCATCTACTAATTGTTTGCTCAAGTTTACATTCCAAGCACAAAAACCTCCCTAGTATAAATTTTAATTATTCTTTTACAATTATACTATTTTTTAAAAATGGATTTTCCCATTATTCTCAAAAGGTAACCAATTATATATTAAAGTATCAATATGCATTTATAGAATTAAAAATATTTGGTGAGTTTCAATCCATCTTAACCCTGTTGAACCTGAAATTATTCCATCTTCGGCTGGTAAGACCTTTCTCTCTATGTTCTTCTGACATGCCTTCAAGGCCCATTGGTAACTTCCTTGCATCTGACACTACGGGGCATTTCAGACTCATTATGTACCTATGCTGTACCAGATCTTAGGTTAGCATTTTTCTAGGATGACTTGCTTTCCTTTAATAGATGAGGGTAATTTCTAAGGCTGCAAAGCTCAAAGGATTCAGTTTGTAGGCATTGTTAGATGAAAGCCATAGAAAATATAATAATTCCTGAAATAAAATTCTACTAGCAAAAGTGAGAAAAATTTGCATTAATTCAATAGAAGTAGACATTGGTCAGTACTCCAAAGTGTACTCTCAGACTCTGTCACTTTCTCATAGGTCCTGAGCTCAGAGAGGAAGTGGTGACCGGATTTTTGTCAAATTAGGGAATGGCGTTTAAATTCTCAAGTCATGGAGCAGAAAGGGTTTTTACGTGTTAAAGGAGCTACCATGTAACAGGGCACTGGACAACCAAGTGATGGTGTCTGAGGGAGGCGATCCAAGAGGATAACTTGATAACTACTGATTGGTAATGAAAAGCAGCTAAAATTTCTTTTGACTGTGGCTTTGCTTATAGATTGGAAAACTCTAGTTGGTGTTTTCTTGGGTTTAGAATTATACACGCAGATAGACAAAGGCAGCACTGTTGTATGTTCCATTTAAGCCAGAATGGAGAGGTTTGTTTCCCAAATGAGATAACTTTCTAGAACTCATATCACCCCTTCTGATAAGGGGAGAATTAGGAGAAAGAAAATCTTCAGTGACTGATCAACTCAGGCGTCAGTAGCGACTGGTGGTTTACTTAGAAAGCATTGTATTCTCTGGCTCAATTTACAAAGAAGAGAGAGTGATTCACAAGAATGTTGTGAGAAAATACATCGAGAGACATACAATATTCTTGAATAAATCAAACACTCATCAACTGTTTTGGAAGCAAAGTAAGGGAGGAAATGGAAATGTCATTACACCTCTCAACACACCTGCTCTGCGTCAACAAAGTCCTGACATTATAAACAAGTGAGCATACATCAAACAACCCGAGAATGAGAAAGCAAGTCAGTCTACAGCTGGAAAACAGAGCACTTAAATGTACCCAGGGTTAGCAAATATTTCTAAACTGAATGCATTATTTTCTCTAAATATTCCGCCCCGCTGTGTGTTATGAGGTGTGACGGGAGCTAATGGTATATATCTCATTGTTTGTAAAAGAGATCCTTTTCTAGTTTCCACATTTCTTCCTCTTCCAAATAGTAGAACTAGGCTCATATATTATTGATTCAAAGGGTGTTGGATGATTGGATACTTAAATGTGGCCAGAAAGTCTCTTCTCAAAGCCTGAGATGGAGGATGCCCTCTACATTACCCACTGTGATTTGAAACTAGAATTTCAAAGAATCCCCAGACTTTCCTAGAATCACTAAGTCCAGAAAGCATTGGTTGCAATTCATTCCCGGTTAAGCTCTAGAGATTTCACTGTGGATATTGCACCAGTGTTTGGCAGATGCCATTGCTCTAATTGAATACTTCTTTAAACATTTACAGTTTAAAGCATTTGCATTCATTGTTTTATTTTACTTTTTCTTTTCTTTTTTTTTTTTTTGATACAGTTTCTCTGTATATCCCATGATGGTTGAATATGTCTCAGCTTCCTGACAGCTGGAATTTACAAGTATATGTCACTGTACTCGATTCAAAAATATCTCCTTTACCTCCATCACCTTCACCAACATATATGGGAAGCTTTTAGAAATGATAATCTACATAAAACTACTTAGAATTCCATTTTGTTACCTGGCTCAATATAAAATAGAAACAAGGAACCCAAACTACCTCAGAGTATTCTGCTGTTGTAATAATTACATAGTGTGTGAGTTACAGACCCATATGATTCACACAGAAACTTTTTAATAAACAAAATAATTTCATGTTTATTAAGTTGTTTTATTTATTCACACGAAATTCAGTGGAACTAGGAGAGCAGTGGGTGAGTAGCAGCTGCTATGTCTATGAGAGCTCTTCCCGCCTGGAGCCTGAAGAATTATTGAGATGGTTATTAGATGCAGGACCTCAGAGTCTCTCATTTTAACTAGATGCTCTCCTTCTTTGAATGGCAAGAAAGTCAGAAGTTTTTTAGAGAGTAAAATTTCCACATTCCAAGTCAGAATTTTTATGTTGCCATTGGAAAGGTGACTTGGGAGATTTGGGCCAATATCAGGAAATTCTTGGTTAAAGTGTTAACACTTTCATTTGAGTTTTATCACATTTTTTTTTTCTGAGACAGAATTTCTCTGTTGTAACTCTGTCTGTCCTGGAACACACTCTATAGACCAGGCTGGCCTTGAACTCACAGAGTTTAACCCCAAGTTCTTCATGCACCACTACCACCCAGCTCTTCACATTACTTTTTAAAAATGTTTGTCAATTGACTTTATCATTGATTGATAAGTAGTTGTATATATAATATATAATTTCTTAAATGTTATGTGTTAAAGACATATAGAATTAAACTAGCTCACCTATTTATAATTCTTTATGTATTGAGAATATAAAAATCTACTTTTAAAGAAAATTGCAAATAGAATTTAAATTTATATTTTCACTTTAATTCTCAGAGTGGATATGGGTGAGTTGGCTAACTCCTCCATTTATGGACTAAATACTTTCCTTGATCATTTGAGATACTGTTTTTTTTTTTAATCTTCATTTTCTTTCTGCACTCCCTTTTGATTATATATCTATGAAGTCTGTCCTACTCTGAAATAACAGCACAGAGACATCTTAATCCTTGGCTCCTATTCATTCTCCACCTCTCTTCTCCAGCTTTGTACCAAAATTGCCTTCTTAATGCACTGCTGTAACATTCAACTATGGTGCTCAAAGGGGTCCCAGATCTTACTCCGAGTCTACCCTCTTGGCATATGGAAGAACCCACTCATGAGTTTTTTGGAAGCTTCCAGATTTTAACAGCACATATTTCTGCATCTTGGAATGCCAGTCAGTACCACCTGACATGCTAAAATAATTCCACACAAAATTGCAGTTCAAATGTTCCTTCCTTCCAGATATTTTGTCCAGTTACCTTAACTCCCAAACCAACTCTCTGAAGTTCATATGACTTTCTGGGGAATCTGTATAGCTCTGCATGCTGTTGGAATCAAGGGCTGTGGCTTACACAATCTTTAAAAAGTAAATTGTGTCCAAACCAGAATCCACCAATAAATGTTTTGCAACTAAGTTATAATCAGGCAGAAAAGATAAGTGGGTATAAATGGCTGCTGACTCTGATTTCTAAAAAAGCTTTAAGTTCTTAAAATGATGTAGTAAGCACGTTATGCCTTATCACTTAAATCTCTCTTGGGTACCTTAGACTCTCTCCTTATGATATGTACATATTAACTCAGACAAGAGTGAAATAAAGGTATTTTTCATCTGTATTCTTCAATGCCTTCCTATGCACTCAAGCCTCCTCTCTCATGTGGTTAAAACCTGAGATTCTCTATTTTCTCAAGATATCTTTTCTTCATACAAAGATACTATAAATAATTCATTCAGGTGGGTTGTTTCTCCAAATACTCATCCTCTATTTTTTCTGTTACAAACCCTCCTCTCTAAAGACCAGAGGAGTCAGACCCTTATAGCACAAGTAGCAGGAAATTAAAATTATGTTTGCTGAGACGCCATTATTTGAGGGAGTAAAAGTAGGTACAGATGTGAATAAAGCTGGCAGTGCCTGAGCCCCAAGCTGAGGTCCATAGCAATGGACTCAACTTTCTTTTTTACCCTCACATAATACTTTTAATAATTATTTGGGAGTTAAATACAATTTATCTCAGCCATACCCTCTTTCCATTCCCCCCAAGTTCATCCCTCATGCCCTCCAAGAAAACAAACAAACAAACAAACAACATTCAGTCTATGTAGCAGGAACATGGATCAAGGGCATCACCATGGTTTTTGGTAGCAGCAGGGAGCTTGGATCACCCCTGTTCACATGACTTACATTAGCCTGAGACCAAGCATGAAAAAGTTCAGCCCAAAGATGGGTTTTGCTGCCCAAGAACACAGGCACCTGGACATCACAAGGGCATCCAGACACCACACAGGCACCTAGATATCCTGCAGTACACCTGAACATCAAACAGGCACCCAGGCCACACCCATGCACCTGCCATGGCAAAGCAGCACATCACAAATTAAACTCATAGGCTCCTCGTGTGAAGTATGTTAGTTAGTTGTGCAGCATTGCTTCCAGAATTCCAGCCTAGTTAGGGAAGTGTTTCTTTCCAACCCACTTTCCCAGTTAGCCTCTACACCCTGCATCACCAAACCACTGAATACATGTTTAAAACACGTATTTGATTTGAAATGTTCTGTGCAGATCAGCTATTGCTATCCCTTATAGGCTTTTGATAGCAGTGTTTGCCAAATTATCTACTTCGCTCCGATATTTAAACCTAAATCTATTTGGGAAATCAATTTGGTTTCACTAGTGTTTATATTTTAAGAATAACCCACACTTCTGATTTTCTGGTACACAAAATTCTAAAAATCTGTGATCGACTCCTCAGAATATAGTCTACTACTTTATGTGTACTACTCCAAATTTATGCCTTCAGATTCTTCTAGGCACCATATCACCCCTCTTATGTTTCCTAACTCAGAGTTCTCCAGCCTAGTAGTATTCCATTTTTTCCCTTACATTTCAACTCCTCCCTTAGAATATCCTAGAGAATATGAACTTCCATAGCTGAACAACAATGCACGTTAAGTGTACATCTTTTTGTCAATGATCAGCATGGCAGGTAAGGTCAGGAACAGACGTCATTGCTGACCTCATGTAGACACAATCTACCTCCATATTTTCTCCCTGTTTGTGTCTGCCAACAGTGCTCTGCGATTCAGCATTCAGTTGCTTACTGACTTGTTGTCGACTTATTTACATATTCAATCAAGAACTATTTACTGATTGTGTAATTAGGGTAGGGCATTGTATTAGGCAGAAGGAAGCTGTAAACTCTGGAAATCAGATTATGTTTCAATTTCAGTATCTAGTGTAATGTTCAGATGTGGACAGGTAATTTGTAACCCTTTAGAATGAATTGGATAATAAAAATTTATAAATATTGCACAATGAAAACTTGGGAAACAGAGAAATCAGAATCAAGGGGTTTTTAGAAGAATGAGCTTTGAAGGATGAGCTGGATGCTTACTGACTGAGAAGCAGGGAAGGGCGTGCCAAGCAAGCACAACACTGAACAAGGAAGCGAAGCAGACTGTTGATTTCCCAGGCCTGTGTCTGATCTCCTCAGTTTCCTCTGTGATGGGACACAGGTAGCCCAACTAGCCCTCAAATCATGTAACTGTCCTCCAGAATAGAATGTGAGCAGAAGTGCTATGTACAATTGTCACACCATCAGCAACAGAATGGGGTGGGTATTGTTGTGAAATAAACCGTGTTTCAAGAAAAGTAAAAGAAAACAAAAGTCTGTTGCAAGTGCAGATGACTTTTGGGGTAGGTTGGCTTGAGATTCCTAGAGGTCCTCTTATCTGCAGATCAAGTTGAGGGCTGGAAAATCATGCACCAGCAATTGAAACTTCATCACAGAAGGGACTCATGCCATGCTCAGTCAAACCTTGTCATATGGCCATTGCTAGCCACAAGCATGAGGAAATATAATCCTCTATGTACTCAGACACTGAAAGACAAAACAAAATTAAACAAATAACAAAAAAACTTGGTTATGTTTATTATCCTCAAATATAAAAAGAAATTGCATTCCAGAGAGTCAATCTCCACTTTTCAAACCGAAACATACAAGTGGCCTTGAGCAGTCCTGGACAGTAAGCGTGCTACAACATCCTAGGCGACAGTAGGAGCAAAAAATAGAAAAAGAACTTGAGTCCTTAAATAGTTTTGTGGAACACAGAAACTGCAGAAGTTATACTTTCTTACCACTAGATTATTGCATGCAGAAGAGCAAACCCTTATCTAGTTCAAGTCCTTGGATTTTGAAGTTTCTCTCAGTAGCTCAGTCTATACCTCAACCAATAATGGCAAAATGGTAAGAGCCTCTGACTCCTCTCTGGTGTAGAAAGCAGTATTGTGGCATCAAATGAAAGGATTATCAAGACAAATCTGTTTTCATTTCTTAATCCTTATACCCCAAAGTCATTTTCATACATACTTGTAGACTTATTTTTAATAATAGAACATGAAATGAGAAATCAAGGCAATACATATAGCTATGCCAGAAGATGTGTACCACCTTGATACAAAAATTTAAAAGCATTTATGTGTCTCCAAATAGAAGGGTGATGGTACTTGGGTTAATATATCCACTCATTGTAGAGGAACGTTTGATCTCTGATCAGGCAACATGGCTACTCTAGGGTAGAAAGAATGTTAGTCAGGCTAATCCTTCCCTTTGTTTGTGCTAATGCTAAATGAAAGAGAATTTTGTGGTTCCTCCCTGATGACTAACATGGAGATATCAGGAATATCCAGTATCTCTCAGTCTGATCTTTACCTTATGGGAGCAAGGTTGACTGGCCTGGCATTTGGGAAGTGAATTATAAGATTCTCTTCATTAATGCAAAATAAGACTTTGTATCTGAAGCCGACATAGCACAGGCCTTTAAGTAAGCCAACTCAGAAGACAATGCTGACACACACTTCTAGTTCCAACTCTTGGGATATAAAAGGAAACAGATATAAAGACAGAGAGAGTAGAATTAGAGGAGAAGCAAGGTATAAGCAGAGTGAGAAGCAAGAAAATCAGAAGCAAGAGAAAGAAGATGCAGGTGTGGAGAAGAGGTTGTGGAGAGAACAGCTAGTCAGAGTTCAGTTCAGTTTTGGAGGCTGAAGCCCTCTAGGTCTAGGCTTGCATCTTGAAGGTTGTATTTCGTTCTTCCTTGAGCCCCCATGAATAAAAATAGTTTTACAACTCATCTGTGTTCTTTTAAATACAGAATAATTTCCTACTTTTCACCACCACAAAACAAAAAAGTATTACACCTAGGAGATACTCTTTTTTGCTTTCTTTTTAAAATGATTTTATTTTATTTGTTCTTTTTCTCTCTTTCCAAGCTACAACAAGAGTGGGTAAGGTTCTGAATAAAAAAAAAATATGTTTGTTAGATTATTGTTTTAAGCAACTTTTCCTTTTTATTGTTTCTATAATAACAAAGGAAAGAACTAGTTTCAATACACAAAATCAGGATTTAATTTTTATATTGCACTTTCAGACAAAGGAAGCTCACTTTCTTGTCAATTCCAGGTAGTAAATTGTAACTATAAGTTAAAGCAATCCTAAAGTAGACTATTTTTCTTTTCATAGCCATTGACTAACATTTGAAATATATATCCATTGCATAACACACTTGTCCTAGAAAGACATAACACAAGCGCTTCTTCTCAGAAAGAGAACCAATGACAGATCAAAGTATTGATTATATCAAAGTCCAACTTGGTGAATCAGTGAGTTTTTTGGGGGATAAATATAGGAGTAAAGAGAAGCAGTTTCTTACAGGAATAGAGATGATACAAAAAGCCCACCTGGGACTGAGTAACAACTCATGAAAGCTGCATCCCTGGAGCTTTCTAGATAGCCTGCAGACAGCTCAGTGGGTCAGTGAGATCTCCCCTGGACAGCCTAGCGGCATGTGATCTCCTCCCCCTGAAATCGTTTATCCCTTTTATTAAAGTGGGAAAAACCTTCAAGAATCTTCCAATTCCACTTTCCCAGGTAAGTCATTTTCATTTGCTTCTGAAGTCTCTAAAGTCTTTGTCTCCCAACTGGAGGAAATGTTTCAGTGTGGAGGAAAATGTAAACAACATCTACCAGCACAGTTAATATTCTGTCCTATGTTCAAATTATTATCGAATTAAATTATAGCTTTAAAGAGTCACAAAAATCAGTGTAAAATAAAGTAAACATTTCATGAAGTAGAGTGCTGAAGATGGGGTAATACCTGTGCATGGGTTGTTAGATTCTCCATGGAATAAACTGGCAATCAGTGGAGAGCAGTCATCCTACAAGATGGATGATGGTGAAAAAACACTAGTTTTAGTAGCAAAGAAAGAGAGGAAACTGTAAAACAGAACAGACAGATAGAGTGTGGAATGCATGTTACAGGGGCTTAGATCCAATTTTTGAGTATTCTCCCAGAGCACTAAGTAAAGCTGCAAAGTACTGTAGAGAAATGGCCCTGTATGAAAGCGAGGGTCTACATTCTAGGATCTACATTCAGAGGCCTAGCTGGTCTGGATGGAACGTAGACACACCTTTAATCCCAGTATTCAGAAAGCAGTGGTAGCAAACATCTTTAGTCCAGTATTCAGAAGGCAGTGTTGGCCCAGGTCTTTAATCCCTAGAAAAAACAGTGAAAGCAGGTACAGGAAGCAGAACTCAGAAGGAGTCAGTGTCACACAGGAAGTGACATTTGAGATGAGACAGAGTGAATGGGAGACAAAGGGACTAATCAGAGGAAGAGTTAGCCGAATAAGGACATGCCCAACTCTCATGAGAAAAAGCAGGCTCACAGCTCAGTAAAAGAGAGTTACATAGGAGTTAGAGTCAGATAACAGAGTCAGTTGAACAATCAGTTGAGAAGCAGGCTGAAGAGTCAGTTGAATGAGAAGAGTCAGAGTTCAGAAGGAGCTGGTCAGAGTGACTCAGTCAGCAATAGATCTCAGAAGGCTAAGGTTAAAAACCTTCAAATACCAAGAGAGTTTGTACTGGTTTTTGTTGTTTATTTTTTTAATAGCCTTTCTCAAAGGACATAGGCTGGCTTCAACCTCCAGAGTACTAGGATTGATTTTTAGTGTCAATTACATTCCTGTATCGCTTTCTCTTTTTATTCTAACTTTAGTTGAGTTTCTGTTTTTCTTCCGTCATATTTATTATCTCCCCTTTTATTTACTTTACTATTTTCTGCTTTTGTCTCTGTTATTCAAATAATTTTAAAAGTCTTGTTTTTCTTATTTCTATTCCTAGACTCCTTAGATAGCTTACTATACACGGCACTGTCTTTGTTTCTTTACCTCCCTCAAATGATCATTTTAAGGAAAAATTATTTTACTAAGATATTACTGTATTTTTGTAGAAATCCTATCAATCAGTTGAAGTTGTTTCTGTAGTTGGTCATTTACTTTCAGAATAGAGCTAGATATCAAGCTCAATTCCCTGAGCATGTGGGTTCAGGGATTAACCATAGAGCTATATCCCACCCCACCCCAGGTCCAGGAAGGAGAGGTAACATTTTAGACCTAACACAAATTAGCTCTATCATCACAAACAGTTCCAGTTAAAGAATATGATGATTAATAAAAACTCAACAAGTGATCAAATTTTAGATATATTAGTCCCAAGACAGTAATACAGGAAACATGAGAAAATCAATGTAGCACGTTTCTTCTGAAAATTACTAACCCCATAGTAGTAAACACCAATGAAAATGAAATGGATGAAATATCAGACAAGGAATTCAAAAGAGCAATTACAAGAATGTTCAATTCTAAAATCAAAGAAGACACAAATAAACTCCTGAATAAATTCAAAACAAAGACAAATAACTAAGTGAAATAAGGAAGTTAATACAGGATATGAGAATTTAATAAAAAGATACAAATATTGAAAACACAAATTGAAATTTTAGAAGTGGAAATTTCTGTTAGTAAAATATAAAGTTCAATGTTTAAGGCTCATCAGTAGAATAAATCAAATGGAAGACCAACCATAAAGTCTTGAATATAAGACATAGGAGTTAGAACATCCAAAGAATGACAAGAATAAGGTAATAAAAACTTATTTTTAAAAAAGCATACAATACCTATGGGATACCATTAAATACCAACTCTATAAGTCATTGGCGTAGAAGGAAAATAAATTTCATGCTAAAGGTGTGGAGAACATTGTCTTGGTTTGTTTTCTATTAGTGTTATAAAGATCATAAACCAAACCAACTTAGAGAAGAGAGGGTTTATTTGGCTTACATATCCTGGGTCACAATCCATTGAAAGCAGTCAAGGCAAGAGCTGTAGCAGAAGCCATAGAGAAATGCTGCTGACTGGCTTGTTCCCAATGGCTTGCTCAGTTTGCTTTCTTATACACACCAGGACCACCTGCCCAGGGATGGCATTGTCTACAGTGTTGGGCCCTCACATATCATTCATTAGCTAAGAATATGCCCTACAGACTTGTCTACACACAAATACCATGGAGGCATTTTCTCAGTTGAGGTTCCCTCTTCCAAGATGACCCTGGCTTATATCAAGCTGACCAAAAACAAACAAACAAAAGCTAACCAGCACTTACTTATTCCACATAATCATATTTAAAAGCACCCCAAATCTAGGGGAAGAGATAGTCATTCATTTTAGGAGGTGTTTTGGATACCAAATAAAGAGCACCAGAAAAGGAACTCTCTATATCATACTACAGTTATTCAGAACAAAAGAATTCTGAAAAATGTAACTTTAATTCTATGAAAATTTACATATACATAAAAAATGTATACACACACACACACATATCAGAATAAGAGCATATTTTTCAATAGAAACTTAAAATCCAGAGGGACATGGAGAGATATATTTCAAGCTCTGAAAGATAATACTGTCAATCTTGCCTGCTATATCCAGCAAAGATATCCTTCATAATTGAAGGAGAAAGGAAAAACATTCCACAATAAACATGCATTAAAGGAATGAATGAGCAGTAACCTGGGCCAGCAGGTCATTCTTCAGTGACATGATTCTAAGGAGACAGACTCAAGGATGAGAAAATGAATACAGAAATCTGGGACCAGGAAGTCTTGCATACGCTGATGGCTTATGACTTATACCAAGCAAGTTTATTAGGAAGTGTAGCATATCATATAAAATTTTTAGCAGAGAAATGGGACAATGCTTGCAGGAAGTTTATCAAGCAGTGTTGTGAAAGGGGAACACAGGATATTTCAAGTTTCATTACAAACCCAATAACCATAACCCCTCAATGTGGGAAGAGTTGGGTTCTCAGGCTCTGAAGCTGAAGCTCCCTCAAGGCCATGGAATCAGGCCACTATTGCCCTTGCCAAGCATGTATCTGGTTTTAGACAAGGAACTAAGTTTCTTCTCCATTCACCAAGATCTCAGAGAAAGTCCAGGACCAGCCTGGCCTCAACAGAGCAGCACTACAGAAGATACTTAAAGGAAACTTGGAGGACTCTTACACATATAAGAGAAAGATAAACACACACATAGGCCACAGAAATGATTCTAGAACACTGTAGAGCAAATCAGATTTGTAAATACTCAAATGTGTATTAGAAAACTACTAAACATTACAAAATAACAGAGGAGCAGAAGTGAATACACACCTTCCAATAATACATATGAATGTTAATGGTCTTCACTCTCCAAAGTTAGAATATTTGGCTCAAAGGCAGGATGCACCTATTTATTGCCTATGAGAAATGAACTTCACCAACAAAGAAAACTGTGGCTGTAAGGTGGAAGGATGAAAAAAGATATTTCAATTAAATGGAACTAGAAAGCAAGTAGTATAGCCATACCAATATTGAAAAGTAGACGTCAGTCAAGTTATTTCACATTAATTAAGGGAATAATACATATTATTCCCTTAATTCTGTAATTAATAATTCTGTAATTAATAATTCCCTTAATTCTGTAATTGTAATATCTGTAAGCAGATATTACAATTTTAACCATATATATGCAGAACATTTTTGTACCTAATTTTATAATTACAAATGCCTATGCTTAAAAAAAAATCAGAGAAATCATGACTAAATAAGTCAAGGTCTTGGAAAAACAAGACCAAGTTAAACCCCCAAATCAGCAGACAAAAAGAAAAAAATAAGGATGATGGCAGAGATTAGTGAAATGTAAACAAAAATTGTAGTAGAATCAATGAAAAAGTGAAAAGAGTTGGCTCTTTGAAAAGGTAAACAAGATTAACAATCCTTATATTAACTAACCAAAAGAAAGAGAAGACCCAGGTGTCAAAACTAGAAGTTTAAAAAGGAGACAAAATAGATACCAATGGACTTCAGACTATCACTAGTGCATACTTTGAAAACCTGTATAACCATAATTTGGAAAATCCACAAGAAAATGATATCTATCTAGACATATGTAATCTGCTGAGATTAAACTATGAGAACATAAAAAATCTATGCTAGGTATATAACAAGCAATGCAATTGAATGCAATAATAAACCTTTCCAAATTAAAAGATTCCAGACTCAATTGGATTCACTGATGAATTTGAGCAGATCTTTAAAGAAGAAATAACACTAATGATCCTCAAACTATACCATAATATAGAAAGAATGTAAAGCCATCGAACTTATTTTATAAAGCTAGCATTACACTGATATCAAAAACCAAATATAGACATGTCAAGAAAAGAAAATTATAGGCTAATTTCTGATGAATATGAATGCAAAAATTCTCAGTAAAATATTTCAAACCTGGGACTAGAAAATTGTCTTCATCAGTAAGATGTTTGCATCACAAAAAAAGAGACAGGAGTCCAGACTCCTGGCATCCACATTAAAAGTCAGGCACAGTGATGTCCATCTGAACTGTGAGGCCAGAGACAGGAGGATCCTTGAAGCTCACTGCCCGTCAGTCTGCCAATCAGTGGGATCCATTATTTTTTTCTTTTTGACAAACATTTTCCCCAAAAAGCAGGGAAGAAAGCAGTTGAGAAAGACACACAGTGGTGTACACACACACTCACACTCACAAAAATACTTCAAACAAAATCCAAGTATACATCAAAAACATCATTTCTCATGAGCAAGTAAGCTTAGCATACCTGTTCTACAAAAATTAAAGCAAAAGGATAAAAACAACTAAACTAAATGAAAGGCTAGTTCAGCATAGGTCAATCAATGAATGTAAAATATCACATTAATCAACTCAAGAACGGAATCACACAATCAACTCAATTGATGCAGCAAAAGTTCTTGACAAAGTCCAACATTGTTTCATTATAAAAGGCCTGGAAAAATTAGAAACAGAAGGAATACAGTGATTGTAGTAAAAGCTATGTACAAGAAACTGATAGCCAGCATTATACCTAATGGGAAAAAAACAAACCAAAACTCATTCAATATAGAGTTCAAAGTCTTTGTTGAAGGTAGGAGAAAGGAGAAAAAGTTAAAATGACACAGATTGGAAATAAAAAGAGACAGATTATTTTATTCGCAAATGAAATAATTTTATTCTTAAAAGACATTAATGACTCTACCAGACTTTTAGAACTGACAAACATTTTCAATAAAACATAAAATCAGCATAAAAAAGTCAGTTCTTTTTTCATGTACCAATAATTAACATGTTGAAAAACATCAGAAAAACAATCCTGCTCACAATAGCTTAAAAGAATCTAGAAATAAACGCAACCAAGGTTGTGGAAAACTTCCACAATGAAAAATTTAAAACACTGAAGGAAAAAATTGAAGAAGACACTAAGAACTAGGAAGATCTCCTAGGATCATGAATTAATATTGCAAAAATGGCTACATTACTGAAAGCAGTGTCCAGATTCAACGCACGTACCATAAAAATCTAAATAGCGTTCTTCACAGAAATAAAAAAGAAATAAGACAACTTATATAGAAGCATGAAAGATCCAAAATTAACCAAAGCAATTCTGTGAAAATAGAATCATGCTGGAAGTTATACTAGAGGGCCATAGTAACAAACCAAACCAACGCGAAACAAATAAAAAACAGCACAACAATGACACAAAAACACACAAACGGGATAGAAAGGAACCCCCAGAATTAAATGCACGCACCTGCAGTCACCTCATTTTAACAAAGGTTTCAAGAATATTCATTAACAATAAGGACAAGCCATACCCTTTAACAAGAGGTAGAGAATGTAAATAAGATCCTTATTCTCACTTTGTATAAAACTCTATTCCTATGTGTATATATTTAAAGAGCCCTAAGTCCTATTTATCATTGTCTTGTTCACATTTTGAAGTCACGGCTCAGCCCAGGTGTCTCTCAACATACGAAAAGATAAAGGAAATGTGGTATATATATATATATACAATGAAGTATTGTTCAGATACAATGAAAGATAAAGTTATAATGCTTGCTAACAAATATATGCAAATGGCGATCAATATATTAAGTGAAATATGCCAGACTCATAAAGAACAATATAAGTTTTCTCTCATGTTTGGATTCTAAGGCATTCAGGGATATAGAGAAAGAGCTTGAGCGTGCACACACACACACACACACATACACACACACACACACCATGAAGCATGGAAGCAGACAAGAAGAGGCTTGAAACAAATAAGAGAGGGACCTTGGAGGCAGAAGAAAGAATTAAGACATAGGGGCTAAGCATGATGATGAACAAATTATATGATATGCAAAAAATATTATGTCAAAGGAATATACACCAACAAAAAGTAAAAGAAAAATTCATAGAACTAACAAAATATTGGTGATAAAATGTACTATCATTACCTAACTTGTGATGAAGTCTTTATAGTTATCTCTCAGATGGCAGTGGCCCAAGTCTCCTATTAAACTGGCTTTCTGGACATTTATTTCATTAGCCCCAAGACGTGTCCCCAGTGAAATCATCATGGTTATGTCTTAGCCAAAGTCAGGCTGGGGGAGTCAATTCAGGTGATGCTGCTGAGACAGGATTGCCTAAGGTATATGCATTGCTCATTGACATCAGAGTAGGAACCTGGGAAGATTTGAATTCTACTTCTTGGCTCTTCCAGTGATCAATCATGGAGCGTTGGTGTTGGATCAAAGGAAATCTGCTTTCAGCGGGTTTTGAACTGACTAAAACAGTCAAAGGCACCCTACTTTTTAGATTTTATTCTAGGTAAATGAAATTTCAGTAAGGAGTTTTAATCTAGATAAGTAGACGTTAGAAAGTTACTCAACTAGAAGGAGACCACTACTTTATATGTTAATGTTAACACCACTTAAATGCTTGGTTCGCATGAATGTAAGAAGTAAAGCTTTATTCAGCCCCCAAAAACTTCAATGGATAATTACATGTTTTATCAAATTGCATTCCTTATGTTTCACCTCAAAAGGCTACACCTGGATTGTAGATTCTTAAACCAAAGTTTCAGGCAGGTTCATCTCAGCTCTTCTCCCTGAGAATGTGGAAAGGATTGGTTGATTGCTTGCAACTAATTTGCATTCACTGTGGTGCTGGGCTGTCGCTGCAGGAAAGGGTGGTTAGCATAACAATTATGACAACGTTCATCTCACTCCTATAAAAGTATTTCACAGACCTGGATGTTTGAGATCTCTAAAATACTTCCTCTTTTCGCATAACTTTATATAGACCTCCTAAATGGAATCTGAGAGCATTGGTTTGGGGATACATTAGACCAAACTAGCAGTCTGAAGGATTAATCCATGTACCTTAAAGTAGTTAAAGCTGAAGTCCCTTTGTCTTAGAAAAATAAAGGAAAGGAAAGAGGGCAGAGAAGGTGATTTCTGTCCAGATGGCGCGTTTCACACCTCCAATTATTTTTATAAGCATCAGCTGGAAGTAACACCTCCAGTCACCTCACAAATTGTCCAGGAATGACTACCAACTCACTAATGACAACAGTACTTAGAAAAGAGAAAATGAAGAATCAACAGAGAAAAGGGCCTGCACCAACTCACTCAGTATCTGATGGAAGTAAACCAGTGTTAGGCAGAGCAGCACTGACCAACTGGAGATAACTGGGGGAGGGAAGTGCAGGTGGGGAGCTACCTCCACCATCAATAGTCCTCATAATTCTCATAAGCAGAGCAACCCTTGCTCTAGTCCCTCAGCTTGGTCTAATGGAGAGAGAGAGAGAGACAGAAAGAGAGAGAGGGAGAGAGAGATAGAGAGAGAGGGAGAGAGAGGGAGAGAGAGAGAGAGGGAGAGAAATCAACAGTGCACAAAAATCAGCAGTACAGTTTTATGTTGTGAAGACTGAAGGGGTAAAAGGATCTCTCTCCTCTCTCTCTCTCATCGTGTAGGACACATGCTACTGGTTTAGATCATATGTCATTTGTGACTTAAGTAATCGTGAATTTGAAATGAAAAAACAAACACTCATGCTGTATAGTGTGTTTTGCTCATCCTCCTTATCAAACACATCATAAAAAAGGCAGATGTTGAAATGGATCTATCATGGGATGTCAATAGAGCCAATATATTTGTCAAAAGAACTAGAGAAAGTATGTCTTCTTTTCTTGTCTTGTCTTTTCTTTCTTTTAAGAATAAGTATGTCTTAGAGGTTGTTCCTGTAGAATGTACCTCTGATATGTTGGTTATTTTGCATTACTGTTTTAACTTAGCTAAAAGAAAGATCCGTCCTTTACCATTAAATTGTTATGTTTGCAGCTTGAGAAAGAAACATGTGTAAGCATGTATTCTTATTTCCTATGAGAGTATACTCTGCTTTCTCCCTAGTGTTATCTTTTCTGAGCATTACATCACTGTTCTCTGTTCTCGGAGCAATACTCTTAAGACATCAAAGTTCGTTTAGTGCAAAGCAAATACTACAACCAGAAATGAAGTTGAATACGTAATAATAATTTCAAATATTTCATATAACAGCTAACTTTTGTCTAGAATTCCTCTGTGAGTGAGGTTAAATAACTTTACGTAATTGAATGAAAATGAAAAAGAATAAAACTCAAAACTATGCATCCCTATTCTAGCTACGACGGTTAATAGATTGTGGGGTGTCACATGATCCTAATCATTTAGATGTAAAGAAAACAACTTGATCACTAATTCAGATGATTCTTAGAGATTGATAGTGAAGTTGGAGTCTTCATTACATCCTCCACCTCCCTCCATGAAATGCTCATGTCTTTGAAGTTTGTACCAGATCATGCACTGCCTTTCTTGGAGATGGCATTCATTAACCTCTTGGTTCTTTTTTTGCAAATCCTAAAAGGTTTCAGTATGTAAAACTCTGTGTAGCACGTGTGCATCATTATCTCTCACTGATGATTTCAATAGCCTTATGAGAAACCTTTTCTAACATCCTTGTTTCAGGTCCTCGATCTCCATATCTTTTATGGTCATCTCCCCTACCTTACAACAATAGCCAACTGTAATAGATACATCCTTGATGTTGTTGTCATTGACAACTGTGCTGCATCCTATCTGTATCTGATTCCTCAACCTCTGTGACCATATTTTTCTCTTATCCCCATATCATTTAGGCTTTGATCTCAACAAGTACTACAAATTATCATGTTCATAACTCATGACCTCTCACTTTTTCTTTCAACTTTAGTTAGCTAGTATTGTATATATTTTTTACTCCATTCTGCTCCATTGTCCAACAAAAAAAGCCTTGATTATTCTACTATCTTGCATTCTACATGGGTAGCTGAAGTCACCTTGGAGAAAAGCATTAACATCTACTGACTGAGCTATACTGAAACTCAAGATCACAAATCTTAATTATTCAACATTGCTTGCTTCCCATTGTTTTTAGTATATGGTCATTGCTACACTCCAAAAATGTCACATTTTTCATGTACTTTCAAAGTGCCAACTTCCATCCCAGGATTCTAGGCACCCTCCGTGCACTCACTCTTTCCATCACAGAAAACAAGGCACTCATACTTTTTTCCTAGCTCAGTACCTAGATGTGCACATGCTAGGATCAAACATTAATCCTGGATTATTTCATCAATGTGTGTGTTTATCCTTCTGTACTGAATTGTCTCTACTAATATAAACACATAACATTTATCTCCTCTCCAAATATCTGACATTTTGCTAGCTCCATTTTGGAGAAAAAAGTTAAGAAATGTTGTGTCTGTGTTATCTTCATTTTCTTTCCAAAGTCACTGTTTCTTCAGATCACTCCAACTGGCCTTTCCCCCTCTATTCTTCTGAAATCCTGACATTAGGCCAATAGCAGCATGTATTTCATCAAATTTAATAACCATGCATACATCTGTTCTTTTGACCAGACTCTTAAGGACTTTCACCATTGTGGACCATTCCTTTTCTTTAAAACACTGCTCTTTCCTTACTGGGCATTTCTGTTTCCCTAGCCTCTCTGCCTCGGTTCAATTTGGGTTCTTTTCTTTGTCATCCTTCCACCTTAATTTATCACCCACGTAATCCTGTTCCCTCTGATCTCCCCAGGGCAGTCTCCAATGCCATTCGGGACTTACCTATTTATATTACCTTGTTTTGTCATCATTGTAGTTCATGATATATTTAAATTATTTGCTTATTGTCTATTTCACCCCACTAGAAAATATATTTAACAGAATTAAGAACTTGTCTGTCTTTTTCTGGGCTGTAGACAATTTTCAATATTAAAAAATAAATATTAAAATATTGTAAAATAGGAAAATTAATGTTAAGTTATACATTGGCAAGCATTGTATATTCACCTAAAGCTATATCTTCATGTATATGTATACATTTATAAAATATACATATATGTATACATTCACTGTGCAGGTACGCGTGTGCACACACACACAGACTATATATATATATATATATATATATATCTATATATATATATGCCATATATATGATCTATGTTCTAATGTTCCATATATTGGGGGATAATTCCTCCTCCAGACATCATTGGCTACCATCAAATAAAAAGCTCAGTGCCAGGCTTAGCTTCTTTTTTCATGATGTTGATCAGTGGAGTCCTGTAGACTATACACAAAACATTAAAGGCTGTTGTTGTTTCTCCTGGTTATCTTCTAAAACTTGAAGTTAAGACCCTATTGCTGAAAACATCATCTAAGTCACAGACCCTGGAGAAACCAAGCTGGTACCACTCTAGAAGCTTCATCCCTACTGGCTACCTTTCATAATGTTGGAAGATTCTATGCATACTACTGGAGGAGAAAAGTAATCAACCATTTTATTTAGCTATGGATCCTGCATTTTTTATAAAATAGCTACTAGGCTGGCAAGATGTGCCCAGTGGTACAATATTGGCACAAGAGTTGTGGAAATAACTAACCACTTTCTGGTTGGAATTAAAGCTCATTTCATAAGATATGCCCATACTGATATCCTTAACTAGGCCAAAAACTCAAGTCCAACTAGGTCTTAGGCCTTATGGCAGACATAGCTCCATTATTCTGCTAGATGACACAGTAATAAACCGCCCCCTAAGTTCTTATCTTTATACCCATAGATCAGTGCATCTCTCAACCCTCACTATAGAAACCTACTTTTGCAGTAGATGGCAATTAATATAGAAACCAACAACTAATCTTCATGCAAAGAATAAGAAATTGTAACATGCTTATCTATAAATGGGACGTATAGATCACATTTCTTCCCAGAAGGTTCAGAGATCATTGTGAAAGAAAGAGCAGTGGGAGGTTATGTCTGTGATAAAACAGCATTTGCTGGACACAGACACTGCAGTTGCACACAGCAGCTCTGAATAGCTGAGACTACATGCAATGAATTACACGTGAAAGCCTTTCTGGGATGGAATGGAGGAGGGTCTATGACACCCCACATTTCTAAGGAGATATTACAATTGATGGCTACTAAGATGAAGAGTCTTTATTTTTTTTCAGGCATGTAAGCCCTGAGAGGCTTCCATGCTGCAGTAGATGGCCCCTGACTCATGCTTATACAGGCAGTACTAAATGGAGTCAGTGTGCATTACATTTAAAACAAGAGAGGGAGGAGAGCACAGGAAATCGAGAGGGAAAAGTGTGTGAGTTGGGGAGAGAAAGAGGGGAGTTGAAGTAAAGGGAATGGAGCAATTGAATCCAAAGTAATTATATAATTATATCCATATCTATCTATCTATCTGTCTATCTGTCTATCTATCTATCTATATATATATCTATATATATATGAAATGAAACATTAATAAATATAACTTCTATCTTCATTATATTTCCATGTTTATAAAAATATTAAATATCATATGGCAAAAATTCCTCTGGCCATCCACAAAACAAGCTTGCCTTTCTCATAAACTTCAGCTCAAAGAATATCTAGAATTTAATAAAGTTTTAGAAAGCACTGCATTTATTTCAGTAGATGATTCTAAAGTGTTAATTTTTACAGGTCAAGCTCAATTACTAAATAAAGTAGTACTTACAGAAAACTGCACAAAACTAATGTCAATGAGGAGAAGAGGCAATATTTGCTTAAGTAGTATACAAATATCCCACAAGAGTAATTTTGAGTGCCTCAGATAACTTACTTTTAAAATTTATATTTAAATAGTTGCAATTTAAATGCAGCTCTGGGTTGCCTTTTTTTGTGACATTGCTGACCACAACCAGAACTGCTACCTTTTCTGTAAATTATGTTAGCACCACCTTTTAAAGCCTTCATTAACTTTTCCCTTTAACTCTGAGTAGTGTAAACTAAAAGAAATTCCAGAGTTCAGAATCTGGAAAACTTAGATAAGTATATGAAAGTAGAAGTGCTGGTGTCTATGGGAACAATGAATAACAATGGGGGCAGGGGACAGAGGAAGAAGGGAAGGAGGGCATGGAGTTCATATGCTTAAAGGACATGATGTACTTGGATGAAGATGTACTTATTAAAACTAGTGCCCTCTATACCGAACATGTGCTGACAAAGGTAAAACAACAGGAATAAAACAAAAAATTTCAAAAATTAGATACTACAAGAGATTTGTTAAAGAATTAAAACACTTCTCGTGGATGCTAAATATCTGTCAACATGTAAAATAATGTACTATTTCTTAATGGCATCTCGTTTTTGTGACAAAATTTACTGTGAGGTTACTTATTTAACTAGAAAGAAACTAAATCGGATGTATAATTAAAATAGGAATCCATGATGAGTGACTAAGAATGGAGGGAGACATTTTTCTGACTAACTCACCTAAGGACAAAGATCTAAGGGAAACATTTTATTGGAAGCTTGTCCTCACAACGTTCTATGTGAAAACCTTCTTGGTCCACCATACCTTGTCTGAAGCTAATCCATCAACGTGAATCACCCCCGTGATGAAAGGACATGTGTTTAGTTATTTCCAGAAAAAAAATATTAAGAATCTACAGTTGCAAACTTGTTACTTAAAATTTAGGAGTTTTGTAACATACAGTATTGCTGGGGAGATGTAGGCAAAGCACACACAGGACCAACATGGTCCTTGGTTTTAAGAACATTATTTTGAGATTTTAACGGACTGAATGTAGTACTGTGGTGGTGTACAACTTGGGCTTAATGGTCAACTGAGATGAGAATATGATAGCAAGGAGCAGTAGAAATTACGTGAAAAGTAATGAGAAGGAAGATGACAAGGAGAAGGAGGAGGAGAAGGAGAAGGAGGAGAAGGAAAGGAGGAGGAAGAGGAGGAGGAGGAGGAGGAGGAGGAGGCAGAGATACAGGGCACATTAGCATTTCCTAGTACATTGGATAAAAAAGGAGTTTTCTTATTCCTAAAGAATTCCTTGCAAACTGTCTGGTGTTTCACTTTATTGGTACATGTTTATTTTTCTAGTTTTATGGATCTTATGGGAAATGAAACATTACAGCTATTTGAGCTAATCTTTACTATTGTGCTAATATGTTTTCATACCAGGTTAAATATTGTCCTGATATATTAAACACAGGACCTACATTCTCCCTTTATAGGCATATCTGTCATTTAATTTCTTTTCCAAGTCATTAGTCCTCAAATTCATTGTTTTTATCTTAGCCTTAAATATCCAGAGAGACCCTATGGTTCTCATCTGGATGCTAATGAACCACTCCTTTGAAGCTGCTTCAACTGCAGATGTGCTGCAAGAGGTCATAATAAGGATGATGGAAGTAATAACAGTCCTTGTCATCACCGCCATCCAAACCCCACTGGTCACAACCGCAACATTTCTTGGGTCTCAAAATGGTTATGAAATAATATGGCCAAGAAACAGAGCCTCTTATTGCTTAAGAATATCAAAGCACTTGGCAAATTTAACTTTTAAATTGCTTGTAGTAATCACATGAGATCACTAGAAAAAGATACAGACAGTACATTAAAGATAAGCATGTAATATGCTTTTTTGCTTGTGAGGAACTGGTGGTGCTTTTGCTTGCAGATAAAGTAGAGAGCACACTAGAAAGAACGTTGCAAGATTTCACCCATTTCCCTGATTCCCTTGAAGAGCAGTATCTGCGGGAGGAATGTGAAAGCAGAAGTATCTTAGAATGAATGCTACATTTAAAAATTGTACTGCTAAGGGGCTTGGAAATATTTCTGTGCTAAAGGAAAATTGCTAGTAATGATTGTGTGATATAAATGGAAAGGTGAATGGAGACCTAATGAAAATGCATCCACTATCACTATATGACCCCAGGCAGCCACATTCCTTTGTAAAACGTGGAAACTTTCCTGTATGAAGCCTAAGTCAGCCATTGTTGAGGCTCACTAAACACCTATGAGAGTAAATATAGTTCATAATCTTGTGACAATCTTTGAAAATATGGATGCTCGGACCTCATTTTCAAGAGTTTCTGAAGTATGTGTTAAGAACCTATGTTTGACAAAGACTCCCCAAGTAAGGGTGGTATCAGTTCAGGTTATCTCACATTTAAAAGTCAATTCACTGGTCTTGTGGTTCAGAGTTTAGGAGCACTTGCTCTTCCAGAGGACACAGGTTCAGTTCCCAGCACCTATGCCCAAAGATCACAACCACTTGTGACTCCATATCTATGAACTCTGATGCCCTCTTCTGGTATCTTTGAATACCTACACATATTTGTGCATACGCACACGTATACAAATAAAAATAAAAAATATTAAAAAAATCAACTGACTGAGGATTATCAAATCAATAATTTAAGTAAAAAATAACTAGATAACTTGTACTTCAGAAAAATTGACGTAAGAATATAAAATGCTTATTGTGTGGAAGAAAACTCCAGAGAGCCAAAATCTGGCATGGAGATACTTCAGAGGTCACAAGACCAACATCAGTGACCAGAAGGCTTTGCGTGGACTAATAAATCCTTGCATTTTGAGTATGTAGATCAGGGTGAGGAGTTAGAACACTTACCACCTGCCAAGCATTGCCCTACCAGTTTGCAAGTGTTGACATGTTTAATTAGAACAGCTCTGTCAGGTAAGCACAGTCATTTCCCTTGTTTGAGGAATGAGAAAACTGAAGCTAAGGGGTTAACATAGAGCCACATAGCTATTAAAGGGCAGAGCTCTACAGTTCCTGCTCTTGGATACCGTGAATTACCCATCGTCGGCATCAGCTGATCCATTAGACACTGAGGCTACGGCCCCTGGAAAATTAACAAACAAATTGGAAAGCAATTGAGAAATCAGGATCCTGATTTAAATAAAAAACAGTACCACCCTTGTAAATCCTGGTTGGCCCTCCGTCCTCCTTAGGGCTACCCATCTTAACAAGAGCCAATTCCTTGGTTTGCCTTGATGTCTTCCACAGTTTCGTGAGGAAAAATGGAAAGGGAAGTTTCAATTTGGAGCCGAGTCAGTTTAATTTCATTTTGGAATGAAGCGGCGCAGGATGTGATGATTTCAGACACTTTCACATTGAGAAACACTGTAGTGTAGAAGGATTAAAACTTTCAGAGGAATCAATGCAGTCATCAATTTTATTCTCCTAGACGCATCCTGGCACTGCAGAGGAGATGAGCGATGCAGCTGCAGGTGAGACGGCACTCATTTCAGTGAAGTGCTTGGCAGACCCGAGGGCTTTAAAGTGTCCACAGCTGTTTGAAATTTGTTCCTCATTTTGCATTCTCCTCCTTCTGCTTGCATATTCAATGCGATAATTTCCAAGAGGAATTTACAAGAAGATTTCTTATAATTTGCAATATCAGTTTTCAAACTTTGAGTGCTTTTTTTTTCCCCCCACTCTGAGATTCTTCTCTTTCCTTCAGCAGACTATTTGCTTGAATAATTCAGTGGGTGCTGTTTAATTGGCATCTGATAAATGGTATGACCTCTTAATTGGAAAGAATGCCAGATAAAAAGATTGAGTTTAATGCCTTTCAATTACTCTACATTATTGTTAGGACAGAACATCTTACTAATTTAAATACAGGAAGAAAAAGTTCCAATCTTACTCATAGTCTAACATCTCTCTAGTTTATAGGATTAATTGTGCTCATCTAGGATTATAATATTTTAACTCCAGGTTTTTTATATTTTCCAAGTGGCCACAACAGTTTTAACATCTTATAATCATTTTAAGGTTTTTCATCATTTAATTGCTGATAAATAGAACACGGTTATTGTTTTATGTGAAAAGTAAACTATTTTTCTGGATTTTGGTGTTTATGAACTCTCCCGGAAACTGATAGAAATGGAAAGTACTATCAGAGTCCATAAAAGTGCTGCAAGGACTTGTGCTCTTTTGCTAATATTGTGAGATTGGCATTTATCTTTATTCTCACGTTTTTCAGTTAGGAGCTATGATATGTAAATGGAAAGTAACCTATGACTACAGTGATGTACCTGGTGATTTAGAAATCCAGGATTCTAATGATTCCCAAACCACTCTGTCAGTCACTGCTCTATGGCATTGCTCTTCCTGGAAGATGATATTGCTTAGACGGATCCTGTATAGTTCTTTGGGAAAGGGCACACTGGACTTAATGGTGAAACTGGTGTTCTCATATTCTCTTATTCATCTCTTATTCATCTCTATTGGAAATTTTAGTTTTGTGATTATTTACTAGTTATTCTCCTCTAGATATAGAGCCAAAGTAAGGAGGTTTATTTTGGTTTTGCAAATCTTCAAAGAATAGTAAATAAAAGTCTTCCTGTTTTTATGTTGTTTGTACACTGTAGCAAGTGCCTTTTAAAGGCGTAACTGATGAGAAGGAAAGACTGTGGTTCTTGGAGTCAAGTAGGTGTTTGTCCGGCCCCCCTCCCATGGTTCATTCTCTACCTCTCTCTTTTTCTTTCTTTCTTCTGTCCTACCTTTCTCTTCACTGTCCTTCTTGTAAGACAAATTAAGATTTGGTGATTTGTAGGAATCTTTGGGGAAACCAGATGGGTTGGTTTACCAAGCACCTAGCAACTGTGTCACTTAACAGAGTTGATACTAATGAATGTTAATTCTCTGGCCTTTCCTTCCTTCTCCGTTGCTGTATTTAATTCTGGTTTTTGGGTAACTGCTATGAAGTCTGAAGGGAAATGAAACTGTGAGTCTAGTTTATGGGAATGAATTAGCCCCACAGTGCTATCATAAGTTCCAAACACACAACACAGATAATCATGCATACCTGTACGTATATTACTGAAGAAGCAATAGCAAGGATAATTAACATTATTTCAATATAGTTGTTAATAATTAATACTTATCTCTAGTGTAGTATGCTACATTATTTCTATTATTTAGAGTGCACTTAAAGCAAGTTTCCCTTTAATTGCTGATGATAAAGTGTGACTTCACACTTTACCAAACCTTTGCATATTGTTACTTCCTGCTTTTCTTGGATGTGTTTCTGATACCAATGCCTGCCATCCTTAATATACTTTACAGTTTGTACCACACTGTGTAACATTAAAGTGCCTTTATTGCCTTATCTTAAGTGTACTTAAATGATGACATCATTCTTCTAAGAATGCATTGAATCGCTACTAATCTAGACAGATATTTAATTATTCTATTTTTAATAATAGATACTCATCTGTAGAGTGATTAATTTCTTAAGGTCAGATGGAATTTTCAATCTCTGGGTCAAAATCCTTTTTACCTTTTAAAAGTGTTATTCCCTTTTAAAATATTTTATTGTTGTTGAGGGTGTGTGTGTGTGTGTGTGTGTGTGTGTGTGTGTGTGTGTGTATGTACATTGGTGTGTGTCAGTATCCATGCCAAGACATCTATATGGAGGTGATTGAGCAACTTTATCAAATTGGTTCTCTCCTTCCACCTTTACAAGAGTTCTGGGAATGAAACACAGATCTTCAGGATTGCACAGCAAGTCTATCCTCTGGTCATCTCACCAACCCATTTGTGATACATTTTAAATTTCTGAAATAACATGCTAGAGTTCTTAATTTGTATTTTTTAAACTTTAATGTTTATAATGTATTTAATTTTATTTTATGTGCATTGGTCTGAGGGTGTCAGATCTCCTGGAACTGGAGTTGTAGACTGTTGTGAGCTGTGATGTGGGTGCTGGGAATTAAAGTCAGGTCCTTGGGAAATGCAACCAGTGTGCTCACCCACTGAGCCATCTCTCCAGCCTCTAGCATTCTATGTTATACAAAATATATTGCTCAATATTCAGATGATCTTCATGTAAAGAAATAAAGTACATTTTGTGTGTCTAAAGTGAATTAAAATTGAATTAGGTGTAGAATTAAAATTTATTATTTAAAATTACATTTAAAGTGAATTAAAGAGAACAAGTTTAAAACTTGACTCATATGTATGAACGACAACGACAATCATTTTAATTTTATTGTTCATCAAACTTCTGGTCAATGAATCTCACTTTTCCTTTCTGGACTGACCCTGCTTCCTTCCCACTTCTAGTGAAATTGACACTCCCGGTCTCACAGGTGGATTAAATAGTCCAGGCCCAACCACCTTGCATTCTGCAATTCCTGTTAGTAGCTTCAGTGGTAGAAGTTATGAGAATCCTAAGTAATTTGATTTATGCCACTTTCCAATTGGAGAATTGCTGTTTCACAGATGGTAGAAAACCCAGGATTCCCAGGTCAGAGATAGAGGAATTCACTGCTAATGATACAACAATGTAGCTAGAAAGCAAACTCACCTCTCACATAGATGATGCATATGAACCCGAGTGGCCGCTATGACACAGTGGGTTTATTTAATTTCATCTGAGTCACACTGACTTTGGAAACATCACTACTTTATGACAAAGAGTGGTCAAGGTTTCTCTTTGTTCTTGAAAGAGTCATGACTGTTTAGGATTGCTTGCTATCAAAACAACCTTGAGAAAAAAGAGCAGCAGTTCCCCAGAACTTCATATTCTTAGTATATTCAGTAAAATGAATAGAGGCTAAGAGGCTCATAGACCTGTCTCTGACAGAAAGTGAAATCAGTCAGTACAACCAGAGAGATGGCATTTGGATCTGGAAGGGGATTATGCTACACAGTCTATAAGAACAAAGGGCTGCTGTGTCTGGAAAGTGAGTCACTGGAGCAGAAGTCAGAGATTAAAGTTGCGACTGAAAAAAAAAAAAAATAGTGAATTGGGAATCAAGTCACCCTGCGGCCAGATCTTCTCTGGAATGTTTACTCTTGTGAGCTAATTGAGTTTTCACTCATTAACAACTGAAAGACCTTTGACAGATTTGGCATTTGACGTACATCGTCTCATCACAACAGCCCTAGAGAAGAGGTTGTCATTATTTTGCCCTTATAGATGAGGGTAATAAGCATCATGCAGATTAGCCTGTCTGTATTACACAACAAAGCAGAGCCTCCCATGCTGATGGCAAGCACCGTGCTCTCAGAATCTCAGTTGCTTGTTGTTACACTGTAGCATGCTTTTAGAAAACAGTCAGATTCACCTTGGGTCTAAGGAACCAATATTTCAGAGAATATCTTTATAAAACTTCTCAAGGGATCCTTATAGGTGGGGATTATGAATCACTGGTTAAGACACAGTTGTATTAGAAGACATGGTGTCAGAGGTACTGCTGCCCAACAGTTTAAAATACTGTGCTTATTGGAAAGTCTTGCTTTTGAAAGACTAACACTTAAGTCTTGATAGCTATGTAAACTGTAAACCAGGGGAAAGAGCTTTTTGAGAAGAGTTTCTTTGGAAGACTGGGAAGGGTTAGAACAGAGTCCTGAGCTAGGGGAGAAAATGTAGAAATGGAAAAACTGTGGAAGGGAAAGAGGGAAGGAGACGAACTTTGATATACTATTTTACCAATAATTGCTTATGATGATTAAATAATTAATTAATTGACCTCTATGTGTGTGTGTGTATGTGTATGTGTGTGTGTTTGTACTTAAATCTTTTTTATACTTCAGGTACAATAGCTTATATACAAGAAAATTTGAGAATCCGTTGAAAAGACATACATAACTCTGTTTGGTTTGGTAGTAACAGTGGCTCATTAGACATAAAGGAGAAGATTTGGTCTAATTATTGACCTTGAATAGACACTTGTGACTGCTACTAATATTAGTTAGATTAGCAGGTGGTTCAAGGATTATAGAAACATACAGAATACAGTTCAAATTATTTATTCATTCTTCCCCTGAACATCCCTGAGAGCCACAGGTAATAGCCAGTTTACAATAGGATTCTGTTACCTAGCATGACTTGGACCTCCCCTTCTCTCAATTAAATGGATTAGAAATTGTCTTTGAAAATCGTTTTTTGTAAAAGTCAGATTCATTTT